>CM065807.1:124300107-124943023 GCA_033398695.1 Orobanche coerulescens
GACTCGCTCAAAATGAGTACATGACACTCAGCACACCGAGTTAAGATTAAGACATATCACTCCATAGACAAATTAAAGCCCAGTTCTGACAACTAGTTTGCTCAAATATAAAAGGTACAATGCACTCGACATGCCTGTTGTGCGGCGATTTATACGCCTCGACGGCAATCGGTATAAAGGTCGAGCGACCGAGGACAGCATCAAATAAATCCAAGGCAGACTTGCCAAAGCAAAGGGTCCAGACCAAAATCAGGTACCGAGCGATCGACGTCCGGGGCGATCGCCTTTTGGCACCTAGCGATCGACTCTGGTGCCCGACCAAGGACGACCGTCCTATGCCACGAACAAGGCCATCGTCCGTCAAGTCTACAAAGACTGGATCACGAAGCAAGGACCCATGTGCTGATCCGCGCTTGGCGCCGCAGAACATGAATCGTTGACTCCAGCCCATCAGCAGCTGTCAGTGACAAGGACGACCTCACCTACCGACAGAACCGCCGAAAGGTCCTAAGTGGGGCCTCCCAAGACAGCGACATAGACGCGTGTTGGCCTCTCATTGGTTCGCACTTCTGGCAGCTAGCAACTGCTGCGGACTTTAAGGAGACCAACCTATATGCTAAATACGATCACCCGCTTATTATAATACAACAGAGGCGATTGCCCAGCGACTCCCAGTCATATAAATAGAGAACCTCCAGCAACTGGAGAAAAGTTCATAAAAAGGTTCAGAAATTCATACTATCGGCTTTTATCCTCTCGGCTTTCTCTTGAATCTATCTAGGATTTCTCTCTCATAACCTCTTAACCAAAAGACGGTCGGCAAAAACGAGAAGTCCCTACAGTTCAGAGAACTCCAGATTTAAAGGTTCACAAGTACAGAAACTACCTCATACAAGAGTTCAGAAATTCACACAGTGAGAAACCATCTATTTCTCACAGTCGTCACAGCACCCCATCGTTGTTACAAGAACACACAGAGTGTCAACTCTGGTCCTTTCGGCAATCTTCAGCACTCGTTAGATAAGATAACTAGGGTCTTTACACTCATTGTAATTGTACTGTAACATTAATATTTGTACTCCCAAGTATTTGTATTAATAATATCTCGCGAGAGCATTCAAGCCCGGGACTAACAACCCCGACAAATCTTGTGTTATTTACTTTCCCCACGGACGTGCTCTCGTATTTGTTTGTTACTCGACCATTCCAGCAATATCATCTCCGGATAATATTTTGGGTAACAACAATTGGCGCTAGAAGGAGGGCATCTTAACCTTTATTTTCATTCCTAACGTCCCGAAGAACACTCACTGTTCTCTGGGGCATATACTTGAAGAAACACTCACTGTTCTTCAAAGAAAAACCTTTAGAATAATGGTGTCTGCCACCACAGCGAAGAGAACCGCTCTCCGAACCGCCGGACATCATATTTCGGTTCAATCCGAGCCCCATCCTACGGCAGAGGGTAGCCGCGGCGACGCGAGTCTCTCGATCCCGCACCTGAGGGACGGCCCCAGCCTTTCGCTCGACCAGTTTCAAACCGCAGAACATATCGAGGAGGCTATGGCCATTTTAAAGCAGCAACAGAGAGCATGCGCAGCGCCCGCTATAACGCCCTCGACCATCCGCCGCGCGGGCAAACGGAAGCTCAAGGGGTTACTGGACGAGCGATCGTCAGAAAGCCCTGATTCGCGAGAAAAGGCTCTCGCGAGGTGGGGCGGTTCCGTCTTCAGTCACTTAGGAAGTGATCCATCATGGCGACCGGGGCATTCTGGCCCCAACCACGAGATGACAGAATCCGAGTCCGTCACCAGGAGTTCGGCCTACCCAACTCCGAACCAAATACAGGTCAGCCGCCTGGCCCCCATCCGCCAAAGAGTTGAGCCACGCGGTAAGGACATCATTGACAGCGGAGCCAGGGGATCAGTACTTGGTCGCCTCGGTTCCCTCTTCGAGTGCCTAGCCACGAGCAGCCGGACTGCGGCGATGGCTGCTATGCAACGCCAGCTCGACGAGATGAAAGAGCTCTTGGAAACTGGGGCAAGCGCCAGTAGAAAGATTATCGGACCGACTGAGCCACTCGCGGTCCACATCGAGCTTGCCCCCGTGCAACCAAGGATTGCTCCTCCCAAAACACCATTATATGAAGGGAGATCGGACCCCCATTCTCACCTAAGCAAGTTTCGGATTTACATGACCCGGTGTGGGGCATCAGACGCGACCAAGTGCCGAATATTCCCCTTAACATTGGGTGAGCTGGCCCATAGGTGGTACGTCTCACTACAACTGCGATCAATCATTTCCTTTGAGAGATTGGCGAGTGACTTCATGTCATACTTCGCCGCCAAGGTCGCCAGACCAGAAGGCCCCCACCGCATGATGAAAATAAGCCAGGGGGAAGACGAATCCGACGCAGATTACATCGAACGGGTGGATGAAATAGTCCTCACCGGTGAGTCCATCAGCGACGATCTCGCTCTCCACTCGGTCCTGGGGGGATTCTATGGTCATTCACCAATGTTTAGACATCTCACAAAGGACATCCCCCCGACCTACGCAATCTTCCGTGCGAAGGCTGCCGATTTTCTGGCCAGGCAGAGGCTGCTCACCCTACGCCTAGGCGAGGGGATGCCGCCTCCTGTTCAAAGATGGCGATCGTCAAAACCAACAAGGCGGTCGCCAAGCCACCCAGTGATTTCAAGGCCATCGAGGATGTGGAAGCCCATCTCCTCCACAAGTTCAACCGAACTCTGGCTCACATTTTTTATGCCATCAAGGGGCGCGAGCCGCTAAACAAGCCAAAGGCGATAAGGGACAACAGTCATCTGGACCACAATCAATATTGTGCTTACCACAAGAGTCCCGGTCACAGCACCAACCAATGCCGCGACCTCCTCAGACAACTCTGGAGATTGTTCGAGGAGGGCAAGTTGGACAGTTTAATGGCTTATCCGGAGCACCATTAATCTCTCAATACGGTCGCCAGAGTCAAACGCGAATGGGCCGGAAGGCTCATACGAGCCGACCCCTCGATCAACCTCGGCGACCGGATCTATATACTTCAATCAAGAGGAGGAAACTTCGGAAGTCTCTCCCTGATTCCCGCCTCGTCAAAACCAAAGGCTACTGTCTGAGAAAACAATTCGAAAAAGAGGATGACTCGCTCGCCCTCTAAAAGTTCGTCATTTAACATGATGGACCTAGGCAGCGATCTCCTCCCCTAGCACAACGTATACCATCGAGGATCGCCATCAAACATGACGCTCCGAGGTAGAAAAGTGCCGCCATGGTCGCGATGGTCGATGAAACCTACGATCCATCCATGCAAGGTTCCTTTGAGCAGCGATCGCCCGCCCTTCGTTTAAATACGAGGCGGGCGTAGCCGAAGGACCCTCCAAAAAAATCAGAGGATGACTCGCTCGCCCCCTAAAGTTCGTCATCAATATGAAGAACCTAGGCAAGCGATCGCCTCCCCTTACACAACGTATACCGTCGAGGATCGTCGTATGACATGACGGTCCGAGGTAGAAGAGTGTCGACATGGCTGTAGAGGATGATGGAACTGTTCTCTGTGCCCGTGCAAGGTCCCTTTGGGCAGCAATTGCTCGCCCTTTGTTTAAATGCGAGGCGGGCGTAGCCTAAGGGCCCTCCAAAACAGATCTGTGGACACGTTCGCCCACCCTCAAAGATCCATCACCTAACATGGTGGATCCGGACAATGCGACGCGTCCCTTCCCCCGTCACAACGTATACCGTCGAGGATCGCAATCTAACATGGCGATCCGAGGTAGAAAAGTGCTAACAAGCTGCGGTTATGGAGTCGATTAATCCGACGATGCCCCGTGCAAGGACTCCTCCAGACCAAGACCGCACGCCCTTCGTTTAAATACGAGGAGGGCGCAGCCTACGGAGGACCCTCACAATTAAGTGAGTCGCGAGAACTTGGACATTCCATCGAACTCCGCGATCGTGCACGGTTCCTCTAGGCCGGGATGGTCGGCCTTCCTCGAGGAATCTGCAAAATTGAAGACCGCTCACTCAACGATTTATTTTCGTCCCCTTACTTTCACTAAGTAAACAAAAACAAGGGGGAAGGGTGGAGCTATATATACCACAATCGTCCCTATCCAACTACATACGGAGATCGGCATTTTTCATATGTATGTGCAGCGATCGATTTTGTTGTAAAAGTTATCAATATGAGTTTATCAATTCACTTGGAGCTGTACATACAACAATCTTTCCTCACACACTTGTATAAAGTCATGGAAAGACTCTGAAAAACAATCATTCAAGTAATAAATCGAAGAAGCAAATATTCATTTCGTTACTTGGAATGCAAAAGTACAAACACGGTCGCCCGAAGGCAGAAGTACAAGGAAAGCTACAATAATTATAAGCCAAAAACAAAAACAAAAAGAAGGACGTAGAACCTCAGGCTGCCCCTGCCTGGCCTTCACCTTCGACCACTGGATCGGCCCGTGCTCCCCTGCCGGCTTCTGGAGCGGCCTCCCCGTCCTCCGGGGCATTTGGATGAAGAAGATTTTTGGGAGTCGGGTACCAGCTCAGGTCTACGCTGAGATCCGAGAGGTCCAAGATCGGCACGGAGAAGGCAGGATGCATAGGGTGCTCCAGCGCGTAAGCCTTGAAGTTTTCAGCTAGAGGGCCGACCTCCAGCCCTCCTTCTTAGCGGCGCGGAGTGAGTAAGTGAACGCCATGTAGTAGGCAAACTCGCTGACGAACTCCACATTGAGAAAAGGATCGGCCTCGGTCGCCTCCAACTTTACTTTCAACTCTGCAACCGCCTGATGCGCACCCTGAAGCTCTGACTCCTTAGCAGCCGTCTCTCCCCTCGATGATGCCAGCTCGCTAGTCATCCGGGCGACGGTCACCTTCAGCTGATCGGCTTCCTCCTGAGTGGCCGCGTACGACCGACGGGCCTCTGTCATATGATCCCGAAGTCGGTCGACCGTCGCCCGGGCTCGCTCAGAATCCTGTCTCGCCAGCTCAAGATCTTGACTTGCCCGTTTTGCCGCGTCCAAGGAATCCTTCTCTATAGCCACGATCCTGTCATCAAACTCGGAGTTCTTTTTCCGAATGGCCTCGAGGTCCGCCTGAATACAGGAAGTAGAAGGGCGCCTTTTGAAGTCCTTCACATCTTGGGTAGCCTTCGTCGCCGCCTGGAGGGATAGAGCGAAGGTAGCCTGTATCGTGTCCCCGGATCGCTGGTGGGCGATTGCGTCCAAATCAGTCGTCCAGGCCTTCGGCAGAGCAGAGACAGCCCGGGTGACGTATTACGGGATGTCACTGGCCTCGCGAGGAGATCGGCTCACGAGAAAATCCAATACCAGCGGCGAGCAAGCCGGGTTAGTGCAGCGGATCCTACATCAAGAACAGAAGAGTTAGCACATCTCCTACGCAAGTGACAAAACTCAGCAAAACAAACAAAGTTTACCTCTCGGCTTTCTCGGGGTCGCGGCCGAAGTACGGTTTCCCGCGAGAGGTCTCGGCCTCGGCAATCGCCATGGCATGCAGGAAAGCCGATGAAGGCGTAGGCTCATCCATCAAGGGGACCGCGGTGAGCGGAGGCGCGGCGATTGGCGACTCATCAGCAGGGGCAGAGACTGGGGGTTCCCCCGACCTCTGTCGCCTGCGGTTCAGCCGGAGTCCCTCCTCCCGAACCTCCCCCTCCGCTGCGATCGGCTCCACATGAGGCCTCACCTTCGGGATAAGAGGGAGTGCCACCGGAGGAACTCGACTCGAATTCTTCTGGCGCAGGCGACTCAAAACTCCGGGGTTCGACATGGCAATCTCTGGCGGAGGCTCCAGGAAGCGATGGAACCGGACCTCTGCAAAAAGAAATGATCAAACAATGGTTACTCATTCCTCAAACAGGACGATCGTCAAGAAAAAGGAGATCGTGAAAATTCATACCTGGGACTGAAAGGTGTCGCGGAAAACGGAATAACCGAGCAGACAACCAACGGCTCTCTTTGTTAATCCGGCGAGCGTCTATATCGTCGTGCGTAAGACTGTGTATCCGCTCCCAGATGACCAGAAAGTCAAAAGGTAGCTCGTCAGCCGCCGGAATATGGAAACCTGCAAAAGGAAGACCAAATTAGATCAGTTCAGAACATATCCAAACAAAGGGAGAGTCAGAACCCTTACTCGGATTCCTCTCCCGAAAGCTGGTGGGAATGTCCAGCTCGCCCGTAGGATTGTCGCTCGCGGCTGCCTTCCATGCACCGCCGACCCAGAACCATTTCGCCGGATCGCCCCGCACCTTGTTCGGGACCCCAAGGATCACCCGACCAGAACGGCCTTGGATATGGTAGCCTCCGACGGACCCCTTCTGAACCGTTAGCTTAAATAGGTGGTTCATCTCCAATGGTGAGGGAAGGCGGTACAGTCGATGACCGCCGAACAAGGTGAGGGCACAGATGATCTGGAGCCAGGCGTTCGGCGTTAGCTGAAGCGGCGCTACATTCCAAGTGACCAGCAAATTGGAGACGGCAAACGACAGAGGGAACCGCAGCCCAGCCTCCATTATCACCTCATTCATGGCGACCATACCCTCCGGAGGTTGGTCGGCTTGCTCGTTCTCGGCAGGCGCGAAAAGGTCCACATCTGAAGGGACATTGTACCTCGCCCTCCAGATGGCCAGGTCCTTCCTGGTCGCTGAGCTCCTGATCTGGCCAAGGGACTACTGAGAGCGCTGCGCGGCCCGGAACAGCGACCGCCTCGCGGATTGATAGGGATGGGCGATCAAATACTCCCGATAGTCGAACTTGGGACACGGACCGGCTAACCTCTCCATGATTTCTGCGAAGGCCAAATAGGCTTGGCCAACGGCGCTATGTTTCTCCCAATACACCCTCACCGCCAAATCCTTCTTCATCAGCAACCGTCTTTGCTCGACCGCCGCCTCCCTGGCAGCATCGGCCTCGTTAAACAGTTCCTCGACTTCCGTGGGATTAATACCGACGCGGATAGCCTCGACAACCATCTCCATATGGAATTTCGCGGAGGATCCTTCCCGGGCAGTCAAAGTCCCGGCGGCGGAGTTGGTGCCCATTTCAGACGTTGAAGGTACTCCAGACATTCTCAGAAAGAAAAGGGAAAAAGATGATTGTTTCTTACCGAAGGATTGAGTCGATCGACGATCGGCAGACAAAGGCTTCAGAAAATTTTTCGGCTATCTTCTTCTCCGGCGAAATCGCATAAAAAGGTTTGCACTGCAACCCTTGCCCTTTTATAGGAGAAAGCAGGGGCTTCCATGCAAATAAGGAGAATCTCGAGGGTCGAAGTGCAACCGTCAGAAAGGCAGCATTTAATGCCTTCCTTAAATCCCGCGTATGCGTCGTTTCAAGGACACGCCAGACGAGGAGTCTTAACTAACCGTCGGACTCCCCCAATCGCATCGCGACACGTACCCCCACGGAGTTTCGGGCCCGCTATTAACTTCCCGCTCATTTCAGCGACAGACCAGGTCGTCCAAATTCAAAACCAGGCCGTTCAAAGACGATCGTCAGTTCCGTAAAATGCTAAGTCACTTGTCTAAGTTAAGCGATCGCCAGCAGAACCACCTCACCCCACGTCTCTGACATCGGAGCAAGCTGGAGGGCAATTGTTGTGTGGCGATTTATATGCCTCGACGGCGATAGGTATAAAGGCCGAGCGACCGAGGACAACATCAAATAAATCTAAGGCAGACTTGCCAAAGCAAAGGGTCCAGACCGAAATCAGGTACCGAGCGATCGACGTCCGGGGCAATCGCCTTTTGGCATCTAGCGATCGACTATGGTGCCCGACCAAGGACGACCGTCCTATGCCACGAACAAGGCCATCGTCCGTAAAGTTTACAAAGACGGGATCACGAAGCAAGGACCCATGTGCTGATCCGCATTTGGCGCCGCAGAACATGAATCGTTGACTCCAGCCCATCAGCAGCTGTCAGTGACAAGGATGGCCTCACCTACCGACAGACCCGCCGAAAGGTCCTAAGTGGGGCCTCCCAAGACAGCGACATAGACGCGTGTTGGCCTCTCATTGGTTCGCACTTTTGGCAGCTAGCAACTGCTGCGGACTTTAAGGAGACCAACCCATGTGCTAAAGACGATCGCCCGCTTATTATAATACAGTAGAGGCGATCGCCCAGCGACTCCCAGTCCTATAAATAGAAAACCTCCAGCAACTGGAGAAAAGTTCAGAAAAAGGTTCAGAAATTCATAATATTGGCTTTTATCCTCTCGGCTTTCTCTTGAATCTATCTAGGATTTCTCTCCCATAACCTCTTAACCAAAAGACAGTCGGCAGAAACGAGAAGCCCGTACAGTTCAGAGAACTCCAGATTTAAAGGTCCACAAGTACATAAACTACCTCATACGAGAGTTCAGCTAATTCATACAGTGAGAGACCGTCGATTTCTCACAGTCGTCACAGCACCCCCTCGTTGTTACAAGAACTCAGAGAGCGTCAACTCTGGTTCTTCCGGCAATCTTCAGCACTCGTTAGCTAAGATAACTAGGGTTTTTACACTCATTATAATTGTACTCTAACATTAATATTTGTACTCCCAAGTATTTGTATTAATAATATCTCGCGAGAGCATTCAAGCCCGGGACTAACAAGCCCGGCAAATCTTGTGTTATTTACTTTCCCCACGGACGTGCTCTCGCATTTGTTTGTTACTCGACCATTCCAGCAATATCATCTCCGGATAATATTTTTTGTAACAACAATGCCGATCACAGTTAAACAATCCCTAGCTCATCCACAAGTAAACCAAGACATACATCTCAGCTTTACCACGACGGAGGGCGCGACCGCCTCTTATGATGCATTGAAATAAGCCCACCTCAGCAGCTCGACCTGGCTTGAAACTAGTTCGTGGTTGGTTAAGTATGAGACAAGCATATCGAAAGCCGAGATAGGAACCTTGAGCATAAACTACGTAACAGGTGAAGTACAGAAGCAAATATGGCAAGAACAACCGAACTGGGTTGAAAATCAGGCCATGCTTAGAAGAAAATATGAAAGCATAAAGGCCCCGATAAAATGACCAAGGTCAGATATCATAAATATCCAGATAAAAAAGAAAAATACATTGTTCAAGACAAACCGGCTTTACAACCTATCCAAATCCAAGTCCGGCACCATCCTCATCCTTGGCCTGTGCTATCAAGTCGTCGAATTTATTCTTTTGAGGAGTCGGAGGATCCTATGCCGGCTTCCCATATTGAGAATCCCTAGCCCGTATGTTCTTAAGAGCATTCTCGGAATACAGGATTATAGAGTGAGCTGCCCTAGCGTCGGCACTGTAAGGATAGTGGACGAAGAGTCGGGCAAGCTTCTCCAGAGGCACCTCGACTTCAAGGTCAATGTAGAGGAGCCACGACAAATTGGAGTAGGCATCGCCGTAGACAGAGCCCGCTTCGTCAGCCAAGTCATCCCGATACTGCTTGCTCTTTCGGTATCAATCGACAGTGGCCGCCTCTTTTCCAGGTATGCTCTCCTCAAGAGAGTCCAGCCTTTCATCTGCGGCATTCTTCTCCAATGCCAAGACCTCGGCCCTCTTCCTCTGTGCCTCGGCCTCAGCCTCAGCAATCTTCAGGGCGGACTCAAACTGAAGTAACACCTCCTTTAACTTCCCCAAATCCTCAAGCGCAGACTTCCTGGCCGCCTCGTCATGTTCAACCTTCAGCACGGCCTCATGCACTATGGCATCGTGAGAAGCCTTCTCCTTCTCAAGGGTTTCTACCCTATCAACGAGCTTAGCAGCAGATTCTTGGGCCGACTTAGCAGCGGCCTCGTTCTTGCGCGCCAAATCCACCACTTGCCTAAATACAGCATACTCGTGCTGGGTTATGGAGGCAAGCTACAAAAAGAAAAAACAAACTCGGGACCCGGCGTATTGCAGAAAAGAAATTGCAAAGTATGAGAAATCAGGATAGGATAACGGTACCTCACTAAGAATTAAACCCTTCCCGTTGAAGAGTTGGAGTGAACTTGGCTTGTCAGAAACGAGCCGTTCAATGTAAGACGTATTCATACTGCGCTTGATGATCGGTCCCCCAAGCTTCAGAGCAGCCCTGGATCGAATAGTCGAATCAAACCCTGACATAATGGGCGCAACATCAAAGGAGTTGACCAGGTTTTTGATCTCGGCATCATAAAGGGCGAAAGCCGAGGATGAACCATGCGGCGAGGGAATGGTTCTTTTATGAGATGACTTCTCTCGATCTCGGACTCCATCATTTCTTGGCCTCTTCTGTCTCTGGCACCGCTCTGCCTTCGAATCCGGCCCCCGATCTCGGCCCAGTTCTTGAGAGTGCCCCTGACCTTGATTCCAGGTACGAGCATGAGTAGGGATAACTTTCCCATTAGGCTCCCCTTGGACTTCTGCTTCAGGCTCGGATGAAGCTCCGGCTTGAACGATGGGCGGCTCCTTGGGAAGCGAAGAATCCCCCTTATCTTGCAGCTCTTTTGCCGAGCCTCCATATCGGCATGCCTCTTCTTGACTCCCCTCAATTGAGACAGCTGTAATACCCGTACTTTTATTGACTGATTGACCTTACTGTTCTTCCTATTGTTGTCGCTCTGGAAACTCTAAATATTTTTGTCGATGTTGTCGTTGAGCTTCGTACCTTGTTTGGATCATGATTTGGGTTGTTTAGACCTTTCGGTATAGTTCTGGTCAGTGGAAATAGCGCACGCTAGGCCTAGAGCTAACGTACGCTAATTATGCCTGAGTAGCGCACACTAGCTTTGAGCTGTAGCGCGCGCTAACGGGCCAGACAGGGGAGAGTCAGTAACTTATACTGCTCTCTGGACTAGCAGTTAGCGCACGCTAGGAGTTCGTTAGCGCACGCTATTCGTGGGCATTAGTGCGCGCTAACACCGTCCGTAGCACACGCTAACGGGCTGGGTCGGCAGAGACAGTGAGGTTGTTTAACTGACTGGACTGTCAGGTAACAAACGCTAGGCTTCGGCTAGCGCACGCTACAAGCATTTTGTAGCGCATGCTATGCTGGCACAGCAGCGCACGGTAGGACTCGATCAGGGCAGATGACAGTGGCTACTGGACTCCAATTTCTGGATATCAACTCCTAGTTAGCGCACACTAACTATCGGCTAGCGTGCGCTAAGAATAGTCGAGTAGCGCACGCAACAGATCATCTAGCGCACGCTAGCGAGTTTTTCAGAAGTCGCTGGACTGACCGGTGACCCCATTAGTGCACACTAATTCTTAAGCGTAGTGTGCGCTAGACTGGGCAAGTTTATATTGGACAGTTGACTTCCTTTTCGTCATTTTTCCTCATTCTTCTCACTTTACCGATCGGGAGCAGCGGGTTTCGGCAATTTGGAGAGTTCGGAGGTGATCCTTCTCCAGATATCAACATTTTTGGTTGGAAAACAAGGAGTTCACAACATCTAATCTATTCTATCGTCTGAATCAAGGTAAGAATGCTTAGAACCCTACTTTGTGGATTTTTGGGGATTTTCTTAGATTCGTTCGATTTACCCGTTTTGGAACTTGAGAACCTTGATATTATGAATTATCTACTTTGTAAAGATATTTCCCCTACGATTCTATAGATTATTTCGTGATAGTTCGGATGTAAGAGAGTTTGGGTGATTTTCCAATCCGTAGATGTTTACCCTCGTAGTTGCGTGAATCGTAGGCGGGTTTTGGGAGTTTCTTCCTGTGTTATGAGTATGGATTAATGATTATCATGTTGCTTGCGAATCGTTTAGGTTCCGGAAGTGTGTTCTCGGACCTACCGAACTTATACTCTTTTCCTTCCGGATTCACGATGTCTCAAAGGCAAGTATTTATGTATGTTAATACATTCTCGACTTTGAAAGTGAGGTATATGACTTGTATGATTGTATATATTCACTCTAGGAGGGTCTAACGGGGCCTCAGAAGGTTCCGTTACTGCTAGTACGGTTCCACGAATAGTTTGGGGTTAACCACTCTGGGAGGGTTCGACGGAGCCTCAGAGGGTTCCGTTGGTGCTGGTGCGGTTCCATGGTTAATCGTGTATATTTTGAAATGAGATTTAGTTATTCCGGAATACTAGTCTTGAACTGATGAATTGATGGTTGTTTTCACTGTATTGTTGAGTAGTATTGTATTTCATATTTGATATACTTGTACTAGCTATTCGACGGCTAACCCCTTTATGGGGGAAATACGTTTTATGTATTTCAGGTTGCATGAGAGCGGACAGACAGGTATCGGGTCTGCATGAAGATGATGGGCAAGCGTGATACTGTGTATTATTTCCGGTTGTATTTTACGTTCCTCCATCCAGTGTTGTTGTACTGGCCTGGTTATTGAATACTCGAGTATTATCTCTCAGTTTCTTAATGTTCTGGCCTGTGTTGCCGAAGTATTTAATTGTGTTGTGATGTATTTTGATATGTTCGTAATGGTTTGAATACCATTCGTCTTGTCCTTCATTTCATTGTATTCGGATCTCATTAGTCAGGTTTTATAATTCTTGTATGATTAGCCTTGTGAGTTCCACGGCGGGACTCACGGCGCTGTAATTCGATGAGCTGAAGAGACGTTTGACCTCCGCGCTGATTCTGACTTTACCACATGGTAGTGATGGATTTGCCATATATAGTGATGTTTCAGGTCAAGGTCTCGGATGTGTACTTATGCAACATGATAAGACGATAGCTTTTGCGTCACGACAACTGAATCCGTATGAGATGAACTATCCTACTCACGATCAAGAGTTGGCCGCGATTGTTTTCGCACTTAAGATTTGGTGGAAATATTTGTATGGTTCTCCGTGTCGGATCTATACCGACCACAAGAGTATGAAGTACATTTTCAGTCAGAAAGAGCTGAATATGAGACACAGACGTTGGTTAGAATTGATAAAGGATTACGACATGGAAATTCTATAGAAGCCAGGAAAAGCAAATGTCGTCGCGGATGCTTTGAGCCGCAAATCAGCATCGCTTCAGATGCTCGAGGTTCTTACACCACAGGCGAAGATTCTTCAAGATTTAATCGAGCAAGGAATAGAGGTTTGGCTTCAGAGAGTACAAGGGCAGTTATGTACTCTCGAAATTACTTCGTCCTTGGTTGACGACATCAAAGGGAAACAGTGGAGTGACCCGATGATTTCCCAACTGAAGGAAGATGTGATTAAAGGAAAAGCCCCTGGCTTTATGGTCCATGAGGATAGCATTTTGAGATTTCAGGGCAGGCTTTATGTTCCGAATAATCTAGAATTGAGACAGAGAATTCTCCGAGAAGCTCATGCAACGCCTTACTCAATCCACCCCGGAACGAGTAAGACGTATAAAGATTTAAAGCGAGATTTTTGGTGGAATAATATGAAGAAAGATGTCACGAAGTTTATGCTTCGATGCTTGACGTGTCAACAAGTAAAAATTGAACATCAATGACCAGTGGGATTGTTGAAACCACTTCCTATTCCCGAGTGGAAATGGGAGGATATCTCTATGGACTTTATCACTGGGATGTCGATAACTAGAACTGGGATGAATATGATTTGGGTAATCATCGATCGGTTGACCAAGTCTGCTCACTTTTTAGGTATTAAGGAAACTTGGGGACCAGAGAGATTGGATCGAACTTTTATAGCTGAAATCGTGAGATTACATGGTGCCCCTAAGACCATTTTTTCCGATCGAGATGGTTATTTTACATCACATTTTTGGCAGGCCGTTCACCAGGCTTTGGGTACCGAGTTGAAATTGAGTACGTCTTTTCATCCTCAGTCAGACGGTCAGACGAAGAGGATAATTCAGACATTGGAGGATATGTTACGGGCTTGTGCCCTAGATTGGAGTAATGATTGGGAGCTTCACTTGCCGTTGATCGAGTTTGCCTACAATAATAGTTGGCATGCGTCCATCAAAATGGCACCGTTCGAGGCACTTTACGGCAGGCAGTGTAGAACGCCATTATGTTGGGACGAGGCTTCGGAACTAGTCGGAACGGAACCGGATATGCTGTTGGAAACTAAGGAGAAGATTTCCATTATTCGGGACCAGTTGTTGACCGCCCAGAGCCGTCAAAAACCTTATGCTGATACTCGGCGTCGACCTTTGGAATTCGAAGTGGGAGACCACGTTCTACCCAAAGTGTCGCCGACTATAAGAGTTTTCTGCTTCGGGAAAAAGGGGAAACTTAGTCCGAGGGATATCGAACTATTCGAGATTTTGGACAGGGTTGGAGATTTAGCTTATCGCTTGGCGTTGCCCCCAGCCTTGAGTCATGTCCATAGTGTTTTTCATGTATCTCAGTTGAGGAAATATGTGCTGGATCCAAGTCATGTTATCGACTATAGTGAGATTGACGTAGCCGAGGATGTTACCTTTCCGGAGATGCCGGTGAAGATCCTTGAATGTCGTGAGAAGCAACTTCGGCACAAAACCATTCCATTGGTTAAAGTGCAATGGTCGAGACATGGGGTCGAGTAAGCGACTTGGGAGACGGAAGAGAAGATGCGATGGGAATACCCCAAAATTTTTTATTTCTTAAGTTTCGGGACGAAACTTCTTTTTAGAAGGGGAGAATGTAATACCTGTACTTTTATTGACTCTTTGACCTTACTGTTCTTCCTATTGTTGTCGCTCTAGAAACTCTGAATATTTTTGTCGATGTTGTCGTTGAGCTTCGTACCTTGTTTGGATCATGATTTGGGTTGTTTAGACCTTTCGGTACAGTTCTGGTCAGTGGAAATAGCGCACGCTAGGCCTAGAGCTAACGTACGCTAATTATGCCTAAGTAGCGCACGCTTGCTTTGAGCTGTAGCGCGCGCTAATGGGCCAGACAGGGGAGAGTCAGTATCTTATACTGCTCTCTGGACTAGCAGTTAGCGCACACTAGGAGTTCATTAGCGCACGCTATTTGTAGGCATTAGCGCGCGCTAACACTGTCCGTAGCGCACGCTAACGGGCTGGGTCGGCAGAGACAGTGAGGTTGTCTGACTGACTGGACTGTCAGGTAACATACGCTAGGCTTCGGATAGCGCATGCTACAAGCATTTCGTAGTGCACGCTATGCTGGCACAGCAACGCACGCTAGGACTCGAGCAGGGCAGAGGACATTGGGTACTGGACTCTAATTTCTAGACATCAACTCCCAGTTAGCGCACGCTAACTATCGGCTAGCGCACGCTAAGAATAGTCGGGTAGTGCACGCAACGGATCATCTAGCGCACGCTAGAGAGGCTATCAGAATCCGCTGGACTGACCGGTGACCCCGTTAGCGCACGCTAATTCTTAAGCGTAGCGTGGGCTAGACTGGGCAAGTATATATTGGACAATTGACTTCCTTTTCGTCATTTTTCCTCATTCTTCTCACTTTACCATGTTGTTGCCCGAAATATTATCCGGAGATGAATATTGCTGGAACGGTTGAGCAACAGCAAATTGCGAGAGCACGTCCGTGGGGGTGTGAATAACACAAGATTTGCCGAGTTTGTTAGGCCCGGGCTTGAATGCTCTCGCGAGATGTTATTAATAAGAATATGTTTGAGTACAGATATTAATATAAGAATGCAATTACAATGAGTGTAAAAGATCCTAGTTATCTAGCTCTTGAGCGAAGCTCTGTGTGTTCTTGTTCTCATTTCTGCCGACTGTCTTAGGATTAAGAGGTTCCGAGAGTGAGAGATGAACAAATGTCTGAAGTGTATAGCGTTGCCAAGAGAGAAAGCCAAGTTAAGAGCTGAGCTTCTGAACCTTGTGCAGAACCCTTTTTCCGCTGCTGGAGGCTTCCTATTTATAGGACTAGCCTTAGTTGGGCGATCGCTTTTCCTGTATTATAATAAGGGGGTGATCGTCTTGCAGCACGTGGGTTGGTTGCCTTAAAGTCCGCGACATGGGCTGGCTGCCAGTTGTGCGGACCAATGAGAAGTCTGCACGCATCCTGAGTCGCTGTCCCGGGCAGTCCCACTTTGCACCTTTCGGCGGGTCTGTCCGTAGGTGAGTAGATGCTGATAGGCTGTGGTCAACGATCCATGTTCTGCGGCGCCTTTTCTGGATCTGCATGTGGGTCTCTGTCCTGAGCTTCGGGCTTTGCCGACTAGACGGATGCTGGACTTGCGTGGCATGAGGCGGTCGTTATTGGCCGGGCACCTGAGTCGATCACCAGGTGCCAAGGGACGATCGCCTTCGATGTCGATCACTCGACACTGGGACTTGACCTGGGACCTTCGATCGGCAAGTCTGCCTTGGTCTATTCGACTATAACTCGGTCGCCTGTCGTCTGTGCCGATCGCTGTTGAGGTGTATAATTCTTGACACAACAATTGCCCCCCAGCTTGCTCCGATGTTGAAGACATGGGGTGAGGTGGTTCTTACTGGCGATTGTTTGAGGATAAAGACGGGCGACCCGTTGCGCGGACTTTGGTTTCGGACTTGGGCGATCTGATCGATTGGCGATCTATCTTCGGTCTTGTACCTGCAATTTTCAAATTTTTCCGGTCCCTCATAGAAAGCTGATTGTTTCGTCACTGAGGAACCGTGCATAGTCGCGGAGTTCGATGGACCGACCTCCATGACCGTGTCTTGTGCGCTAACGGCATTCCAACTGTAGGTTTGTCTCGTGACTCATTTTATTGTGAGGGTCCTCCGCTAGGCTGCGCCTCGCCTCGTATTTAAACGAAGGGCGTGCGATCTCGGTCTGTAGGAGTCTTTGCGCGGGGCGTCGTCGGATTAATCGACTCCACGTCTGCGGCTTGTTAGCTCTTTTCTACCTCGGATCATCATGTTAGATGGCAATCCTCGACGGTATATGTTGAGATGGGGGTAGGGACGCGTCGCATTGTCCGGGTCCACCAAGTTAGATGATGAACCTTTGAGGGCGGGCGAGCGTGTCCACTGATTTGTTTAGAGAGTCCTTCGGCTACGCCCGCCTCGTATTTAAATGAAGGGCGAGCGATCATAGCCCAAAGGAACCTTGCATGGCCGAAGGAGTTGGTTCCATCGACCACCAGGACCATGGCTGCACTCTTCTACCTCGGATCGTCAAGTTGGATGTCGACTCTCGAAGGTATACGTTGTGCGGAGGAGGCGATCTCGTGCCTTAGTCCATCATGTTAGATGATGAATTATGGATGGCGAGCGAGTCCTCAAGTTTCGGAGATGTTGCTTGATAATGGCGATCGGGTTGGAAGACTGGTGATCGTCGTTCGGTCGCCGATCGCGCTGCTCATAGGTGGAAAAGTAACCTTTGCCTTGCCAAAAATTCTGCGGCCTTAGCGCGGAAGATCGCGTAGGTTGGGGGGATGTCCTTCGTAAGGTGCCTGAACATAGGCGAAAGACCATGGAATCCCCCTAGGACCGAGTAGAGGGCAATCTCGTCGCTCACAGGCTCGCCGTTGAGGATTACCTCATCCACCCGGTCGATGTAGTCTGCATCGGACTCTTCTTCCCCTTGCCTGATCTGCATCATGCGATGGGGACCTTCCGGCCGAGCGACCTTGGCGGCGAAGTATGCTGTGAAGTTGTTCGCCAGTTGATCAAAGGAATTGATGGATTGCGGAGGTAATGAGATGTACCATATACGGGCCAGGTCGCCCAGCGTTAGTGGGAATATTCGGCATCTGGTCGCATCGGATGCCCCACATCCGGTCATGTAGATCCAGAACTTGCTCAGGTGAGTCTCGGGGTCCGACCTCCCCTCATACAAAGGTGTTTGCGGAGGGGCGATCCTCTGCTGCACGAGGGCGAGCTCGATGTGGACCGTGAGTGGCTCGCTCGGCCCGGCGATCTTGCTATTGGCGCCTGCCCCAGTCTCTAGGAGCGCCTTCATGTCGTCGAGCTGGCGTTGCATAGCGGCCATCACTGTAGCTTGGTCGCTCGTGGTTTGGCTCTCGAAGCGGGTGCCGAGGCGATCGTGCACCGATCTCCTGGCTCCGCGGGAGGTGATGAGGTCGTCGCTGCCGATCTGGGCTCTTTGGCGAGGAGGTAGATAGTCGGCCTGTCTTCTGGGAGTTGGGTATGCCGAACTCCTGGTGACGGACTCAGGCTCCGTTGTCTCGTGGCTGGGGCCAGACTGCCCCGGTCGCCAAGATGGGTCGCTGCTTAGGCGGCTGAAAACGGAGGTGTCCCACCTTGTGGGCGCATTTTCTTGCGAATCGGGGCCTCCTGGCGATCGCTCAGCCAGTAACCCCTTGAACTTCCATTTTCTCATGCGGCGGATGGCCGAGGGGGTTATAGCGGGCGTGTCGAATGCTCTCCGTCGCTCCCGTAGGATGGCCATGGCTTCTTCGATTTGTTCCGCGGTTTGGAACTTATCGAGCGAGAGGCTTGGGCCATCCCTCGGGGACGCGATCGAGAGTCTCGAGTCGCCGCGGCTCCCCTCCGCCATAGGTCGGGGCTCAGATTGAGATGGAATGAGGCGTCCGGCGGACCGGCCAGCGGCTTTCTTCGATGCGGAGGTGGAAGTCAAGATTCTGAAAGCTTTTCTCTAAAGAACAGTGAGTGTTTCTTCAGGTATATGCCCCGGAGAACAGTGAGTGTTCTTCGAGACGGTAAGAATAAAAATCAAGGTTAAGATGCCCTCCTTCTAGGGCCAATTGTTGTTGCCCAAATTATTATCCGGAGATGAATATTGCTGGAACGGTCGAGCAACAGCAAATTGCGAGAGCACGCCCGTGGGGGTGTGAATAACACAAGATTTGCCGGGTTTGTTAGGCCCGGGCTTGAATGCTCTCGCGAGATGTTATTAATAAGAATACGTTTGAGTACAGATATTAATATAATAATGCAATTACAATGAGTGTAAAAGATCCTAGTTATCTAGCTCTTGAGCGAAGCTCTGTGTGTTTTTGTTCTCGTTTCTGCCAACCGTATTAGGATTAAGAGGTTCCGAGAGTGAGAGATGAACAGATGTCCGAAGTGTATAGCGTTGCCAAGAGAGAAAGCCAAGTTAAGAGCTGAGCTTCTGAACCTTGTGCAGAACCCTTTTTCTGCTGCTGGAGGCTTCCTATTTATAGGACTGGCCTTAGTTGGGCGATCGCTTTTTCTGTATTATAATAAGGGGGCGATCGTCTTGCAGCACGTGGGTTGGTTGCCTTAAAGTCCGCGACATGGGCTGGCTGCCAGCTGTGCGGACCAATGAGAAGTCTGCACGTGTCCTGAGTCGCTGTCCCGGACGGTCCCACTTTGCACCTTTCGGCGGGTCTATCGGTAGGTGAGTAGATGCTGACATGCTTCTGTCCTGAGCTTCGGCCTTTGCCGACTAGACGGATGCTGGACTTGCGTGGCATGAGGCGGTCGTCATTGGCCGGGCACCTGAGTCGGTCGCCAGGTGCCAAGGGACGATCGCCTTCGATGTCGATCGCTCGGCACTGGGACTTGACCTGGGACCTTCGATCGACAAGTCTGCCTTGGTCTATTCGACTCTAACTCGGTCGCCTGTCGTCTGTGCTGATCGCCTGTTGAGGTGTATAATTCTTGACACAACCTACCGATCGGGAGCAGCGGGTTTCGGCGATCTGGAGAGTTCGGAGGTGATCCTTCTCCAGATACCAACATTTTTGGTTGGAAAACAAGGAGTTCACAACATCTAATCTATTCTATCGTCCGAATCAAGGTAAGAATGGTTAGAACCCTATTTTGGGGATTTTTGGGGATTTTCTTAGATTCGTCCGATTTACCCGTTTTGGAACTTGAGAACCTTGATATTATGAATTATCTACCTTGTAAACATATTTCCCCTACGATTCTATAGATTATTTCGTGATAGTTCGGACGTAAGAGAGTTTGGGTGATTTTCGAATCCGTAGATGTTTACACTCGTAGTTGCGTGAATCGTAGGCGGGTTTTGGGAGTTTCTTCCTGTGTTATGAGTATGGATTATTAATTATCATGTTCCTTGCGAATCGTTTAGGTGCTGGAAGTGCGTTCTCGGACCTACCGAACTTATACTCTTTTCCTTCCGGATTCGCGATGTCTCAAAGGCAAGTATATGTGTATGTTAATACATTCTCGACTTTGAAAGTGAGGTATATGACTTGTATGATTGTATGTATTCACTATGGGAGGGTCTGACGGGGCTTCAGAGGGTTCCGTTGCTGCTGGTACGGTTCCACGAATAGTTTGGGGTTAACCACTCTGGGAGGGTTCGACGGAGCCTCAGAGGGTTCCGTTACTGATGGTGCGGTTTCATGGTTAATCGTGTATATTTTGAAATGAGATTTAGTTATTCTGGAATACTAGTCTTGAACTGATGAATTGACGGTTGTTTTCACTGTATTGTTGAGTAGTATTGTATTTCATATTTGATATGCTTGTACTAGCTATTCGACGGCTAACCCCTTTATGGGGGAAATACGTTTTATGTATTTCAGGTTCCAGGAGAGCGGACAGGCAGGTATCGGGTCGGCATGAAGATGATGGGCAAGCGTGATACTGTGTATTATTTCTGGTTGTATTTTGCGTTCCTCCATCCAGTGTTGTTGTACTGGAATGGTTATTGAATACTCGAGTATTATCTCTCAGTTTCTTGATGTTCCGGCCGGTGTTGCCGAAGTAGTTAATTGTGTTGTGATGTATTTTGATACGTTCGTAATGGTTTGAATACCATTCGTCTTGTCCTTCATTTCATTGTATTCAGATCTCATTAGTCAAGTTTTATAATTCAAGTATGATTAGCCTTGTGAGTTCCACTGCGGGACTCACGGCGCTGTAATATACCCCGAATAACTTGGGGGTGTTACAACAGCCTCTTCTTCTTTTGAGCCGCCATGACGGGGTCGATGTGCTCCTCATTGACCTTCTGTATGTCCTCCATTGATAGATCTACATAAGAATAAATGTTAGCCCAGGACGAAATAGGAGAAAATATGAAAGTGAGCAAGTATGAAGAAAGTTACATCCTACGATGTCCACGGATTGTAAGCACTTGTCCCCCTCGGTCCTGCAAGTTGCACAATCCTCATAAAAGACAAAATTGGGATGAACAACCAGTATGGAAACCGATTCCCTCTTTATACCTCGACCAAAGGTCTAACCCCAGCTATGGGCCCCCTCATCAGGGTGGCGTGAGCATGGTACCAAAAATCCATCTCCAGCTCGACCCAGTTAAGAATGGCAACAGATGAGAACTACTCAAGCTTCGCAATCAAATCGGAACTCCAGTCCGGCTCATGAATGCGCGAAGGCCGATGCGGTGAATTAACGGGTGCCGAAAATCCTAGCCCTACCGACTCTCGACCTTGATCACGTGCCTGTTCCAACACGTGACCTTATTGACAGTATTTGAAATAGGGGTTATAAGCTTGGGTTTGTTGGGGTCAGACTTAATGGTGATGGTTCTGGTTTTAGAGTTGTAGGACGAGTTGAAAAAGTGATAGAAGGCAAACATACATGGCTCGAAGCCGAGACCACGACACAAAATAATAAAGGCGGCGAGGTACCTAACCGCATTGGCACCGAGATGGGCTGGAACGATCTCCCAATCTTCCGGAATTTGATTAATGAAGGGTCTAAAGGCAGCCTCAGACTGACGTGGAACTGTTTGAAGTAAAACGGGATGAGGGCGTCACTATAATAAAAAGTTTTGGCTTTATGTTCATCGGCGAAAGAAGTGGATAAACTGTGGTAGAGCCTATACTCACTCCTATCTACCCCATATGTGGTATAGAGCTCTTCAAGCATCTCGTCTCACCCTTTGAGATGCTTAGGTCGAGAGGAGCCCCCCAGGTTTAACTGACTCTTACCCCTGCTCCGTCTCACACCGAACTCATCGAAAGGCATGTCAGAAGCACTCTCCCCAGCCATACCTGTAGAAGAAGACAATGGGTTATACTCACCCTGTGAAGGTGACGAGGTGATCTTCTCCCTCATCTCAACCACTTGGTCCAAGGAGAAACCTCCCCCAAAATGAAGCCGAGCTTGAGACTTGTCCTTGACATAATGTAAAAAGATGCAGTCTAGGACTTCGTCCAAACTATCAAGAGTCAACACGTCGGTATCACTACCATCTACGGTCCTAGGTGCAAAAGACCGAGAGCGATACTTAACATCCGTTCTTGTGGTTTTGTTCATATACAACATCAGGCCAATGGCCGCTAAGGATAAAAGATTCCACGACCCATCGGATTTAATATAAATCCTAGAGTTCCTAATGTAGAAGCCGTAAGTGTAATCCTTCTTCAAATACCCACGCTTAGACATATTGAGGACACGGACTTTAACAGAAGAGATTTGAAGCTTTGAAAACTCAACAATGGCGGAAAATATAAGCAGGAAATGAAGCTGAAAAAATACCTCAAGAAGTAAAGACAAGCGGGTGAAAATAGACGAGAAGCAACATCGGAGGAATTGGTTGGAGTAAATCATCACAAAAATAGCCAGAAATGGTGCGGTACGAAATGTTGCCGGGCTGCTGCAAGCTCTGGTTTCCGTTCAGAATCCAAAAAACACTACCAAAAATAACACTTTAGCCGACGACTATCCGGAGAATGGTCGACGGCCGGCCGACGTCGTCGACTAAAGTCAGCAAGTTTAGCCGACGGCTAACTTATTGTCGGCTAAAGTAGTTTAGCCGACGACTTTACTATTGGTCATCGGCTAAAGTCAAGTTAGTCGACGGCTAAAGTTATGTAGTTTAGCCAACGACTAGTATACTTTAGCCGACGACATGCCGTCGGCTAAAGTCAAGTTTAGCCGACTGCTAGTATAATTTAGCCGACGACATGTCGTCGGCTAAAGTCTTACATATTTTTTTGTGCAGAATATATCACCATCTAACACTTCAAGACACCATTTACAACACATTCGGAAATTACAAAACAAGAAAACGAAAAACAATAATTTTCTCTGGTTTGATCATTCAAGAAATCATATTTGAAGGTATGTTTATTGAATTTTAATATCAGTTATAATTATATTACGCATATAATATATCTATTTGGATGATTATGAAAATGTTTAAGAATTAGTTCGTTTTCTCGAATATTTCTTGGTGTGTGTGTGTATATATATAAGGATTTGACATCTTGAATCCGATCTATATATGATGATTTTAGTCGTAATTTTTGTATGTTCTTGATAAATACGATGTGTAATATTGTTGTTATTTTTGTTATAGGATGGATAAAAGTTGGATTGGTATGCAAAAATGGGATCCAAGGGTCATAGATGGAATGCGAGGGTTTATTCGATTTATGAAGGAGCTGTTAGGAGTATGCCCTCGAATGCCACTCAGAGGTTGTTGAGTGAGGGCATTGTACTTGTAATTATGTAAACCATTTATATAAGGCAAATGATTGTTTCTTTATTTACTGGTAGTTACTGGCATTCCTAACTCGTAAATAAACATATAGAAACTAGTCCGTGTATTTGAGAGCAAAACGTTCCACTCCTTATTGGATAAGGGGGTCGGCACTGGAAAGGTTTATAGCTCAAATACTTAATCGTTCGCAAGTCGATGAAACTTGGTAGGCGTTAAGTTTATGTAAAGACTTGTATGACGTGTTCTTTGACATGGAGAGTGCCTGTCGAACACTAATGGTTAGTGGGAGCACACGTTATAGGTATGCTAATTAGATTAGTATACTCGAACGACTCACCCTCGATTCGTCACATGGATTTCACTCAGGACGATCAATGACGGAATCGAAAGGTTGTGATAGGTATTCGTGAACCTTCGACTTGAGGATTTAGTAGGGATGTGCTTGTGACGTCAAGATTTTCATTAGAGTAGTTCGACCACCTTAAACCGGAAGGCGGGGGTCAACCTCGACGTGCATCTTGGCGGGCAAGTAGCGAGTCCTGCGAATACCAAGATAGAATTCTTTCTCCGTTAGTGAGCGGGTTATATGTCCTATGCGGTTATTGGCGAGATGAGATCATAAGTCTTTGGCCAAAGCATTGGATCCAGATTGTATTAGATACACGGCATTTCGATGATCTCGATTTGCATTAACGCATGCATAGCGTCAATCTGAATAGGGTTTGGTAGTAGTGACCCTAAAACTTGATCGGGACATTTGAAAGAAGAGTTTATACGTTCTTGGTATTCACGGAGAATGGTTCTTGAATGATCCCAATCATTCGTTCTCGGTTGGGTACAGTGTAGGCCGAGTGGCTAGGTGGTGCTACTACTCTTTGGTTCCTCCCATTCTTTCGAGACGGACCTACCGAGTCGCGCATTAGGATTGACGACGGAATGAATCGAGCTTAATCTCTCATTATAAATATTAGATATTGGATATCTAATTTGGGACATTGGATGTCTAAATCGATTTATTGGATAAATTGATTTACGGCTAATGGATTAAATAAATTCTTGGGTGATTAATTTAATTCGTGAATATAATTATTTCTTGGAGAAATTAATTATATTATTATGTATTTAATGTGATTAATTGATTGGATTAATTAATCGACACAAATACATCGGAACGGAATAGGAGTTTATCTGTTTGGACTCACGGGAGTCCGAAACGAATCGAACTCATCTGATTCCTTCTAGATGGCCACCCCATCACCTACTCCCTTACTTTGTCTTGGTCTACACTTTCTAGGATGGTGGACTAGTGACCAAGACAAGGGGACAAATATCACACCTTGGTGATATTGTCTAAAGTAGGAGATCATGGGAGTTGAATAAGAATATAAGTGGAGACAAACTCTCACTTGCAATGAATGAATTCCAGCCGTGAACTTTGAAGGAGAGAGAGAGAAAAATCATTTTCTCAAGTCTTCATCTTCATCTTCTTCTTCACTTTTATTCTTGAGTTTTCTTGGAGAAAATTCAAGATACATTAAGAGAGATATATTATACACTTAGAGTGTAATAACAAAAGCTTCACCACTTGATTCTAGCCGTAACCTTAGAGGTTAATCAAGTGTTGTTGTTCGATCGTTTTTTTCCGCGTGGCAAGTAGAGACGGTGTTTTCGGCGTTGGATCGTTCAAGGGCTTGGAGCGGATTGAACTCGTAGAGATCAAACTAAAGCTTGGGGAATAGCTCAAGAGAAGGTTTCCATTTAATCAACGGACTTGAGGGTTAGTTTCTTACGACTCTTGCTTTTCGTTTTGATATTCGTACATACGTAGCTCGATCGATCCTCGTAGGGATTCGGATCGAATTAATTTTCGTTTTACCGCTTCACTGGCCTTCGTTTTAGGCACCGAATCCCAACAGTGGTATCAGAGCGTAGGTCTTGCGATCGTATATACGAATATTGGCATTTGGAATGCTCGATTAAATGGTGAATGATTTGGAATCATTTTAGTCATAATCGTGGTATATGTTTTTCGTTCGTAATAATTGTATTTTTCGTAAGTTTATGTCTAAATATAAATCTTAAATTTCGGGAAATATGATTTATATTGAAGATATGAAAGTCGGAAAATATTGATATTGGATATCGGTCGAAAATCTAGCCCGAATCGTCGTTTGACGACTTTTTGGACAAAAAGGGTATTTTGGCGAGGATGACTCGGCCGTGTCTGGTGACACGGTCGTGTCAGCGATGTGGCCAAAGCGGCTTGGAGACCCGGCCGTGTCGAGACACGGGCGTGTCTGGCAGTGACTCGGCCGTGTCTGGATGACACGGTCGTGTCAACGATCTGCCAAGTCATCTGCCGGCGACCGGCCGTGTCTGGGTGACTCGGTCGTGTCTGGCCGGCATCTTCGAGGGTGACTCGGCCAAGCGGGAGTATTGCCGGTAAGTCCGAGGGTGACTTCGGTCATCTTGGCGTTTTCACCCGGCTCGATTTTTCCGTGTATTCTTAAAAATTAATCTCCGCATGTTAAATTGGATTTAATATGATTAAAATGATTTATGGTACTTCATTTTATAAGGGAAATTTGATTAATTGGAATATTTATGGTCGAAGAATTATTTTGAACGTTATTACATTACCGATTGTGTGAATCGATTGGATCGGTTCATATTGTTGATTGGATCAATGTATCTCTCGCTTTCCATTTATTTAGTATTTATTGGATGAATGCTTTTGAATGGGGATGTGGTTCGTGGACTTAGTTTTGAATCGTTCGTTTTATTCGATTGGGTTGTAAAGGCCGTTTTGAGCCTATTTATTTTACTAGAAAAATTTGTATCTAGGATGCAATTTTCAATGTAAAATTTATATGTAATGACGAAGACCGGAGGAAGATCCATTTCGAGAAGACGAAGATTCAAGACGAAGACTTGTAATTAGATTACGGAGTTTTTGTTTTCTAGGAACGGTCCATGAACCACATGTTGGTAGCAACTAGGTTGTGATTGGTTGTTTCATATTGTATGAATGCCACAAACGCGCTTAAGCGATTAATGTGCAAAGTGTAACGTTAATCGCGATAATTCTCCCACAACAAATAATTAAGTTTATAAGGTTTCAAGGTTTTCCTTCCCTCCATCGAGTTTTCGAAATTGAAATCCAAACCGGATGTGCTATGCTTAGAGTTATCGGGGTAGTCGTTCGGGAGGACGGATAAATTAATGAGCGCATTGGATGCCTTCGGTTGGAGCAAATTTTATCCTTAGAAACACGATAGGTTGCGGATAAGATTCAATTGTGAAACCGATTTGCGTCGATGGTATAAACTTAACTTGTTCACGAACCATAGAAACCGTATAGGTTGAGGGGAGTGAACAAGGGGAAAAAAGAAGATCGAATCATCCATTAGATGGGTTGGTGTTGGACACCACTTTGTGAAAATTAATAGACTAGAAACATTAGGTTGCCCTCTATTAAGATTTATAAAGAACTCGATCACCACTATGAAGTAGAGCGACGATACTTAGGATTTCACATGGGAGTGTGTTATTCCGATAAAAATAGTGGGAGCCGGGTAACAAGAATAGAAAGGACCTTAATTCTATACTCGGATCATAATATAACAAGTCACTAATTAATGTTATACTTAATGCGACATAACTCAATATGACAATGAATCCACTCGCAATTCTACTCGAAAAGAACACCTTAATGGGACCTAACTTTGTGGATTGGCTCATAATCGATGATTGTCCTCGGTATAGAGGCACGGGATACGTCTTGGAGACGGACATTCCGGCGCCTCTATGCGGACTCGAGCCAATCGGGAAGAGATTGAAAACCACGAAAAGTGGGTTAAGGATGACGTGAAAGTCCGTGCTTATATGATGGCTTCCATGTCTAATGAGCTTGAGAGCTCATGAGAAAATGACTTCGCTAGGCGATTCTATCTCACTTAACCGAGCTTTATGGTGAGCACAGTGAATCGCTAGATATGAGATATCCAAGCAAGCTGACCGGTGCAAGGATGAAGGAAGGTGAGAAGGTTGGGAACACGTCCTCAAAATGATATCCATGATCGAGAGATTGGAGGCTCTTGATTTTAAAATGGATACTTCTCTCCAAACCGACCTTATCCTACAGTCTCTCACGATTCCTTCTCACGGTTTGTTATGAACTTCAAGCAATGAGATTGCATGTAATTTAAGCTGGGCTAATGAACAAACTTGTGATCGCTCGGTCTCAAATGAAGACTCGCGGATGAAGGAGTCTGCTCTTGTGATTTCTTACGGACCTCGGAGGTCTAAGAATAAGAAGAAAAAGACCAAGAAGCAGATGGACCACAAGCTAAGGACCTTAAGGGTAAGGGCAAGGCCCCAATGGTTCGAAGAACAAGAAGAAAAAGGATACTTGTCTCAAGTGCGGTGAGGTGGGCCCTGGGCTAGAGACTGTCCAGGTCTTCATGGCACTTGGTCTGAGAACTTTTAGTTTTGGAAACAAATTGTTACGCTCTTGTATTTTCTACTTCACTGAATCTTGGATTACGGTGCTAGTTCTCATATTTGTACCGTGAATCAGGATCTGGAACAAAGTAGGAAGCTTGGAGCTGGAGAAGTTATGATCACAGTCGGAAGCGGGCATAGTGTCGAGGCGACCGACATAGGATCACTTCTTTTGGGTTTAGAATCCGGCTTTGTTTTGACTTTAGAAGATGTACTTGTTTTGCCCAAGGGGCACAAAAACATTGTATCCATTCCGGTCATGGACCGAAAAGGCTTTTCATTTTTCATTGGTGATGGTTCCTGCAAAATTTATTAGTGGGTACTGCTACATTGTTGAATGGATTGTATCATCTAAATCTCAGCAACAAAGTAGTTGTGAATACTATGACTAGAAAACGTGGTAGGGATGAAACCAATCAAGTTTTGAAATGGCATCTTAGACTTGGTCATGTTGGTCAGACCAAGGTTTACAAGATGGAAAAAGATGGACTTATGGGTCCATTGGGATCGGATCCCTTTCCTACTTGTGAATCTTGCCTTAAAGGCAAAATGACTAAGTCCCCCTTCACAGGGACTTTTGAAAGAGCCGCTGATAAACTGGGATTAATCCATACCGACGTATGTGGTGCTTTAGAAGCAGCACGTGACGGATATCAATATTTCATTACGTTTACAGATGATCATACTAGGTATGGTTATGTATACTTAATGAAACATAAATCCGAGGCCTTTGAGAAATTCCAGAATTCAAGGCCCTAGTCGAGAAACAAACTGGTAATCATATCAAAGCACTTCGGTCGGACCGAGGTGGCGAGTATATGAGTACGGAGTTTGGAGTTCCTTAAGGAACATGGAATAGTTTCACAACTAACACCTCCAGTACTCCTCGGTTAAATGGTGTGTCGGAAAGAAGGAACCGGACCACCGTTGAACATGGTCCGTTCCATCTTGGGCTATCTTGACTTGCCGATTTACTGTGGGGTATGCACTCGATCGCCGCGTATATCTTGAATAGATGTCCTTCCAAATCCGTTCCTAAAACTCCACATGAGATGTGGGAGGAAGGAAACCAAGTCTTAATCATATTAGGATTTGGGGATGTCCCGCCTATGTCAAGAAGACTAAGGTGGAAAAGTTGGAAGCTAGGTCTGCGAAGGGACGTTTCATTGGATTCCGTGCAGGACGATGGGATATCTATTCTACATGCCCGAAGATCGAAGGATCATTGTTGCTTTACAAGCACACTTCTGGAAGATGAGTTCATTCAGAAGGCGGAGCGGGTAGAAGTATTTCTTTAGAAGAATACAATGAAACTCCTCGAGAGACACTGTCAAGAAATGGAACCGAACTTTACGAAACACAAGTACAACCACCTCGTAGGTCTAGTAGGGTGTCTCATTTACGAGAGGTATGGGCTTGTGCACTTGGAGGAGCCGGGTCTCCATGAGGTTCCAAGTGATAGCCAAGAGACCGACGACGACCTATGACCAAGCGATGGTGGATGTAGACTCGCGAAATGGCGTGAAGCTATGGAAGCCGAGATAGACTCGATGCATGTCAATCAGTGCGGACTCTAGTAGACCGCCCCAAGGGCATAGTGCCTATTGGGAACAAGTGGATCTACAAGAGAAAGACCGATGGTGATGGCAAGGTTGACGCCTATAAGGCCCTAGTGGCAAAGGGTTATACCCCGAAGGAAGGACTCGATTACCACGATACCTTCTCGCCCGTAGCCATGATCAAGTCTATTCGCATGATGCTTGCTATAGCTGCCTACCACGATTATGAGATATGGCAAATGGACGTAAAGACGGCTTTCCTTAATGGATTCCTCGAGGAGGAAATCTATATGGAGCATCCTAAAGGCTTTGTATCCGAAGTCAATATTCATAAAGTGTGCAAGCTTCAGCGTTACAGTTATGGTGTGAAGCAAGCGTCGCGTAGTTGGAATCTACGTTTTGACGAGGCAGTCAAAGAGTTTGACTTCGTGCAAAATGAAGAGGAACCTTGTGTATACAAGAGGGTTAGTGGGAGCAAGATCGCATTCTTAGTACTATATGTAGATGACATTCTACTAATAGGAAATGATGTGGGAATGCTCAGTTCTGTGAAAGCTTGGCTTTGAGTAATTTCTCCATGAAAGACTTGGGAGAAGCTACCTATATTCTTGGTATTCGACTCTACCGGGATAGAGCGAAGAGAACAATAGGTCTTTCCCAAGCCCTCTATATAGATAAAATCTTAAAGCGATTTAAGATGGATGATTCTAAAAGAGGGTTCCTACCGATGCGACATGGAATAAAACTCACCTTGAAGATGTGTCCTCAAAATGAGGAACAACGAAAGGAAATGAGTAATATACCATATGCTTCGGCCGTGGGTAGCCTTATGTATGCTATGTTGTGTACAAGACCTGACATTGCGCATGCTGTAAGCGTGGTGAGTAGGTTTCAGGCAAACCCAGGTAGGGAACATTGGACTGCCGTAAAGAACGTTCTCAAGTACTTAGAGATATGGTTCTGATGTATGGTGGTGGAGAATTGGATGTGGTGGGATTCACTGATTCGGACTTCCAAGGACTGAAGGACGACTCAATGTCCACTTCTGGCTACATATTTACTCTTAATGGAGGAGCAGTATCTTGGCGTAGTGCCAAGCAAAGCGCGACTGCTGATTCCACCTGTCGGTGAGTATCAAGCGGCCTCGGAGGCTTCAAGGAAGGGTTACGGATTAAGAAGTTTAGGAGAACTTCAAGTGATACCATGTCTTTGAAATTTGCTGTTCATTGTCTTTGCGACAACGGAGGAGTAGCGCAGCCAAGGAGCCGAGGTTTCACAACAAGACCAAACATATTGAGAGGAAGTATCATCTCGTAAGAGAATTTGTTCGCAAGGGATACATTGTCTGCATAGAGTAGACTCGGCCGACAACGTCGCCGATCCATTGACCAAGCCACTATCTCGGACTAGCTTGGAGCGTCATCTCGGAGAACATGGGTATTAGATACCATAGTGTGTGGCATTGAGTGCAAGTGGGAGATTGTTAGGAGTATGCCCTCGAATGCCACTCGGAGGTTGTTGAGTGAGGGCATTGTACTTGTAATTATGTAAACCATTTATATAAGGCAAATGATTGTTTCTTTATTTCTTGGTAGTTCTTGGCATTCCTAACTCGTAAATAAACATATAGAAACTAGTCCGTGTATTTGAGAGCAAAGCGTTCCACTCCTTATTGGATAAGGGGTCGGCCTTTGGAAAGGTTTATAGCTCAAATACTTAATCGTCATAAGTCGATGAAACTTGGTAGGCGTTAAGTTTATGTAAAGACTTGTATGACGTGTTCTTTGACATGGAGAGTGCATGTCGAACACTAATGGTTAGTGGGAGCACACGTTATAGGTATGCTAATTAGATTAGTATACTCAACCGACTCACCCTCGATTTGTCACATGGATTTCACTCGGACGATCAATGACGGAATCGAAAGGTTGTGATAGGTATTCGTGAACCTTCGACTTGAGGATTTAGTAGGGATGTGCTTGTGACGTCAAGATTTTCATTAGAGTAGTTCGACCACCGTAAACCGGAAGGCGGGGTCAACCTCGACGTGCATCTTGACGGCAAGTAGCGAGTCCTACCGAATACCAAGATAGAATTCTTTCTCCCGTTAGTGAGCGGGTTATATGTCCTATGCGGTTATTGGCGATGAGATCATAAGTCTTTGGCCAAAGCATTGGAGCAGTTGTATTAGATACACGGCACTCGATGATCTCGATTTGCATTAACGCATGCATAGCGTCAAGTAGATAGGGTTTGACCGACCGTGACCCTAAAACTTGATCGGGACATTTGAAAGAAGGGTTTATACGTTCTTGGTATTCACGAGAATGGTTCTTGAATGATCCCAATCATTCGTTCTCGATTGGGGTACAGGCCGCCAGCCGGCTAGGTGGTGCTACTACTCTTTGGTTCCTCCCATTGCTGACTGAGACGGACCTACCGAGTCGCGCATTAGGATTGACGACGGAATGAATCGAGCTTAATCTCTCATTATAAATATTAGATATTGGATATCTAATTTGGGACATTGGATGTCTAAATCGATTTATTGGATAAATTGATTTACGGCCTAATGGATTAAATAAATTCTTGGGTGATTAATTTAATTCGTGAATATAATTATTTCTTGGAGAAATTAATTATATTATTATGTATTTAATGTGATTAATTGATTGGATTAATTAATCGACACAAATACATCGGAACGGAATAGGAGTTTATCTGTTTGGACTCACGGGAGTCCGAAACGAATCGAACTCATCCGATTCCTTCTAGATGGCCACCCCATCACCTACTCCCTTACTTTGTCTTGGTCTACACTTTCTAGGATGGTGGACTAGTGACCAAGACAAGGGGACAAATATCACACCTTGGTGATATTGTCTAAAGTAGGAGATCATGGGAGTTGAATAAGAATATAAGTGGAGACAAACTCTCACTTGCAATGAATGAATTCCAGCCGTGAACTTTGAAGGAGAGAGAGAGAAAAATCATTTTCTCAAGTCTTCATCTTCATCTTCTTCTTCACTTTTATTCTTGAGTTTTCTTGGAGAAAATTCAAGATACATTAAGAGAGATATATTATACACTTAGAGTGTAATAACAAAAGCTTCACCACTTGATTCTAGCCGTAACCTTAGAGGTTAATCAAGTGTTGTTGTTCCGGTCGTTTTTCCGGCGCGTGGCAAGTAGAGACGCGGTGTTTTCGGCGTTGGATCGTTCAAGGGCTTGGAGCGGATTGAACTCGTAGAGATCAAACTAAAGCTTGGGGAATAGCTCAAGAGAAGGTTTCCATTTAATCAACGGACTTCGAGGGTTAGTTTCTTACGACTCTTGCTTTTCGTTTTTGATATTCGTACATACGTAGCTCGATCGATCCTCGTAGGGATTCGGATCGAATTAATTTTCGTTTTACCGCTTCCGCTGGGCCTTCGTTTTAGGCACCGAATCCCAACAGGAGCATGATAGTGATAGTATGATTCATTACTGTCCATGCAATATATGTAAATTCCGCAGCGATATGTACCGTTTTACACTTGATGTCGTATGGGAGCACTTGAAAAAAATGGATTTTGGGATAACTATATATGTTGGATTGACCACGGTGAAAGATCCAATTCAATTATTCCCATTGATCACGGACAGTACAGTGGTAGCACATCCAATGACCCCACAAGAAGGTTGATTGACGATATGTTTGGTTATTACGACAGGGACTTATCGGCTGAAGGTCAAGAATACCATATAGCTGATCAACCAGTCATCCGAACGCTTATATTGATACTCGTTAACACAATTTCTGTTGATAGATATAACAAGCTAATCTAGCTCCAACAGACTCTTCTTTATCCTGGGTGTCACATGACGGTTCTTGATAGTGTCATAGAGACTATGAGAGTCAAGGTGGAGAACAAAACCTCGACTAAAGTTGTGGATGATTATTTACAACTTACAGGGAAAATGCTCCCATAAGGTCATCATCTTCCTAGTAATCACAGTAAAATGAGACGTATCCTAAAAGGTCTTGGGCTATCGTACATCAAGATCCACGTATGCATATATGATTATGCTTTATTTTGGGGAAAGGCTAATGAAGACCTAAAGAGATGTCTGGTATGTGACCCAGAGAGGTATAAGTTCACTCCTTCTGGTAAAGAGAAAGCTATGAAGGTTCTTTGGTATTTACCTCTGAAGGATAGATTGGAGAGGCTTTTCATGTCTCCTCAGACAGCCAAGGTGATGAGATGCTGAGCCTGTAGGTCACAAGTCGTCCAGAAACAAGTCTAGAGGGGGGGGGGGTGAATAGACTTGTAGAAACTCTTGACCTCTTTTTCTCGAAGAGTGAGTTTCTTCAGCTGATGATCAAACAAATGACTAGAAGTCGTTTGTTCTTGGATATGTGCGGAAGTCAGCTGATGACGAATATATATATTAACTTAATGAAACACTTAACAATGGATGCAGCAGTTAGAGTATGATGCAGTAAAATAGTAAATGACACAGGCAGTTTATAGTGGTCTCAGAGGTGGGGTAATCCTCTACTAATCCACTTTTCTCCAAACCAGTTGGAGATGAATTCACTATAATTCTCAACCAGTGATAAATATTACAGTGATTCACTACACACTACAACAGCTTCCAACCAGTGGAATTCCGTGCCGTTGTACACAAACTTGACTGCCTTGCACCTCTTGATCCTCGATCCTCGGATGCCTTCTGATCCGCTACTTCAACCACCGAAGTACCCCTTACTCAAGATTTAAAGACAAGAGTGTTTGTCTTCTCCAACTAAAGAGCTTCCTTGAATATGAACTTTTGGATCTGCTCTTTTTCTCGATGCTATTTGTTTGCTTAGGATTGCTTGGTTTGCTTTGATCGCTTAGAGTATATGTTCGCACCGGTAGTTGCTCAGTTTCAAATCTCTGGATATATATAGATCACGATCTCTGAGCTTCTTCCTTGTAGCCGTTGCAAATCTGAACAAATCCGTCCGTTGGAGAGAGACTTCATTGTTTATTCTTTTCTGAACGTTTGCAAGGCTGGATTCCCATTATTTAATTTCATCTTCCGACCGTTGTGATGACTTCTGCATGTGAGCGCCGAATCTTTTGAATATAAAAGGATTAACGTCTTCACGGTGGGTCAGGATGATTTAAATAAATCATATCTCTTGCGGGAATCACTCCAATTTTGTCTCTTCACGTTGCATGTGAGCTTTCCGTAATATTTGACTTTTCAAAGCATGCTGACGTGGACTTGGAGTACTAGGCTGTAGTTGAGTAGACTGATGTGCAGCTTACTTCTCTGCAGGTAAGTCGTCTCGGCTGTATACTGTTTGAGACTTGTCTGGTCAGGTGACTTCCCTGAGGTTCCTCGGCTGCAGTCTGGTCAAACTACTCTGACAATTTTTTTAGTTGACCAGGGCTACTCTGATTGGAGTCGGCTGTACTTCTCTGATAGACTAGACTGTACTTTAGTACTTAGCCGATTTCCAGCCTAACTAACTTTGGCCTATAGAAGACACTCATTTGGTTCTTCTTTACATTTTGCCAATTTTATACTTAACACATTTTGGCCTATGGAAGATACTCATTTGGTTCTTCCTTACATTTTGCCAATAAATAAACATTTGATTTTAAATTAATGACATCATCAAAATCTAACAAGTATTCCTAACAAATTCCCCCTATTTTGATGATGGCAAAACTAAGTAAGAAATCAAATGGCCAAGTCTGCACTTAAGTGCAAGACAAAACTGAAATCAGTCTAATATTGAGACAACTGGAAAATTGTCATTCAACAGACTGTTCATAAAAGTTTTCTGACTTATCATAGAAATTATACAAGAATGTTTAAGTACAGAAAATAAATTACAAGTAAGAAAATATATAAAAGGTCATCTGCCTCTTCCTCTGCCTCTTCGAACAGCCGCTTGTGTCCGAATGGTTTGGCTCCAATGGGTCTTACCTTGACTGGAGCAAGGCCATACTTCCTTTTCACCACTAGAGCTGCGAAGTCCTGCTCCTCCTGCGATCTGAATTTGTTTTCAAGGCAGACTCGCTTGATTTCCTCCTGTAGTTGTAGTTCGTCAAGTTCACCATCCATGCGGACTGGTGCTTCTTCAGCTCTGAATTTAGGAATCATGGGAAAAGCTTTTTGTTCTTTTGCATGCTTCTTTAGGATAGCCCAAAGCTTGGGATGAACTGCTTCCATCCAGTTGATGAAAATCTCCTGTGGGGAGAGTTTGTCATCCTGAAGAAGTTCCCAGACATAAAAGTCTCTGATGAACTTCTTCCTAGCAGCTCCCCATATTTCAATAGCTTCAAGTGGGCAGAAATCTTCAACATACCACAGCTCCATACCTTCCCACTCAAGAGTAGGTTCGAAGCCGCCTCTGGTCCTTCTGCGCTTCCCTTCAGTCGGCCACCTTGTCTTACGAATCTACGAGTTCCTTCCTCTTCGTGCTAGAGGGTCCTTCAAGGTGGGGACATCCTGCTTTTTCTTACTTCGAATTCTCTCCCTTCCCCGAATCCTCTCTTCCCCCTTTTTGCCATGATCATTGAGGTTTGTTAATTGTTGCTCCATGCGGCTCATCCAAATGACATGCCAAAAGGCATTCTGTTGTTTGTAGGAGGAGGAGGCTGAGGGATCTGTCTCTGCAGCAGGGTGTCAATCTTGGCATTAATCTGTTGAAGGTCAGGAGTGACCTGTGTTGACAGCAGCTCCCCAATGGTGTCTCTAACAATCTGCTTGATCAGCTCAGTCATGGTGGGAGATAACTGAGCTGATGGGGAGTGTTCTCCTGATCCTTCAAAGAAGGGAGCCACTGACCGCTGTCTGCAGCAGGGAGGTCAGATAGAGTCTTCTCTGGGGTCCCTGACCTGGACTCCTCTGCCAGCTCAGCGTCTAGGCTGGTGTACCGGGGAGGTACAGCAACCCTATCTGCAGCTTCGTTGGTAGGCTCTGGCTCCTTCTCTGGCTCCTTTTCTCTTTCTTCCTTTTTCCCTTCTTCTTCATCAGATTTCTCTTTTTCTTTCTCCTCATCTTTTTCTTTTTCTTTTTCTTCTCCAGCCGCCACACCAGCTCCTCCTTCACCTCCATCATCATGATCATCATCATCATCATCCTTAGCATCATCTTTTTCCTTCTCTCCTTCATCATCATCATCATCATCATCCTTACTTTCTTCTTCTTTTTCTTGCTCCACTTCTTCTCCTTCTTCTTCATCTTCCTCATCTTCCACTTCTTCTGTTTTTTCAATTTCCTCTGTCTCCTTTTCAACTGGTATGTTTTCTTCTGGTTCTTTTGCTTCTTCATCCTCCTCAACCAAATTGATAATTTCATTTTCTTCATCAACTTCTTCTATCCTAATCTCCTTTTCTACCTTCTCCTCTTCCTCCTCTTCTCCAAAAGTGCCATCAAAAATACTCAACATTATAGAGTGGATAAAATGGTCCATGTTAGTCTCAAAGTATGACATGAACCAGTTATCCTGGAGGAGTAAGGCCAAATCTGACTCTTTATAAAAATCAGTCAGAACATCCTCCGTGGCTTGGGGGTATTCCCAACCACTAGTTTCAATAAAAATTTGAAAATTTGAAAAGGACATGGTTTTAAGAGTTTTCCACTCCTTAAAAATATTGACAAAAGAATGTTTTTCCTTGTGGCTTGACAAGTGAAGTTGTTCTATGGAAAGATTAAAAGTGTTATTTTCTAAAAGATTGAATGAGTAGTCTGCTTGAGGATAGATATGACAAGACCTGCTTCCTCTTCTTCGGTCATGTATACGGGAGGAGTAATGACAGTACAATTCTTGTTTCTTGCACAGTGCAGCAAGTCTGGTGAGCTGGAGATCGAATCGTGGTGGTATGCCGCTCAGGTTGCTCTCCTTCACCGAACTGCAGCTTCCTTGGCCTCTTTGGAGAGGGTTCGTGTGATGACCGCAGTTAGAAGGTCCTTCTGGGGCTGGTCCCCTTCTCTTGAAACGGATGGCGATAGGTGTATCATCGGACTCATGCTCGGACTCGATTGCAGTTCCGACCTCACCGCAGTTGGTCCGAGTCCGATGCATCGTACCTTGGGCAATAGCTTGAGTCCGGTAAGTCCTTCAATATCCGGGCCGCCTCCCAGTGACTCCAACCTTTTTCTTATCATGGTCCATGTGACCAAGCCTCTTGTTCGGGTGGAAAGGGTCAATGTTTCCCTTGGCCACTCCAGTCTGTTCCAAGAACCAACTAAGATGCGTTCCGAACGCCAACTTAGTCTTGAACTTCTTCTCTTCCTCGAGCCATTCGACCTTGTTCACTTCACGAACAAGTTGCCTGAAAATGTAATCGGCCCAATCTACTTCCTCTCGCTGAATTAGCGCACCCAACACCATGAACTTTGAGGATGATAGTTGGTCATAGCTTCCTGCCATTCCCATGACTATTTGTGATGTCCAGAGCGACTCGGTAGACTCTTTTCAACTCATTTCTTTTCGCCGTGAACTTCAACTTCTCCGGGACATTTTCAAGCTTAATCGTCTTCCATGTTTCGGCGGGTGATTGTTTGAGTGCTTCGACCGCCAAACCGCGATTTTTCATCCCGAATACAGAGCGAATCTTCTCTGTATCTATGGTGACTGGTACTCCACCGACCGTGCTCTGAATCTGGTGCTGAATCAGGTACGCGTTGCGGTAAAATTCAACCACATCTTCTTTGAACAAGTGTTGAGGGTTGATTTCGAGAAACGGGTAGATGTCGTTCAGTTTCATCGCCCGGATTAAGTCGAGCATATCAAAGTCATCCAGATTTGCTTCCAGTAATCCTTCGAAATCGACGACCATGGAAAAGATAACTTGGTCCTTCATCGCCTTCAAGTTTGCTCCGTCAAAAGATGCCATTTCTGCAAAAAGATTTTAGGATTTAGTGTGTATTTTGCTCTGTGAATTTTTAGGGTTTCTGAAAGCGTAAAGAGGAAAGTGAAAGGGTTTTCTTCCTTATAAAGAAGATGAAGTGACGTTTGGATTAGTTTATTATAAGTTTAAACGGTGGTTCGCCTTTTCATATTCTTTTGAATTTCAAATTTGAATCGGTGGCCCCATTTAAAAATTGACGGTTGATTCTGATTGGCCACCGTAGAGGTTAATTAAATAGGCGTGTGACGCGTGTATTTAAAGTTGCCACTTGGCTTATAAAATGTATTTTAAATGCTATTTCTTAAGCCAAAATAATATTATAAATATGGCAGATAAAATTGAAAATTAGAGATCAGTTTAGAGAACTTAGGTAGTCCGATTCGTTGATTGTTGACCGCTCTGCTCTGGTGAGTTTGACTTCTGCTTTGGTGTTCTGCGGCTAAGTTGCTTCGGTAGCCTTCGTCTTCTACTTTGCATCGGCTTAGGCCGATTACGGGGTTCGTCCTTCCTTCAACTTGCTTGAACTAGATTCCCAATCTAGTAATCCAAGATCTCTGCTCAGCTCTAGGAATCTCTCTTCTGGCAGGGGTTTGGTGAAGATGTCAGCTATTTGGTAGTCTGTGCTGACTCTTTCAACTCTAACCCTTTTGTTAAGCACGTGGTCTCGAATGAAATGGTGCTTAACGTCAATGTGCTTCGTCCTTGAGTGCAAAACCGGATTGTTGGTTATTGCAATAGCACTATTGTTGTCACACCATATAGGAACTTCGTTGGCAATAATATTGTAGTCCCTTAATTGTTGTCTGATCCATAGGATCTGCGCACAACAGCTACCTGCAGCTAGGTATTCTGACTCTGTAGTGGAGATAGAGTTAGAAACCTGCTTCTTGCTAAACCAGGATATCAGTCTGGTTCCTAGGAATTGACATGTTCCACTAGTGCTCTTCCTATTGATTTTTCATCCGGCGAAATCCGCATCTGAGTATCCTGATAGCTCGAAGTTGTCATCTTTGGGATACCACAGTCCAACATTAATGGTAGACTTTAGGTACTTAATTATTCTCTTGGCTGCATCTAGGTGTGATTGCTTCGGCTTGGACTGGAATCTTGCACAAACTCCAACTGCATATGATATGTCTGGCCTGCTTGCCGTGAGGTACAGAAGAGATCCGATGAGTCCTCTGTAGTGGGTTGAGTCCACTGATATTCCTGCCTCGTCTGCATCCAGGTGAGTACTTGTGCTCATTGGAATTCTTGCGGGTTTGGCTGATTCCATTCCATATCTCTTGATAAGATCTCGGGTATATTTTGCCTGGTTGATGAAAATTCCTTTTTCCATCTCGCAACTTGTAATCCGAGAAAGAAGTTAAGCTTTCCCATCATACTCATCTCAAATTCTCCTTGCATGAGGTTGGAGAATTTCTCACATAGTTCTGGATTGGTTGACCCGAATATGATGTCATCCACATAAATCTGAACTATTAGAATGTGGCCTTCGTGCTCCACTCTAAATAGGGTCTTGTCCACTTTTCCTTTGCAAAATCCATTTTTCTCAAGAAACACAGACAGTGTTTCATACCATGCTCTCGGTGCTTGCTTGAGTCCATACAGAGCCTTCAACAGCTTATAGACTTTGTCTCCTTTGACAAAACACAGGGGTTGCTCTACATAGACTTCTTCTTCTAGGATTCCATTGAAACGCACTTTTCACATCCATTTGGTAGACTTCAAAATCCTTGAATGCAGCATATGCGAGGAATAGTCTGATGGCTTCTAATCTTGCAACAGGTGCATAAGTTTCATCAAAATCTATTCCCTCACACTGTGCATAACCTTTTGCTACGAGTCTGGCTTTATTCCTAACAACAGCTCCGTCTTCATCACTCTTGTTTTTATACACCCATTTGGTGCCAATAACTTTCTTGTGATTAGGTGCATGCATTAGTTCCCAAACATTGTTTCTCTCCATCTGCTCCAATTCCTCTTGCATGGCATTAATCCATGAATAATCTTCCAAGGCTTGTTCTGTCGTCTTGGGTTCAATTTGCGACATGAAACATGAGAACATTGCCATTCCTGCTGGTAGAGTTGACTGTCTTGTCTTGACTCCATCAGTCAACTTTCCGATTATTTGCTGAATTGGATGATCCTTGAGCCATTTGGGGATCTCGTCCTCTTCTGGGTTTGTTCCCCTTGTTGGATTGCTCTGGTGATTATCTGCATCTGCTGGATTCTGGTCTGCAACTGGATCAGCTACCGCCTTATCATCTGCAGCTTGGTTACAGGCTGCGGATGAGTCTTTGTCGGCTCATTTGGTCTTCTTGAGAAGCTGGATCGAGATAGGTTTGGTGATCTGTCGATCTGCGATTGGGTCTTCATCGGCCGCGATTGGGTCATCGAGTGATCTGCAGTGAGTCCACCATTCCGGTGTCATGTACAATGACTTCTTCAAGGGTTCTTTGACTTGAGCTTGTTCTCAATTTGCTCAAGTTGTTTCTGTACTCAACAGAGATTCATCAAAAACAACATGGGGTGTTTCTTCCACAACTAAGGTTCTTTTGTTGAAAACTCTATATGCCTTGCTTCTTTGGGAATATCCCATAAATAGACCATCATCGATTTTAGCATCAAAGGCATTTAGTGTGTTTTACCGTTGTTGTGCATGAAACACTTACAACCAAAAACATGAAAGTAAGCAACGATAGGAGTTCTATTATTCCAAACCTCATAGGGAGTTTTGCCATGTCTCCCTACTATCATACTCTGTTGCAGGTGTGGCGGTGTGTTGGACGGCTTCAGCCCAGAACCTTTGGGTAGGTCCGCTTCGCAATCATGGACCTTCTTTGCTTCCTTGAGTTTGTTCCTTCTTTCGGCAACACCATTCTGTGGGCGTCACTGCCGCAGAGCTCATCTTGGATCCCATTCGATCATTTGAAGTCGATTATCGCCTTGTTGAGAAACTCTCCTCCTTTATCGATCTGATCTTGATTATGGAGAGGGATTTCTCATTCCGGATCCTTCTCGGCACTCGAGTAACTTGGTCAAGGTTTCACTTTTCTTGAATAGAAAAATGATCCAAGTGTACCTTGAATAATCATCTACAATCACAAGAGCATGATTTACGCCGCTCAAAGTCCTTGGCTTGATAGGACCAAATAGATCCATGTGGAGTAGATCTAAGATCCTTGTTGTGAGCGTTGTAGTGCCCGGCTTGAACGACGCCTTAGTCTGCTTTCCCTTCGACATGCATCACGAGTGCTTCCTTCTTGAATGCTTCATTTGGAAGTCCTCGACCCGGCTTCCGAGCTAATCTTGTTGATGGCTTTGAAGTTCGGGTGACATAGTCTTTTGTGCCCACACCATCCATTCTCGGCTCTGAGTCTTGGATAGAAAACAGGAGTTAGGTGTTCTGTGTTCCAATCAATCATGTATACATCTCTTCTTCGGAAACCTTGTAGCTTTATTTCTCCAGATAAGATGTCTATCACCATACACTTCAAGATGGTGAAGACTACTAGATTCTTCTCGTCGCAGCGGCTTATGCTCGGGAGGTTGTATTTGAGACCTTTGACATAATGGACTTTGGATATTACAATGTTTCTCGGTGCGGCTCTCAAAGCCTTTTGTGTCCTCTAGAGCTATCTCCAAAGGTTACATCGGGACCTCTTTCTTTGATATATTTGGTCGCATCTTCTTGTTCCCGGTCATGTGCCTTGAGCATCCAGTCTACAAACCACTCTTCACCTCCAAAATTTGAGCTTGAGGAGATGTGGTTGTAGTCCTTCCACCTTTACGCAATTAAACAAGCGAGATTTAGGTACCCAAATTTGTGTGGGTCCTTTGGGGTTAGTGGGTTTCTGGAGAATTGATTTCTCCTTGGATTATAGGAATTGTTATTATTATTATAACCCTTATACGGTGCACGTGGTCGAGGTCTAAATCTCTGGTTGGATTGTATACCGGATATTCCTCAAAATAGTGTGGGCCATTTCTAAATCTAAGTGAGACCATTTGTTAAACCTTTGTGGTCTCCACACTTGTTCGTTTTGGTAATTTGGATAACCTTGAGGTTTCCATCGCCCCTCCCATTATGAAATCTATTTTTAGGGAGTTGTTGGTAATAGTGGGCATGTTGTGCTGGCCTTGCTTTTGCACAGGCCATCGCCTAGTCGCTGTCTAGGTGGTCATGCAGTGTAACATTGCGGCTAGACGTTTGACTTTGTTACTGTTTTTGAAAATCGGTTTATGCACAGGCTCGTGATCGAGACCATTGTTTCTCCCTTGATGAAAGTGGTTTTAGAACTAGAGGGAGTGTGGGGATCATATCCAAGGCCTGATCTGGAATATAGTGGCCTCTTGTTAGTACACAATTCGTCCAGAGTTAACGACGCTTTCAGGGAGGTTATTTCCTGCGCCTGAGTTTTATTTAACTGTGCCAGCTTAGTAAACTCAGCTTTGGCATGAGCAAGTGCAGCTGACTTTTCTTTAAGTAAAATATTTAGCCGGTCTATCTCAGCTGTATTGGCACTTGCCTGGTTTTCAAAATCAGCTGTAGTTGTCTCAACCTTATTTAAATCTAGGCTGAGTTTTTCAAAATCATTTTTCAGCTGCCTATTCTCATCTTGCAGCTTAGTCTTCTCTGCTGATACAGCTTGATGTGCAGATTTAAGTGTTTCAAAATCTTTGAATAATTGATTTACCGATTCATGTAAATCCATATCTTGCGACATGGCTGAGCTATTATTAGAACCGGTAGGTTTAGAGGTTACCTCTTCATCAGCCAAGTTTGCCATCAGGCAATCATATTCCTCGTCGTCATCAGAAAAGAAACCGCCGCTTGATTCGACATGCTCCTGGTCTTCTCCAATGAGAGCTTTTCTTCTGTCTTCCTTTCTGGCCACCTCCTTTTTGGTTTCATCCTTTTTGAGCTCGGGACAATCCATTTGGATGTGTCCTATCTTATGTGATTGTAACATTCAACTTTCCGCCTTCCGGCCTTACGGTTTCTTCGGGATTCTCCTTGTAGTTTTTCTTATACTTGGAGTAGTTCTTCCGAGTTCTTGAATCTTTGCATAATGAAAGCCATTTCCTCCTCAAAGTCTAGCGGATTTGGAGGTTTCACATCGGACGTGCTCTTAGCGAGGACTCGTGCAAATGCGATTCCCTTCTCTGCAGCTCAGTCGAGGATGAACTCGGAAGTTCGAACTCGTAAGCCTTCAGATCAGAGAATAGCTCCTGAATCTTTATCTTATTCAGGTCTTTGGACTCTCTCATAGCTACAGCCTTCATGCTCCATTCGGGATTGAGCGATCTGAGGACCTTGAGTGCCATTTCCCTGTTGCCATATGTTTTGCCCAGGGAGTTGATTTCATTGATAATTTCAGTGAACCTTGTGTCCACTTGGTCTATAGATTCTCCATTCTTCATTTTAAAGTTGTCAAACTTTTGGATGGCTATTGACAACTTGTTCTCCTTGATCAGCTCCGTTCCTTCGCACATTAGAGCTAATGTGTCCCATATCTCTTTGGCATTCTTACAATTTTTGATCTTGACCATTGTGGATTTGTCAAGAGTTTGGTAAAGCACATCTATGGCCCTGTTGTCAAGATTGGCCAGCTTTCTCTCTTCGGGGTCACCGGTTCTCTTCTTAGGAATCTTTTCGGGCCTCCCAGCTGCGATCTCCTCGGGTGTGTTGTCCTTCTCGAAAATGAATGGACCTTCTTCAATAATGCACCACATGTCGTCATGGATTGAGGATAAATGTGCCTGCATTCTTATCTTCCAGAGATCATACTCGTCAACTGAAAAGACAGGTAGTCTAGAGTGCATGTGTTCCATTATAACGTGAGAGATAAGATATATATCTTAATACAGATCTGGTTCGTGAAAGAAAATGAACCAACCTCTCTGATACCACTTGTAGGTCACAAGTCGTCCAGAAACAAGTCTAGAGGGGGGGGGGTGAATAGACTTGTAGAAACTCTTGACCTCTTTTTCTCGAAGAGTGAGTTTCTTCAGCTGATGATCAAACAAATGACTAGGAGTCGTTTGTTCTTGGATATGTGCGGAAGTCAGCTGATGACGAATATATATATTAACTTAATGAAACACTTAACAATGGATGCAGCAGTTAGAGTATGATGCAGTAAAATAGTAAATGACACAGGCAGTTTATAGTGGTCTCAGAGGTGGGGTAATCCTCTACTAATCCACTTTTCTCCAAACCAGTTGGAGATGAATTCACTATAATTCTCAACCAGTGATAAATATTACAGTGATTCACTACACACTACAACAGCTTCCAACCAGTGGAATTCCGTGCCGTTGTACACAAACTTGACTGCCTTGCACCTCTTGATCCTCGATCCTCGGATGCCTTTACAGTCTGCTACTTCAACCAGTGAAGTACCCCTTACTCAAGATTTAAAGACAAGAGTGTTTGTCTTCTCCAACTAAAGAGCTTCCTTGAATATGAACTTTTGGATCTGCTCTTTTTCTCGATGCTATTTGTTTGCTTAGGATTGCTTGGTTTGCTTTGATCGCTTAGAGTATATGTTCGCACTGGTAGTTGCTCGATTTCAAATCTCTGGATATATATAGTTCACGATCTCGAGCTTCTTCCTTGTAGCCGTTGCAAATCGAACAAATCCGTCCGTTGGAGAGAGACTTCATTGTTTATTCTTTTACGAACGTTTGCAAAGGTGGATTCCCATTATTTAATTTCATCTTCCGGTTGTGATGACTTACGCATGTGAGCGCGAATCTTTTGAATATAAAAGGATTAACGTCTTCACGGTGGGTCGATGATTTAAATAAATCATATCTCTTGCGGGAATCACTCCAATTTTGTCTCTTCACGTTGCATGTGAGCTTTCCGTAATATTTGACTTTTCAAAGCATCTTGACGTGGACTTGGAGTACTAGGTTGTAGTTGAGTAGACGATGTGCGACTTACTTCTCTGCAGTAAGTCGTCTCATTTGTATCTTTATTTGAGACTTGTCAGTCGGGTGACTTCCACGAGGTTCCTCATGTGATCTGGTCAAACTACTCGACAATTTTTTTAGTTGACCAGGGCTACTCTGATTGGAGTCGGCTGTACTTCTCTGATAGACTAGACTGTACTTTAGTACTTAGCCGATTTCCAGCCTAACTAACTTTGGCCTATAGAAGACACTCATTTGGTTCTTCTTTACATTTTGCCAATTTTATACTTAACACATTTTGGCCTATGGAAGATACTCATTTGGTTCTTCCTTACATTTTGCCAATAAATAAACATTTGATTTTAAATTAATGACATCATCAAAATCTAACAAGTATTCCTAACAGAGCCTCGGGTGATTGACGAGGATATTATGATACACCCTTATAATGGAGAGGCTTGGAAGCATATATAGCCGGTGGTAATGGTTCCTTACAACATTCCTCCATGGATGTGCATAAAGAAGGAGTATAATATGTTGACTCTATTAGTACCTGGTCCCGGTTATCTAGGAAAGTGTATTGATGTTTATTTGAGACCATCAGTGATTTTCCTGCATACGGGATGCTGTCCGGATCTGTTATTAGTGGATATAGAGGATGTCCAGTGTGCTTGAATGCTGACTGCGCAAGGTATCATTGTCGGAAGGTTATCAGAGTGCGTCACCGTATATGGCTTGAGAGCACGCATGTCTGGCGTACGGATGCTGCAGCATTTGATGGGACTGAAGAGGTTGGTGATCCACCACGGGAGTGGACTGGTGGGGAAATTTTGGCCGTGCTGAATGAGTATGATTTTGGGCAGTTGAGCAACCATCCTGATATAGTAGCGGCAACTCCTGAAAGACCTGACAGGTATAAGTATTGGTCCCACAAAAGTATTTTCTTTGGAGTAAGTTGTCGATTAGGAACTACCTAGATGTGATGCACATATAAAAAAATGTTTGTGAAAGTCTTGTCGGTACAATGTTACATTGGGAAGGGAAGACTAAAGACGGACCTAAGGCACGCATTAGTTTAAAAGAAATGAACATTAGAAAACATTTATGGTTGAAGGAGGGGAAGGGGAAACACAAAATGCCGAAAGGTGCTTACACCATCACCCCTGAGCAAAAGCTGCGATTTTTTCGTGGATGAAGGTTACAAGGTATCCCATAGGATATGCTGAAAATATAGGGAGGTGTGTTAAATTCAAGGAGAACAATTTAACTGGACTGAAGAGCTATGATTGTCATATCCTCATACAACGTTTGTTTCCTGTGTTTATTCGATCATACTTATCCAAACAGGTGGTCGAGCCTTGTGTATCGTTATCCAGGTTCTTTCAAAAGTTATGCACTAGGGAAGTAAGGAAGTCAGATCTCACCTCATGATCCATCTCACTCGCCAACTTTTACTAACAGGCCCGGTCCACTACACGTGGATGTTTCCAATAGAAAGGCAACTTGGTGAGTACAAAGACTCCGTAACTAATAAGTCTGCACCAGAAGGATGTATATCCGAAACATATCTTGAATGGGAGTGTGTAACATATACCAAGTTCTATTTAGGTGCGGTGGATCCCACACCCGAGCCTATGTCAACAATTCTAGTGCAATTTAATCTCTCCATCATCACCAGCGAAGTTGAAGTTCAAGGAAGATTACCTGACAGTCATTTACATCCTTACGAGCTACGAATTGCACATTGGTGGATATTACTTAACTGTCCAGAAGTTCAATATTGGAAAGACATTCACCTTTCATGTGATGCTATGAATGGAGACATTAGATTCCACAATGAAATATTTACTGATTATTTCGGAAAATGGGTAAGTGTTTAATTACTATTTACTTAATTTGCTTACATAATTTACTTAATTACGGAATTCACCTTAATTAATATCCAGATGACACACATACAAAGTGATGGCCACCCGATGTGGTCACGTGAGTTGATGCTTCTTTTGATGAAGCCTATTATATCTAGAGTTTATTCAATGGCGAAGGTAAATGGTGTGACATTTGTATGTATTGACAGAGATCAAAGAAGGAGGTGTCAAAATTCTGGGGTTATGATTGACGGTCGATATTACAGTGTTATTCTCTAAGTAGTGGAACTAATTTATGGAGAAGGCTTGACAGTTTATGTAATACCCGAAATTTCTGATGTGTAATTGAACCTTGTGATTTTGTAATTGCTGTATTTTGATCTGAGTATTATTCTACGTATTTTATGATCCGGTGTTGTTGAGCGCATGATTGCATGATTGTGTTCAATATTGTGATTTTTCACTTGTAGCGCACGCTATCGACTAGGCGTAGCGTACGCTAATCTGGGTTTAGTAGTGCACGCTATATATGAACCTTAGCGCGCGCTATACGTAGTCAGCATGATTGAGACGTGTTGGTAGGTGAGATCAGGCCGGGGATCTTGGTCGGATTATGTCGGGATGAACCTGGACGGCTTTCGGGAAAAAGCCAAGTCAACGCGGTAGCGCACGCTACTCATATGAGGATAGCGCATGCTAAATGCTGAGTACAGTGAAGTCAGTAAGTTTCGTATAGCCGTTAGCGCACGCTATGAATATGAACTAGCGCGCGCTAATAACCATTTTCTATATATAGGACAGCATCCATTTTCATATTTTCAGACTTTTCACTTCCCACATCCGAATTCTTGGACTTAGAGAGTCAGTCTCTTCATCCTAAACCCTTCATATCATCGTCCTAGCCCGAGTTGAAGATTGTATATCATTGGAGATTGGTGTTCAAGCTCTCGGTGTTGGATTTCTTCAAAGTTCCTTCGTGTTCTTCGCTACTTTGAGGTAGGTGATTCTTCACCAATATTAGTAGTATTCTGAAGGATGTTTTGATCATGATTTGGGATTTTCTAGTCAGTTAAAATTCGTACGTAGTCGAACATCATGTTGTTAGAAGTATATTTTCGATGCTTCGGTACTTCTTCATCGTATAAACCGTTGAACCTTTTTAGTGTTTAGACTCCTAAGCATATTCATGTATCTTCTAACCGATATTGGCCAATTCATGGATATTAGCAAGTTCTTAGGTCTTTACATAATGGAATCATACGTTTAGGATTTGGAATGGATTGAACTTGAGATATTTTCTTGAAGATCAAGGTGAACTAAGATGTTGTGATGGTTATACGTATCCTTGTACCTTGAAGTCGCTTAATCCGTAAAGCTCTTTCACAAACCGCATGAACATAGTATGCACGGAGATGACATGTTTTATCACTGAAGATTTCATGAGTTTCAACACCATTAGATCAGTTTTCTGCCCAATAGTAAACTGCCATGCACAGGTAGCGCACGCTAAGATGTATATATTAACGTGTGCTATCGGGAATGAGTAACGTACGCTATGTTTGGTACGTAACGTACGTTATGTCATCGAGCCGGTCGATCGGTGATCGAAGGAACTGCCGGTACATAAGCTAGCGTCGCTAGACTTCGTCGTCACGTGCGCTAGCAGGCGCTTAGCGCCACGTTACGTGAAGTACGTAGCGTCGCTAAGTAGTTGAGCAGTGCATTTTTAGAGCTTTCGGCCGTAGACCGGGTTGTTAGACATTCGTACGACATAAGATAAATTCTATATTATTTCTTTTGTTAAGGTTTGAGCTTGCTACGTTGATCGAAGGAGACGGCCTTCGAGTGTGTTGAGATCGTGGGAGTGATTTGTTCTTGCCATCTTTGAGGCAAGTATCGTATTTTAAGTTTATTGATATTGTATTGTTGATCGTGTGTACGATTTATTCGTGTTGTTGAACATGAGATTATATTCTTTGAGTTGGCATGATATTTACGTCGATGAACGTGTTGATTTGCATATGTGTATGCATAATGGTATTTTTTGTGTTGTAAATGATCCGAGGGGATCATGAGTATCTATGCTGAGGGCGCTGGATCGAATGTCCACCATGCGTTGGTCCGACCGGATCATCATGGGGATCTATGCTGAGGGCGCTGGATCGTTGGACGGGTTTTCCACCATGCGTTGGTCCGACGGGATCATCATGGGGATCTATACCGAGGGCGCTGGATCGTTGGATTACCCTGTATTGTATTGATGAAATCGTGAGGATTCACATCGTTGGATTCCGATGGCGGAAGTCCATTTTGTATGTTTTATAATGCATTGATGAAACTTGTATTGTGATACTTATACTAGCATCGTTTTGCTAACCCCTTCAGGGGTGGACATTGTTTTGATGTTCAGGTAGCCGAGGAGCGGAGAGGCAACCACAGTACCGACATGACGATGAGATGGCTCAGTGATGTGGTTGATGTTTATTGTTATGGTGATTTGTCTTCTTGGTTCACTTTAGTACTCGAATACGTGTATTTTAATAATGTCATTTTCGATATGGTTGTATAAATTAACTCCCTGGATCAGTTGAACCGGTTCTGTATTTTGAATTTCAGTGGTACTATTGAATTATGTTTTCATTTTTTTTAATTAGCCTTGTAAATCCTTACTTAAAGGGTTTACGGTACGTAATTATTCGAATATCTCGGGTGTTACGAATATGGTATCAGAGCTAAGATTCATGGATATCTTGGCAGTCGGGTTTTAATTGGGTCTGTTTACGTTATTTACGGGTCGTTTGTAACATCACTGCTGAGCCAGCATCGTCGTGTGGACAGTGGTTGTAAGTCTCCTAATCTCAGTTACTACCGTTTTATTTAATTCCTTTTTGTGAATATTGACGGACTTTCTTTTAGAAAAGTTGCCATGGATATTGAGTATTTGTGTTTATAGTATGTTGAGGGGAGGTCGTAGACGCGGACGCGGTCGTGGACGCGGACGCGGAAATGTGAGACAGGAAGATTCGGTGTCTACCCCAGAAATAACCGCTAGTCGAACAGATTCCCATTCCGGAGGACAGCAGGGATCAGTAAATAATGATGCAGATCCTAACGTGCCGGGAGTGCTTCAACAGGTGGTTGCTCAGATAAACCAGTTTGCTCAGGTTGTTGATCGCATGCAGACGGCGATGGGACAGCAGCATAACGAGGAAAATCGGGGGGACAAATGGCTTACTGAGGTGGTCAAATTGCACCCTCCGAAATTTGACGGTTCTGCTGAGACGCTTTCTTGGGATCATTGGCTGAAGGAGTTAGAGAAGATCTTTGCAGGGATTAACTGTCCCAACGACATAAAAGTTCCGATCGCCCAATATCTTCTGACTGGGGAGGCTTTTGACTGGTGGGAGGCCATTCGACCTGAGGAGCATAATGCTGATTGTACGGAGTTCAAATTAATGATGGAAGCGCAGTATTGTCCTCGCCCAGTTAGAGAGGCACGAGTCCAGGAGTTTTTCTCACCACAAAATTCAGAGGCATCTGTGACCGACGTGATTAAGGCTTTTAATCACCAGTTGACTTATGTGCGCCACTTGGTCAGGACCGAGGCAGAGAGGATTTTCCATTTTGACATGCGGATGAAGCCGGAGATTCAGCAATATATGTCCGGATTTGAATGTACCACCCTGCGACAGTATCAGGACAAGGCGTTGGCCTATGATATGAAAGAGGCGGCAGCAGAGAAATCAACGAAAGCAAAGAAGCAGAAAGCGGCTGGCAAGTTCACGGAGAATAAGAGTAGTGGGGCCCGCAGGGGCCAATCCTCATTTCATTCATCCAAGAGGCCTCCACATCCTTCTCGAGGTGGAAAGAAGTTCCGGGCAGCACCGACCGTTTCAGATGCAGGAAAGAAATGTTATAACTGTGGAAAAGCGGGGCATGTTCTACGTGACTGTTTCGCACCTGCTATGACCTGTTTCGAGTGTGGACAGGAAGGGCATCGCGCAACATTTTGTGGAAATGCGACTCGATCTTTTGGTACTCGCACTCCTGCACCGGTTCTGAAGGACACTAGTGTAAACCAGACGCAGCAAAGTGGTTTCCAGCAGCAGAATGTTGGGAAAAGAGAAGCATCTAGCGCGGGGTCCGTTCCTCCGCGTATTTACGAGATGAAGCAGTCAGATGATCAGAACACGGCTATTGCATCAGGTACGATTCAGATCCTTTTGCAACCAGTTAGTGTCTTATTCGATTCAGGAGCTACGCATTCTTTTATATCTTTGAACTGTGTTAATCGTTTGAAGATCTCATGCTTGTATGATTGTGAACCTTATGTTGTGGGATTACCGAGCGGAGAGAAAATTGTGGGAACCCTAGAAACTAGAGATTTTCCAGTGTCTATAGGAGGGAGAGATTGGCCATCGAATCTTATTGTAGTTGACATCTACGGTGACGATTTAATTCTCAGAGACGATTGGCTCAAACGTTATGGAGCTATTCTGAATTACCGAAAGAGGGTCATTTCTATCATTGCTGATGATGGGTCTGAACACTTATTCAGAGGATGGAGACCGGGAAGCTCGGGAAAATTGATCAAAGCGATGAAAGAAGTGAAATTACTGAAGCAGGGATGTCATGGAATTTGGTGCTATGCCATGAAGAAAGAAGAAGGCGTAGAACTCTCATCTATTCCAGTTGTGAATGAATTTTCAGATGTATTCCCTGACGAACTACCTGGGTTACCTCCGCAGAGAGAAGTGGAGTTCACTATCGAATTAGAGCCTGGAGCCGTTCCTATTTCCAGAGCATCATACCGCATGGCGCCAACCGAGATGTATGAACTAAAGAAGCAACTGGAGGAATTATTGCAGAAGGGTTACGTTCAACCCAGCGTTTCTCCTTGGGGAGCACCCATTCTCTTTGTCCGAAAGAAAGATGGATCCCTCCGATTATGTATTGATTACAGGGAGCTAAACAAGGTGACGATCAAGAACAAGTATCCTATACCTCGGATCGACGACTTGTTTGATCAAATGCAAGGGGAAAGGGTATTCTCTAAGATTGACTTGCGATCAGGATATCATCAGTTGAGAATTAAGGAATCAGATGTACCGAAATCTGCTTTCAGATCCCGGTACGGGCACTATGAATTCGTGGTGATGCCATTCGGACTTACCAACGCTCCTGCGGTATTTATGCAATTGATGAATCGGGTATTCTTAGGATACCTAGATAAATTTGTGGTCGTTTTCATTGATGACATCTTGATCTATTCGAAAGACACAGAGGAGCATGCCGAGCATTTACGTGTGGTTTTGAGCATCTTGAGAAATGAACAGCTTTATGCGAAGCTTTCCAAATGCGAGTTCTGGCTTAGGGAAGTAACCTTCCTTGGGCATGTGATATCAGCTGACGGAGTTCAGGTGGACCCGAAGAAAGTCGAAGCAATTTTGGAATGGGAAGCTCCTAATAACGTGAAAGAAGTCCGAAGCTTCTTAGGATTTGCTGGATATTATCACCATTTTGTAGAGGGATTTTCCAAAATTGCTCATCCACTCACTCAGCTATTACAGAAAACTCAAAAGTTCACGTAGGATGAGAAAAGTCAGGTTGGTTTTGATGAACTTAAGAAGAGACTGACGACAGCACCTATATTGGCATTACCGGATGGAACTGATGGATTCATGGTATACAGCGACGCTTCAAATCAGGGTCTGGGATGTGTGTTGATGCAAAAGGATAAGGTGATTGCCTATGCTTCTCGGCAATTAAAACCGTACGAAGTTAATTGACCGACTCATGATCTGGAGTTAGCAGCTGTGGTCTTTGCCTTGAAAATTTGGCGACATTATTTATACGGCACTAATTGTCAGATCTGTATAGACCATAAGAGAATCAAGTACATTTTCAGTCAGAAAGAATTAAACATGAGGCAGAGAAGGTGGCTGTAATTGATCAAGGATTACGACTTGGAAATTCTCTATCATCCGGGTAAAGCAAACGTAGTAGCCGATGCATTGAGCCGTAAACCTGTTTCTCTTTGAATGTTGGAAGCACTTACGTCCCAAACCAGCATTCAACGAGAACTGATCCGCAAAGGGATTGAAGTATGGTCACCAGAAATCCAATGGCAACTATATGTGATGGAACTGACTTCGTCCCTAGTCGAGGAAATCAAATCTAAGCAGTTGAACGATTCTCTGATCTTTCGGTTATGTGACGAAGTAAAGAAAGGAAAAGCCCCAGGATTCGGGATACAAGATGATGGAGTTCTGAGATTTCAAAGGCGACTGTGGGTTCCCAATGATGATGATTTGAGACGGACAATTTTGAAGGAAGCTCACAGCGCTCCCTATTCTATTCACCCAGGAAGCAGTAAGATGTATAAGGCTAAAACAAAACTTCTGGTGGGGAAATATGAAGAATGACGTAGCAGAGTACGTTTCGAAGTGTTTGACTTGTCAGCAGGTTAAGATTGAACATCAGCGACCTGCCGGAATGTTAAAACCGCTTCCGATTCCCGAATGGAAGTGGGAAGATATCTCGATGGATTTCATCACCAGTATGCCAAGGACCAAGACGGGAATGAACATGATTTGGGTTGTAGTTGATCGACTAACCAAGTCGGATCGTTTCCTAGGAATTAAAGATACTTGGGGACCTGAGAGATTGGCGCGAGTATTTATTGTTGAGATAGTCAGATTACATGGGACACCAAAGACCATTATTTCAGATCGGGATGGTCGCTTCGTGTCGTACTTTTGGAAGGCAGTTCACAGGGCCTTGGGGACCGAGCTGAACTTTAGCACGGCTTATCATCCTCAGATGGACGGTCAGTCCGAATGGACTATATAAACAGTAGAAGACATGCTAAGAACTTGTGCTTTGGATTTTCACTTGCCATTGATTGAATTCACCTACAATAATAGTTGGCATGCTTCTATTAAGATGGCACCGTTTGAAGCTTTGTACGGGAGAAGATGTCGATCACCCCTGTGCTGGGATGATTCTTCGGACTTGATCAGGACAGAACCAGAATTGATAGTTCAGACTCAAGAGAAGATAGCTTTGATTCGGGAAAGACTGTTGACTGCCCAGAGTCGACAGATGTCTTATGCTGATGTACGTCGTCGCCCGCTAGAGTTCGAGATTGGGGACCACGTACTATTGAAGGTGTCTCCTACACGAGGAATTTTCCGTTTTGGGAGGAAAGGTAAGCTAAGTCCGAGATATATCGGGCCATTTGAGATCCTCAAGAGAGTTGGGGATTTAGCATATAGGTTGGCCTTACCGCCATCGCTGAGTCACGTTCACAATGTGTTTCACGTATCCCAATTGCGGAAGTATGTACCGGATCCCAGTCATATCATTAAGTTCGATGAGGTCCAGATGGCTAATGACGGCACCTTCGAAGAGAGACCAATCAAGATACTTGAGAGTCAGATCAAACAATTGAGGAATAAACCAATACACTTGGTTAAATTGCAATGGTCACTGTTGCTACCCAAAATATTATCCGGAGATAGATATTGCTGGAATGGATGGGATAGCAAACAAATGCAAGAGCACTTCCGTGAGAAAGATAAATAACACAAGATTTGCCGGGGTTGTTAGTCCCGGGCTTGAATGCTCTCGCGAGATATTATTAATACCGATATTCGGGGATACAAGTACTAATGTAAGAATACAATTACAATGAGTGTAAAGTTTCTTGTTATCTTAGCTAGTGAGCGTGTAGATTGCCGGAAGAACCAGATTTGATGCTCTGTGAGTTCTTGTAACAAAAGTGATGAACAGTCGCGGCGGTGAGAGATCGACCGCCTCTCACGGCGAGTATTTAGCTGGATGTTTGGGCTTCTGGGCCTGTGAATCTCTTGGAATCTGTCTAGTGGAGACTTGCTGCTTCTGCCGATCGTCTTCTGGACGAGAGATTTGGAGAGAGAAGTCCTGAGACGGATTCCGGTGAGATAGCCGGTAGCTTGATGATGTGTGTGTGTTCTTCAGTATTTCCGTGGATGTATCGGAATGTGAGAGAATGGACTCTGAGCGTAGGTCAGAATGAATTCGGAACTGAGAACCGAGAACTGAGAACTTTTTTCCAGTAGGAGGAGGTTCTCTATTTATAGGGCTTGGATACGCCGGGCGATCGCCTTTACTGCAATATAATAATCGGGCGATCGTCTTTTAGCACATGGGCTGTCCTCGAGTCTGCAGGAGTTGTTGGCGATCAACTACTCGGTCCAATGGGGAGCTTACACGCGTCTGAGTTAGTCACATGCGGCCCTACGACAACTTTCGCGCACATGCCGGTAGGTGGGGTAGGTGACGAGCTTTAGTCAAAGATCTTGTCGCTAGCAAAGATCTTGTCGGCGCCTTTTACGGATCTCGCACGTGGGTGCTTTCGAGATCCAGTCCTTGACGGTTTTGATGGGCGATCGTCTCTGCTCGGGCGCAGTCGATTGCCCTTAGCCGGTTAGTAGAGCGGTCGCTACCGGCAAAGGGCGATCGCCCGGGAGTCGATCGCTAGGTGCACGATGGTGGTTTGATATCTTCGACTTGGCGAGCTAGTCATAGTTTGGTGGAGTTGACTTGGTCGCTCGGCCTTATAGTCGATCGCTGTCGGGATGAATAAATTGTGACACAACAATTGCCCCCATTTCGCTCATACGTTGGAAACGTGGGGTGAGGTGGCTCTCTTAGCGATCGATGAACTATTGACGAGCGACTTCGTGTTTAATGGAACCGCGATCGTCTCGAGCCGATATACTGGATTTGGGCGGACTGGTTGGCCGAATCACTGAGGAAAAAACAACGGGCGTTGAAAAGTCTCGCGCACGTGTCGCTTCTATTGGAGGACGCCAACGGTCATTAATGACTCCTCGGTGCGCGTCCTCGAAAAGACGCGTACGCGGGTCTCGAGGGGTCAACCGTGCGCCGTTTGAGATCCGACCCCGAGGTTTCCCTTTATTGCAATCGGGTCCCTGCTTTCTCCTATAAAAGGGGCGCGGGGCTGCAGACTCACTCACGCGTACTCATAGGAGAAAGAAGGACCTGTAGCCTAATATTATTGAAGATTTAAGCTCCGATCGTCGAACGATAACAATATAGGTTAAGAAAAATACTTCACTTACTATCTAACTCTGAAAATGGCCGGAACCTCATCGTCGTATGGAGCGGGAACCCGATTACGCCACGGACATCAGTGCCAGGAGAAACTTCTTCCGTCTTCCACACAGAGGCGGCTGAAGCCATTCGAGCCGGAATCGACCCGGCTGAAGTTGAGGCTTTGTTCAATGAGGCCGATGTTGCTAGGGAGTCGGCTGCTGAGGAGAGACGATCGCAGATCGAGAGAGATCTGGCGATCAGGGCTTACTGGGAGCAACATAGTGATTTTGGACGGGCCTATAGGGCCTTTGCTGAAATAATGGATAGATTGGCCGGTCCTACTCCGCGATTCGATTTCAGGGGATATTCGGTCGCTTATCCCTATGTGCTCCCCAAGCGGTCGCAGTATCGTGCCGCGCAATGTCGTTGTGGTCGCTCGGCCAAATACGAGCTCGACGTCCAGAGAGATCTGCCGTCTGAGGACAAGATTCCATGTTCCTTGAGATGTGGACATGTTCGCGCCCGCGGAGAATGAACGAGCCGACCAGCCTCCGATGGGTATGGTCGCAGTGAGTGAGGCCGCGTTATGGAAGCCGGCGCGCTTCCCTCGTCCTTTGCGGTCTCCCATCTCGTTGGCCGCTTGGAATGTGGCGCCACTTCCGACGCCGAACGCCCGGCTCCAAATCATATGCACTCTCACCCTTTTCGGCGGTCACCGCTGTACTGCCTCCGTCGCCGTTGGAGATGAACTATTTGTTTAAACGACGGCACATAGAGGGTTGGTCGGCGGTTACCATATTCAAGGCCGATCTGGCCGGGTGATTCATGGAGTTCGAATAAGATACGGGCGATCGAGACGAAGTGGTTACAGGTCGCCGGCAAGTGGAGAGCTTCGGCGGCGACAATCCACAGTGACCGGAGCTCCCATCGAATTTCGGGAGAGGAATCCGGTAAGGGTTTAGACTCTCCCTTCGCTTGGATGCGTGTTGGGTGATCTAATTTGATTTCTGCTTTGCAGGCTTTCATATCCCGACGATCGAGGAGCCGCCTTTCGACTTCCTCGTTGTTTGGGAGCGAATTAGGAGCTTGTCGGACGACGACCTAGACGCCACTCGGATCAACAAGGAGAGTCGCGGTTGTCGGCTCGACTATTCCGCTTCCGAGACATCTCGCGGTGCAGTATGACTTTATGCGACCTTCAATTTCTAGGCGATCGCCTTATTTGAAGATAGTGTCGACCGTTAGTCGATCGTCTTTAAGCTGCAGAGGTTCGTTTCCCTCGCTTTTTGGAGCCTCCGTGAGATCGCTATGTCGAACCCGGGAGTCTAGGCCGTCTCAAGGCGAAGAGGTCGACTCGGGTTCCACCCGTCGCATTGCCTATAGTTCCGAGGCGGTGCCTCGTGCGGAGCCGGAGCCTCGCGTAGAGCGGAGTCGAGGTTGAGGAGGAACTTCGGAGGAGGGGCTTGGCGAATCGCAAGAGGCCGAGGCCGCAAGAAACTTCGTTTCCTACCCGGGCGATGAAGTGCCGATCGCGCGCCTCCGATCACCATCTTTGCTCGGAGCGAGCCGCCCTCTGCGGCTTTTCTGCGGGAGACGGCGATCGCGGATGCGGAAACTCCTCGAGGGAAACCGTTTTTGGTCGGGATCCCGAGAAGGCCGAGAGGTAGATAGCATTTACGTGTTGACAATTACATCTGCGTAGGAGTTGTATTAACCTTGGTGTTTTGGTGCGAGATCCGTCGCGCAGACCCGATTTGTCCACCGATGGTCGTGGATTTCTGGCGAGTCGATCTCCTCGCCATTCCTGCGATGATCCTCCCTATGTGAGCAAGGCCGCATCTGCCAAGGCGTGGACAATCGATCTGGATGCGATCGCCCGGATGCGATCGTCGAGTTCGATGAATGCCGTTGTCGCCCTTTCTCTTCAGACGGCGACCATGGCCGTCCAGTGCCGCTCAGAGTTTGAGGCGGCCCTCCACTATTCGCCTTCAGGAGGATCTTGAGGCGGCTCGGAAAGAGAACGCCGAGTTTGCCGACAAGATCGCAGCGATGGAGAAGGACTCCTTGGAGGCGGCCAAGCGGGCGAGCCACGAGCTTGAGCCGAGAAGAAGGAGGCGAGAAATTCGAATGGCGGTCGGACCGGTTTCGGGACCGGATGCAGAGTGCCGTCCGTGCGAGGAATGTTCTGAGGAGGAGGCCGATCGCGAGCAGGTGACGATCGCTCGGCCGATGAGCGAGCGGCGGAGGCGAAAGAGAGGGTTGCTGCGAGGGAGGCCGAGCTCCATGGGTCGCAATCTGCGATGGCCGAGCTGAGAGGAGAAGTTGAGGCGACCAAGGCCGATCCCTTCCAAAATTTGGAGTATGTCAGCGAGTTCGCCTATTACTTGGCGTTCGCCGACTCGATCCGAGCGGCTAAGAAGGGAGGCTTGGAGGTCGGTCCTCTCGCCGAGAAGTTCAAGTCATATGCATTGGAGCATCCTCTCAATTCGGCTTTCTCCTTGCCGATCTTGGACCTGGCGGACATCGGTGTGGATTTGAGCTGGTATCCGTCTCCAGATAGTCTTGCTCATCCCGATGCTCCGGAAGGTGAGGGAACCGCGCCGAATGCTGATGGTGAAGGCCCGGCAGGGGCCTGAGGCGCTTCCTTTTTGATGTTTTTAGCTTACTTGCTTTGTAGTTTGTAGCTTTCTTTTTGTAGCACTTAGGCCTTCGGGCGATCATGTACTCTATTTTTTCAAGTAATGAAATGAGCATTTGTCTTTCTGACTTGTCACTTGAATGAATGGTTGTTTTTAAGTCTTTGTTTGACTTTGTACAAATGCGTGAGGAGAGATCGTTGCGAGGGTAGTTCCAAATGAATTGATAAACTCATAAGACAACTTTTTACAACAAGTTCGATCGCTGCACTACACCTGAAAAAATGACGATCTCCGTATGTGGTTGAATAGCGACGATCGTCGTGTAGGTAGTCCGCACTCTTCTTGCCCCTTGTTTTTATTCACTTAGTGGAAGTAAGGGGATGAAAATAATTCCTTGAGTGAGCGGTCTTCAAGTTTGTCGAATCCTCGGGGACGGTCGTCCGTCTTGAGGAACCGTGCACGATCGCGGAGTTCAATGGACCGACTCCTTGATCGCGTCTTGATGCGCGAAGACATTGAGTGTCTCGTGACTCACTTTATTATGAGGGTCCTCCGTTAGGCTTCGCCTCGCCTCGTATTTAAACGAAGGGCGTGCGGTCTCGGTCTAGAGGAGTCCTTGCGCGGGGCAGCGTCGGATGAATCAACTCCGCGCCCGCGGCTTGTTAGCTCTGCTTCCACCTCGGCCAGCCATGGAGATGGCCGACCTCGACGGTGTACGTTGAGACGGGGTTGTGGCACGTCGCATTGTCCGGGTTCACCATGTTAGATGATGAACCTTTGAGGGCGAGCGATCGTGTCCGCTGATTTATTTTGGAGGGCCCTCAGACTACGCCGGCCTCGTATTTAAACGAAGGGCGGGCGATCTTGGCCTAAAGGGACCTTGCATGGCCTAAGCAGTTGGTTCCATCGACCACCAGGACCATGGCTGCACTCTTTCACCTTGGATCGTCATGTAGATGTCGATCTTCGACGGCGTACGTTGTGCGGGGGAGGCGATCTCGTGCCTTAGTCCATCATGTTATATGGTGAACTGTAGATGGCGATCGAGTCCTCCGGTTTCTTGAATAAGGAGGGAGATCGGGATGACTTCCGTGGTCTCCCTCTCTTGATTGAAGCATATAGAGACGGTCGCCGAGGTTGATCCAGGGGTTGGCTCGTATGAGCTTCCCAGCCTGTTTTGCGTTCGACTCGGACGATCGTCTATAGGGATAGGCGGGGGCTTCGGCTAAACCAATAAGCTGTCCAACTTGCCCTCCTCGAACAATCTCCAGAGCTGTTTGAGGAGGTCGCGGCAATTGTTGGTGCTGTGGCCGGGACTCTTGTGGTAGGCACAATATTGATTGTTGTCCAGGTGACCGTGGTCCCTTATCGCCTTAGGCTTTTTTAGCTCTTCGTGCCCCTTGATGGCATAGAAAATATGTGCCGGAGTTCTGTTGAACGTATGGAGGAGATGGGCTTCCATGTCCTCGAAAGCCTGGAGATCTCCGGGTGTCTTGGCGATCGCCTTCTTTGCTTTGGCGATCGCTATCTTCTGGGCAAGAGGTGGCGTTTCCTCGTCTAAGCGGAGGGTGAGTAGCCTTTGCCTGGCCAGGAAGTTGGCAGCTTTAGCGCGGAAGATCGTGTAAGTTGGGGGAATATCCTTGGAGAGATGTCTGAACATGGGAGAGTGACCGTGGAATCCCCCCATGACCGAGTAGAGAGCGAGCTCATCACTGACGGGTTCGCCGGTGAGGATGATTTCGTCTACCCGGTCGATGTAATCTGCGTCAGTTTCGTCCTTCCCACCTTGATTTTTATCATGCGGTGGGGCCTTCGAGTCTGGCGACCTTCTTTGGCGAAGTATGACGTGAAGTCATCCGCCGATTTCTTAAAAGAGGTGACCGATCGTGGTGGTAATGAGACGTACCACTTATGGGCGGCTCGCCCAATGTCACGGAAGATCCGGCACTTGGTTGCATCGGATGCCCCACACCCGTCATGCAAATTCGGAATTTACTCGGGTGGGTTTGAGGTCCGATCTCCCCTTATACAGAGGTGTTTTAGGAGGAGCGATCGTTGGTTGTATGGGGGCAAGCTCGATGTGGACCGCGAGTGGCTCGGTCGGCCCGGCGATCTTCTTGCTGGTGCTTGCCCCAGCGTCCAAGAGTGCTCTCATCTCATCGAGCTGACGTTGCATGGCGGCCATCGCCGTGGCCTGACTGCTAGCGGCTCGGCGGTCGGAGCGGGAGCCGAGGCGATTGAGTACTGAGTCCCTGGCGATCGGGGCTGGAGTCAGATGGCTGACCTGTGTTCGGCTGTGAGATGGGTAGGCCGAACTCCTGGTGACGGATTTGGATTCCGTCTTTTCAAGGTTGGAGACTGAATGCCCCGGTCGCCCGGATGGGTCGCGTCCCAAGCGATTGAATATAGATCCGTCCGGTCGAGCGAGAGCTTTTCCTCGCGCATTGGGGCTCTCTGACGATCGCTCGTTCAGTAGCCCATTGAATTTCCGTTTTCCCATGCGGCGGATGATCGAGGGAGTTATCGCGGGCAGCGCGCATGCTCTCCGTCGCTCCTCCAGGATGGCCATAGCCTCCTCGATCTGTTCCTTGGTTTGGAACTGATCGAGTGAGAGGTTGGGGCCATCTCTCGGATCGGGATCGAGTCTCGCGTTGCCGCGGCTTCCCCTGCGTCGGTGGGGTTCGATGGCCGGGAAATGGTGTCCGCGGTTCGGAGAGCGGCTTTCTTGATGGACCGGCGGATGTCATGATTCTCGAGGTTTTCTTTGAAGTGCGGTGAGTGTCACTTCAAGTATATGCCCGAGAACAGTGAGTGTTCTTGGGACGGTAGAAATAAAAGTTTGAGGGTTAGATCCCCTTCCTCTAGCGCCAATTGTTGCTACCCAAAATATTATCCAGGAGATAGATATTCTTTGGAATGGATGGGATAGCAAACAAATGCAAGAGCACTTCCGTGAGAAAGATAAATAACACAAGATTTGCGGGGTTGTTAGTCCGGGCTTGAATGCTCTCGCGAGATATTATTAATACCGATATTCGGGATACAAGTACTAATGTAAGAATACAATTACAATGAGTGTAAAGTTTCTTGTTATCTTAGCTAGTGAGCGTGTAGATTGCCGGAAGAACCAGATTTGATGCTCTGTGAGTTCTTGTAACAAAAGTGATGAACAGTCGCGGCGGTGAGAGATCGACCGCCTCTCACGGCGAGTATTTAGCTGGATGTTTGGGCTTCTGGGCCTGTGAATCTCTTGGAATCTATCTAGTGGAGACTTGCTGCTTCTGCCGATCGTCTTCTGGACGAGAGATTTGGAGAGAGAAGTCCTGAGACGGATTCCGGTGAGATAGCCGGTAGCTTGATGATGTGTGTGTGTTCTTGATATTTAGTGGATGTATCGGAATGTGAGAGAATGGACTCTGAGCGTAGGTCAGAATGAATTCGGAACTGAGAACCGAGAACTGAGAACTTTTTTCCAGTAGGAGGAGGTTCTCTATTTATAGGGCTTGGATACGCCGGGCGATCGCCTTTACTGCAATATAATAATCGGGCGATCGTCTTTTAGCACATGGGCCTGTCCCCTCAGAGTCTGCAGGAGTTGTTGGCAGTCAACTACTCGGTCGATGGGGAGCTTACGCGTCTGAGTTAGTCACATGCGGCCCTACTGACAACTTTCGGCGCACATGCCGGTAGGTGGGGTAGGTGACAGGCTTTAGTCAAAGATCTTGTCAGTTAGCAAAAGATCTTGTCAGCGCCTTTTACGGATCTGCACGTGGGTGCTTTCTGAGATCCAGTCCTTGACGGTTTTGATGGGCGATCGTCTCTGCTCGGGGCGCAGGTCGATTGCCCTTAGCCGGTTAGTAGAGCAGATCGCCAGCTGCCAAAGGGCGATCGCCCTGGGAGTCGATCGCTAGGTGCCTGATGGTGGTTTGATATCTTCGACTTGGCGAGCTAGTCATAGTTTGACTGGAGTTGACTTGGTCGCTCGGCCTTATAGTCGATCGCCTGTCGGGATGAATAAATCGTGACACAACAGTCACGGCATGGAGCTGAAGAGGCCACTTGGGAAACGGAGGACAGTATGAAGGCTAGATATCCGGAGTTGTTTTCATCTTAAGTTTCGGGACGAAACTTCTTTTTAGGGAGAGAGGATGTAATACCCGAAATTTCTGATGTGTAATTGATCCTTGTGATTTTGTAATTGCTGTATTTTGATCTGAGTATTATTCTCCGTATTTCATGATCCGGTGTTGTTGAGCGCATGATTGCATGATTGTGTTCAATATTGTGATTTTTCACTTATAGCGCACGCTATCGACTAGGCGTAGCGTACGCTAATATGGGTTTAGTAGCGCACGCTATATATGAACCTTAGCACGCGCTATACGTAGTCATCATGATTGAGACGTGTTGGTAGGTGAGATCAGGCCGGGGATCTTGGTCGGATTATGTCGGGATGAACCTGGACGGCTTTCGGGAAAAAGCCAAGTTAACGCGGTAGCGCCCGCTACTCATATGAGGATAGCGCACGCTAAATGCTGAGTATAATGAAGTCAGTAAGTTTCGTATAGCCATTAGCGCACGCTATGAATATGAACTAGCGCGCGCTAATAACCATTTTCTATATATAGGACAACATCCTTTTTCATATTTTCAGACATTTCACTTCCCACATCCAAATTCTTGGACTTAGAGAGTCACTCTCTTCATCCTAAACCCATCATATCATCGTCCTAGACCGATTTGAAGATTGTAGATCATTGGAGATTGGTGTTCAAGCTCTCGGTGTTGGATTTCTTCAAAGTTCCTTCGTGTTCTTCACTACTTTGAGGTAGGTGATTCTTCACCAATATTAGTAGTATTCTGAAGGATGTTTTGATCATGATTTGGGATTTTCTAGTCAGTTAAAATTCGTACGTAGTCGAACATCATGTTGTTAGAAGGATATTTTCGATGCTTCGGTACTTCTTCATCGTATAAACCGTTGAACCTTTTTAGTGTTTGGACTCCTAAGCATATTCATGTATCTTCTAACCGATATTGGCCAGTTCATGGAGATTAGCAAGTTCTTAGGTCTTTACATAATGGAATCATACGTTTAGGATTTGGAATGGATTGAACTTGAGATATTTTCTTGAAGATCAAGATAAACTAAGATGTTGTGATGGTTATACGTATCCTTGTACCTTGAAGTCGCTTAATCCGTAAGGATCTTTCACAAACCGTATGAACATAGTATGCACGGAGATGACATGTTTTATCACTGAAGATTTCATGAGTTTCATCACCATTAGATCAGTTTTCTGCCCAATAGTAAACTGCCATGCACAGGTAGCGCACCCTAAGATGTATATATTAACGTGCGCTATCGGAAATAAGTAACGTACGCTACGTTTGGTACGTAACGTACGTTATGTCATCAGGCGAGTCAGTCGGCTGATCAGAGAGGACTGCCGATACATAAGTTAGCGTACGCTAGACTTCGTCATCTACGTATGCTAACGGGCAGGCTTAGCGCACGTTACGTAGAGTACGTAGCGTACGCTAAGTAGTTCAGGCAGATTGCATTTTTAGAGCTTTCGGCCGTAGACCGGGTTGTTAGACAATCGTACGACATAAGATAAATTCTATATTATTTCTTTTGTTAAGGTTTGAGCTTGCTACGTTGATCGAAGGAGACGGCCTTCGAGTGTGTTGATATCGTGGGAGTGATTTGTTCTTGCCATCTTTGAGGCAAGTATCGTATTTTAAGTTTATTGATATTGTATTGTTGATCGTGTGTACGATTTATTCGTGTTATTGAACATGAGATTATATTCTTTGAGTTGGCATGATATTTACGTCGATGAATGTGTTGATTTGCATATGTGTATGCATAATGGTATTGTTTGTGTTGTAAATGATCAGAGGGGATCATGAGGATCTATGCTGAGGGCGCTGGATCGAATATCCACCATCCGCTGGTCCGACGGGATCATCATGTGGATCTATGCTGAGGGCGCTGGATCGTTGGATGGGTTTTCCACCATGCGTTGGTCCGACGGGATCATCATGCGGATCTTTACCGAGGGCGATGGATCGTTGGATTACACTGTATTGTATTGATGAAATCGTGAGGATTCACATCGTTGGATTCCGATGGCGGAAGTCCGTTTTGTATGTTTTATAATGCATTGATGAAACTTGTATTGTGATACTTGTACTAGCATCGTTTTGCTAACCCCTTCGGGGGTGGACATTGTTTTTATGTTCAGGTAGCCGAGGAGCGGGGAGGCAACCACAGTACCGACATGACGATGAGATGGCTCAGTGATGTGGTTGATGTTTATTGTTATGGTGATTTGTCTTCTTGGTTGACTTTAGTACTCGAGTACGTGTGTTTTAATAATGTCATTTTCGATATGGTTGTATAAATTAACTCCCTGGATCAGTTGAACCGGTTCTGTATTTTGAATTTCAGTGGTACTGTTGAATTATGTTTTCATTTCTTTTAATTAGCCTTGTAAATCCTTACTCAAAGGGTTTACGGCGCTTTAATTATTCTGAATATCTCGGGGTGTTACAGTTTACTTGTTCAAGTGTAGGTGGTTTGATACAAATCCTCAAATCGAAAGGGAGGATAATTATGGAATATTATCTGTTGATACTTTTACAAGTTGGTATGAAGGTGATCCTTTTATTTTGGCAACATTTGATAAACCAGTTTGCTACCTCGATGACTTGGTAAAAAAAGGAGCATGGAAGATCGTAAATCATGTGGCTACGAGAAATATATATAGTGCGGCTACACTTGGACAAGCAGTCGATAAGGATGATAATGAGGCATATCAAGAGCCGGATATAACTAATATTCCACCATCCTCCACAATACTACTGAATATAATGTTGTAGAAGGTCGAGTGGTTCGGCTACATGGTGAAGAACATGGGTTCATAGATGTAGGTACAAATGAAATACGTGCAGACTCTGATGAAGATGATGAGGTGGAGTTCAGACATATGCTGCCAGTTATCAACTCCGACACAGAGACAGACTAAAGTAGTCATTCCATCTACGAACCTTAGAAGAACATATCATTTGTAAAAGTTCCTTAAATATTCATTGTTGTGTGCCGCTCGAACGAATCGAAAAGTGATATTATTACCTGATTTTTTTTATTTTGTTATATTCATTGTTCCATTGATGATTTTTTCATATATATATAAACTATTTATATATATATATATATATATTTATAATAAAATAGGTATAAATGAATTACGTGCAGACTCTGATGAAGATGATGAGGTGGAGTTCAAACATATGCTGCCAGTTATCAACTCCGACACAGAGACAGACTAAAGTAGTCATTCCATCTACGAACCTTAGAAGAACATATCATTTGTAAAAGTTCCTTAAATATTCATTGTTGTGTGCCGCTCGAACGAATCGAAAAGTGATATTATTACCTGATTTTTTTTATTTTGTTATATTCATTGTTCCATTGATGATTTTTTCATATATATATAAACTATTAATATATATATATTTATAATAAAATAGGTATAAATATATAAACTATTAATATTATATAAAAAACAATTATAAATTTATAAAATATTATTATATAAAAACTGTATAAATTAATATACAGATATATAATCATGTCTAAATATATAAAATATTATTATATAAAAACTATATAAATGTAAAGAAATATATTCATATTATATATATACATATATTTACAATTAAACTCAAATATGTAAAATATTATTATATAAAAGACATATATAAATATAAAAACGAAGTTAAAATATTCGAATGATAAACATGACCCAGTGGCAAAATGCCACATCACTTACATAAATGACCCGGGTTCGAACCCCGCCAACCACTGGGTCATGTTTTTTCTTTTGGGATAAAGAATAGCCGACGGCTGTCGTCGGCTAAACTTTTTGGACTTTAGCCGACGGCGGTCTTCAGCTAAAGTATTGATATTTTAATTTTATTAAATATATTTATAATTAAATTTATATATAAAAGTCAAACAACTTCAAATATTAATATATGTATAAATATATTTTTAGAATTTATTTTAGCCGACGATGGCCGTCGGCTAAAGTTAAAAAATTATTATTAAATTTAAATATATAGATATCTTAATTTTGTAATATCCGAGATTTTTATTATGATTAATTCGAATTTTTCTTTTTTAGACCGGAAATTTCTCGGTTTTCGAGCGTTAGTATTATTTTTCTCGGCAATCGATTTTGTGTTTATGGCCATATGTGGTGATTTGTTGTATATTATTTTCATTTCGGATCGATGTTGTTCGCGAGCGTTTCGTCATGTTCGTTCCGTGCGTTTTTAGGAATCGAGTCGTCAGGCCACGGGCGTTGGGGTCCCGCTACCTGGGCGAGGGGGTCAGTCCAGGAGCCTCTGGACTGGACCATGGTCGGCCCGCTAGCGCACGCTGCCGGCACGCTAGCGCACGCTAGGGCGGTCTGCCTATATATTTGACCGGGCAGCCCTATTTCAACACATTTTTCATTTCATTCTTTTCCTTCCGCGGCCAGAGGTTTTGAGAGCAAGGAGGCATGTTGTTGAACAACAAATCCACGAAGATACTGAGTTCATATCATTGATCGATCATTACATAACATCCTTCAATCGACCGAATCAAGGTTAGTTTTTCCTAAAATCCAAACTTTGGGAAATTTGAGGATCTTGGTAGATTTCGTCCGTCCGAGCCATATGAACTTAGATTACTGGTGGATAATTGTAGATTAGGTTGTATTCTATCAATTTTATCATCTTCCCATGGTTTTGTCATGTCTGATTCGTAGTTTATATGAGTTTTCACTCGACGCCTTCAAGGTTTCTGGGAAAATGCCGCCGAGGGAGATTCGGTCGTTTTGTGATGTTTTTCCTCGTGTGATTGATTGTTTATTTGATGATAGAATATTAGGGACGAATTCCCTAAAAAACTTGGTGTTGAGCCCTTCCGATCGTTGTTTTCATTGGAGTTCCGGATTTTTTCCAATCGACCGTATTTTCGGAGTATTCGCGAGAGATTACCAAGGCAAGTACCTTAATATACGAATTGTAACTGCGTGAAATCATTGTTGTCGAAGTGTATGTATTTATACAGATGTATATATGCATATATATATATATATACATATATATATATATATATATATATATGTGTGTGTGTGTGTGTGTGTGTGTTTGTATATATATAGATTTATATATATTTATATGTTAAATATATGTATGTATATACGTATATTGATATATATATATATGTCTATGTCGGTGAATGACGAGTGATGAATGCTAACACTAGTTGACATGCTCAACTTGGAATGATGGGTGAACTATACTTATTCATATAATATAGTAAGATTACTATATTATATATATATATATATATATTCGGTTGAGTTGCAATATAGGGATATATCTGCGGTGTTGGTTGGTTATGCCTGAAGGCTTATTGTGATTGAGTTTTTATTGACAACGTGCGTGTTATTGTTTATTTGTGTGGTTATGGACTGGCGGATAAATCGTGTGACTTGATGTACTGAGTTGATAATTGTTGTAACATTTGTCTGTGTGCTTGATGTTTGAAACAATGTGGGTACTTGTGTGAGAAACGTCGTATACGGGAACCTCTGAGGGCGGGACATGTACTCCGGCCTGGTGTATGCTGCAATGTGCGGCTCCATATGGGTGGTGAACGCCGGTCTTACCTAATGCGCGCGCAAGGGGCGGCTTTTGCGGGAGTGATCGCCGGCGCGGTGACATGTTCAAGGAGTGGCCAACGTAGTGGAGTGAACGCCAGTGCACAGGTGCGCACGGGGGGCACCTGGCAGGCTTATTGGTTACGGGTATTTGAGTGATAGCTAAGACCCTGTTACCGAACGATGTTCATATCTCAAATTCTTTCAACTCACTTTTAAATGTTTGTCTTGTTATAGACCACGATTCGAGTTTTTTTGAAAGTTTGTTTCAACTTGTTTTTAAAGCGTTGGTATCAGGGTTAATTAACCAAGGAGGTTTGACGAAATCTCTGAAGGTTAATTAATCGGGGATCTTGAGCAGGATATGTCGAATGAGAGATTGTGCCTTTGATTGTATTGGGGTGCTATTCTGTGTATTGGGTCGAGGACCCTGTGAAATGTTGAGATGATTGATATTGTGATGATGTTATTTGGATTGGGTTGAGAACCCTGTGAGATGTTGTAATGATTTCGTTTGTGACAGTGTTCTATAAATTGGGTCGAGGACCCCGAATAACGTGACATGGCTTTCGTGTAATTATTTTCCATATGTTGGGTCAAGGACCCGAGAGCTTTTGAAATTATTTTTCAAAAGTGTTCCCATTCGATTTTCAAAACCCCAAGACGGCCCGAGTCAATAATAATGTTTGCAAACTATCTTATCAAAATACTTTTCCTTTTACAAAAAGAGATTTTCCTGACTCCTTGGGCTCGTTTAAAGTTTCATTGATGTTATGTTCCATAAAGAGAATATGACTATGTGATTATCATTCACCTTGTGTATGTGATGCTATTCTATGTTGACTATGGGAATGTGTGGTTTGTGTTAAGGCTTCACGACGGTTGAGTTTTGTGTTGTTATTGTTCGTATATCTTGTATATTATGTACTTGCACTAGCAAAATTCCAGTTTGCTAACCCCCGAGTTTTCGGGGGGTGGGTGCCTGTTATGCTCTCAGGTTTTGGCAGCTCGGGAGCAGTCACGGGATTGGCTTGGAAGGAGATGGAAGACGACGATGCTAATCACACAAGAGTCAGAGTCTTTTTCTTTTATTCCATCTGGGTCGGTATTTTCACATTTGGTTGAGTATTCACCCTTGCACGAGTGTAGGTTTTCATTTATTAAATGGAGTTGTCATCCCTTTTTGTGTGAAAGTTTATATTTGTCATTGAGATGTAAAATTCATTAGTTTTTGAATTGTTTAATGACCTTGTCGGTCTACGTTGTATTTAGATTGACCCCGGTCGGTCAATCATTATGTAGTCTAGTGGAGTTTAGCCTGGTAGATCCTTGTGAGAAGGGCCTACGGCGTGTAATATTTCCGGACGTATTCTGGGGGTGATACAATTATGGTATCAGAGCCTAGGTTTGCGAAAAACCGAAGCCGTTGGGTCAAGTCCATGTCCGGTGTAAGTCGCGCGCATCAGAGTTGTGATTAGTATCGTGGTTCCGACATCATCTTCAAGCGATCTGTGATGGTAAGTCTCCCGATCGTAAGTCCCTTTATATACGTATTTGATTATATTGTGCTAATGTGTTTAATGTGAACTAGGGATTGGAACTTGTTGGTAATATTATCGGTTTCTGCATTTTATTAAAATAAATTTATGAATGTTAATTTTATCTGCCGCGTGAGTATTTTGAGATGGCTTTTGGTATCTTGCAAACCGAGATTTGATATTTTGGTCTTGCACGTTTTGATGATATTCTTATGATGGTATTTGATATTTTATAAATGACTTTTGTGAGTATTTGAGAATATTACCGACATCGACCTTTTTGGCATTCTGAACATTTTCAAAAAAATGATTTTTAGCCTGGTGGGTTCCGGCACAGGGCCCATGGCACTGTAATATCACGAATATTTTAAAGTGGTGCTTTAAAATTTTCTAACATTGTGAAAAGCCATGATCTGATGTCGTCATGTCAAATGGTCACGTATCGCAGTGGAAAATTCTTTCGAATAAACGTTTTGGTAGAAGAGGAAAGATTTTCAAAATTGTGGTATTTGGGACTCAACACTTTTGAAATATTTTAAATTAGTTACAATTCAAATTTCAATTTTTCTTTTATACATTACTCAAAAATAATTTTTAGAGACAGTATTTACAAGTCTTGGGCGTAACGTGACTAGCCCTCTTTTTCAAAAATTTGTTTTCATTAAGTGCATGCATATAATGATCGTCCTAGTCGAAGGGCTCGAAATCCACTTCAGAAAACTTTGTGCCTTACGATATTACCGTTATTCTAAATATGTTAACTAAACCTTGTGTTGATAATTGTGGTATACTCTACGAATGATTATTTGATAATGCTGAACGGTACTATCTGTATTAGTATGTCGAGCCTCGGCGGACGTAGACGTGATGATGGGAATGGAAGCGGCGAGCTGGTTCGTACGACAACGATTCATGCTATGGTGAAGGAGTATCAAAATCAAACGATATCCTATGAAATCTCCTCAGTAGTCGAGCCCACGAGCGAAGCCAAGAGACCGAGGACATCTGGGAAATTTTTGGTCGGTGAAGAGTCTAAGGCTCCCAAACCCCCACGTCGTTCGAACGCATCGTCTTCGCGATTGGGAGTGAGCACTGGGAATCCCAAGCCAGCATCGGTGACTCTCGGTAAGAAGGGAGGGTGCTTCAACTGCAATCGTCGGGGATATGTTCATGCAAATTGTCCCTTTCCACTCTTGACTTGTTACCGGTGCGGGTGTGAAGGTCATCGGGAGAAACATTGTGAGATAATTTCCGAATTGACAAAGAATGCTACCCTGTTGGCAAACAGAGCAAGTGACCGGAGAATGTCCCGAAACCCTATGTCTCCTTCTGAGGAGCCTAACATGGGAGAATGAATATTTTGTAATATGTCCTAATCGTTGCTGGTTCCAACAATCGTGACTTCGATCGTTTTTCGTTTCATTGCTTTACGTTTCCATCTCTTGTTGTTCTAAGTTTCGGGATCGTAATGTCCTTTTAGTATGGGGGAGTGTATTACCCGTACTTTTCTTAGTATTTCCGGTATTGTGTGACCTTTCATTGTTGGTAATTCAATTGTGATCCTCTCGACGATTTTAAACTACCATGTTCTACCTAGCATACCATCCTCCGAATGAATCTCAGAGTTGTTTTGTCAGACTCCATGGATTATTGTGGTCTTTCCACATCTGAACCTGATCTTTGCAAAATTTTGTTCGAAACTATTATTCCCACGCGTGCAATTAACATATCTAAATGTGTTATGAACTTGGATTCGGTGGGTCGAGCTCGAAACATGGTTTCAGGACGTCTGAGCCATTTTGTGATTTTCTTAACTCTTGGAGCTTTTGTCTCCAAATTCATACTCCTCCACCTCGACTTATCATGTTCACATACATTTTTATCGCCTCAACTCACGTACCAGATACTTGCTAGGTTCGTTCATTGTATTTCTAGAACCTCGCATTCGCGCATTACTCGTGATGCTTTGGGGCTGAGCAAGTAGTTATTTCCTTGATTGTTCCGCCGCTCTCTATTTTAAGTTTCGGGACGAAACTTATTTAAAGGGGGATAGAATGTAATATCCGAGATTTTTATTCTGATTAATTCCAATTTTTCTTTTTTAGACTGGAAATTTCTCGATTTTCGAGCATTGGTATTATTTTTCTCGACAATCGATTTTGTGTTTATGGCCATATGTGGTGATTTGTTGTATATTATTTTCATTTCAGATCGATGTTGTTGTCCGCGAGCGTTTCGTCATGTTCGTTCCGTGCGTTTTTAGGAATCGAGTCATCAGGCCACGGCAGCCGGGCGCTGGCCGGACGGTTGCGGGAGGAACCGCACTGCTGGTGAGTCTTGGCCGGGACGGTTGCGGAAGAAGCCTTACAGCGGTGGCGCGGCCGGGCAGGCGCGAGGACCGGCATAGCGTACGTTACTGCCGGGAGGCTGTGCGCACTAACCGACAGGCGTAGCGCACGCTATTCGGCACCCAGCGCACGCTACCTGGGTCGGGCAGTGAGGCCCTGAGGTTCTGGACTCCGGAGAGTTGGCCGGTAGCGCACGCTACGGCCGGTCGCTGCGCGCGCTAACCGGCAGACGTAGCGCATGCTGCTCGGTAGCTAGCGCGCGCTACCTGGGCGAGGGGGTCAGTCCAGGAGCCTCTGGACTGGACCATGGTCGGCCCACTAGCGCACGCTAGGGCGGTCTGCCTATATATTTGACCGAGCAGCCCTGTTTCAACACATTTTTCATTTCATTCTTTTCCTTCCGCGACCAGAGGTTTTGAGAGCAAGGAGGCATGTTGTTGAACAACAAATCCACGAAGATCCTGAGTTCATATCATTGATCGATCATTACATAACATCCTTCAATCGACCGAATCAAGGTTAGTTTTTCCTAAAATCCAAACTTTGGGAAATTTGGGGATCTTGGTAGATTTCGTCCGTTCGAGCCATATGAACTTAGATTACTGATGGATAATTGTAGATTAAGTTGTATTCTATCAATTTCATCATCTTCCCATGGTTTTGTCATGTCAGATTCGTCGTTTATATGAGTTTTCACTCGACGCCTTCAAGGTGTCTGGGAAAATGCCGCTGAGGGAGATTCGGTCGTTTTGTGATGTTTTTCCTCGTGTGATTGATTGTTTATTTGATGATAGGATATTAGGGACGAATTCCCTACAAAACTTGGTGTTGATCCCTTCCAATCGTTGTTTTCATTGGAGTTCCGGATTTTTTTCAATCGACCGTATTTTCGGAGTATTCGCGAGAGATTACCAAGGCAAGTACCTTGATATACGAATTGTAACTGCGTGAAATCATTGTTGTCGAAGTGTATGAATATATATATATATATGTATATATATATATATGTATATATATATATAGATATATATATATATATATATATATTTATATGTTAAATATATGTATGTATATACGTATATTGATATATGTCTATGTCGGTGAATGACGAGTGATGAATGCTAACACTAGTTGATGTGCTCAACTTGGAATGATGGGTGAACTATACTTATTCATATAATATAGTAAGATTACATATATATATATATATATATATATTCGGTTGAGTTGCAATATGTAATATCCGGATTTATTACTGTGTATTTCATCTGTATTCGAACCCTGTATTATTCGGATTTGTAGTCTTGATTATTGGAGTATGATATTTCTTGCATTGGTACCTTTGTACATAAGTATATCAACATGCAAAATTTCTCATGCAAACTCGTGATAGCGCATGCTAAGAATGTAGCTTAACGCGCGCTATCGGCTACTACTAGCGCACGCTACGTATGTATCTGCTATTCTGAAAGAAGAGATATACAGTGCTTAATCCATGAACAACACATCATCAGCCATAAGCTCAGAAAGTCAAAGCTGTTGTTCAAACATTGTTCTACCCTTGAACAAAACCCATCAGCCCTGTGTGGACTGAGAATCCTTGCTCTTCCCGAACTGTGTGTGACGGACTTGAATTGAAGAAGACGAAGCTTCAGAACTGTGTGTGAAGAAGCCAGTCACGTGTTAGCTCAAACTAATCTGTGTGAACGGTTGAAGGCTAAGATCATTATATCAATCTGTGTGAAAGATATATTGGTTAGGTTTGGTTATAATTACGTATTTGTGTATGCAGTAATTATAATAAACGTTTTACTCCTGTGTGGAGGACCAGTGGACGTAGAGGGGTTTACCTCGAACCACTTTAAATATTGTGTTCTTTACCTTCTGTCTGTATTGTTTTATTAATTGTGATTATTTAAGTATACACTGCACACCTACTTGTTGTATCCTCAGCAACTTACTGTATTGAAGACTTCCGCTACGTACTCAGATTTGAAAACCATAGAGTCTGTTGTTTCAAACACTTTCCAAGCTGTATCCTGTATACTTAGTGGACAACAAGTGGTATCAGAGAGGTTGATTCTAAAAAGAATCAGTCGTATGTTTAACCGAATCAGATCCAAAATCACTTATTTTTATAAAACAGTCTTTTTCATTCCTACATTCTCATATGGATACATCAATGATCAACAAAGTTCCTATGTTCTCTATTAATGAGTTTGATGATTGGAGAATTAGGATGGAGGCTCATCTTGCAGCAATGCACGAAGAGATGATTTTTGTTATACAGGATGGCCCCATAAAGATAATGAAGGTAAATCCGGCCGCAAGGATTGAAGTCTAGGCTCATGCTGATATGCTCGAGAAAGAGCCCGAACAATGGACTTTTGACGAAAGAAAGCGCGCCAACCTCGACAATATTGCTAAGAATGCGTTATTTATCACTCTTTATAAAGGCACGTTCTCAAAGGTAAAAAGCTGCAAAACAGCCAAGGAAATCTGGGATAAACTCAAGTTGATTTGTGAGGGAACTGAGCTCTCCAAAGAAAATAAAATTTCAAAATTAACTCAGCAATTTGAATCTTTTGAAATGAAACCAACTGAAACACTTTAGGAACTTGACCTCAGATTCACTGGAATTGTTGGTGAACTTGAAGCTCTGGGCAAAGTTTATACACAAAAGGAGAAAAATCTAAAAAAATTCAGATCTCTCCCTGCCCGATGGGACATTAAAACCACAGCTATGCGTGTGTCTTGCAATCTTAATGATATATCTACTTTTGATCTCTTCTCTGACCTCAAAGCTTTTGAGTATGATATTGACAGAAGAGAGAAAGCTGAAGAATCCCCTGCAAAGGTTACAGCTCTAGCCGCTGTATCCAACCGACGACACAGCATGCCCAACCCATCAAAGCCTAATCATAAGAATGCAGACAGCGACGACGACATCCTGTCGCAAGACGAAATGGCGCTCCTCATGCACAAGTTCAAAAAGTTCATCAAGCAGTCTGGAAAGACTCCCTACAGGCCCAAGCCTGTTCACAAGGTAAGTACTGAAACCTCCTCTGGCGATGCTAACCTGTGCTATAATTGCAGGAAACCAGGACATTATGCAAACAAATGTCCTCATCCTAAAGTTCAAAGGTTGCCGGAAGCCGAGCAAGAAGAGAGGGATGAACGAAGACGTGCTTGGAAAATAAGCTCAAGGCCCTCATAGGAGAATCAGAAGCCTCCCCCACACCATCCAAATCTGAAGAATGTCTTCAGGTAGTCACTGACAGTGACTCATCTGATGATGATTTCGAAGATAAAGCCTATATGTGCTTTATGGTCAAGGACATTCCGGAAGATGAAGATAGCGATGATGAGGTAAGCTCAATTTCAGCTATTCCCTCTAATGCATCTCATACCTTTCCAAATATGATGAATGAGTTTAAGACCATTCAAATGGCCCATGAGACATTGAAAAATGAAAATATGAAGCTCCAACTTTCTAACTTAGATCTGAAAGAAGAAAACGACTTGCTAAAAGTAAATTACGAAAATATGTCTGTTGATTGTGAAAACAACAAAGTCGAATATGAAAAATTCATGGAGAGAAACTATCAACTTGCTCATGACCTAAGTGAGAGTAAATCTCATAGTGAGAGCAATACAAATGATTTTGTTCTACTTCAAGCCAAAGTAAAAACACTCAAAAAAACAAAAAGGAGAACTTGAGAACATTCTGAAATCTTTCGAGAAACCATCTAAAAGAATGGAAGAAATTTTAAGCACTGGGAAACATGATCATGATAAAAGTGGCTTAGGATACAACTCATTTTCCAACAAAGGGAAAACTTCTAGTACTGTGTTCGTCAGGGGTGTGGAACCTATTCCTGTATCGGAAGAAGTTCCGAATCATGTGAAGGAACCCGTTGCACCGCGAAAAACAAAAGATGCCATTCTGCCACCTCAGTCCTATTCCAGACAGCGGAATCACCAGCCATTCAGACCTGTAAGGCGTACTCAACAGAATGCTCCCCGAGCATATCAACAGCGCCAACAAGCATTCAGGAGGAAGGTTGTATCTAAATACCAATAGCCCGCACGGCAGTACTTTCAGTACAGCACGCCTAGGTATTGGATACAGGAGCTTCGTCATTCATTGCGACAGCACGTTTCCGCACAGTATCAACAACAGCGTTGGGAATCCAACTGGAGACCCAGAAGGCAAGCTGTTAGGCCGAAGAAAATGGATCCACCTCTAAGACGGCACTCGTACTGGACTAATAATAAACCTGAATTTTACATATATAATAATTATAATGGTTATAGCGACTACGTATATGCCCCACGTAGAAATCGCAATTACGGACCTAAACCATCCTACAGTAAACCTATTGCTGTCAGGAAAATATGGGTACCTAAAAGCACTAACATCCATGGACCCAACAACCTAAGGGGACCTAAATCTACCTAATTTGTTTGATACAGGACATTCTGGAGAAGGACATATGGTACTTCGACAGCGGATGCTCCCAGCACATGACAGGAGATAGAAGCAAGTTATCAGATTTCGTAGAAGTTTGCGGTCCAAAAGTGCGCTTTGGTGATAAATCTAAAGGAAGAACAAGAGGGGAGGGAACCCTACTTGTCGGAAAATTCAAAGTCACCGATGTAGCTTACGGTGAAGGCTTACAGTACAATCTACTTAGTATTAGCCTGTTCTGTGACAAATAGTTCTCGATGAAGTTCTATATAGATCACTGTAGAGTCAAGAACATCCTAACCAAAGAAGTTGTGCTCACAGGAAGCAGATCAGGTAATATGCATATTGCTGACTGGATGACAACTAGCTCAACAATTCCTTGTTTTGTTGCCAAAGGCACTGCAGATCTAAGCTGGTTATGGCACAAAAGGATGTCTCATGTCAACTTCAAGATGATCAACAAGCTCTCAAGACAGGGATTGGTTAGAGGATTGAATGTGTCATTCCAAAAAGACAGTGTCTGTGGACCATGTCAAAAAGTCAAGCAAACCAAGTCCACCCTGAAAAGCAAATCATACCTTTCAACCCATAGAGTGTTGGAAATGCTACATATGGATCTTTATGGTCCCGTAGACCCAGTAAGTTTGGGAGGTAAGAAATACTGTCTCGTTATTGTTGATGATTATTCCAGGTATGCTTGGACAATTTTCCTAAGCAAGAAGAAGGAAACAACATCAAAGCTGCCCGAGCACCTGAGAAAGCTTCAAAATGAAAAAGGGTCGAGTATCGTGTACATTCGTTCCGACAGAGGTACTGAATTTACTAACCGTTTTGTAGAGCAATACTGTTCGGAAAATGGGATACAACACGAATACTCAGCTGCCCGTACACCTCAACAAAATGGTGTTGCCGAGCGAAAGAACAGGACGCTGAAGGAAGCGACAAGGACAATTATTGCCGCAAGCAAGTTGCCACAGTGTTTCTAGGGCGAAGCCACCAATACAGCGTGCTACACTCAAAACTGCTATATCGTCAACAAACATCACAACAAAACAGCATACGAGGTATGGAACAACAAAACTCCGTTGGTTTCATACTTTCACATATTTGGATGCAGATGTTACGTGTTGAACAATAGTAAGGATCAACTTAGAACCTTCGATGAGAAATTGGATGAAGGGATATTTGTAGGATATACCTCTGTTAGCAAAGCTTACAGGATCTTCAATAAAATGAAGCTAACAATTGAGGAATCCGTTCATGTAGTGTTCAACGAACCTCACCATGACCCTACAGGAGTAGAAGCTGTTACTCAGAATATTCAACAACTTTCCATCATAGATCCACCGACTCCTATAGGACCTGTCGTTGACCTAGAAATCAACCCCACAGCTGTAAGAACTGACGTAGATGAAGCCGATGCTATACAAGCTGAAGCTGAAACTACAACAACTCACGATACAGTACGGGACCCTGAATTAGAACCCGACAGAAGATGGTTGAGAGATCACCCGCAAGAGTTGATCATTAGAAACATTGATGCTGGTGTCTCTACCCGTAGGAGAATACAGAGTACACAAGGAAATGTACTATGTGCGCAAGAAGAACCCGATACTGAGATATCACCATTTCCTGTATGGAAATCTCAATCCGAGCTTGGAAGACTCAACATGTGAACTATTGCTGTATTCTTAGCCTAATCCGAACCTGTTTCTACCATAGAATCCCTGAACAATTCTCATTGGATCACATCTATGGAAGAAGAGCTTAACGGTTTCGAAAGGAACAATGTATGGTATCTTGTACCCACACATACGCATCAATCAGTAATTGGAACCAAATGGGTATTTAGAAACAAGAAGGATAGAAATGGACTCATTATAAGGAATAAATCCCGACTAGTCGCCCAAGGCTACAGACAGGAAGAAGGCATAGACTATGATTAGACATTTGCCCCTATAGCCAGACTAGAAGCCATTAGGATAATTTTAGCCATTGCCGCACATAAGAGCTTCATTGTATATCAAATGAACGTCAAAAGTGCATTCCTAAATGGAGACCTTGCCGAAGAAGTTTATGTTGAACAACCACCAGGGTTTGCCAACACAGACGGCGTAGATCTAGTATACAGGCTAAGGAAGGCACTGTATGGACTTAAGCAAGCTCCTAGAGCATGGTATGAGACCCTGTCCCAGTATCTAACCGATAATGGATTTGAGAAAGGTGCTGTGGACAAGACCCTGTTCAAAATACAAAAAGACGATGACCTTCTAATGGTTCAAATTTATGTAGATGATATTATATTTGGTTCAACTAACCTTGCTTTATGTCAGAGGTTCTCTCATCTCATGCAAAGTAAATTTGAAATGAGTATGATGGGAGAACTTAGTTATTTCTTAGGTTTGCAGGTAAAGCAGTTGCCTACAGGGATTTTCATCAACCAAGAAAAATACAGCAAGGAGCTTCTCAATAAATTTGGAATGAATATTTCCAAATCATCGTCAACCCCCATGAGCACTTCCGTGCAAATTAGTGCTTATGAAGCCGGAAAGCCGATTGACCAATCACTCTACAGGAAGATTATTGGCTCTCTCCTATACCTAACGGCTAGCAGGCCCGATATCCAGTTTGCTGTAGGAGTGTGTGCGAGATATCAAGTAGCAACTAAAGAATCACACTTAAACACAACTAAACGAATCCTGAAGTACATCAAAGGAACAGTCGACGTAGGACTATGGTATCCTAAAGAAGGCAGATTCAATTTAGTTGGCTACAGCGACTCGGATCTCAGAGGCTACAAGCTAGATAGGAAGAGTACAACTGGAACTTGTTACTTTCTTGGACCTAGACTTGTATCTTGGTTTAGCAAGAAGCAATTGGCAAACTCGCTTTCCATTGCTGGATCAGAGTACTATGCTGCTGGTAGTTGCTATATGCAGATTTTTTGGATGCAGCAACAGTTGTCATATTATGGGATTGAAGCCAAGGAAACGCCCATTATGTGCGATAGCACTAGTGCAATTGCAATAACGCACAACCCTGTATTGCACTCGCGCACTAAGCATATCAACATGAAGCATCATTTCATTAGGAATCATGTCGAGAACAAGGATGTTCGGCTGGAAAAAGTTCATACAGATATGCAGTTGGCCGACATATTCACCAAGCCTCTCGACACAGCTAGATTCAACATACTTCGACAAGAATTGGGATTGCTACATCCTAACTCCCTGTAAGTATTTACTGGTTTTACTCAACAATTGAGGGGGAATGCTGTAAGACCCAAGAATACAGTATTCACCGTTAATTATCTGTACACTCAGAGCCTTGAATACAGCACTCTGGGAACAAAGCGATATGAATCATCCTACAGCTGACGTGTGCAATAATTAAGGGGGAGTACAGTATGACCCATGAATACAGCATTAATCCAAAAGTTGTTGTATGGAATTGAAGCCCATATGCACCTTTTAAGGGGGAACACTGTATTGTCGCGGATACAGCACATACTATGGGAAAGCGGTTCATTATATAATAATATTTTATTTTAAAACAAATTTTGTCCATGTGCCCTGTTTCATGTCAAACGTCTTTTGCATTAAATGCTTTACACGACATCTGGACAACAGCATATCGTACGCCGCGATGTTTCAAATTGTTTAATATTTTTACACCGCCGTTTCAGGCAATAAGGGTAATTTGAAAAGTCAGAAGTGGGACCCGCTCCTATTTTGAAATTCAATGGATAAGTGTACCAGTTACACTCAGTCCATCGTGACCGTTCATTTTAAACACCGATTCTTATCCCTTAAATCTGACCATTCGTTCTCTGAAAACCCTTCTTCGCCGCCTACTATAAAAGGACTGTAAATGCCATTTGAGACTCTTTACGCTTTCTGCATATTTTAAGAATTCTCGAGCATACAGCCTACAAGTTTTCTGTGTTTACTGCATTCTTCTTGAATCTTTTTCACCGTTCCTTGAGAAATCATCAATGGCGTCAACCCAGACATCTTCCACCTATCTCAATAAATCATCAACCATCATCGATGGACGGATCTTCTCGAGATCTGTTGTGCTTGAAGGCATTCATGCTAAAGGAGACGACATCGAATCAATGGAATACATCATCACTAGGATTCGTCAATAAGGCCTCTATCGCCTTGGAAGCCACTCTGCTGAAATATCTGATGTTCATTTGGTTGAGGAGTTCTACCTCAATGCTGCCGTTAGATTCATTTCACTGACTCAAGGAGGACATGTTGCTGACATAACAACCGTCGTTCGTGGAGTAGAGATCCGTGTCGACCAAGAGCTACTCCAGAACATCTACAGTCTACCTGCTGATGGCCTGACCATGGAAGAACTTGAGACCTTCGGGTCCCAAGACCTATTGACACATTATTATGGCTTATTCACTGGTTCAGCGACGGTGGAAACGATTCATACTACTTGCCAAAAGAAAAATTTCTGTTTACTGTCTACTTACACGATTTCTGTTGTCGTGTTATTGAAAATAGAACAGGTGCTTTTGAGATGTGCACCAATCTCAGGTTCAGAATGATGGTTGCTATAATGACCTGTGAAAAGGTCAATTGGTGTCAAATCATCCTCAAGCATTTGCAGGAAGAACTGTCTAAGCCTGCCTCTCAGAAGAAATCGTTTGGATTGTTTTTGAACTATATTTTGACGAAATGCGGAGTTCCGCAATCCGCAGAGGCAAAGAAAATTAGTTCATGGATATACTTAGGGGGCGTCAGGTCTACTGTCTTCAACCAAAGCAACCTGATTGCCAACAGACCTTTTGTCCGTAGAATGCCTCTATCTACCGATCCAAGGGATGCTTATTCAAAGTCCCAAAGTGTTGAATCCTCGAAAATGAGAAAAAGATCTCACAGCAAAACTACAGTTGCTGTTGAGAAGCCGAAAAGGAAGCTAAGGAGGCTTACAAAGGTTAAGGCAATATAAACCTCCAAGAACGCTTCTTCGTGGCTCAACCCACTGAACAACTCCCCCAGGGCCCAACCCCTGTGGAAGAGATGCCTGCTACTGTCGATACAATAGATCCCGAGCCTTTGGCGGCTACGACGGATGCTCAGACATCTGCCAACATATAAGACTCTGGCGAGTCGGCCATAACTGGAAGCTATATTACGACCGTAACAGCCATTACGGCCGTAACTCGGTATGCCTTACGGCCGTAACCCGCATGTCAAGAATCCTGCAGTCCGGCCAGAACGAACACCTCCGAAAATCATAAAACTCAACGATTATCAATCAAGAACAAATCCAAATATCAATTCATCAATACACTTATCTCCACATTACAACAAGATACAACCAAAATAACATACGTAAATCGCACGGATATTACCCCCTAAAAAGAATTTTTGTCCCGAAACTTAAGATTCAAAAAGGCCGGGTGGTGGCCACTAAGTATACAGGATACAACTTGGAAAGTGTTTGAAACAACAGGCTGTACGGTTTTCAAATCTGAGTGCGTAGCAGAAGTCTTTAATATAGTAAGTTGCTGAGGATACAGCAACTAGGTGTGCAGTGTATACTTAAATAATCACAATTAATAAAACAATAAAGGCAGAAGGTAAATAACACAATATTTAAAGTGGTTCGAGGTAAACCTCTCTACGTCCGCTTTTTCTCCACACAGGAGTAAAACGTTTATTATAATTACTGCGTACACAACTACGTAATTATAACCAAACCTAACCAATATATCTTTCACACAGATTGATATAATGATCTTAGCCTTCAACCGTTCACACAGATTGGTTTGAGCTAACACGTGACTGGCTTCTTCACACACAGTTCTGAAGCTTCGTCTTCTTCAATGCAAGTCCGTCACACACAGTTCGGGAAGAGCAAGGATTCTCAGTCCACACAGGGCTGATGGGTTTTGTTCAAGGGTAGAACAATGTTTGAACAACAACTTTGACTTTCTGAGCTTATGGTTGATGATGTGTTGTTCACGGTTTGAGCACTGTATATCTCTTTTTTAGAATAGCAGAATGTTTTGGGAGATATGTTTTGCTCTGAATATTCGTGTAAGCACTTGTTGGTTGTTGTTGAAAGAGTGTATAATATTCAAACTCTGGAGATATATATAGCCTTCTGAAATATATCCGTTGTAATAGATCCGTTGAGAAAGATTCTGTGACAACTTGATAGTTGACTTGAAAGGACCAGGATCCGGATATTGCGGGATTTGAAGATCTTTGTTGGTTTTAGTATTTAAATACTTTATCCTTTCAGTATTTAAATACTTCTTTAACAAACGGGACTTGACTTCTAGCATATACTTAAGATTCCTCCATGTCCTATTTGAGGGCTGTATGGAAGGATTGCTGTATTGATGTTTTGAGACCGCTTCCATACTTAGCTTTGCGGGACTCTTTGCTGTATGATAGATTCACTGTATGTTGGGACTACAAGAAGTCTTTGATACAGGTTGATACCTTTGATCAGCTTTTCGATACAACTATTAGCGGTATGCAGGATTTGGCATATTGTCAAAACATTCTGTCAACACGATCGATACAGGGATTGTTTATCCCAACAGTTTGGATACCGGGTATTTGTTATCCCAACAATTTCTCCCTTTTTGATAATTTTCCAAGTTCTTCCGAGTCTTCCTTTTAAAACCTTATGATGTTATCCAAACATCCTTGATGATGCCAAAACTTTGACACTTAGCAGTTTGAAGTAGGGCAGACTTCTTGGTCTTGTTTAGAATGTTCTGGCCTTCAGCATTTGGCCTAACACTAAAAACTGCTCGCAGGCAAGTTCAGCTTTTATCAAAAGAAAGTTACATTTGAAAACTTATGATTGGCGGGCAGGCACAATCTTACATTATATTCTAGATACATACAACTTAAACTATGAACTGTTCGCAGACAAGTTCGTACAGTTTGTGTATTGAGATAAGTTTCATAATTTGAATACAGCAAGAATAAATTAAGTGTTTGTAAAAATACAAGAACACAGTATATTACGAGTTGTAATCTTTCAAGACAGGCAAATATTTTATTGATATGAGACAAAGAGTACAAATTTTGCTGTCTGAAAATAAGATTACAAGAAAATAATACAATGAATTTTACTTCTGTAGTTTGAATGTCTCCAAGGCCTTTTAGGGTCATTCTTGGTGTTTTTCCACCAGTTTTGATGAGCATCCCTGTCTCGATTCAGATATAAGGCTCGTCCTTCATATGATTTATCGAAGACAAGGATCTAATCTTCTGGATGGGTTACCAAGTCACCATTCTTGTGTTTTTACTTCGTCTGCAGCTGTAGTGGGAGCGTTCCATCTTCCATCTTCTCCTTGAACTCCTCTGCGGCTTCCTGTACCATTCTACATCTATTGAAAATTGAGGAATCCCTGATAAGTATAACAAAGTATCTTAGCAGTTCATTTCTCCTCCAGTTCTTGAGCTCTACAGCAATAGGTTGTCGGTCCGTCGGGAGGTTCATAGCTTGCGGCTTTCGGACTAGGCTTTTCCAAGGATACTTAGGATCCTGGAATTCTGGTCGATCTCCCTGTATCCTAACATTTGGAGATGAGATACGGGTTATATCTACAGTGATGGAGTCTTCAAAATGAGCTAACAATTCTTTCTCTTGCTCCAGCCTCGTTCGCCTAGCAGCTTCCCTTTCTTCTTCCCCCTTTTTAGAAGTAACATCTTTTAGTTTCTACCATCTCTTTAATGTCTTGAGTTGAAGTGTAAACTTCGGAGTCATTGTTCGACCGTTGTCACTCGATCATTGTCTTGCGATCATTGTTGTTCGATCGTTATTGTTTGATCATTGTTATTCGATCGTTGTTGTTTGATCGTTGTCTTTCTATCGTTGTTGTTCGATCGTTATTGTTTGATCATTGTTGTTCGATCATTGTTGTTCGATCAGTATTGTTCAATCGTGGTTGTTTGATTGTTGTTGCCTGATCTCGTACCACGAAGAATTGTCATTCACCGTTAGTCAGTTATTTTGAATGTGGCCAGATGGGTCACTGAGCCGTGTATTGCGAGACGGTAGCTGAGGTTTTTTGAGGATTTCGACATAGTCCGAATTGTTTGTGATTGTCTTTGTGGATCGTTTTGTGTTTACTTTCTATTTTCGACTGTGTGTGTTTCATTGTAATAGGTACTTTGTATTTTGTGATTATTCGGATAATCAACTCGATTGTATTATCTATTCGATGACGCTTGTCACTTGTTGGTTTTATTATGTCTCTACCGGTGACGTTGTGTTGGTCGTCGTGGAGCGTGTTTTCACGCCGTATATTCCTTTGCATTGCTTGTAACGTTTCGCCGTTGGGCATAAGTTACGCGTTTCTTATGTATCTCGTTGAGTTTTCCTAGCGGGATATTGCTTCTCCCTACTTGTTTTAAGTTTCGCAACATACCGCACAAGATCGGGTAGTAGCCTCGGCAGGACTCGTTACGGCCGTAAGGGATGGGTGGTTACGGCCGTAAGGTGCAGGTCGAGTACGGCCGTAATGTATCGGCCGAGTACTGCCATAATGCACCTGGGTGTTTTGGACAGTGGCTCGTCAGGACCCGTTACGGCCGTAAGGCACTGCCGGTTACGGCCGTAACGCACTCGGATATATAAGGCCGAGTGATGGGTCATGTAGACACTTCTTCATTTTTTTCCTCTTTCGCGAGTCTTTGAGAGTTTCTAAGAAATCTGATCAAGGGCATCATTTTGCAACTTTCTGGGAAGATTAATTCATGTCCAACATCATCTTCCACTCGAGTTCCATCCGAATCAAGGTAAAATCTCCTTCAAATCCCTAGTTCTTCATATGTTGGGGTTTTGCTTGAATCTTCAATTTTAATTCGTTCCAGCTCTAATTGATGCTAGATTATGATGCTATAATCATAATCCTTCACTTTTCCCCGAAGTTCATGGATTAAATTCCAAGTTTTCTTCTGTAGTTTGAATCTGAACCCTCTTGTCTTCTTAGTGTTTGATTAAATGCCTCTAAGAGTAAAACTTACGGTGAATTCTTCTGTTTCCATGGTGTTGTGTTTGATTCGGTATTTCGATGTGTTAGGATCGAATCGTTGAAAAAAATCGGACCTTACGCTCACCTGTTCGTTGTTTTCTTTGCCGTTCGAATCAAGGCAAGTACTTTGATTGTGTTTAATGTACTTCTTGTGAATATATGATTTTTTAAAAAATTCGATTTGTGCCATATGGCTTTTGAGCGGTGTCCGAACCGAGTAAAACGAGTCAGGGTCCCCTGGGATCTGATAGGCCGCGTTCCTTACGGATCACTTGGTTGGGCTATACACCAGGGAGGGCCTGGCGAGGTATCTCTGGGGTGTGTATCTTGCTTGAGAGGTACAGGGCCAGTATAGCTCGAAAGGTTGTTTTGTGATAATGATTATGGTATTGTATTCTGGAATATATGTGATGGCACTATGATTTCTGTGATTTATGTTGATTATTCACTTGTTGTACATATTCTAGAATCATTGTACTTGCACCGGCGTTTGCTGACCCCTTCGAGGGTGGATATACTTTTGTGTATTCAGGTACAGGTCCAGCGAGAGAGCCAGCACAGGGCAGACACGAGCTTGGGGGGCAGTAGTGATATCGTGCGTTATTTTGAGTTGGTGGTCGTATGGTCATGGTCAAAGTCATGTTTTGGTTTTGTACTCGCGCGGGTACTGTCTATGTTGTATGTCGTGTCATTGTTGATGGTTAATGACGTTATTGTACTCCAGTCAGGAGTAGTAGTTGTATTATTTATGATCCTACGGGACGATATGTTGTTGGTATTGTGGTGTACGACTTATTAAAGTTGAAATTGGATCTTAATGTGTGAATGTCCTATTTTTGTTATTGTTTAATGCGTTTTATGTTGGTCTTAGCCTGGTAGGTTCTCCAAAAAGAATCTACGGCGCTGTAATATCTCCGTAAATCACGGGGGTGTTACAGAATATGGTATCAGAGCTTAGGTTTATGGATACCTAGGTTGTCGGTGTTTTTGGGTCTGTAAACTGAGTCAGTTGTTGTCTACGATATCATTGGCGTGCTACCACCCGTGTTGCCTGTGCTGGAAGACTCTTCGTATGCTAGTCGCTTCTTCCTTTTGGTGCAATTACCTTTGTCATTATGCAATCTATTGTTGTAATCGTTTCCTTGTTGAACTATTCTTATTCCTCAGTATGTCGAGAGGTAGAGCTATCCGTCAACGCGGCCGAGGCCGTGGCAGAGTGATAGTATCTGAGTCTGAGAGATCAGTTTCAGAATCTGCATCGCGTTCTGCGAGTAGGTCAGACACGATCCCTTCGGTAGGTTCAAATGGGGGTTCATAGGCCGAAGTGCCTAACATTCTTCAACAAGTCGTAATGCAAGTGCACCAACAGGCGCAAGTGGTGCAGAATATTAATACTGGTAGGATGGTTGATGATCGATGGCTTCAAGAAGTTATGAAGATGAACCCTCCCAGATTTGATGGTTCTAGTGATGCGAACAACTGGGATCATTGGTTAGTTGAGCTGGAAAAGATCTTTGACGGCATTGGCTGCCCGGAAGCCAAGAGAGTCCCAATTGCTCAATATCTGACAGTTGACGATGCATCGGATTGGTGGAGAGCTGTTAAGCCTAAGGACCGCGACGTTACTTGGGAAGAATTTAAGGAACTGATGGAAGCTCAGTATTGTCTAGCGCCGGTACAACTAGCAAGAGTCAGTGAATTTTTCAGAGCTCAACCCGAGGATGTTCCTATCTCCGAGGCAATCAAGACATACAACAAACAATTAGTGTATGTCCAAGATCGGGTTAAGGATGAAATAGACAAGATACTTCATTTCGATGCTAGGATGAAACCGGAGGTCCGAAAGCATATGGTGGTCCTAGGGTGTACTACTTTGATAGAATACCAGGACAGAGAGCTCGCTTATGAGATGGTGTCAGTTCCAATTCCTACGGTTTCGAGTTCGAAGAAACCAAAATTTTCTGGTAGTTTCCGAGGCAGTGGATCACATAGGCCTCAACCTTCTATGCAATCTTATGTTGGTTCCCCTCAACCTAGTGGAGGAGTGCCAAAAGTTTGTTTTAATTGTGGAAATCCGGGACAAATCAGATCTCGTTGCACTTCTCACCCCATTGATTATTTTAAGTGTGGGAAGCAAGGTCATCGTGCGTCATATTGTGAGTTAGTGGGCCAAATCTTCTCTAAACAGTCTCCTACTCTAGAGGGCACAGTTACGGGTCATCAAACTCCGAGTGTCGGATGCGGTAGTGGAAGAGGTAAGACCGAGCATAAGGATGCACCTAGCATTGGATCAGCTCCACCCCGATTGTATGAGATGAGGCGGACTGATGACATAGGGGATGCAACTACGTCAGGTATAGTTTATATTTCTATGCACCTGGTAATTGTATTGTTTGACTTTGGAGCTACTCATTCCTTTATATCATTGGAATAATTAGAAGGTGTCTGAGGTCAAATTGAAGGATTATTGAAAATTGAGGGCTTAATTGAATTAACCCTAAAAGTAAAGGGTATAAACACCGTTCCCTAGGTTTTGGACGACATAACCTCACAATTCTCTCGTCCCTCTCTCTATCTTCTCTCTCTCTCTAACATCTCGCTGCAAAACTCAGATTTGCAAAAAAACTCATACACCTACACAATTCCATACCAATACACAATGGAACACACACGCTCAAAAACTGACGCACAGCATGCGATTGGATCGCGGCGGACAAAAGGGTAAGGCACCGGTGATGGTGCAGCATGCGGCGGTTGCCATGTTGAGAAGGTGAGGGCTCGATTTTGTATTGGTCGCTAGTTGGAGGATTTCTGACCTGGGCAGTCAGTTCCTGATGCAGGCCATCACTACTAGGAAAATAGGATTCAACATCGCCCAATTTACATCGGTTTTTAAGAAAAACGATGTAAAAAAAAAGGCAGTGGTGTAATTGTAATTTTTCTCTACGTTAACATCGGTTCTTAGTAGAACCGATGTGAATTTCAGTTTTTTAACATCGGTTTATGAAAAACCGATGTGAATATCAGTAGGTTTAACATCGGTTTTTTAGAAACCGATGTGAATATCAGTAGTTTAACATCGGTTTCTAAAAAACCGATGTGAATTTTACTTATTAACATCGGTTTTAATATGTAACCGATGTGAATTCTTTTATATTTCTCTTCCAACCCTACGCAGAAGATCGGCAGTCTCCCCCTTTCTTCTTTCAATTGTGCTCTTCCCCGTTGAAACGAACGCAGCCTTCCCCCTTTCATTTTTCTTCTGGAAACTTGTCCAAGGAAATGATAATCTGAGTGTTCCTTCATCATCCCTGATCTCAATCGCTCTTCATCATCCATCATCCCCGTTTCATCAATCCCTCAAAGGGAGTTGAGATCGGATAACAATAATATCTATATCAATCGACCAATCGAAGGAGAGAGGGAGAGATCTAAAAGATGGAGTCGTTTATGGAGGAAGAAGAGTACAAATGGAGAGAAGTGATTTTGCCATCGCTGATACCGGTTGTACCCGCACCCGAGCTCGACAGAGGAACCGGCGAAAGAAGAAGGGGCCGCGACATAATCGTCGCCGTCGATCACGGCCCCAATAGAAAACATGCCTTTGATTGGGCCGTCACCCATATTTGCCGACTTGCGGATACCATCCACCTCGTCCATGCCGTCTCCAGTAATAACTTACCCCAGCATTCCTGTTTTTTTTTTAATTATTATTTAATATTTTTATCATTTTTTTCTTTTTAGGTTTTAAGAAGGAGATTGTGTATGAGATGACTCAAGGTCTTATGGAGAAGCTTGCCGTTGAGGCATTTGAAGTTGCTATGGTAAGTTTTTCACAGACCCAATGATATTCTCGTCTTTTTGATAACAATGCATTTATGGAATTAGACCTTTACGTTTGAAGAAAATAGAACAGTATTTTACCCTTTCAAGATTGAATTTGGATGGACTTTCTCAAGAAACTTTTAATTGAAGTCGGGACTTAGAAGAGTATAATCTTGTTTACGGTGGTTGGATTTGATTTTTGATTGATTTTTCGAATACGCTCGCTTCAAATTGGGGATGGGTTTTGTCGGTACAATATTTGGGTTTTGTGGATTTGGAGTTGGAATTTCTCTGGGATTGTGGTGGGTATTACTTATTCATATATTTTCAGCCAATGATGTTAAGGTACCCTCCCTCTTTTACACACGCTACACCTTGTGTATGTGTGTGCGAATATATATTTGAATCTACTTTTTGGTATTATTTACGGCAGTTGTGAAAATGATGATTGATTTTTCAATTTGGAAAGTTGCGAAGTTTTATGTTTAGGCTAAAATCTTCTCTGTTGGTTGTGGATAATGGATATAGTTCTTTGTGGTTGATTAGTATCATGTGGTTGATAAGAAATCGTTTCCCTTGTTTCAAGAGAAGTTGAATCAAGGATTTAGGAGCATGTGATGGGAAGGAAAAAAATCGATAGATGGGATTAACCACAGCTATTCTGCTTTTAGACCTAGATTTAGTAGCGTGGATTGTTATATCATGGCTAGTTTTCTCGGTGGGGCTGTTCTTAAATGTTCGTATGTCCGATGTAAAGTGAATGACACCACCACAATGGTCTCATAGTGCGAGATCGAGTTGCGTAGCTAATTTATTTAAGTGTTTAGGGGGTTCAAATTTGTAGTTCTTTTTAATTTTTCTTAGGGTTTTTCAGTTTTTAGTTTTTTTTTAATTTGTTTTAGTTTCTTCAGTTTTTAAGGTGATGGAAGAGATGCTTATGTTGAATCTCCTGTTGAATACTTGCATTAAATATCTGTCATGTGTGGAACTGAGGTATGAGACCAGGAGTCTTCCTCAATCTATTATATAATCTCAACATGGTAGTTGTTTCAAATTAAACGAATGTCAGTTCTTTTCTTGGTATGGATATTTGCAGGTTGAGTTCAGGCAAACTTTGGTTCTAAGCACCGAACTTCTCTACTGAGGTTTGTGAATTCACTACTTCCCAACATTTTTATTACAAAAAAATCTTGATAAATTGATATTTTTTAATCCGACATGAATCGGAAATTATTGGAACCAAAAAGCGTACCGTATAAAACCAAACCGGTCCTTGAACAGGGCTCAACATTTAGGCAGTTCAAGCTTATTTCTTTTCTAAATGATAGTATTTCATCAAAGTAAATGAAATAAACTTGGTTTTGGACAAAAGTGGATCGACTCGAGACTGTTTGTGGTTCGATACGGTAGATTTTTGGTTTATTTTATGGGTTTGTCCTGAGTTTTGCACACACGTAGCCATGCTACTTATCGGTCATACCATTTTTTGTTTCCTAAAAGGTAAGGTTCGCGGGAGAGAAAATAGGTGAAGGGATTGGTAGAACACGCAGGGAAGTCCATCATCAGGCGGCCATAGAATCTCTTATCAGTTTAGCTGGTAAAAACTGTTTTTTTATTTGCAAATGTTATGTTTATTAATTCCTTTTGTGGTGATAAATCATTTTGGAAAGGAAAATTATATACTTATTGACCCAAGATTATTGCATATTTGTGGACTTTATTGATCCCAATAGTTATTAAAGTTCACTCGAAGAGGAATTTTTTCTGTTGGTATATGGTAAATACGTAACATATGAGCAATGAGACAAACAATGTCCATACATATAACTATGCTTGGGTTTTAACATTTGAACATATTACATTAATTAGGAGAAACTTAAAATGAATTTATAGTTACAGTTTATTTAGAATTCGAGCTTCTACATATGAGATGACAAATGAGTGCTTGGTTTACCAAAATAATTACTTCAATGTATTTGAGGTGAGCTTTAGGCTTCAAATCTTAAAAAAAAAACAGATGAATATCTTGATAGTACAAACATACCTACCGGTAGAATTAATGAGAGATTGACTATGATATCTGTTTTGCTTTCAAATAATGATTCAATAAAATGACAATGTTACTCAACAGTGAAGGATATTGAGTAGTTTTTTTTTTTTCAATTCATTTTCTTACTTAATATACACATTCTAAAATTCTACGAGTAGATATTTTAAATAATGAAGAGAAAATTTCTTATGTGAAAGCATATGGCCACTTTTATTAACTTGTTACGTATTTTTGTAAATATCCTACTTCTATTATTTTAGAGTAAAATTTGAAGTAAAGCATCTAATGCTTCTTGTAAAAATCTTAAGGTCGTAAAAAATGAAGGGTTATCGGATTTGCTCATAATCTAACTAAGCATCTAAGATCCATTTTCGTAGCTTCTTAATCAAAGTGTGTTTTGTGTATTCTAGTTTTAGGCGACACAGCACGGGAGGTGTTAGTAGATTCGTGCCAGGATCTAATGTTTGTATGCCGGATATCGAAACTCCTTTGATCGTGCAATGTGCGTTCAGAGTAGGGAAGGAGAAGAAGTGATCGATGTTGAAAAGTAAGGAGAAAAATCAATGGTTGTTGTCCCTTTGTGCCATATTCTCTCTGTATAAGTCATCATTCGTGAGGCACGATATGGTCAGTTCATGAAGTTAAAGCTTTCGGAACTTTTATAAGGACGTATATTTTTGTTTTGTAATTAGTTGATAATGTTTGTTGTGAACAAATTGAGATTTAATACAAGATGTATGTTTTTGCTTCATAGTTGATAATACATTCATTGCTTCAAAATTATGTTGGGATTGATTTTCATTTGAGATGTTATGCTTGAGGTTTTTTTGGATAGAAATATGTTGGTGTAGATTTGGCGCAATTTTATATAGGTGGATTTGGCATATTTGTGAGTGCAGGGCAGGGCTGAAAAAAACAAAACAAAAAAATAATTTAACATCGGTTCTTAAAGAAACCGATGTGAATGGCAAAATTAACATCGGTTCTTAAAGAAACCGATGTGAATTAGAAATTTTAACATCGGTTGAAAACCGATGTGAATTACGATATCAACATCGGTTTTAATATGAACCGATGTGAAATATCAGATTTACATCGGTTTTACAAACCGATGTGAATTTTACATCGGTGGATACGACATCGGTTTTAAAACCGATGTGAATCATATAAAAAAACCGATGTTAAATCCTTTTTTCGTAGTAGTGCATGTTCACGGGTTCGGGCCATGGGTTCTGGAAATCTAAGAGTCGAGCTCACGATGAGGGTTGTATAATCGGGTCGGTAATTTTTTGTGATTCGGGTCGAAATATCAAAAGAATTCTGGTTGGGTTCTAAATTTGGTTTTGTAAAATGAGGCTGAAAATGTAAGTCGAATTGAGTTAGATTAGTATTGAGGTTTTTTTGGTTTGTTTCAATGAGCCGATGGGAACGGGTCATGGTTGAAATTTGAGTTCTGATTCGAGTTTCCGCTAGGTTGAGGGTTTTTGAGTTTGGTTCAGTCGACAGATTCTGATTTGTTCAAGTAATTGATATGAACATGAAACAATAGATAAGATTTGAGGGTGAAATTACCTGCTGGAGAGAAGAAAGGTCTGGATAATCGTAAGTGACTGCTGGGAAGAAAAGCTAGTGTGCAGAAGGTGATGAGAGTTAAGGCTGCTTCTCGGTCGTTCAGTAGAATAAGATGTGTTTATTGTATTTTGTGTATTTTATTTTTGTACTGCAGAATTAGTATATTTATACTCCTAGGTTTAGGGTTGAGATATGTTGTAACCCTAGGAGTATATTTGGTAGTATAATTTGTTGGGCTTTTGGGTTAAAGAAAGGATTTTAATTAAAAATTATTGGACTTTAAATTTGATAATGATAGCCAATAATAATATTAAAACTATTAATATTAATATTGTTTTCTATTATAAATATTATTATTAATAATAATAATACCTTTAATAATTATTGTAATATTAATAACAATGATTAATATTAAATGCTTCTTAAATAAATTGATAAAATTGACTCGTGCTTAAAACTTATGAGATGTCGTAAAAATATTTATGATTCACTCAATGAGATTAAATGAATTGACTTGTACGTGAAGTGAAAATAATTGTACAACAATTACTCACTCAGTAACGTAATGAGACTAGATGAAATGAAATGCATTACTAATATTATTATATATAATAATATTATTTTATAAAAATGGCGGATATTACATCCTACACCTCTTAGAAAAATTTTCATCCTCGAAAATAAATGGCATACCTTGATTGAAGAAATTTGGATAACGAGCTTGAAGTTCTTCTTCGCGCTCCCAAGTAGCCTCATCTTTACTGTGGTTACGCCATTGAATTTTGACAAACACCTTCTCTTTGTTCCTCAACTTCCGGACTAATCGGTCGAGGATAACTTTTGGTTGTTCTTCATAAGTAAGATCTTTGTTCACCTACACGGTAGTATAGTTAATGACGTGGCCGGGATCGTGCACATACTTCCTCAACAACTATACATGAAAAACGTTGTGCACGGTCGAAAGTTCTAGGGGTAAAGCCAAACAGTAAGCCAATTCTCAATTCGTTCCAGAATTTCGAACGGGCCAATATATCTCGATCTCAACTTGCTTCTTAAACCAAACCGAATAAATCCCTTGGTAGGACATACCTTCAGGAATACCTTGTCGCTAACACAGGTTCGAGATCTTTCCTACGCTTGTCAGCGTAAGACTTCTGACGATCCTGTGCTATCTTGATCCTTTCTTGAATCTTATCCACCACACCTATTATCTGTTCGATCATCTCAGGACCCAAGATTTTCTTTTCACCTACTTCGTACCAATATAGTGGTGATAGACACTTCCTACCGTATAAGGCTTCATACGGTGCCATACCAATTGTCGACTGATAACTGTTAATGTAAGTAAATTCTACCAAAGGAAACAATCATTTCCAATGATTGCCCATGTCTAACACGCATGATCGCAACACATCCTCAAGAATTTAAATAGTCCTCTCAGACTGACCGTCAGTCCGAGGATGATAAGCCGTACTAAAATTCAACTGTGTTCCCAAAGCTTCTTGCAAACTTTCCCAAAAACGCAATGTGAAATGAGTATCCCTGTCTGATACTATAGCGACTGGAAATCCATGCAACTTTATAATTTCACTGATGTATTGTTGACCATACTGATCCATTCGATAATCATCTTAACTAGGATGAAATGAGCTGACTTTGTGAGTCGGTCCGCAACAACCCAAATAGCGTGATTCCCTCTTTCCGTTTGAGGAAAACCTACCACAAAGTCCATCGTAATATGTTCCCATTTCTATTCCGGAATATGAAGCGACTTAAGTAATCTAAAGGGGCATTGGTGTCCTGCCTTCACTTGTTGACAAACTATACACTTTCTGACAAAGTCTGCCACATCTCTCTTCAAAGCTTCCCACCAAAATGTCCCCTTAAGGTCTTGGTACATCTTAGTACTTCCAGGGTATGCTGTATATGGAGTATTATGTGCCTCTTTCAAAATTGCTTCTCTCAGATTAACAACATTGGGCACACAAATTCTCCGTCCATAGTACATTGTGCCATCATCGGATACGCTGAATCCTTTATCCCCACATGAAAGAGTACGTTCTTTCATTTTGACCCAAAAGTCATCTTGTCATTTACCTTGTTTGATCTGCTTCCTCAAGATTGGTTGAACCACCAAACTAGCCAATATTGATCAACGGGGTTCGATGGTGTAGCTATTTCAAGGTTCTTTCTTGAAAATTCCTTGACCAAGCTTTCCTCCTTAGTCAGCATACAGGCTAGGTCTCCTCTCGCCTTACGGCTCAGTGCATCAGCAACTACGTTTACTTTACCAGGGTGGTAATGAATTGTACAATCGTAGTCCTTGACCAACTCTAGCTATCTGTGCTGCCTCATATTCAATTCCTTTTGTGTGAAAATATATTTCAGACTTTTGTGGTCTGTATAAATTTCACACTTATATCCATACAGGTAATGACTCCAAATCTTCAAGGCATGAACTACCGCTGCTAATTCCAAATCATGAGTAGGGTAGTTCAGCTCATGTGGTTTTAATTACCTTAAAGCATAGGCAACTACTTTGCCCTGCTGCATCGATACACATCCCAAGCCTTGCTTGGATGCATCACTGTAGCTGATGAATTCTCTTGTTGGATCGGGGATGGTCAAAACTAGTGCCGCAGTCAACCTTCGCTTAAGTTCTTGAAAACTCTTTTCGCACATCTCATTCCACAATAATGCTTCTCCTTTCCTCGTCAATCGAGTCATTGGTGCAGCTATCTCCGAAAATCCCTCGATAAATCTTCGATAATAACCAGCTAAACCCAAGAAACTATGAACTTCATTTGCATTACTCAGTACCTTCTAATCATTGACTGCCTCTACCTTAACCGGGTCAACCTCGATTCCTCTAGAAGTGACCACAAGTCCCAAAAATGCAACTCGGTTAAGCCAGGATTCACACTTGTTGGACTTGGCATACAACTTCTCCTTGTGCAGTATTCCCAATACCGTTCTAAGATGATGTTCATGTTCAACCTTGCTCTTTGAATACACCAGTATGTCATCTATGAACACAATGACAAACTTATCCAAATAAGGTTGAAATACACAGTTCATGAGGTCCATGAATACTGCTGGCGCATTAGTCAAACCAAATGGCATCACTATAAACTGATAGTGTCCATACCGAGTTCGAAACACTGTCTTCGAGATATCATCACCCATAATCCTCAGTGGTTGATATCCGGATCTCAAATCTATTTTCGAGAACACCCCTGATCCTCCAAGTTGATAGAATAGGTCCTCTATTCTAGGAAGTGGATATTTATTCTTTATCGTGAGTTGATTAAGCTCACGATAGTCTATGCACATCCTCAAACTTCCGTCATTTTTCTTCACGAAGAGTACTGGTGCACCCCATGGGGATACACTTAGCCGGATAAATTCAGAGTCAAGTAGTTCTTGAAGTTGCACTTTCATCTCTTGTAATTCCTTGGCCACCATTCTATAGGGGCTTTCGATATTGGTGCCGCTCCTGGCACTAAATCGATTGAGAACTCAACTTGATGGCTCGACGAAACTCCCAGTAAGTCTTCTTGAAAGACATATGGATACTCCTTGACGATAGGTACATCAGCTACCATCTTCTCCGAAGTTGTTTTCCCCATCACATTCACCAGGAATCCTTGGCAATTGCGCTTCTTCAATATCTTCACAGCTTACATGACTGAAATCACTTTCGGGGTACTACAGTGTCTTACTCCCTCAAATACGGTCTTGATATCATCAGACGGACATAAGGTTACCCTCCTTTCGGATCATTATACTACAATTCTATGTTTGTCCAACCAATCTATACCCAAAATAACATCAAAATCACTAAGTTCAACTCTGTGCAAGTCAGCTAAGAAGCTATGTTCATTAATCGCTATCTTCATATTGTTAGCTATGGAGTCTACACGTACTACTCCCCCTGCAGGCATGCTAACTAATAGAGATATAGGAGCTTTACTACTTCTACAACCAATCATAGTACAAAGCTTCCTAGAGATGAATGAATGAGATGCACCCGTATCAGCCAACAACAAAGCAGGAATATTAGCAATTGACAACATACCTGACATGGTTTGGGGTTGAATCTCTTCCTCTACCTCGGCCATGCTATAAACTCAAGATTTGCCTCCTGAGCCTTACCTTGAACACCTTTGCATGGACCTTTTCCTTTGTTTAGACATGCTGAGGCCATGTGTCCTTTTTCACGGCAGAAGTAGCACTTTCTCGGTGCAGTGAGCTGGGACGAATTCCCCTCATTTTACAAGAAATCCAAAAACTCTCCACTAAGGTATTCGCCATCATGATAAGATCGTAGTGACTTGATACTCTTTCCATGACGCTTCTCTGTTTCAGCCTTGAAGTCTCTAAACTTGTCAAAGGCTTCAGACTTACGTTGCATCTATATATATATATATATATCCATATCTCAAATAATCATCGATAAACGTGATGAAGTATTCGAAACCACCCCTAGCCTGGATATTCATTGGACCACATACATCCGTATGAACCAATTCTAACACATTCTGAGCAGGGTTTCCCTTGATTTTAAAAACCCTTTTGGTCATCTTACCTTCCAGACAAGGCTCACAAATTGGAAATGACTCAACTTGGAGGTCATCCAATAGGCCATCATCTATCAATCTTTGAATCCTCCTAAGATTTACATGACCTAACCATAAATGCCACATACATGTTTGGTTTATGCTTGAAGGTTCTTTTCTCTTTTTAGGTTTAGACAAACAGTTAAGTGATTTGTGCATGTGCGTTTGTGCAGTATTAACGACATACAGTCCATCATTAAAAATACCTTTGCTAATATATTCACCATTTCTTTTCCTAATAATAGCATCATCATCAAAAAAACGGAATAACTATCGCATTTTAATTTAGAAACCGAATTAAATTCATTCTAAAATCCGGTACTAATAATAGAATATTAAGGACTAATAATTTACCATTAATCTTCAACTACACGACTCCCACTGCAACAGCCATAAGCCTGGAATAATCGCCCCAGTTGATAGTAATCTTGCCCGCACTAAGATGCTTGGTTACCTGAAAACCATGCGAGTCAAAGTAAACATGATCAGTGAAGCTTGAATCAACTATCCATGAAGTGGAACAAGCTACCAAACATGTTTTGACTACTAGTGCATGATACATACCTTTCTTAAGAGCAGGGCAGTCCACTTTAAAATGTCCTTTCTGACCGCACTTGTAGCACTTTCCCTTTGGCTTTTTGTTCGCATCAGGGTGAGGAGCCTTGCTTTTCACCTTGAGAGTTGCCACTTGTTTCTGGCCCACTTGTTTCTTCTTCTTCCCCCACTTGGGCTTAGAATTTTAAACACTCGTATCCGCAAGACCTTGATACCCTTTCCTGAAGAGACCTTCTGCATCTTCAAGCTCTGTCAGCAATTCCGCCAAGGTATACTCCCTACGATTCATATTGTAATTTAGGCGGAACTGATCAAAGCTCCTAGGTAAGCTGCCCAGGATGATATCGACCTGCGTTTTCGCATCGATAGTAGCCCCTAAGATATCAAGTTCGTTTAGATGAGAAATCATCTTTAGAACATGATCCCTTACCGGGGTTCCTTCAGGCATTTGGGACGTCATCAAGACCCTCATAGCATTTTTCCTAGCTGCCCGGTTCTCATGACCAAATATCTCGCCGAGATTTTTCATCATTTCCGCGGCCATTCCCACACTCTGATTCTGATGCTGCAATGCATTTGCTAAAGAAGCCAAGATGTAACAGCGAGCTATCTCATCAGATTTCTTTCATCTGTGGAATTCTTTCACCTCATCGGGTGTTGAATCCGCATCTGGCTCCAACGGGCATTCCTCAGTTAGAACAAACTTATGTTCTTCAGCAATCAGGACAATATTAAGGTTACGTTTCCAATCAGCAAAGTTAGTGCCATCTAGTTTGTTTTTTTAGAATTACAGCAAGTGGATTGAAAGACATCTGAGATAAGAATTAAAAATATCCATCACATAATGCATAGCAAAATATATTGAAAAACCTCAAAACCTCAATATATATGCTAGCAACCAACACCTCGAAAAAGCCGCATATGCAAGCCACGATCGTGTGGATGTTTACACACACATTTTTCAAGTGGAGTTTTATGTCTTTAATTTTACTATCTAGTCAATTTACGTTATGACAAGTAAAATTAACATTTGGTTCCTCTTGGCCATGTATTAATTAACATAGATTCCGATGGGGAGCTTATTAATTAATATACCTAAGTGAACACCATAATTTAACATCCTTAAAATATTATCTTTAAAATAATAGTCCTACAGATGGAGAGGTCCTATCATAAAAAATATTATTTCTCTTATGTTATCATTTGAAATTAAAAACTAATAAACCTATAATTAGCACATACGATATGGAGGAAGATCCTAATGCCAACACGCATGCTAATTACTTCACATTAATTATGGAGACCAATTTGATTTTATTTAAAAAAATAAATCAATTTAATCACTTAGTTATTTTAGCCTTAAGGTTTTTAATTTTCTCGTCCTAACATGCAAGAAACATATCACGCATACATTCATACATGACATACATCAAAACAGTAAAAACCAAAATAAAGCATGGATAATTAAATTATCCAATTATCATGGTCTTCTTCCTTGATTTGATTCCGAGAAAATCTTCGACTCGATTTCTCCCACTGGATCAAGAATCTCGTCACTCCTCTTCGTTCGGGCCGTGGATTTCCAAAATTAAAATTTCACTTTTTATGCAAAATTAATTACATAAAAAAATTATTTTAAATCCCGACTCTCCAGCAGACGCAACGAACGGCGATGAAATGGACCAGACCAAAAACTGGACGATCCGACCCAAACCAACAGCCTGCACCAAGTGCCGCTTGCGGCGTATGTCCACGGCAAGCATGTCCTGCAGCCGTGCATGCTCAGAGATGCTAGCATGCCGCGTGATCTTCAGCCGGCCCGATCCTGTTCTGCTCTACTTCTTCGTGATTCCATCTTTTCCGAATTCGATTACAATTTTACACAAAATAAAATACATCGATTTTGCAGAAAGATTACACAAAAAAATAAAAATTCTAGATCTACCCGTGGATTTTCTCACGGAAAAAACCATTACATGCCTCAAACTGGGCCAAAACAACAATTGCATAAATAATAAAAATAAATAAATAAACTATTCACATAAACCATGATAATTAGATCATATTCCCTCCAATAACACATCTAGCAAAATACACCAACATCAAATTACATGAATATTTAAATTGCTATCAATTAATCACCAAAATTAATTAAAATAACAAACACCTAAAATTTGGCTCCGATACCACTTGTTGAAAATAAAACGCAACGGAAGCAAAGTTGGTGAAAGTTTATAAACGCATTTTACGTATCCACGAGCACAAGATCTATTTAGGCATGCTAATTAATTAATTAATAAGATTAATAAGCAACTTAAATATTATTTATTATTTATTAAATAAATATGTTGGTAATTAAATATCTTAATCTAGATCTAAAAGATCATATGATATTACCTATGAAGTGTAGTGGTTGTTTTGCTTCTTGATCTCCTTGTATTTCTACCTTTAGACCTTCTAGAGTATGATCCGCCTTAACCCAGATGTTGTGTGGGCAACGAGCTATCGGATCTTGCTTGGACAACAATGGGATCGGCCGAAATCTCCTTCTTGAGAGTCACTCGTTTTTATTCTTATTTTCTAGTATTTCATGAACACTCTTAGAAAATTTATGTGTTATCTAAATTATAGAATCAAAGACACAAGTCTAGTTCTACAATTAAACACAAGAAGAAAAATCAATCTCACAAGTCTTGGTGATAATAAATCGGCGGAACCCCCCTTTTGATGTCCCCATCGAGACTGTCCAGTATACTCTACCCATGGTTAAGTTCTGCTCCACCGAAGCCCACCAAAGAACTCAACACCGGCGATAGGCTAGATGGCCTGAGTCTCATTTTGTCCAAGGTTTTGAGGAAAATGATGTTGGCGGACCTTCTAGTGTCCACCAAGGTCTTTCTAATGGTGACGCTTGTAGCAACGATCTTGATTACTAGACGAACATTCGGAATCATGTAACTTCCTTTGCTTGTTGTGTTTATAGGAATCTCACTATCATGAAAAGTGATAACATTTATTCCCACTAGTCCTGGTAGACCATATGCTATGTAATTTTCCCTTAGACATTGGGCAGTTCTTTCCCTGGCATTCCTAAAGTCTCCTCTATCCGGACCCCCAACTATTGTGTTAATTGTACCATTGGAGGGATAGTTATCCATGTCCATCGCATCCTCATTTTCTCCATAGGGAGCTGACGGAGCTGCCCTTGCGGGAGGAGGAGGTGGGGGTAAGTTCTGGTTCTCTTCAATACAGTTATGTTCTCTCATTTGATCATTTCTTTCATCTCTTGAGGGTTCATTTCTGAACTCCAATTCTCTCAAGTGGCCAATCTTCATCAAACTTTCAATTTTAGTCTTAAGGTTGACACATTCATTTATCAAATGTCCCTTTCCCATGTGGAACTTACAATATTTGTCAGAGTTCTGGTTTCTCTTATTTTCAACAATGGGCTTTGGACATCTGACCTCCAAGTTCTTCTCGACCATGATTGTCAAGATGTCAGACCTTGAGTGATTTTTATGGGAGTTTTGATGGCATCTGTTTGGTGGAGTTCTTTCTCTTTCCCTGGGATAATCTTTCATTTGTGGATAATCCATTCTTAGAGGATAGTCTCTCCTTGGCTCTAGATCCCTTATTGGCTCAACTTTCTTTGGTTTGTTGACATGTTCCTGCCTCATGGGATCTTTTTATTTTCCATTGTTCACCCTTATGGGACATTCCTCTTGAAGTCTTCTGCTTGATCAAACTTGTCACAGACCTCATCCAATGCTTTCTCATTAAGGATCTCATATTCAGCAAGTGCATTATGTAACTGCCCATGTAAGGTGTTGGAGTATAAGTACTAGATTCTTTACCTTAGTCTATGTGACTCTACTTGAAGTGCTCCTTCTTGAAACCATGTGAGGAAATCTCTCAGGTCCTCGGTCTTTCCATAGACAATTTCTGCTAAGTAGGTGACGGACCTCCTTCACGATTTTGCCTTGGCGAAGCGTTCCACAGAGAGGGCTTTGAGTTCTTCATAGGAGTTGATAAAGCCATGTGGGATGGTCCCCCACCATTCCATAACGTCTCCGAAGAGAGTTGTTGGGAAAGTAATAGCCATAACATTTTCATTATGCCCGTGGCCTTGCATCTTGCTCTCATAGCGGGTTAAATGTGTGATTGGACAAGTCTTGCCAAAGTATTATTCAAGCGCAGGGATGTGGAGCCAGGTATCACTCTTTCTTTCTTTATTCCTTCACAAAGGGGTTTGGGGTTCTTACTACAAGTTTCTCATGTGCCTCCACCGATTTTCTCAGAACCCTCAAATGAGTTTCAATGGCCTTCTGTTGAACAAAGATCTTTTCTGCGGACTAAAACCTTCCCGTGATTGGTTCTCAAGCTAGTTCTAGAGGAAGTTGTACCCTCATTGAGTGTTCACTTTCAGCCACATTCTCTCTTGGGCGACTTGGTCTGACCTGATTGGTTACATGGATAATGGAAGGGTTTTGGACAACTTCTCCTCCTCTAGATACTCTTTCTCTCCTCTAGAGAAGCTCTCTTAGGTCCTCAGGCCTTCCCTCTTCTCCCAAACCCTCTCTTACTGGCGATTGACATTTATGGTTCTTTTCTTCTTAAGGGTTGTGGGACAACTTGTGTGATTTGAGGTGGTGGAAGTTGTGTTGGTGGAGGTGGAGGTGGGGGCATGTCTTAGAGTGCATTGTGTCCTCCCAAACATCCTTGAAGCAAGAATAAGAGGCATCTAAATTCTTCGTCCGTCACCATGAAGTCCCGGGGATTGAGGATGCTACCATTTAGAAATGTGAAGTGTTGCCCAGGTGGAGGGGCAAACGACTGGTAGACATGTTGTGCGGGCACCATCGTTCCTGACGTAGGAATCAATGGTCCACCAAGTAGCACAATGGGTTGGGGATTCACCATTCTTATCTGAGGATTCAGGTAACTCACTCCCACCATTACTTCCCTGAGTCTTCTTGCCTCTTCTTGTCTCTCAAATTCTATTACTTCAGCTTCATCCCTTCTCCTTCTTTCAGTCTCTCTTTCCCTTTCTCTATCAATAGAGGAGTCTTGAGTTTGACCTAGTGCCTATGGAGTCATACTCCTCATCTGTAATATCCGTCATTTTTATAAAATAATATTATTATTTATAATAACATTAGTAATGCATTTCATTTCATTTAGTCACATTACATTACCGAGTGAGTAATTGTTGTATAATTAATTTCACTTCACGTACAAATCAATTCATTTGATCTCATTTAGTGAATCATAAATATTTTTACGACATCTCATAAGTTTTAAGCCCGAGTCAATTTTATCAATTTAATTTAAGAAGCATTTAATATTAATCATTGTTATTAATATTACAATAATTATTAAAGGTATTAATAATAATAATAATATTTATAATATAAAACAGTATTAATATTAATAGTTTTAATATTATTATTGGTTATCATTATCAATTATTTAAAGTTCAATAATTTTTAATTAAAATCCTTTCTTTAGCCATAAAGCCCAACAAATTATACTACCAAATATACTCTAGGGTTACATCACATCTCAACCCTAAACCTAGGAGTATAAATATATTGATTCTGCTGTACAAAAATAAAATACACAAAATACAGAAAACACATCGTATTCTACTGAACAACCGAGAAGCAGCCGTAACTCTCGTCACCTTCTGCACACCAGCTTTTCTTCCCAGCAGTCACCTACGATTATCCTGACCTTTCTTCTCTCCAGCAGGTAATTTCATCCTCAAATCTTATACTGTTGTTTCATGTTCGCATCAATTACTTGAACAAAATCAGAATTTGTCGTCTGAAACAAACTCAAAAACCCTCAACCCAGTGCAAGCTCGATTCAGAACTCAAATTTCAACCACGACCCGTTCCCATCAGTTGATTGAAACAAACCATAAATATCTCAATACTAATATAACTCAATTCGACTTACCTTTTTAGCCTCATTTTACAAAATCAGATTCAGAACCCAACCAGAATTTCTTTTGATATTTCGACCCAAATCACAAAAAATTACCAACCTTATTATACAACCCTCAACGTGAGGTCGACTCTTAGATTTCCAAAACCCACGGCCCGAACCCAAAAACATGGCCTGCATCAGGAACTGATTGCCCAGGTCAGAAATCCTCCAACCAGCGACCAACCCAAAATCAAGCCCTCACCTTCTCAACACGGGCAATAGCCGCACCCTGCACCATCACTGGTGCCTTACCCTTTTGTCCGCCGCGATCCGATCACATTGTGCGTCAGTTTTTGAGCGTGTGTGTGTGTTCCATTGTGTATATGTATGGAATTGTGTAGGTGTGTGAGTTTTTCTGCAAATCTGAGTTTTGCAGCGAGATGTTGGAGAGAGAGAAGATAGAGAGAGGGATGAGAGAATTGTGAGGTTATGTCGGCCGAAACCTAGCGCAAGGTTTTTATACCCTTTAGTTTCAGGGTTAATTCAATTAAGCTCTCAATTTTCAATAACCCTTAAATTTCACCCCAGTCACCTTTTGATTCCTACATTTTGTCCCCAGTCAGTTTTAGTAATCTTAATTCAGCCCTATTATGACTCAGTAATTGATACTGTTAACCCTTCCATTAATATTAATAATCAATTCAATTTTATGCATTATATTTTTATTTTCAGTCATTACATCATAATATTTTATAATGATTAAAAGTATCATTATATGTAGACCTTAACAAGGATATACGGGCTTAGGACTGTGAGTCAAGCATCTTCATATTCAAGTTCAAGCAGCATCATTTTATTCAGGTGGGAATTTTCACTATCACTTCAATTGCTTTATTTGGACTGCTATGTGATATTCTATTTACATTTTAAATTGAGGATACATGTTATAAATCAGACTCACCTGTGAACGTGTAAAGAGGCTATCTTAAGATATATGTTGTGTGGAGACACCTGCACAACTTCAATATTCACATGTGTGCTAGATTCATGTTATATGTGATATTGTGTGTATGTATTCCTGTTGAGGAAAATATTATTGATAGAATAATCATTAAATTGTTTTCCGTGAATTTGTGTATTATTGTGATATGTGTGATTTCCACGAGCTGAAGGAAGCTCATCCCCACCTATATTGATCCCGCGAGTTAAGCCAGGCCGGATGGACAAAGGAGCGAGCCGATAGGGCATATAATGATATTTTTATTAAAATGATATTTTTCTTTATGTCTTATGCTTTGCCATATTTATTTGGGGAAACTCTTGATTAGTAATAATAATTTCTAAATTTTCTTCCGCCGCAATTATGACCTTTTATTTATGACATGTCGTTGCCTTAATTAATACGTATTTATTTTAGTCAGTGTTGCGACTCGACTTTATAGGCGAGAATTTTAATATTCACAAAGGAATTTATTTTTCGTCAAAATTCACCTTTTTACTTATTTTCCCCTATAATTATCCCTATAAAGTCAGGACGTTACATAGTGGTATCAGAGCGGGTTTTACATTTCTGTAGACTCGCTAAAATATAAAAGTATTATATGCTCTCAGTTTCGTCACTCCGTCCCAAGTATCAAATTTCAATTTAAAACTATCATTATTCGTGCATGTATCATTTCATTTTATTTACATGATTGTATATGTATGTGCGAACCGTTAGAATGACCAAACCTAGGATGACACCACGTAAGAGGGTTCCTGCTACGTTTGACTCGTGTCTTCTAGCACGCAAGGATTGGTAGGATGATCCGAGTTTACCAGAAAATGCACCGCACTATGTCATCAACATGCTGAACAAGTGGTTGCAGTCTGGGAAACAAGATTCTGTCACGCAACAGCTGAACCACCTAATGGTAAAGTTACCCGATGATTGGGGCTATTGCATTTTCCAGCTTTGGCAAGAGTCTATAAAGAGAACACCAGAAGAGCGGGAGACCACAGATGATTTCCAGATTGTAGTCGGGCGTTTATTAGATATGTACGATTGAGATGTGATACCAGCTGAAAATTGGAGCTATGACTCTACGGAAGAAGAGGATCCTGAAGAAGACCCAGAAGAGGATCCTGAAGAAGACCCTGAGGAGGATACCGAGGAAGATCCAGAAGAAGTTCCTGATGAGAGCTCAAGGGAAGACCTTGCGAAGAACATGAAGGATGTTATCATGGCAGACATTGAGTCTAATGAAGATGTTATTTCGTGGATTGAGCCGCGACCCCCTGTTCCTATTATAGAGATTATTAGCAATGACAATGAGGAGTAGCCCTAGGCTTAGTTCATTTTATTATATAGCTATTATGTTAAGAATTCCGGTTGATGTTTCCAATTCCATTTTTTTTAAAAACATATTATATATAATGAATATCAGTTATTTCTATCGCCTTGTATCAATTTTTTTACACGATGTGCTTATTCTATGCATAATATCACTATCTTCTTATTCCTTATTTCTCGCACTGCATCGACTAATGGATTTTTATAACTCGTGGGCAGACCCATGGCTAACCGTGGTAACCGCAACGTTCAACCTACTCAAGATCAACTTTTGGCTGGATTAGCCACATTGCTTCAAGGCGCGACCATTTTACCGCCTAACAATCCTGAGCAAGTTCAAGCTCAAGTCATCAAGCGGTTCAATCAGTTCAAGCCGCCCATATTTCTTGGTCTTGAGGGACCAGCATCCATAGAAGAATGGTTGTTGAACCTAGACAGCATCTTCGATTACATGGCATGCACCAAACGGTGTTGCTGAGAGAAGGAACAAAACTCTTTTAGAAATGGTTAGATCAATGATGGGTTATTCGGATTCATCTATTTTGTTTTGGGGATACGCCTTGGAAACAACGGCGTACATTATAAACCTGGTGCCTTCGAAATCAGTTCCAAAAACACCCACAGAACTATAGAGTGGGTGAAAACCCAATCTAGGACATGTTCGAATTCGGGGTACTCCAGCACATATGCTAATTAAGGAACATGATAAGTTGGCATCTCGTACAGAAGTACGAGTGTTTGTAGGATATCCTAAGAAAACGAAGGGTGGATTATTCTATAGTCCCCAGGATCAGAAGGTCATTGTTAGCACTATTTCCCGATTCCTGGAAGAGGATTATATGATTAATCACAAGCCCATGAGTGAGATAATTCTGGAGGTGTCATGTGTCGTGTTTCAGCTCAAGGGGGATGCTAGAACATGGTGGATTGGAGTATGGAGACTCAAAACCCAAGACGAGAAGGATGCATTTACTTGGGATCAGTTCAAGGAAACGGTTATGGATAAGTACTACCCAAGGGTGTACAAAACCAACATGCAGAAGGAATTCCTTGACCTGACTTAAGGAGGAATGTTGGTCACAAACTACGAGCGCAAGTTCAATCACATGTGCCGTTTTGCTCCTCCTATGGTCGATACGGATGACATGAAGTCTCAGAAGTTCCAAGACGGACTGCATGACCAAATTCGTCATCACTTGGCTGGTCATGGGCGTTTGACCTATAATGAAGCGGTTGCCAGGGCCAAGGACATATCTGCCAGTTTGAATATGGAAAAGGTAAGAGCACCACCAGTCGCATCTAATAACGAGCACAAGTGTCACGATCAATGAAGTGGTAGTAAGAAGAATGCTAAAACTGGATTTTCAGGGGTGAAACCTCAGTCCAATAAACCTACTAGTGCTACTTGTGGCAAATGACATAAAGGTACATGTATGCTTGGTGGCAAGACTCCGTCTATACCAATCATACAAGCGCCAACTAACACTGCACCACGTATCAATTTTGAGACTTTTACACCGACTCAAGATTTGCCTCATCATAGTGGGAGGGTTGTTCGTTAACTGGAACAATTCATATGGATGGGACAGTCTTCGAAATCAATCCCAGGTGAAGATGAATCAGATCCCTGGACCTACAAGGAGGCAATCCAAGATAAAGATGTTGACTCTTGGCAAGTAGCAATGGAATCAGAAATGGGATCTATGGATTCCAATCAAGTGTGGGAGCTAATAGAACTACCTGATAGGGTACAAGCCATTGGGAGTAAGTGGGTCTACAAGCGAAAGAAAGGAGGTGACAGGAAGATTGAAACCTTCAAAGCGAGGCTTGTTGCAAAAGGTTACACTCAGAAAGAGGGTATCGATTATGATGAAACCTTCTCACCTATATCCATGCTTAAGTTATCTGGATTCTTTTAGCTATAGCTACGTATTTGGATCTAGAGATTTGGCAAATGGATGTCAAGACTACATTCTTTAATGGGAGTTTAGACAAGGAAATCTATATGCGCCAACCAGAGGGATTCATTGCTGAGGGAGAAGAGCACTTAGTGTGCAAGCTTAAGAGATCCATTTATGGACTTAAGCAGGCATCTAGATCTTGGAACACTTGATTTGATGAGGTAGTCTAGTCATATGGATTCGTTCAATGTCCAAGTGAGAGTTGTGTATATAATAAATGCAAAAGAAATGTGTTGGTGTTTCTTGTACTGTATGTAGATGATATCCTTCTGATTGGAAACAACATGAAGGAGTTGTCGGGCGTATGGGTATGGCTATCTGAGCAGTTCGATATGAAGGATTTGGGAGAAGGAGGATACATCCTTGGAATCAGGATCTTTCATGATTGGAAAAAAAGGATGTTGTGCTTATCTCAGACATCCTATATTGATACAGTGCTAAAGCGGTTTAGCATGGAGAATGATCACATTTGTAATATCCGCATTTTTCTTTTTCTGGCACTTTCATGATTTTGTGTTTTTCTTGTTTTGGTGGCTCGTGTGTAATCATATGGGTATTTTGGGAATACTTATTTCGGACTTATTTTACTCAATTCCATATTTGTTGGCCTTTCCATCTCTATTTGTTCCAATTCTCGAAATTATTGTTTGGAACTGCCATTTTGGGGTTGCCGTAAATCTATCGTATGTTATTATGCGTGTTGTGAGCTTCCGTTTGATGTTTCGATCTCTTTCGCGCGTTTCGGGTGTTTGAGCCGTTTTGCACTCGGCTACCTAGCGCACGTTATTGATGTTAGTTAGCGCACGGTAGTATCCTTTGGTAGCGCACGCTACGCTTGTTTTGTAGCTCGCGCTAGTGACTCGGGCACAACAGTGGAAGTAGTCTGTTTCTGACCTCTGCTCTATGGAAGAGTAGCTTAGCGCACGCTAAGATGTTGTTCTAGCACACACTATCATTTGGGCTTAGCGCGCGCAGAGTGGCCGGTAGCGCGTGCTAATTCGGCAGTCCAGTAACGGGCATAATGATTCTCGACTCGGCTGATGTTCAGGTAGCGCACGCTGTGGCCCGATAGCGCGCGCTATCGAGGGGCGGTTAGTGCACACCATTTCCTAGTAGCGCAGGCTAACGGTCCAGAACCGTAGGTTCTGGACTGGTTTTGGTTAGATAGCGCATGATAATCTTGATGGTTCGCGCATGCTAATAACTCTCTGGCTATAAAAACTAGAGAGTTGACCGGAGCAACCTCATTTTCTCATTTCTCTCCTTCTTCCGCGGCCGAGCGACTCCAGAGGCGATTTGGGGCGATTTTCTTCTTCCAATCAATTCAGAGATCCTTTTGCTTGAGTTCTTGGTGTGGATTAACATCATCCACTTTTGTTCTTCATCCTAAATCCAAGGTAATCACCTAGAACCCTATTTTTGGGAAATTTGGGGGGTTTTGATTTTTCGTCTGATTCCTTCCGTATTGTTGATTAATTCATGATGTCTATGATTAATCTTAGTAGTATTCATGTTCCTACGAAATGTTGGTGATTTTCAGTGTGTTCCTGAAATCGAGAGGGTTTGGGGTTGTTGTCCGCCCTCGTCGATTTCGTCGTATGAAATTACATGAATCGTAGGTGGGTTTCCGGGTGTTATCCGTTACCGTTGTTTTGTCGAGTTGTTGTAATCATGTTTGACGAATCGTCTAGGTTCGGTGTTTGGTTTCTCGCAACCGCGGTCGTAATCTTTTCCGTTTCTCGTCGTCGTTTAGTCGAGGCAAGTATTCCTTAATGAACTTACACTCTTAACATGGTAGTTTTGCATGAGAAATTGGGTGTGTATGCTCCCTACGAGTTAGATTCGACGGGGTCTCGGTAGGGGTCCACAGAGTTGTGGGTCCGCGAGCTTGCTTTTAGCCACTACGGGTTAGATCCGATGGGGTCTCGGTAGGGGTCCACAGAGGCCTGGGTCCGCGGTTAATTGTGGTGCATTTTACAAATGTGTTTTGGCTTTTCACGTTTCTGGAAATGAGTACCTTTGAACTGTGATTTCGTGATTGCATGCATTGACTATATGTGTATGATGTAAGTTGTTCATTTGGCCTACTTGTACTAGCGTAATTGCTAACCCCTTTGGGGGACCCGTTTTGGGGAAATTCGTTTTATGAATTTCCAGTCAGGTTCATCGGGATGAGCGGCCGCTGGACCAGTACGAGGATGACGGCCGTGCGTGATGATTGTGCATGAGTTGTGTTTTATTGTTTTCTGTCTTTTGATCGATTGTCAACTTGTAAACTAATAGAAGTACTCGAGTACTTAGGAGCTTTTGATTGTTCGGGTTGAACTGTTTCGTCCATTATATTTTCATTGGGTGGTTGTGATGTTGTTTGACCGGTTGAACCGGGTGGATTATTATAGTTTTGCGTCTTTATGATGAGGTGTTATTGTGTTGAATCTGTGAGTCGATGAGTGTGTTTGGTCACCTAGCCTGGTGGGTCCCATGTAGGGATCCACGACGCTGTATTATACCCTGAATATCTTGGGGGTGTTACAGAAAATGGTATCAGAGCACTAGGTTATAGATACTTAGGCTTGTCGGTTATTTGGGTCTAGTTGTGTTTCATTTTGCACATCGTCATCACGTTGCCATTATTCCGGTACTTCCAGTGCCCGTAAATTTTCCTTACTCTGTTCCTTGTTTCCTTCGATTCTTGATCTGTGATTGTTTTTCCTCTCTTACTTATCATCGATTCGCTTTTGCTGCCTATTTAACACCAATATCGATGCTGGAAGAGGTCGTGGTCATGGTCATGGTCGTGGTCGTGGATGCGTCCGGGGACGTAGGGCGGCCGGTGAGGCGGCCACGTCACATTCTTCTGGAGCTGGCAGTACTGGTGACCGTCATAGCCATGCTACTACTCATGATGGCGCCGATCTTGGTGTTGCAGCAGTGATGCAACAAATGGTGAACCAAATGGCGGCAATAGCTCAGGCGGTTCAAAACCCGACTCCGGCCCATGCTACTCGGGGCGGAGCAGATCGTTGGCTTCAGGATATCATCAAGATGCATCCTCCTCAGTTTTTGGGAGCTTCAGACCTGATTGGATGGGAGGGGTAGATCAAGGAGATATCCAAAGTCTTTATTGCCACCAATTGTCCCGAGGATCATAAAGTCCCTATTGCCCAGTACTTTCTCACCGGGGACGCTACTGATTGGTGGGAGGCTGTTGAGCCCAAGGACCGCGTTGCTTCATGGGATGAGTTCAAAGACCAGATGGAGACCGAATATTGCCCGTGGCCGGTCAAACAGGCTTGAGTCCATGCCTTCTTTGATGCTTAGCCTCGGGATATCCCCGTTTCTCAGGCCATTGCTGATTACAACCGAGAGTTGGGCTTCGTGAAGGCCCAGGTTAGAGAGGAGAGCGACAAAATTTCCCCGAGGGAACCTAGTGTGAATCAAGGGTCGTTTGCTTCTCAGTCTACACCGAGCGCCAGTCGAGGGAGAGGTCGGGGTCAGCCCGCTAGAGGGGGAGCTTCCAGCGTCCGCTCCGTCCACCCACGTGTTTATGAAATGAGGAGGGTCGATGATCCAGTGGCTACTGTGGCGACATATACCGTTTATATTCATTCTCACCATGTCTGTGTGCTTTTCGATTCTGGTGCTACGTATTCGTTCATCTCTCTGGAATGTCTGCGCCGTTTCGGTCTTGATTGTTTATCTCCTTGTGAGTCTTTCATCGTTAAACTTCCTAGCAGTGATAGGATCGTTGGTGATCGGGAGATCCGAGATTGTTCTATGATTATTTGTGAGAGGGCTTGGCTCTCTAATCTTATTGTTGTGGGTATTGAGGGAGAGGATTTGATTCTCGGGGATGATTGGCTCGAGCGGCATGGTGCGATCATGAACTACCGCACGAGGATCATCACTATGTTAGCCGAGGACGGAACCGAGCACTCTTTCGCAGGGCGAAAGAGGGGAAACTAGAAGTTCGTTATTAACGCTTTGAATTCGATGAGACTCCTGCGAAAGGGGTGTACTGGTTATTGGTGCTACGCCTTGAAGACAGAGAGCGGTGGAGTCGAGCTTTCATCGATTCCAGTCGTTAGTGAGTTTCCTGATGTCTTTCCTGACGAGCTACTGGGGTTGCCACCAGACCGTGAGGTTGAGTTTGCTGTCGAGTTAGAGCTAGGTGCGGCTCCAATTTCGAAGGTGCCGTATCGCATGGCACCTTCAGAGATGGCTGAGTTGAAGAAGCAGTTGAGTGAGCTTCTTGATCGGGGTATATTCGACTGAGCGCTTCGCCTTGGGGAGCACTAATTCTATTTGTGCGGAAGAAGGATGGTTCACTGCGTTTGTGCGGATTGATGACTTGTTTGATCAGTTATAGGGAGTTGCGGTGTTCTCGAAGATCGACTTGAAATCAGGGTACTATCAGCTTCGGGTGAAGGAGTCCGATGGTCCGAAAACAGTCTTCCAGACGAGATACGGACATTATGAGTTTGTAGTTATGCCTTTTGGGTTAACTAACGCGCCGGCAGTGTTCATGCAGTTGATGAGCAAGGTCTTTATCGAGTATTTGGATAAGTGTGTTGTCGTCTTCATTGACGATATCCTTATTTATTCTAGGAACGAGGAAGAGCACGCGCATCATCTGCGAGTGGTGTTAGACATTTTGAGGACCGAGCAACTCTATGCGAAGTTCTCGAAATGTGAATTCTGGTTTAAGGAAGTGATGTTTATGGGTCACGTGATTTTAGCCGAGGGGGTCCGCGTGGATCCGTAGAAGATTGAGTCAGTGTTGGACTGGGCACCGCTTAAGAACGTGAAGGAGGTCCGTAGTTTCTTGGGGTTGGCTGACTACTACCGTAGGTTCGTCGAGGGGTTCTCGAAACAACTCGGCCACTTACTCAGTTGCTTCAGAAATCCGAGAAGTTCATTTGGAATGACGAGAGACAGTCGAGTTTTGAGGAACTAAAAATATGTTTGACTTCAGCCCCGATTCTAGCATTGCCGTGTGGCAACGAGGGTTTTGCCGTCTACAGTGATGCTTCGGGTCAGGGTCTTGGGTGCGTATTGATGCAGCACGGTAAGACTATTGCGTATGCATCCAGGCAGTTGATGCCGTATGAGCTCAACTACCCTACTCACGATTTGGAGTTAGCGGTAGTTGTTTTCGCACTCAATATTTGGCGTCACTATCTGTTTAGATCCGCATGTACCGATCATAAAAGTCTGAAGTACATATTCACTCAGCGGGAGTTGAATATGAGGCAGAGGAGGTGGTTGAAGTTGATTAAGGATTATGACCTCGAAATCCTTTATCATCCGGGCAAGGCGAACGTCGTGGACGACGCCTTGAGTCGGAAGCCGGTTGCATTACAGACGCTTGAGATCCTTACGTCTCAATCTGAGCTTCAGCGAGTTTTGATCGGGTTGGGTGTTGAGATTTTATTGTCGGGAGCTGTCGCGCAACTTTGTGATTTAGAGATTTCATCGTCGCTGGTCGATGAAATTAAACTGAAGCAATTGGAGGATCCGATGATTACTCAAATCTGGGAGAATGTTCTTAAAGGAAAGTCTCCTGGGTTTGTAATTCATGAAGATGGTGTGTTGAGATTCCAGAGTCGACTTTGTGTACCGAACGACTCGGAATTAAGGCAGGGTATTTTGCGGGAGGACCATGCTACGCCTTACTCCGTTCATCCTGGTTCGAGTAAGATGTACAAGGACCTGAGGAGGAATTTTTGGTGGAATGATATGAAGGAGGAGGTCGCACAGTTTGTAGTGAGATGTTTGACTTTTCAGCAGGTCAAAATCGTGCATCAGTGACCGGCTGTATTACTGGAGTTGCTTCCCGTTCCGGAATGGAAATGGGAAGATATTTTGATGGACTTCATCACGAGTTTTCCGAGATCTATATCGGGCATGAATATGGTTTGGGTGATTGTAGACCGTCTGACCAATTCGGTACATTTTCTGGGCATCAAGGATACTTGGGGTCCGGAAAAGTTGGCTCGGGTGTTTATTGTGTAGATTGTGAGACTTCACAGTACTTCGAAGTCTATTATTTCGGCTCGGGATGGCCGTTTTGTATCGCACTTTTGGCAGCCGGTGCATAAGGCGTTGGGTACCCGTTTGCGTCTGAGTGCTTCCTTTCATCCTCAGTCAGATGGGCAGTCGGAACGCACTATCCAGCCGTTCGAAGACATGTAGCGTGCTTGTGCTCTCGACTGGAGCAGTGACTGGGAGGAGCATTTACCGTTGATCGAGTTCACGTACAACAATAGTTGGCACGTCTCGATTCGAATGGCACCGTATGAGGCGCTTTATGGGCGGCGATGTCGATCGCCGATTTGTTGGAACGAGGCGTCCGATTTGGTTGGGACCAAACTGGATATCGCTATAGAGACGAGGCGGAAGGTGGAATTGATTCGGGAGAGGATGTTGACTGCTCAGAGCCGACAGAAGTCATATGTTGACGTCCGTCGTCGACCTTTGGAATTCGAGGTGGGAGACCACATTTTGCTAAAGGTGTCACCGACGAGGGGACTTTGCCGCTTCGGGAAGAAGGGAAAGTTGAGCCCAAGATTTATTGGGCCCTTTGAGATTATCGAGAGAGTCGGCGAGTTGGCATACCGGTAGGCGTTACCTCCGGCCTTGAGTCACGTTCATAGCATTTTCCATGTTTCCCAATTGAGGAAATATTTTCCGGATCCTAGTCACGTCATCGACTGTGGTGAGATCGATATCGGTGAGAATATTACTTTCGAGAAGCGTCCCTTGAAGATTTTGGAGCACCGTGAGAAGCGACTGAGACATAAAACCATTCCCTTGGTCAAGGTGCAGTGGTTGAGGCATGGTGTCGAGGGGGCCACTTGGGAAACCGAGTATAACATGCGTGCTAGGTACCCCGAGTTGTTCGTTTCTTAAGTTTCGGGACGAAACTTATTTTTAGAGGAGTAGAATGTAATATCCACATTTTTATTTTTCTTGCACTTTCATGATTTTGTGTTTTTCTTGTTTTGGTGGCTCGTGTGTAACCGTATGGGTATTTTGGGAATACTTATTTAGGACTTATACTTAATTCCGCATTTGTTGGCCTTTCGGTCTCTATTTGTTGCGATTCTCGAAATTATTGTTTGGAACCACCGTTTTGGGGTTGCCGTAAATCTATCGTATGTTATTATGCGTGTTGTGAGCTTCCGTTTGATGTTTCGATCGCGTTACGCGCGTTTCGGGTGTTTGCGCCGTTTTGCACCCGGCTGCCTAGGACACGCTATTGATGTTAGTTAGCGCACGCTAGTATCCTTTGGTAGCGCGCGCTACGCTTGTTTTGTAGCGCGCGCTAGTGATTCGGGCACAGCAGTGGCAGTAGTCTGTTTCTGCCCTCTGCTCTCTGGAATAGTAGCTTAGCACACGCCAAGATGTTGTTCTAGCGCACGCTATCGTTTGGGCTTAGCGCGCGCAGAGTGGACGGTAGCGCGCGCTAATCCGGCAGTTCAGTACTAGGCAGAATGTTTTTGGACTTGACTGATGTTCAGGTAGCGCACGCTATGGCCCGATAGCGCGCGCTATTGAGGGGCGGTTAGCGCACGCTATTTCCTTGTAGCGCACACTAATGGTCCAGAACCGTAGGTTCTGGACTGGTTTTTGGCTGGATATCGCACGCTAACCTTGATGGTTAGCGCATGCTAATAACTCTCTGGCTATAAAAACCAGAGAGTTGACCAGAGTAGCCTCATTTTCTCATTTCTCTCCTTCTTCCGTGGCCGAGCGACTCCAGAGGCGATTTGGGGTGATTTTCTTCTTCCAATCACTTCAGAGATCCTTTTGCTTCAATTCTTGGTGTAGAATAACATCATCCACTTTTGTTCTTCATCCTAAATCCAAGGTAATCACCTAGAACCCTATTTTTGGGAAATTTGGGGGTTTTGAGTTTTCATCTGATTCCTTCCGTATCGTTGATTAATTCATGATGTCTACCATTAATCTTAGTAGTATTCATGTGTTTCCTACGAAATTTTGGTGATTTTCGGTGTGTTCTTGAAATCGAGAGGGTTTGGGGTTGTTGTCCGCCCTCGTCGATTTTGTCGTATGAAATTACATGAATCGTAGGTGGGTTTCCGGGTGTTTTCCGTTACCGTTGTTTTGTCGAGTTGTTGTAATCATGTTTGACAAATCGTATAGGTTCGGTGTTCTGTTTCTCGCAACCACGGTCGTAATCTTTTCCGTTTCTCGTCGTCGTTTAATCGAGGCAAGTATTCCTTAATGAACTTACACTCTTAACATGGTAGTTTTGCATGAGAAATTGTGTGTGTGTGTATGCTCACTACGGGTTAGATCCGACGGGGTCTCGGTAGGTATCGACAAAGGCGTGGGTCCGCGAGCTTGCTTCTAACCACTACGGGTTAGATCCGATGGGGCCTCGGTAGGGGTCCATAGAGGCGTGGGTCCGCGGTTAATTATGGTGTATTTTACAAATGTGGTTTAGCCTTTGGCATTTCCGAAAATGAGTAGTTTTGAACTGTGTTTCGTGATTGCATGCATTGACTATATGTGTAAGATGTAAGCTATTCATTCGGCCTACTTGTACTAGCGTAATTGCTAACCCCTTTGGGGGACCCGTTTTGGGGAAATTCGTTTTATGAATTTCAAGTCAGGTTCGTTGGGACAAGCGGGCGCTGGACCAGTACGAGGATGACAGCCGTGCGTGAAGATTGTGCATGAGTGGTGTTTTATTGTTTTCTGTCTTTTGATCGATTGTCAACTTGTAAACTAATAGAAGTACTCGAGCACTTAGGATCTTTTGATTGTTCGGATTGAACTGTTTCGTCTATTATATTTTCATTGGGTGGTTGTGATGTTGTTTGACCGGTTGAACCGGGTGGATTATTATTATTTTGCGTCTTTATGACGGGGTGTTATTGTGTTGAATCCGCGAGTCGAAGAGTGTGTTTGGTCACCTAGCCTGGTGGGTCCCATGTAGGGATCCACGACGATTTAATATTCCCTGATCTTGGGGGTGTTACAACATTATCGGTTCTTTATAAAATAATATAATAGTTCACAACCTATATAATTATTAGACAAATTATATGAAAGGTTGTAGTGTATGCTTGAGATTAGTTGGTCTTGACTATTAGCACACATTAGCGTATTTGCATACATTGGACAGGATTGAAGTGAGATAGTGTCTTCTGTACTGACTGTAAGAAGAACGTAAATCTCGGATAATTATTATTTCTTAATTCTAAGTATATAATATTTAATTGTGTATTTATAATACTTATTATTTTTATTTACCATGGGTGAGAGTCAAAATGACCGACTCAATAAGCTTGGTATCTTGGGCAATAATATTATTTATACGACAGTTATTATTATTACTAGAAATCGTGTCCTGACTCGTGCGGGTTGATGATGTCCCCTTGAGGAGCTCGATAATGATTATTATATTAAAACCCGCATGTGGATTTACTTCCGATATAATAATAAGGTTCGAGTGGTACTACTCTTGGATAAGATATTAATTAATTAAAGCTGTCAGTAGCTTATAATTAATTAATGAACATTCGATATCTTAAATAAGGAAAATAATATATTTAAATAAGGAGCCCGATTTCGTAAATTGAGATTTGGATTGGCAGTGCAATATTAATTCTTTATTGGATTGAATTGATATTAATAGACTCGATATATTAGGAAAGGTCCTAATTAGGAAATTTGAGGTCTGTTAGGAGTCATTCCCTAATCCTCCTTAAGATCCCTAGTAGTAGTCCAAAAGCCTATAAATAGGACATCAAAGGGGGGGTTCGGCCGATTCATTATCACCAAGACTTGTGAGATTGATTTTTTCTTCTTGTGTTTAATTATAGATCTAGACTTGTGTGACAAAGATGCCGCTCATTAGTGAGAAGCTGTTAAACCTTGGGATCGTGTCGTCATGTAGGTAGAGTTCCAAGAATTTATGGAAGCTGAGTTTTGTCTAGAACCGATCAGAAAACAGAGGATGTTGGATGATATTGTGGTTAGTACTTGTAACACCCCAAACTAGGCGGATATTACAGTGCCGTGGACCCCGACTGGGACCCACCAGGCGAGTGAAAACTGATGAATTAAATAATATAATTGTAGTACCGAACCACATTATATTACTAAATGCTCCGATGAGGAGCTTAAGTACAATACAGAATACTAGAATATTTTATATGAAGATAAAATACACCACCCTGAATAAATAAACATCTCTAACGGAATTTGCAGCGGAAATACAAATGACGGAAATGACTGAAATGACTGAAATAACCGGAATGACTGGGGCCCCTTACTAGTATCACTGGGACACCTCGCCGTCAACATGCTCTTCCCGTGCCTTTGCCTTTCCGTGACCTGAAAATAAAATCCCCCAACGGGGTCAGTTACACAGAACAACAATCCTCAAGGGTTGAAAATACACAATCATGATATATCTGAAGTTATGAATTATCCTTAGTTATGAATTACGCTGAAGAGGAGTATCATAGTACGCCCGTAGTGTTCTATGCAAGTGTACAAGATGGATGACCGGACACACCCGTCCTTGTACCTAATTAGTCTCACGGAGGTAATCGTTATCGTGCGCACAGTCCAATGTATCACTCCCAATACATGGCCATCGCATGCCCGACTAAAAATTCCACACATCCGCACCCGGCCACGCAATATGAACCCAGAAGGTCATATGAATGAGAATGACCACAATGAAAATCAATGGATAATAATTCGACAAGGTCAAGAATGACTCACCGAGATGAAAATAATAGTGAAGTGATTGATAACCCAATGAAATGATTGGAACCGTCGTTCCTCGTGAATGAAATGATTATTCGACAATTACAAGTCTCAATACGGTTAATACAATGATGAATGAGTTATCATTATGGATGAACAACAACAAACGGAATGAATATCCTTTTAACCGAGTAAGAATTAACTTACTCAACACCGGTAACAATTATCCTTCCACGAACAAATGTCCTAAATGAGATGTCGGACGCTCGAACAACCTTGAATAACACAATCACCAATTATCCGTTCAACATACGAATCAAACACGAAAATAACGAACTCAAAACATCGATACGACTAAACCAAGTTCATTGGGGCATTATATCGAACACTTTGTGGCCAAACTTCGATTGTTTACAACCAAACTTCAATAATACCAACATCAAATCCCCAAGAAGTGTTTCAAACCAACAAAACATCTTCAATACGATCAATAATCCAATATGAATATTCAAATTCGTGATTACAGCAACGATTAATCGAAAACCCCCAAATCCAACTCAATATTCAAAGTGTTCTTGAATAATCCTTCAATAATCTATTGAATAATCAAACATATCCATAATCATGCATATATCACTTCATACAACATGATCTTAACTTCCAAAACATCATATTTCCATACAAAATCGAAATCCAAGATGTTGAAGAAATTACCTCTTGAAGATCCAAGCACTTTGATCCGGAGAACACGCGTTAGATCGACTATCCGGGCTTCACGATCAAAAGGAGATGAAGAAAATCAAACACTCAAGTGATAGATGATGGAAAGTCTCCCCCCTCAAGCCCTCTCTCTCGTATGGTTGAAGAAAAGGGAAGAAATGAGTTGATCTCGCTGAAAAAAACGCAATTATAGTGCTGACTGCACTGTATGCCGCGGCCCGGCCGAAGTGTGCCGCGGCACAGAGCCCAAAACTGCCCCCAGTGATCGGCAGCGTGCCGCGGCCCGGAGGAGTGTGCCGCGGCAGTGACTCGGCAGTGTGCCGCGGCCCCGTCGGCATGAGCCGTGGCCCTCGGTACAGACGGTTTGGCCGATAAGTTGCAACATGAGTGTGCCGCGGCCCAGACGAGTGTGCCGCGGCCCTGCCGGCATGAGCCGCGGCCCACGGTACAGACTGCTCGGCCAAAAACTGGACAATGTGTGTGCCGCGGCGCACACTCCTTGTGCCGCGGCCCACACCCCTCTTGGGTCCTAAAATGATGAAAAATGATCCGGGAAGAGAATAAAAGCAACATGAATCAATATTTGGGAAACAATAACACGAAATGGAAGTACGGAAACCCCAAGACGGTGGTTCCAAACAATGATTACAAGGGTTCGCCCAACCAAACACAATTTGAACAATGAGGAGATTAGAAATGACATGAACTCCAACGTCAACATCGACTAATGAATCAATTACAACAATCAAAATAATACTCTTGTTTCGTTTCCCGAATAAGATTGAAACAATGAACAATATCGATACACAACTCGAAGTTATTCCGAACGGTGAACACAGATGAATGATTATTATCAAGTGAAAAACTACATAGTGACAATTACAGAATGAAATTACTGAATGATAATGACTGAATTACAACCGGGTATTACATACACCCCCCCCCCTTAAAAGAGTTTCGTCCCCGAAATTAAGGATCAAACAACTCGGGATAACTCTCCCGCATACTATCCTCGGTTTCCCAAGTAGCCTCTTCGACTCCGTGTCTAGACCACTGAATTTTTACCAAAGGAATCGCCTTATTCCTCAACTGTTTGATTCGCCGCTCTAACACTCGTATGGGACGCTCCTCACACGAATGATCATCTGCGATCTCGATTTCGTCGAACTGAAGTATGTGACTCGGGTCGGCAACATACTTCCGTAGATGAGAGACGTGAAACACATTATGAATTCGGATCAACGCCGGAGGTAAGGCCAATCGATAAGCTAGCTCGCCTACTCGTTCCAAAATCTCAAACGGTCCAATAAATCTTGGACTCAACTTTTCCCATTTCCCAAAACGGAAGATACCTCGACTCGGGGACACCTTGACCAACACATGGTTACCCGTCTCGAACTCTAGTGGTCGACGACGATTGTCTGCATAAGATTTCTTTCGACTCTGAGCGGTCAACAAACGACTCCTGATCAAAGCTACCTTCTCACGGGCGGCTATAAGCATATCGGGCTCGGTGCCGATTGATTCTGATAAGTCATCCCAACACAAAGGATATCGACAACGACGATCGTACAAGGCCTCGTAAGGTGCCATCTCAATCGAAGCATGCCAACTATTATTATACGTGAACTCGATCAATGGTAGTTGGGCTTCCCAATCGTCTTTCCAATCGAGGACGCATGCCCTCAACATGTCCTCTAATGTCTGAATAGTCCTCTCTGATTGCCCGTCGGACTGAGGATGAAAAGCGGTACTGAGATTAAGCTGAGTTCCCATAGCACGATGAACTGATTTCCAAAAATGAGACACAAATCGTCCGTCACGATCGGAAACAATACTTTTAGGAGTACCGTGCAGTCTCACTATCTCTTTGATGAATAACTAGGCAAGTCTCTCGGGACCCCAAGTATCCTTAATCTCAAGGAAATGAGCTGATTTAGTTAAGTGGTCCACAATCACCCAGATCGTATTCATGCCACGACGACTCGTCGGCAAACTCGTGATGAAATCCATAGAAATGTCTTCCCACTTCCATTCTGGAATAGGGAGTGGTTTCAGCATACCCGCCGGTCGCTGATGTTCAATCTTAACTTGTTGACAGGTTAAGCACCTCGAAACAAATTCTGCGACTTCTCGCTTCATATTACTCCACCACTAATTTTGTTTCAAGTCCTTGTACATCTTGCTAGACCCCGGATGAACAGAATAAGGGGTAGCATGAGCTTCTCCCAAAATCGAGTTTTTCAACTTGTCATTCGCCGGTACGCACAACCGATTCTTAAATCTCAAAAGTCCATCCTCATGGACCACGAATCCAGGGGCTTTCCCCTGAGCCACATCCGCACGGATGCGCAACAATGCTGGGTCTGAACCCTGATTCTCTCTGATTGCCTCCTCAAGTGGCGATGAAATCTCTAACATGCAAAGTTACCCTTGAACTCGCTGAAGACAGACCTCGATCTCGGGTCTAAGGAATTCCTATTGAAGCTCTTTCTGAACTGTTAAATGAGCAAGCATTTGCTCCTGAACGGACTTACGACTCAAAGCGTCAGCGACAACGTTCGCCTTCCCCGGGTGGTAAAGGATCTCGATATCATAATCTTTGATTAGTTCCAACCACCGCCTATGTCGCATATTTAACTCCTTCTGAGTAAATATATACTTCAAACTCTTGTGATCGGTGAAAATCTGACAGGTGACGCCATAAAGGTAATGACGCCAAATCTTCAATGCGAAAACCACGGCTGCTAACTCCAGGTCGTGGGTCGGATAATTAACCTCTTAAAGTCTCAATAGCCGTGAAGCATAAGCAATAACCTTCCCATTCTGTATGAGTACACATCCGAGACCCTGTCCGGATGCATCACTATAAACCACAAATCCTTCCATCCCTTGCGGCAAGGAAAGTACAGGTGCTGAAACTAACCGGCTCTTGAGTTCCTCAAAACTCTACTGACACGCGTCAGAACACATGTATTTCTTGTCCTTTCGCAAAAGGTTCGTCAATGGTTGAGCGATTTTAGAAAATCCTTCTACAAACCGCCGATAATAACCGGCTAATCCGAGAAAGCTCTGGATTTCCTTAACATTCTTCGGAGGTAACCAATCTTGGATAGCCTCCGTCTTCTGAGGATCAACACGCACTCCATCTGATGAAATTACATGCCCGAGAAAAGTCACTTCGGACATCCAGAACTCACATTTGGAAAACTTTCCATAAAGTTGCTCTCGTCTTAACACGTCGAGAACCTGATGAAGATGAACCTTGTGTTCCTCTCGGTCACGAGAATAAATCAAAATGTCATCGATGAAGACAACAACAAACTAATCCAAAAAGTCGATGAAAACCCGATTCATTAACTCCATGAATACCGCAGGTGCATTAGTTAGCCCGAACGGCATAACTACGAACTCATAATAACCATAGCGTGTACGAAACGCTGTCCTTGCGATATCCGACTCTCGAATTCGCAACTGATGATATACAGATCTTAGGTCAATCTTGGAAAATATTGAAGCTCCCTGAAGTTGATCTAAGAGATCATCAATACGGGGTAAGGGATACTTATTCTTGATTGTCACCCTGTTCAACTCCCGATAATCAATACACAAGCGAAAGGAACCATCCTTCTTCTTGACAAACAACACCGGTGCTCCCCACGGGGACGCACTCGGTCGGATATAACCTTTCTCGAACAATTCCTCAAGTTGATTTTTCAACTCCTGCATTTCAGTCGGGGCCATCCGGTACGGTGCCTTCGATATTGGAGATGTACCAGGCATCAACTCAATTGTGAATTCCACATCTCTCTGTGGAGGCAAACCAGGTAACTCATCTGGGAAAATGTCGGCATATTCTCTCACTACCGGAATATCCGCTAACATTATTGACGATTTCTCAGTTTTAGTCATATAGCACCAATAACCAATACACCCCTGATTGAGTAATCTCACTACTTTCATCAAATTAATAACTCTTCCAGAACAGCTGGGATTACCTCCCTGAAACACACATTCGACCCCATCGTCTGAAATGATAGTGACCATACGCTTACGGACACTGATGATGGCATCATGATGATCCATCCAATTAATATCCAAGATGACGTCGTCTCTCGGCAAATCTACTACGATTAGGTCCGCTGGCCATACACGACCATGAAGCTGAATCGGACAATTCTGAATCTCACAATTACCGATAATTCGTCTACCATCAGGTAGACCAATGACATAAGGCTCACAACTAGTAGCACTACCCAGACGTAGTATACTCAAACATGACTCGGAAATGAATGAGTGCGATGCACCAGTATCAAAAAGGGTACACACAGGTTGAGATAGAATATCGAGTGTACCTGAGATCATCCGGGCCTCTGGATCGTCGGTCTTCTTCATCTCATAAATCCGGGGCTTGCTAGTCCCAGACCGACGCCTCGTCTGCGGCTATAGGCTCCATCTTTATTCGCCTCCCGCTGCCTTGAACGACGCAGATCGAGTGGCTCGATTTTGAACAATTGATCGCTTTGGGGCCCGAGATGACGCCGAGTAGGTTTGGAGTCCCTATGGCAAAACGGGCCTTATGCCCAGAATCCCACGCTTATGACACGTGATGATCGCCTCGGACCCTTGGTGCTGACATGACCAAGATCCCCACAGTTAAAATAGGTGATGGCCGAACTGGCCGCTCGTGATTGAGATTCCGCGGGTTTAGGCATCACAGTAGGTCGCTCAGAAAAAGCAGAGCCCGGACGAGGTTTCTTGAAAGTGGCCTGACTGCCGTCAGATTACGGTTCTTGGACTTCTTGCTAGCAGATGAAGGTTGCTGCTTAGCAATCTCTTTAGCAGTAAGCTCATAGGTAAGAGCTTTCTCAATGAATTCGGCCAACGTGGTGCAATTATGATTAAGCAACTGCATCCGCATACGGGGTTTCAGCGTCTTGCTAAAATACTTAATCTTATCCGCCTCAGAATGAATGATAGATGAGGCGAACGGAAGAAGTTCCTGAAATTTCTCGGCAATGGCGAGAACATCCTCGTCTGCTGAGGGGTCGGGAGTGAGTAATTATGACAGCTTGGCCTCTCTGAGTGGGTCCGGATAATACCTCTCCATCATGAGAGTCTTGAATTGATCCCAAGTACATGATCCGTCGGTGGGCTTCAATGATAACCACCAAGAATGAGCGCTCTTACCCAGGTAGTAAGCCGCAACTGAAACTTTGTGTCCTTCGGGACACTCTACCATAGCAAATTACTTCTCGAAATGTTCGAGCCAATGTTGCGCATGTTCTTCCGGGCTTTTAGAATACACCAGAATTTCATCAATGAACACGACCACAAATTTATCCAAATATTCGATGAACACTCAGTTCATCAATTACATGAATACAGCAGGTTCATTAGTGAGACCAAATGGCATCACTACAAACTCATAGTGTCCGTAGCGAGTTCTGAATGCGCCGGCTCAGATGAGCCTTCAAAAGTAGGTGGCCTTTGGCGAGAGATGTCGCCGATGATACTGCTCACATTCCTCTCTTGCCTATGAGGTGGCGACGGAGGAGCCTGCTGATTTTGATTAGCTGAGTTATGCATCGTCTCCATCAGTTGTGCCATCTGAGTCATTTGGGCCATCATGCCCTGCATAAAAGCGAGTGGGTCAACCCGAACACCTTCTGACTGAGCTGTGCCCCGGGTACGACTCCCCGATAGTGAATGATCACGTCCAGGTGAATGAGTGGCAGCGTCGCTGCTCGCTGAATTAGCATTATTCCTTGCGTTCGCATGTGTCCTAAATGAGATGTCGGACGCTCGAACAACCTTGAATAACACAATCACCAACAATCCGTTCAACATACGAATCAAACACGAAAATAACGAACTCAAAACGTTGATGCGACTAAACCAAGTTCATTGGAGCATTATATCGAACACTTTGTGGCCAAACTTCGATTGTTTACAACCAAACTTCAATAATACCAACATCAAATCCCCAAGAAGTGTTTCAAACTAACAAAACATCTTAAATACGATCAATAATCCAATATGAATATTCAAATTCGTGATTACAACAATGATTAATCGAAACCTCCAAATCCAACTCAATATTCAAAGTGTTCTTGAATAATCCTTCAATAATCTAATGAATAATCAAACATATCCATAATCATGCGTATATCACTTCATACAACATGATCTTAACATCCAAAACATCATATTTCCATACAAAATCGAAATCCAAGATGTTGAAGAAATTACCTCTTGAAGATCCAAGCACTTTGATCCGAAGAACATGCGTTAGATCGACTATCCGGGCTTCACTATCGAAAGGAGATGAAGAAAATCAAACACTCAAGTGATAGATAATGGAAAGTCTCCCCCCTCAAGCCCTCTCTCTCGTATGGTTGAAGAAAGGGGAAGAAATGAGTTGATCTCGCTGAAAAAACGCAATTATAGTGCTGACTGCACTGTGTGCCGCGGCCCGGCCGAAGTGTGCCGCGGCACAGGGCCCAAAACTGCCCCTAGTGATCGGCAGCGTGCCGCGGCCCCGTCGGCATGAGCCGCGACAGTGACTCGGCAGTTTGCCGCGGCCCCGTCGGCATGAGTCGCGGCCCTCGGTACAGACGGTTTGGCCGATAAGATGCAACATGAGTGTGCCGCGGCCCGGACGAGTGTGCCGCGGCAGTGACTCGGCAGTGTGCCGCGGCCCTGCCGGCATGAGCCGCGGCCCACGGCACAGGCTGCTCGGCCAAAAACTGGACAATGTGTGTGCCGCGGCGCACACTCCTTGTGCCGCGGCCCACACCCCCCTTGGGTCCTAAAATGATGAAAAATGATCCGAGAAGAGAATAAAAGCAATAGGAATCAATATTTGGGAAACAATAACATGAAATGGAAGTACGGAAACCCCAAGACGGTGGTTCCAAACAATGATTACAAAGGTTCGCCCAACCAAACACAATTTGAACAATGAGGAGATTAGAAATGACATGAACTCCAACATCAACATCGACTAATGAATCAATTACAACAATCAAAATAATACTCTTGTTTCGTTTCCCGAATAAGGTTGAAACAATGAACAATATCGAACGATGAACACGGATGAATGATTATTATCAAGTGAAAAACTACATAGGGACAATTACCGAATGAAATTACTGAATGATAATGACTGAATTACAACCGGGTATTACAGTACTGGAGCTGGAGTTTCTAAATTGCAACACTGTAGTCTTTCTGCCTTGAAGCTTTATCGTTCAATAAGTGGAATTGGGAGTTATAGGTCGTCAGCTTTGACTCCTGGTAAGGCCAGAAGGTGTTTCAACTGTAATGTGCCGGGGCATGTACGTGCACGTTGTCCTTCTCCCCTGATAACGTGTAACAAGTGCGGACATGAGGGACGCAGAATTCAGTTTTGTGAGTTGGTTACCGAGTCTACCTAGGAACGGATTCCAGCACGATATCAGGATCAACTTTGAGAAGTCCTTCAAGGTGTTGTCTGTCAGTTGCTTGTTATGTTATTACCTTGTTTTCTTTGTTTTAAAATTCAGGGACAAACTTCTTTTATTGGAAGTGGATCGTAATACTGGGATTTTGACTTCTGTATTTTTCAACTCTATCGACTCGTTTGTGTTGGTTGATACTTCTGAACTTGTTTTGTTCTTTGATTTTGTCATTTAAGCGAGTTTTGATATTGTTTCAGATTAATCCATCTATCGTTGTAACTTTTTCCGAGTTCGGTTCGATTTCCGTGAACCCTATGTGAAATGAGCCTCTTGTGGTTATTGCAAGATCAATTAATGTCTCGAGTGGAGCTGTAAACTTCGGAGTGGTTGTTCGATCATTGTTGTTTTAATCGTTGCCGTTCGATCATTGTTGTTCGACCGTTGTTGCTCGATCGTATTTGTCCGATTGCTATCATTTGATCTCGTATCGCGGTTATTGAGTATCTGAACCTTTTCGTACTTTTCCAGAGTTCCAACTGATGGTCTTGATATCGGATGTTCCAAATCTTTGGGACTATCAGGATTTCATACTTGCTCAGAGTTAGACTTGTGTTTTGGGCTGTGGCGTTGTTCGAATTTATCTACCATAGTGATGTTTGTTCGTTGCATTTTGTTATCGCTCAGGCGTAGCAAATCGGACCGTAGCAGTTCTGTATTGCATGAGGTTTGTTGGGTTCTGTCAGCAACAGATAACGGGTGTTATCTAGAGTTGCCCTGCCTTGATTGTTTCATGTTTTAAGCTTCGGGATGAAACTTATTTTTAGGGGGTATAGTGTAATACCCGAGATCTTTGCACCGGTTTTGTTGAGGTTTTCTGCAGTTTATCAGATTGTTGTGATCCATGTCTTTGGAATTTTGTGCCGTGTTTGGGTTTACCATGGTGGGACACGTGTTTGGTTGCGATTCAGATCGTTGTGTGGAGTTTTGGTTTGCTTGTGGTGTAGCGCAAGCTATCGCTTGTGGTGTTGTGCGCGCTACATTGTCAAAGTTAGCGCACGCTACTGGGTGGGTAGTGCGCTAACCGGCAATTTGGAGACTGTACAGAAGCCACTGGACTGGATTCGTGACTCGTTAGTGCACGCTATGCATATTAGCTAGCGCACGCTAACAGCGTTCGGGCAGAAGGTGCTGGAAGCGTGACCCCATTAGCGCGCGCTAATGCAGTATGTTTAGCGCATGCTAATAACTGTCCAGTATAAATACTAGACAATAGTTTTACTTCGTCATTTCTTATTCTCTCTTCGTCTTTCTCCATCGGGTCGAGTTCCAGAAGTGACTTTGGGCGATCTTCATCATCAAGCTTCATCTTGGGGTGGATTTGAGTATGTCCAACATCATCTAATCATCTTCTTTGTTCGAATCGAGGTATTCTCTTCTTAGAACCCTAGTTTCTTGAATTTTGGGGGTTTCTCCTTGATTCTTCGATTTAATCGGAGGTTGATGAATCGATTATGTAATTCTTGTTGTCTTGGTCATGATCTTTAGATTTTGAAATCGTTCGTGATTTTATATCACTCGAAACATGGTTCTTGATTTCTTTGAGAAATCCTCGGACCCTTGTTGTTCTTAGTGTTGAGTCGGATTTCGATAAATGTTATTGATTTGTGGTGGTGTTATTCTCGTAGTATATGTGGGGCTGACGAGATTCTTGGTCATTCTTGGAAGTTCAAGGGCTTCTCGACCACGTCCGTTCATTGTCCCGTTGCTCATGGTTTCGAGGGCACTTCATGTTTGATAGCTGTAATAGTTGGTAATTGACTATGTGTGCGATTGGAATGTTTTAATGAACTTACAAAAGAATCGGTATATTCTCGATAAAAGCTTTCACAAAGATCCACTTGTGTGTTTGCGAACGAATGTGTTGTTCCGAGAATGTGTATATGTTTGTGCATTGGAATGCCTTGTTTGCGTATGGTACCGTTGTGTGTGATTACATCGTTAGTGGACTTAAAGATTATGTCTTTTTGGCAAGAGGTGTGTGTGTGTGGATATGTGTGTTTATTAATGAGTATGTGATGTTGTGTAATATTGGTTGTGAGTATGTGTCGGATAAAGTGGCCATTTCTAACAAGTACCTTGATTTACATTTGATGTATTACAGTGGAATGTGTTTTTGGTGAACTGTGATTTCAGAAAGTGGTAGTTTCAAAAAATGCGACTGGTGGTCGTGTGCTGACACGCTTTTTGTGTAACTATCGCAAGTGCACGATATCGTATCAAGTAGTAAAGTGGACTTTTTGAGTCCGGTTTATCGATCCCACAAGGAAGTTATGTTATAATTTGAATTATACACTATTAGTCTATTTTTATAGATACTTAAGATGAGTGAAACACACAATTAAAAAGTTTGGTTTAATATTGCAAAGAAATTGCAATAATAGTTCTAATATTATAAGGAAATAAAAAGATTGCAATATTAATAGATTGATTAATGATAAAATGAAATAGTTAGGATTACAAACTTAGTTCGTCATTAGTTATAAAAGATGTATTGGAGATCATAAGATGAATTTACTTATTATGTTGTGTAGATTCGATTTTCCTTAAAAAGACGGTTTCTCTTTCGAACTATAAAACGCCCCTTACATATTGAATCAATCCACTATATTTCTATGTTGATTGGCTTCAATACATAGCATTAGGATTTGTGAAAATAACTCAATGAATCATCTAAGGACTAGGGGTATATTTCTATCCCCTAGAACAACTTAGAGTGAAGATCATTTGATCTAATCAAACATATTTTCTTTCGAAACATATGAAGATCATAAATATCTTCATTAATTGGCCAAATAAATAAAGATTGTTAAAACAATGAAAATCACACACAATAATAAGTAATTCATAATATATCTTTATACAAACATAAATAACATGACTAACCTTGTTTATAATCCCAACTTAAGAAACTTGCCCATAAAGGGTTTATTACACATATTACAAGCTTTGGTGGTCATTCTTAGTTGAATCAAGAGAAAGAATTGATCCTAACTCTCTTAGTAGATAAAGGAGATAGAAGCAATAAACTCTCTGAACAACATATACTACACCACACTTACAAAGATCACTCAAGAACACAAGTGTGTTCTTCACACAAAAAGAAAAGTTTACAAGAAAATGGAAAATTATATGATGAATGGTGAATGATGAAGGATCTAAGGGTCTATTTATACACCTAAAGTCATCTAATAGCTCCAAAACTACACATTATTACATTATATCGGATCAATGCCACCATCCCCTCAATAATACACAAAAGTATAAAAATTAGACAAATCATAGCAATCTGTCAAGAGTTACGGCCGTAACATTCGGGAGTTACGGCCGTATCGAGGTGACTTACGACCGTAACTCCGAATGTTACGGCCGTAACGTGGCTTCGTAAATTTGCTCATTTGAAGCTTTGATAGTTACGTTTTTGCCTGAATTCCTCGGACTTTGCGTTTTGCCCCGCATCTTCTTCGGATGATAACTTTTGATATATAACTCGATTTTGAATCCGAAAGACCGCCGAATTCGTCTCGAAAAGCCCTACAACATGAATATATCAAAATTCAATAAAGAGAATATTTATTAAACATGTTGTTTCTTGAGTAATTCATTATTTAATCCGATCATCATCCAATAAAAATAAAATTATTAAAACTAATAAATTAAAAGCAAAAACGAGTAGACTAGCTCAATTATGGGTGAATTTTATCGATACAACCCATCGATAAGTGTACAAACATGACACTTATCACACCCACAACCCTGAATTCTTGCGAGTCCCGAGCACGACTCTTTATTATTCACACTCCAAAAATAAAAATAAAAATAAAAAAATAAGAAAATTAATACACACATAAATTAAAATATAAAAAGAGAAAAGGAGATCAAAATGTCATTAATAAACAACAACCACTTTATACGGTAGATAGAAATGAATCAAGATTCAAAATAAATCTACTAATATTTTTGAAGTTAAAACACGGTTTTTATTTTGTAATTCCAAAATGTAAGGTTTTCCCCAAAAGGTTGATTATTTCTTTCCCACTCGTGATACACACGACTCCCTTTAATGGTTGCTCTCGATCACTCGTTTATTTTTCGACTCAATATGAAGAAGAATTTCATTGGCGTCATCAAATATTGTGATTTTTACAAAATTGAGTGTATTGAAATTCATTTAATTAATTCAAATCGCTCATAAACTACATCCCTTTTAGTGATAGCTTTCACACCGTTATTTGCTAACGTGTAGCTCTTTTCACTAACACAATTTCTATCTCATTTTTTTCGTAAAAAGGTGATAGCTTTCACCGTTATTTGCTAACGTGTAGCTCTTTTCACCAATTTTTACGAGACGGCGGCTACGCACCAACAATGGTTAGTCCTTTATTTTTCGCAAAATTTAAGACTTCCAAAATTAAGCAATTCTTTGCTCAACACTTCTCCTTTTCGTCATTTTTTTAGGTGATAGCTTTCACACCGTTATTTGCTAACGTGTAGCTCTTTTCACCAATGACTCCTTTTTTTTTTTTTTTAGGGAATAGAATTTTTGCGAAAATCATTTTTAGTTAAGCATGAAAAATCAAAACTCCACAAATTAAGTAAATTTCGCTTTATTTTTCATCAACCAATTGATTCTTCTTTTCTCAAGGTAACGAATGACTCGATTTTATATGATAATTACAAGGCTTGGAAAGAGATTAAGGCTCAAAAAAAAATTTTTGGAATATACAATTTTTTAAGTTAAAACGATTTTAGAAGTTTGTATATAGCTAATTTATGGTGTTATGGCCAGATCTAAAAATCTCAAAAATCAAAATACTATAAATATATATATATATATATATATATACTAAACCTAATCAATGCCAAATAATAAAAACACACCACAATGAAAATTCAAATAAAAATAATAGTTCAAAAACCACAAAATAAACACACAAGTATGAAAACATCACCCCCAAACTTATAAGTAAAACTGTCCCGAGTTTTTTTAAAAAAAAAAAATATAATAGCATGCGAGAAAACAGAAAACTCCCTGAAATTTTAGTTTTGTGATCCTCCAGGTGTGTCGTCAGGGATGTTTAGAAAACGGAAAAGCTTTTCAAAGCGCTTCTCCGTTTCTAATTGTCGCTCGAGTATTTCATTCTGATTTCTCATAATTTCAGCCTGGGATGTTTCTAATCCCTGAACTCTTTCAAGCAAATTTTCCTCAAAAGCCGTCAACTCATAACCGGCATCTTCCTCGGCCTCATATTCCTCTTCCTCGCTACTCTCCTCTTCCGGTTCCAAACGTGCCCGTTTGCTTCTCAATTGAGTACTTCGAAAAATACTACTCCGGCCGTTCAATCGATCCCCATGTGTTAAAATATCACCCCCTGCCGAAATTTTGACTCTCTGGCTCCTGCAAATACCGGTGATAAGGCAGGGGTATGGCATTTTCTGCCTAGTCGGTACCATGCCGGCATAGTGACAAATAGTAGTGTAAATGTGAGTACCCAAATCCATTTTTACCCCTCGGCGGATAGCATATAAACCTCGCAGGTGGCCAATGGAAACCGTCGTCAGTCGAAGTCGGGTAAATACTCCACGCCCACATCCATAAATACCAAGCATCATCCATAAGGTCCGCTTGGTTGTATCGGGTTTGATCATCCCAATCTTGTCATGCAACTCGCTCACTAACGCCTACAGAAACTCTATCATCCGGCACCTCTTCATTAGGCAAGATATTAATGTCAACCGCGTTAGTACCATTAACCCCCAAAAACTTGTTAATGACATCCGGTGAAAAATTTATCGATTTCCCATTCACAGTAGTCTGATGATAAGTAGGTGACCCTACCTGCCCAATGGACTTGTTGAAAGAATTGTAAAAGTTTAGGGTCAAGGTCGGGTTACCATTTGGGAGATCGGAAACGAACTTCTCCCAGCCGTTGTCTAAGAATATTTGGATGAAAGGGGTAGTGATTGTGTTTCTATCCGCATGGCCGATGAAATCATCAAGATTGAACAATCTTTCCTTAATGCACTTCGTGTTTTGCTTTCTTTGTGGCGGTGCCGAACCTTGAGATGACGAGCCGACCTTTTCTTTTCCTTTTGTTGATTTCTTCGGTGCCATCCCTGAAATTGAACAAAATCAACTTCTTTTCATCACACGACTATAATCATCAAGCAAAACCAATAAAAACATAAAAAAAATTCAAAGATTTTCGTTGTGGCATTTCGTCGGACACCTTGAGTTCATAGTTTTTTAACAAGTTTTTCTTATTCAAACTCAAATCCATAAAGCCACCACAAATCAATGAATCAAATAACGATACAAATGTCAACAATACTCACAAATGAACAAGATTTAATCAACGAATCATACGGAAATAAGAATCGAAAAACAAATATGAAGAGAAAAACTACAAACTAAAACTCAAGAATATATAAATTGAAACAAGGATTGAAAGAGAACCCGATGATTATGTGTGAATGTTGATATGTTAATGAATTGTATTGATGAATTTGAGTTTTTAGCAAGTAGGGATTGATAGGGGAAAATCGCTCTCTACGCTTGTGTCTCGTCTGGTGTGTGTGAAGTGTTTAAGGACGGTTTTTTTATACAGACTACTAGTTACGGCCGTAACATATACAAGTTACGGCCGTAAGTTGCTTTCGTTTTCAAACAGGTTTTAAGATACGGCCGTAACACAAAGAAGTTACGGCCGTATGTGACGCTCGCTTTTTTTTTTTTAAGTGGCGCTTTTAAAGATACGGCCGTAACGCATACTAGTTACGGCCGTAATGCGCTTTCGTAAAAATATAATTGGACAACATACGGCCGTATCTAATAACTTACGGCCGTATTTATTTATATTATTATTATTATTATTATTTTTATTTTTATTTTTTTTTTTTAAAAAAACAAGATTATAATTATTATATGTTTTAGAATAATGAAAGAAATACTCCATGGATTTTATGAACGATCTGATCCTTGCTGTTGTTGTTGAATCCTTCCGTGTTACCCCCAAACTTATTTGCGAAATAATAGAGATTGGGTTGCCTCCCAATAAGCGCTTTGTTTAACGTCCTTAGCTTGACTTCTCGTCAGATTAATTAGGTATTTCCAGCATTATGATTGATTTTCTTTGTCGAGAATTCTCCTCCCAGATATGGCTTTAACCGCTGACCGTTTACTTTGAAACTCCGTCGGTTGTATTATAAATCTCCATGGCTCCATGAGAAAACACCTCTTTGATCGTGTAAGGGCCTGCCCATCGTGATCGTAGCTTACCCGGAAAGCAGACGCACGTGCATTAAAAAGCGTAACTTGGTCTCTGCTTTAAAATCTCTTCTTAGAATTTTGTTGTCATGCCATCTTTTCGTTTTTCTTTGTAGATTTTGGCATTTTCATATGAGTCGAGTCGGATTTCATCCAACTCATTTAAGCTAAGAACCTTTTCTTTCCACCAACTGCTCGTCAAAGTTTAGTTTTTTATAGCCCAAAAGCTCGATGTTCAAGTTCTACTGGCGGGTGACAGCTTTTCCAAAAACCAGACGAAATGGAGACATGCCTATCGGTGTCTTATAGGTCATTACGTAAGCCGAGCGCATCATCCAGCTTTTCGACCAATCTTTTCGAGATGAGTCGACTGTCATCTCAAGTATACGTTTGATTCACGATTGGAAATTTCGACTTGTCCTCTGGTTTGTGGGTGATAAGAGGTAGCGACACGGTGTTTTACTCCGAATTTGGTCAATAGAGCCTTAACTCGGTGATTGCGTAAATGAGATCCGCCATCACCGATAATAACTCTCGGAGTTCAAGCGAGTGAATATATTTTTCTTTAGAAAATTTACCACGACCTTAGCTTCGTTTGTTGGTAATGCAAATGTACCTCCACCCATTTCGATACGTAGTCAACGGCTACAAGGATGTATTCATTAGAGAATGATGATGGAAAGGGTCCCATGAAATCAATTCCCAAACGTCGAAGATTTCAACTTCAAGGATGAAATTCATTGGCATTTCATTTCTTTTTGACATGTTTCCATGTCTTTGGCACCGGCCACACTTCGAGACAAGTGTATGTGCATCTTTGAGCAGTGGGCCAATAGAATCCTGCTTCAAGAATTTTTGTCATTGCTTTTGAACCTCAAAATGTCCTCCATAGTGAGAGGAATGACATCTTTCTAATACCTTCTCCATTTCTTCTTCCGTATGCATCTCGGATGATTTGATCAGTCCTCGTCTCGAACAACGAGGATCTTCCCGTAATAGTATTTCAACTCGGAGAAGAATTTTTCTTTTGATGATGGGAAAAATTTGGGTGAATTATTCCACTAACAAGGAAATTAACGATGTCGGCATACCATGGTGCATTTTGTTTTTCTGGATATTAGAGATTTGGAGCAGCTTGTTCATCCTAAATACTTCATTTATTTCCTTCTCTTGAGCATTGTTTTGGTCGAGTCTAGAGAGATGATCCGCCACTTGGTTTTGCTCCCTTCGTCTCTCGATTTCTATGTCGAATTCTTGCATAAGTAGAACCCATCGGATTAGCCTTGACTTTGCATCTTGCTTTGTCATTAAATATTTCAAAGCTGAATGATCAGTGTAGACTATGACCTTTGATCCCAATAAGTAGGATCGAAATTTGTCAAAGGCATAAACTGCAAGCATCTCTTTTTCAGTTGTTGTGTAGTTCAACTGAGCATCATTCATAGTCCTGCTAGCATAATGGATCACTTGCATCATTTTGTCCTTCTTCTGGCCCAGTACGGCCCCTACGGCATAATCACTTGCATCGCACATTAAAATGAAAGGAATAGTCCAATCTGGAGAAATGATGATTGGAGCTGATGTAAGCTTATCCTTCAAAGTTGCAAAGGCCACGTGGCATTCATTTGTGAAAAGGAATGGTGTATCTTTCTCAAGCAAAGAACAGAGAGGTTTTGCTATTTTTGAGAAATCTTTTATAAACCTCCGATAGAATCCTGCATGTCCGAGAAAACTCCTTACTCCTTTCACCGAAATTGGTGGAGGAAGTTTTGCAATCACTTGGATCTTTGCCTTATCGACTTCAATTCCATGTTGTGAGATTCTATGGCCAAGTACGATTCCTTCCTGGACCATGAAGTGACATTTCTCCTAATTGAGAACTAGATTTGTGTCTTCACATCTTTCCAAGACCATGCCTAAGTGAATTAGGCATTTATCAAATGAATCTCCGAAAACCGAGAAATCGTCCATGAAAACTTCAATGAATTTTTCAACCATGTCTGAGAATATTGACATCATGCATCTTTGAAATGTGGTCGAGCATCGCACAATCCGAATGGGATTCTTCGTAGGCAAATGTTCCATAAGGGCATGTGAATGTTGTTTTCTATTGATCTTCCGGGGCTATTACGATTTGGTTGTACCTGAATAGCCGTCGAGAAAACAGAGTAAGAATGTCCCGCCAATCTATCTAGCATCGATCAATAAATGGGAGTGGAAAATGATCTTTTCTTGTCGTCTTGTTTAGTTTCCTGTAATCAATGCACATTCTCCATCCCGTGATCGGTCGTGTTGGTATAAGTTCATTGTGCTCGTTCTCAATGATCGTGATTCCACTCTTTTTGGACACCATATGTACAGGGCTCACCCATGGACTATCCGAGATCGATAAATGATTCCTGCGTCAAGTAATTTAAGAATCTCTGCCTTCACAATTTCCTTCATGTTTGGATTCAAACGTCGTTGATGCTCAATTGAAGGTTTGCGGTCATCTTCCATCAAGATTTTTGAGTGCATATAGAGGGGCTTATTCCTCTAATGTCCGCAATAGTCCATCCAATTGCTCTTTTGTGATTCCTCAATACCCTTAGTAATTTCCCTTCTTCAAGTTTGGTCAATATGTTAGATATGATGACCGGAAGTGTTGAGGAAACGCCCAGTAAGCGTATCTCAAATGTGTGGGTAGAGGTTTGAGATCAAGTGTTGGAGCTTCTTGTAAACAAGGGAGGGGTTTAGCGGAGCTTGTCCCCATTCTTCAAAATGTGGATGCTTTCTTAAGGTTGGTAGTGCTTCCAGGATAGTTAAGCTGTTTGCCAAGTGATATTCTTCTTCCATCTTTGGTTAGAGAATTTGCTATACATGTCTCAAGAGGATCTTTAGATAGAATTTTCTCTAAAGACTTGTTCACCATGGCTTCAATTGTGTCTATTTTTAGACAATACTCATCTGTGGAGGGTTGATTCAAAGTTTTTAAGACATCGAAGATGACATGTTCGTCTTCCACTCGAGAATTAGCTTTCCTTCATAGACGTCAATAAGAGCACGTCGGTTGCGAGAAATGGTCGTCCTGAATAATGGGAATATCTGATCTTCTTCCATGTCGAGGATGATAAAATCTGCTGGGAATATGAATTTATCAACTTTGTGAGCACATCTTCAACTATCCCACGTGGATATTTGATTGACCGATCGGCTAATTGTAAGCGGCTGTTGTTGCTTTTGCTTCTCCCAAATTCAATTTGTTGAAAATTGACAGGCATCAAGTTGATACTTGCCCCTAAATCACAAAGAGCTTTGCCAAAATTTACTTCACCAATTGTACACGGGATTGTGAAAGTTCCCGGATCTTTTAGCTTGGGTGGCAACTTCTTTTGTAGTATTGCGCTACATTCCTCTGTTAGCATGACAGTTTCGTATTCTTCAAGCCTTCGTTTGTTTGAAAGAATATCTTTCATAAATTTGGCATAGCTTGGCATTTGTGCTAGAGCATCGGCAAAAGGAATGTTGATGTGTAGCTTTTTGAAGATTTCCAAGAATTTCCCGAATTGAGCATCGAGCTTGTGATTCTTCAACCGTTGAGGAAATGGGATAGGTGGAACATAAGTTTTTGTAGCAATTGGACCTTTTTGAGATGAAGGTCCTGTATCGATTCTTTTTGTTTATTTTTTTGTTTTTCCGGATGGTTTTCCATAGAAATTTGAACAACCGCACTCCACTTCTTGTTGTGATAGCTTGGACATTTTCCCTTGGATTTACCTCGGTATTGCTAGGTAACATGCCTTGAGATCTTTACGAAAGTATTTTGGCCATTTGGCCAACTTGTGTCTCAGTTTTTAATTGAAGCATCATTGCATTGTTGATACTTGATTGTTGTTCACTAGCTTCGTGATTGCTTCTTCCCATCCGGGCTTCTTTTCTTGATGCGTTGGATTCAACACATTGTTGTTGTTTGCATAAGAAAAATTTGGATGATTTTTGTATCTGGATTGTATGTTGGCCGTAAGGATTGTATGCTTGCCTTTGGAAATTCGAGCATACGCCACTTGTTCAGTGGTGGTGGTGGTGTTCTTGTTGCACTAAGGGACGAGATAGTCTTTGTTGTGAGTTGCTCCACAAATTTCACATGAAAAAGCTGAAATTTGTGGAGTTTGCACCGTCTTCACAGTTGAGGAGTTGAAAAGACATTTCCTCGACTTTCTTTGATAGAGCTTCAATTTTTGCCAACATAAGTGAATAAGAATCCACTTCAAAAACACCATTTGGTTTCTTTTGGATATTTCGTCTGCCATCTTGCACTTTGTTCACTTATAACCTCAAAAAGATTATAAGCCTCTTTCATAGTTTTGTTTCCCGGTGAGCCATTTGATGATGAATCGACATTGGCTCGGCATGAAGGTAAAATTCGAATAGAAGTAATTGACTTGTGCTCCCAAATTGAAACCATGGTTAGGACATTTTCGTAGCATATCCTTGTATCTCTCCCATGCTTCGTGGAATGATTCGAATCTTGTTGACGAAATGTAGAGATTTTGTATTTGAGTTTCGCCACTTTTATTGGTGGAAAGTATTTAGTGGTGAATTTTGGACAAATTCGGGCCAATTTGTTATGCTTCGTGGTGGCAAAGTATCTAGCCACTCTCTTGCTCTGTCCTTCAAAGTGTGCACGAAAAGTCTCATTTTGATCGCCTCGTCATTTACATTTGGATATTTGAAATTTCCACATATTTCCACAAAACGGTTAATATGGAGATATGGATTTTCGTCGGTTCTTCCATAGAATGAGTTGTTGTTGGAGAAGAGATTGATGACATCTGGGCGAATTTGAAAATTGTCCACTCCAAATGGTGGATAGATTACACTTGATTGAACGCTCAAAGATGGGGGGTTCATGAATTCCCCAAAGAGCATGTTGTCTTCATCTATTTCGGTACAATAGGATATTGTTGATGTTGAATGTTTTGAACATTAGGTATTCCCCACCGGAGGAATTCTTTCGTTATCATTTCCTTGGGGAGACGTGGATTTAGTTCGTCCGCCATTGATGGTGAAGAAATAATGTTTTTCTTTTGTTCTCTTCGCCTTCTTCTATATGTGGCTTCGATCTCGGGATCTAGTAAAACTAAATCGCGATTGTATGTCCTTCGCATAGACAAGGGAATCTACATCAAAGAAAAAGTTGTATTTATAACAATAGTTAATAATGTAATTTTTTCAAATATAACTTATACTTCCCCGGCAACGGCGCCAAAAACTTGACACGCTTTTTGTGTAACTATCGCAAGTGCACGATATCGTATCAAGTAGTAAAGTGGACTTTGTGAGTCCGGTTTATCGATCCCACAAGGAAGTTATGTTATAATTTGAATTATACACTATTAGTCTATTTTTATAGATACTTAAGATGAGTGAAACACACAATTAAAAAGTTTGGTTTAATAATTGCAAAGAAATTGCAATAATAGTTCTAATATTATAAGGAAATAAAAAGATTGCAATATTAATAGATTGATTAATGATAAAATGAAATAGTTGGGATTACAAACTTAGTTCGTCATTAGTTATAAAAGATGTATTGGAGATCATAAGATGAATTTACTTATTATGTTGTGTAGATTCGATTTTCCTTAAAAAGACGGTTTCTCTTTCGAACTATAAACGCCCTTACATATTGAATCAATCCACTATATTTCTATGTTGATTGGCTTCAATACATAGCATTAGGATTTGTGAAAATAACTCAATGAATCATCTAAGGACTAGGGGTATATTTCTATCCCCTAGAACAACTTAGAGTGAAGATCATTTGATCTAATCAAACATATTTTCTTTCAAACATATGAAGATCATAAATATCTTCATTAATTGGCCAAATAAATAAAGATTGTTAAAACAATGAAAATCACACACAATAATAAGTAATTCATAATATATCTTTATACAAACATAAATAACATGACTAACCTTGTTTATAATCCCAACTTAAGAAACTTAGCCCATAAAGGGTTTATTACACATATTACAAGCTTTGGTGGTCATTCTTAGTTGAATCAAGAGAAAGAATTGATCCTAACTCCCTTAGTAGATAAAGGAGATAGAAGCAATAAACTCTCTGAACAACATATACTACACCACACTTACAAAGATCACTCAAGAACACAAGTGTGTTCTTCACACAAAAAGAAAAGTTTACAAGAAAATGGAAAATTATATGATGAATGGTGAATGATGAAGGATCTAAGGGTCTATTTATACACCTAAAGTCATCTAATAGCTCCAAAACTACAGCATTATTACATTATATCGGATCAATGCCACCATCCCCTCAATAATACACAAAAAGTATAAAAATTAGACAAATCATAGCAATCTGTCAAGATTTACTGGCCGTAACATTCGGGAGTTACGGCCGTAATCTAGTGACTTACGGCCGTAACTCCTGAATGTTACGGCCGTAACGTGGCTTCGTAAATTTGCTCATTTGAAGCTTTGATAGTTACGTTTTCGACCGAATTCCTCGGACTTTGCGTTTTTGCCCAGATCTTCTTCGGATGATAACTTTTGATATATAACTCTGATTTTGAATCCGGAAAGACTGCCGAATTCGTCTCGAAAAGCCCTACAACATGAATATATCAAAATTCAATAAATAGAATATTTATTAAACATGTTGTTTCTTGAGTAATTCAGTTATTTAATCCGATCATCATCCAATAAAAATAAAATTATTAAAACTAATAAATTAAAAGCAAAAAACGAGTAGACTAGCTCAATTATGGGTGAATTTTATCGATACAAACCATGGATAAGTGTACAAAAATGACACTTATCATGTGCCAAGTAAAACCAGCGAGGGTCCCCTAGGGTCCATTAGACTTCGAGTATCTGTGATTAACTTGGTAGGGTTGTGATTCTACAATTTAGATAATACATAAATTTTCTAAGAGTGTTCATGCAATACTAGAAATAAGAATAAAATCGAGTGACTCTCAAGAAGGAGATTTCGGCCAATCCCATTGTTGTCCAAGCAAGATACGTCCGGGTTAAAGCGGATCATACCCTAGAAGGTCTAAAGGCAGAAATACAAGCAAAGCAACCACTTCACTTCAAAGGTAATATCCTATGATCTTTTAGATCTAGATTAGGATATTTAATTACCAACATATTCATTTAATAAATAATAAATAATATTTAAGTTGCTTATTAATCTTACTAATTAATTAATTGGCATACCTAAATAGATCTTGTGCTCGTGGATGGGTAAAATGTATTTATAAACTTTCACCAACTTCGCTTTCGCTGTGTTTTATTTCCAACAGTTACACCCTATCAGTAAAATGAATATCTATACCCAGTCTTGGGATAAAACACCCTCAAGGGGGAGGCCATGTTACAAGAGCAATGTTTTCTATAAAAGAATCAGCCTCGAAGCGTCGGAAAGCAAGTTCGTCACTTGTTGAAGATCAGAACCCGGGCAAGAAGATGGAGGCTAAAGAGTACAAGGTTATTTCGTCAATACCTTGTGCTCGTACGACCAAGAAGAGGTTCTTAGAAGAGAACAAGATTGAGGCACATAAACACTTAAAGAGATACAACTTGTTGAAGGAGATCCAGAAAAAATGACCAAGATATGCACCGAAATGAAGGCTAAGGTTGAAATGAAACTATCGTATGTTTGAAAGACAACAAGGACGTGTTTGTATGGAGAACAGAGGACTTAGTGGGAATTGAACCTCTTTTGGATGTGTATCGATTGAACATGGACCCTTCTATCAAGAACATCAGGCAAAAGAGAAAAGACTTTGGCCCTAATGAAAATGCCATCATCGAAGCAGAAGTAGAAAAGCTCCTCAATGCAAGACACATTAAGGAGGTCAAGTACTCCGAATGGGTATGTACTGTTGTTAGTGGAAAAGTCCTCAGGAATTTGGAGAATGTGCAACAAATTCACTAGGCTGAATAAGCATCGCTCGAAAAATCCCTATATCTTCCAAGAATTGATCAACTAGTACATTCCACTGTCGGATGTGTACTCTTGAGTTTCATGGATGCATATCAAGGATTTTATCAGATCCGTATGGCAAAAGAAGATGTACTCAAGATAGATTTCTTCACGGCGGGAGGAGTGTATTGCTTTAATGTAATGCCCTTTGGCTTGAAGAATGCTGGAGCCACCTATCAAAGATTAGTAAACAAGATGTTTAGAGAAGAATTGGGAAAAACTATGGAACTGTATTTGGATGACATGCTGGTCAAGAGCAAGACTGGAGAAGAACAAATTGAACACCTTAATAGATGTTTCTCCATCTTTAGAAAGTACGACATGAAACTTAAGCCACGAACTATGCCTTCGGTGTCAAAAGGGGGAAGTTCCTTGGCTACATGGTGACCGAGAGAGGTATCGAGGCAAATCCTGAAGAGATCAAAGCTATCGTAGAATGGCCTCACCCTATGAACTTGAACGAGGTTCAGAAGTTGGTAGGAATAGTGATCTCTTTGAGCCGCTTCATATCGAGATCATCAGAAAAGAACCTTCCTTTCTTTAAAGTTCTAAGGAAGACAAAAAATTTTGAGTGGACCCTCGAATTCAAGGAAGCTTTTGAAAATCTAAGGAATTACTTCCTATCTCCGCCTCTACTCTCGAAGACGATTGAGACCGAACCCCTCTATCTCTACTTAGAAGCAACTCAAGAAGCCATTAGCTCTGTCTTAGTACGGATCACAGAACAATGACCTGTTGGGTTTGGTACCGCCACTTGAAGGTAGGATAATAGTGCGGAGTATAGTTTTCAAACTCTTTTGCATTTGCGGAAGCATAATTAAATTGCGGAAGATAAACGACACAAGATTTATAAACCTTTGTGCCTTGTCTTCTATCAGTCCGAGGTAAACCGTTACACTCTTGTCTTTTCTATAGGACAAGGATCAACCTATCTAGCTTCGATTGGTACTAGACAAACCTCACTTGGATTTAGATATTGATTCTAACAATGCCGGATCAACAATCCTAATAACACCAAATCAAATCTACAATCCTTTCTTTCCTCTCGTGTATTGGTTGAGTATATCGAACACTCGAACTGCTAACAGTTAAGCTCGATTACAACAACATTAATGAATATAACAATATCTGAAGTATATATGATTTGCTTGGAGTTTTTGTTTTTAATGTCACTAAATGCCTTGGTATTTGTAGGCATAATGTAATACCCATACTTTTTATTCACTGTTTGACTTGATGGTCTTCCGATTTTATCGCTCTGTAAACACTTTGAGATGTTGTCGTCGTTGATTTGAAGTTTCGTACCTTTTTGGATCATGATCGTGTTAATTGGACCTTTCGGCAGTATTCTGGAAAGGCAGATAGCGCGCGCTAGGCCTAGGTTAACGCACACTATTTCTACTTGAGTAGTGCACGCTAGCTTTGAGCCTTAGCACACGCTAACGGTCTAGGCTTGGCAGAGGCAGTAGCTAATCCTGCTCTTTGGACTAGCAGTTAGCGCACGCTAAGAGTTCGCTAGAGCACGCTATTCGTGGTCAGTAGCGCACGCTAACATCGTCCGTAGCACACGCTAACATGCTGAGTCGGCAGAGGCGGTGAGGTATTTCTACTTTCTGGACTAGCAGGTAACGCACGCTAGGCAGCAGCTAGCGCACGCTAAAGGTGTTGCGTAGCGCACGCTAATGCCCAGTCGTAGCGCACGCTATCGGAGTTGGGCAGTGAACTAGAACTTTTGCAGGACAACAGTTAGCGCACGCTAAGGTGTGGTAGTGCACGCTAACGCCTCAGGACAGAAGCCACTGGACTATCGGGTGGGCCCGTTAGCGCACGCTAGCCCTGATTCTTAGCGCGCGCTAACCTGGCGTTTTATATAAGGGGCAGTCAACCCCTAAAATCGTCATTTTCATCATTTCTTTCATTTTTCCGATGGATCGGGTTGGGAGATTTGGAGCGATTTTGAGGTGATCCTTCTTCAGCTATCATTATCCTTGGTTGAATAACAAAGATTACACAACATCTAATCCATTTCTATCTTCCAAATCAAGGTAAATTCCTTAGAACCCTAGTTTTGAGAATTTTTGGGGATTTTCTTAGATTCGTCCGATTTATCCATTTTGGAGCTTGAGATCTTTGAAAATACGATGCATCTACCCCGTACCCATGTTTCCCCTATGATTATATGGATTGTTTTGTACCTTGTTCGGACTTGAGAGGGTTTGGGTGATTTTCAAACCTCTAGATGATTATCCTTGTAGTTTCGTGAATCATAGGTGGGTTTCGGGAGTTTCTTCGTCTGATTTGAGTATGGATTATTGATTATCGTATTCCTTACGAATCATTTAGGTGCCGTGAGTGCGTTCTTGGACCTACCGAACTTATACTCTTTCCCCTCCGAATTCTCGATGTCTCAAAAGCTAGTATATGTTTATGATTGTGCGTTCTCGACTTTGAAAGTAAGATATGTGAATTGTATAACGGTTCATATCCACTTTGGGATGGACCGATGGGTCCTCTGAGGGTTTCGTAGCTTCTGGTGCGGTTCCGCGGATATTTTCGTTTAACCACTCTGGGATGGACCGATGCGTCCTCTGAGGGTTCCGTAGCCTCTGGTGCGGTTCCGCGGTTAATCATGTGTGTATTGAATATGATGCTTTTAGATTTAGTTATTCTGGAATACTAGTCTTGAATTGATGAGATGAGGATTACATTTACTTTATTGTTGAGGAGTATTGTGTTTCATATTCGATATACTTGCACTAGCTTTTCGACGGCTAACCCCTTTATGGGGGAAATACCTTTCATGTATTTCAGGATCCAAGAAAGCGGATAGGCATGTACTGGGTCGGCATGAAGATGATGGGCAACTGTGATGCTGTGTCTTGTCTCCGGTTATGTTCTATATTTCCTCCATTCAGTGTTGTTGTACTTGAATGGTTTTTGAACACTCGAGTACTGTTTTCGGTTTCCTGGATGTTCCGGCCTGTGTTGCCGTGGTATTGAATTGAGATGTGTTGTATTTGGATATATATTAGATATGGTTTGAATACCATTTTTATTGTCCTTCATTTCATTGTATTGGACCTCCTCGGACAGAGTTCATGTGTTCCGCGTATAAATAGCCTTATGGGTCCTAAGGGGGGCTCACGCGCTGTAATATACCCTTAATAACTTGGGGGTGTGACATATATAGCCTCAACTAGCCGTTGGGTCCTGCTGCATTATTAGCATGCGCTATTAAGTGTCTTAGCATACACTATTCACATTTAGCGTACGTAATCTTAGCATATAGCGTACGTTAACTGTTGTTCAGATCAGTCCAGTGGCTACTGCCTCTGTCTTTAGCGTGCGTTAATATTAACCCTTCGCGGCGCTAACTGGTCTTCATTTACAGCGGTCTAATGCTGAAAGTCTTGTGTCCAACGGACATAATTCATACTTAGCGTGCGCTAAGTAATCTTCAAAGCGTACGCTATCTGTTCAAACTTCACTTTTCAGATTCTTTGACCATACGCGTGATCTCCGTGTTGAAAGTTTTCTCTTTTACACAACGAATATATTCCTTCGTTAGCGTGCGTTAGCTTTATTCTTAGCGTGCGCTAACTCAGTCATTTAGCGTGCGCTAGTTTATGTACTAGCGTGCATTATTGCCTTCAATGCTATGCTGCATCACTCTCTGTCTTGATGATTAGCGTGCGCTAGTTTATACTTTAGCGTGCGCTATTAGCGTTTTGCTTTGTCTTTGACTTCTTCTTGATTCTTTTGTTGTTTTTCGTTGTTTTTGATGTTTAACAACTTATCATTAAAATCTCAAATTGCATAATTTGAATGTGTAGAATATTTTATTCCATCAATCTCCCCATTTTTGATGATGACAAAACAACAACCTTCAATGACCTTTGATGGGATAAATACCTGCAACACTATAGTATATAATATAATGTAAAGATCAAAGTTTTCGCCTTTGTCTGTTTCATTAGTTTTTTTCTCCCCATCATTCCTTCTATTTTTCTCTTCTTCTCCCTCATTATATTTTTCTTTATTTTTCTCGTCATTCTTCTCCCTCTTTTTGTCATTAGTAAAAAGTGCATAATAATCATAAAATCAATGAACAATTAAATATACGAAGAAATGGGTACAACTCCCCCTGAAAAATATATCTCCCCTTTTAAAAAATTTCTCCCCTGAGTTAAATACCAATTGATGAAATATATTAATTTTGAATTTTGGGGATCCAACTGACTCTTGGTCATTTTTAATTTGATAAATAGACAATATTTGGTATTATGGTTCCTTTTGAAATCCATATTTTCTTAATTTTTATCGTTCGTCTTGGGCTTTTACAAATCGAAATATGATGCCCGATTTTTAAACATTTACTACATTGGGGTATTTTGAATTTTAAGGATTCGTTTTTATCGCTTGTGTGAATCCTAACCCTTGTATGTTTAATAAAAACTTTTGAACTGAAAGCCATTTTTCAAATTTGTCATTTCCACAAGAAAATTTATTCGTTAAATCTTTAAATTCATTTTGAACTTTTAATAAATCATTTTTTAATTTATTTTCCTTATCAAGGCACATAGAATGATCGTTTTCAAAAACTTCCCCTTTTTCTTTAATTTTGGAAATTTTGATTTCCAACAATTTATTTTTCGCTTTGAGGGATTATTATCTTTTATAGAATTTTGAAAGTCCATGTGTAATAACTAGAAAGCATGAAAAAGTTCTTCGTGAAACGAAGTACTTACCTGACTTTCGTCGCCACTGTTATCGTATGAACTCTTTGCCATGAGTGCGAGATTATTTTGAATATATTCATCTTCTTCATCTTCGTCACTCCACGTGGCTATAAGCACTTCCTTCTTGGAAGTCGAGCCTCAGAAATTTTTAGCAAAGTGTCCTAGTTTTCCACAGTTTCAACAATTATTGTCGAATCTCTTTGACTCGTACTGGTCCTGCGAGATGTCTCTTTTTCTCCGGTTTAATAAGTATTGATATTTATTGATATTTTTGGCACAATATGCCGATTCTTCATCATTATCATCTACCAAGATGATTTCTTCATTTCTTGACATCTTAGCTTTTAAAGCTATTGTTTTCTCCTTGGGTTTTGGCTTGGCGTTTCTTGATTTAAGGACTATCTCGTAGTTTATTAGCGAACCAACAAGGGCACTAAAATCGAGAGTGTTGAGATCTTTAGATTCCATTATAGCCGTAATCGTTCTGTCCCATTCAACAGGTAGTGATCGTAAGATTTTTTTCACTTTTTCACTACTTGTTAATGGTTTCCCAAAACAAGCCAGTCCATTTGCAATGACTGAAAATCGGTCGAGCATGTTCGTTATTGACTCTTTGTTCTTCATCATAAAGAGCTCGTAGTCATGGAGAAGTATATTGATCTTCATCTCATTGATTTGTGATGTTCCTTCATGAGTTACCTCAAGCGTTTGCCAAATCTCTTTGGCACTACCACATGATGATATCCTGTTGTGTTATTCCGGATTTAAAGTACAATAAAGTAATGGTATTGCTTTACAATTATAGTGGTTGTTCTTCCAATCGGTATCATCATACTCTTCAAAGCTTTTGATAGTTCCGTTGGAATTAGTGGGAATTTTCGAACCAAGACATAAAAATAGACATCTTCTTTTTCCACATCATAAAATTCGGTCCACCAAAGAATGGAGGTTAGTTTAAGGCGAGACCTTCGACTGGTGTATTTTCTCCTCGGATGTAAATCCGACTTTTAGAGATACCGCTCCAATACCAATTATTGGGTTTGGTACCGCCACTTGGAGGTGGGATAATATTGCGGAGTAGAGTTTTCAAACTCTTTTGCATTTGCAGAAGCGTAATTAAATTGCGGAAGATAAACGACACAAGATTTATAGAGCCTTCGGCCAAATATGCCTACGTCATCGCTTCGTATATTTTTCTATAGGCTTAAGATAAACATGCGCCTTGTCTTCTATCGGTCTGAGGTAAACCGTTACACTCTTGTCTTTTTGTTAGCCCAAGATAAACTGTTTTCTTTTTCTATGGGACAAGGAATCAACCTATCTAGCTTTTGATTGGTACTAGACAAACCTCACTTGGATTTAAATATTGATTCTAACAATGTCGGATCAACAATCCTAATAACACCGAATCAAATCTACAATACTTTCTTTCCTCTCATGTATTGGTTGAGTGTATCGAACACTCAAACTCTTAACTATTAAACTCTATTACAACAATAATAATGAATATAACAATATCTGAAGTATATATGATTTGCTTGGAGTTGTTGTTTTTAATTTTACCAAATGCCTTGGTATTTATAGGCATAAAGCCTCAACTAGCTGTTGGGTCGTGCTGCATTATTAGCATGCGCTATTAAGTGTCTTAGCATGCGCTATTCACATTTAACGTACGTAATCTCAGCATATAGCATACGTTAACTGTTGTTCAGATCAGTCTAGTGGCTACTGCCTCTGTCTTTAGCATGCGTTAATATTAACCCTTAGCATGCTCTAACTGGTCTTCATTTACAATGGTCTCATGCTGAAAGTCTTGTGTCCAACGGACATAATTCAAACTTAGCGTGCGATAAGTAATCTTCATAGTGTGCGTTATCTGTTCAAACTTCACTTTTTAGATTCTTTGACCATACACGTGATCTCCATGTTGAAAGTCTTCTCTTTTACACAACAGATATATTCCTTCGTTAGCGTGCGTTAGCTTCATTCTTAGCGTGCGCTAACTCAGTCATTTAGCGTGCGCTAGTTTATGTACTAGCGTGCGTTATTGGCTTCAACGCTATGCTGCATATCTCTCTGTCTTGATGATTAGCATGCGCTAGTTTATACTTTAGCGTGTGCTATTAGTGTTCTGCTTTTTCTTTGACTTCTTCTTGATTCTTTTGTTGTTTTTCGTTGTTTTCGATGTTTAACAACTTATCAACATAATTTGCATGTGTGGAATATTTTATTCCAACATGACCATCTCCCGATTTACTATCTAAGCAAGGCGTTGGCCCCTACTGAGTGAATATATAAGCCCATAGAGATTTTGGCCTTGGCATTAATACACACCTCTAGATGGTTGAAACCATACTTTAGAGCCCACAAGATAATTGTCTTCAAAGATCAACCTCTCGAACAAGTGTTGGGGAGACCAGAGAAATATGGGAGGCTAGCAAAATGGGCCATCGATCTAAGTGAACACGATGTAGACTTGTTGGCTCCATCAACCAAGAAGGCACAAGTGTTACCAGATTCCTTTGTTGAATACCCTGAAGAGAAAATGAAATACAATTCGGATGAACAAAAAGAACAAGTGTCTTCAGCCATGATAATGAGCATTCACGAGCTTAGGACAACTCAAGAAGAGTTCATGGAATTAGATATATAAGAAGAGTAAGAAGATGAAGAGATGCAATGGTATGGATGGGAGAAGATGTTACAATTAGAGGACGCAGGAAAAGTTCTAGTCCCACCAAAAGAAGGGGGAAATCAGAGTGATGATCTAGAACATGGGAAGAAGTCCGTCACTTCTTCAGAAACAAACCAAGATGAGTCGGTCACTACTCAAGGTAAGAAACCCACAAGTCAAGATGAAACTTGGACCCTACAAGTAGATTGGTCATCTGTTAGAAAAGCGGGAGGAGTTGGTATATATCTTAAAAGTCCAACGGGACCTGAGTTGGAGTATGCGTTAACTCTAGCATTCAAAGTGACCAACGATGAAGCTGAATATGAGGCACTTCTAATAGGGCTCAAAATGGCTAAAGCCCTCTAAGTAAAGAATTTAAAAGTATATACCGACTCCCAGCTTGTTGAAGTACAGTTTGCCAGAATTTTTATAGCTAAAGGCCCCAACATGGTTCAGTACTTGTCCCTTCTCTAGAAGGAAGTAGAAGGCCTTGAGGAGTTCACCTTAGAAAAGTTCGTAAGAGAATTTAAGAGAGCAGATGCCTTAGCAAGATATGCCTCAACATCTGGAGTTAGATACCCGAGGAGTTGTCTTGATTACGGTATCAATCATCAATGTCTATCATGCCATCTGCTCCAAACATATTGATGATCTCCCAACGGCCAAATTAGATGAGTGAGATCGTTGAGTACCTTACCAAAAGAACATTGCCCAATGATACAAATGAGGCAAGAAGAATTCAATACTGAGCCAACCGGTACTTCATGATGGGTCATGATCTTATTAGGCAAGGATACTATTGATCATCCATCATAGCGGATGCTGCAAGATTCACAAGAGATTGCACTGAGTGTCAGCTTTACTCCAACACTCCTCACAAGCCCACATTTGAAATGATCCCAACAACCATAACATGCCCATTCGACCGATGAGGAATATACATCGTCGGTCCTTTACCAAAGGGCTATGGCCAGAAAAAGTTTCTCATCGTACCAGTTTAGTACTTCACGAAGTGGGTAGAAGCTGAAGCGGTATCAACTAACATGGAGAAAAAAGTTCAAGGTTTTGTATGGAAGAACATTGTTTGCCGCTTTGGCCTTCCTAGAATATTGGTTTCTGATAATGGTGCACAGTTTACTGCACACAAGTTCCGAGATTGGTGCGAGAAAATGAAAATCTAGTAGAGGTTAACATCAGGCTTAACCACAAGCCAATGGCCAAACAGAAGTTACCAATAGAACCATTCTCAAGCTTCTTGAGAAAAGACTAAAGAATTGCGAAGGAGGATGGGCGGACGAACTAGATGGCATCCTTTGGGCATATCGAGCCACCCAAGAACTAAAACAAGATAAACTCCATTTCACTTAGTATGTGGCTCCGAAGCTGTGATCCCAACAGAAATAGCAGTGGAGACACTAAGGATTCAAGGCTACCAACCTGAAGACAACCACAAGGCAAGGTTCCTAGACCGTGAAGCCTTAGAAGAAGTGAGAAGCACTATGTTGGCGAATACCATGCACTACCAAGATGCTGTCTCTCGAGCCTACAATAAGAATGTTTGCTCCAAGGAGTTCCAAGTTGGAGATCTAGTCATTAGAAAAGCCACAGCATCCATAAACATGGGCAAAATTGATCCTAATTAGCAAGGGCACTTCAAAGTTACAAGAGCTAGTGAAAATGGAAGCTATGAGGTATAAGATATGGATGGACAAGTTATTAACCACCCATGGAACGCCATGAACCTCAGGAAGTTCTATGCATAAGAAGTAGTCAAGAGAAGTCCCAGATAATATGTAGAAAACCACCTAAGAAGTAGTAGATGCTAGGAAACTGTCTCATGAATGTCATGTTTTGAATGGGCCAAGAAGCCCCCCAATTGTACTTATATTTTCATCAAATCAATGCAACTCTATGGCTTCATGAAGTATTACTTGCAAGAATTCATACCATAACAAATCGAATAATGTCTCAAGGAAAAACAGAAAAGGAAATAGGACATCATCACAGAAGAAACATTACATGAGAAGAAACGTAGCAGAAAACACTACAAGGGAGGCATATTTCCAAAACATAAACTCCCGGGCTGGAACGATGACAAAGTAGAAAAAATATTTTGGCCCCAGTATACCCAGAATAGGTAGAAACTAAAACCGGAAGTCAACCACTCTTGACCCCAGAAGTAACCTCAAGAACCACGAAAGAAATGTGAGTAAGAAGGAAATAGGCCAACAAGGGAAGTATACTAAGAAAAGAAATGTACCAAGGGAAGAGACCTACCGAGAAAGATACCCCAAGAAGACCTACACTTCTGACCCACGAACTTCCGGATCGGAAGGATGACATTGTTGGTAGAGTTGTGCCCATCGAGCAATTAGTTCGCATTAGTGCGAGGATTCGCCATAGTGTAGATTTGCCTTAATGCATGAGTTCATCTTAGTACGTGTAGTTCGCATTGTATTAAAACCATTTGGGTTATCTTTAATAATACGACTTAATTGTTTGTCAAATTCCTTATGTGCCTTGTTTACTTTTCTCAGAGTACTTATGCTTAAACAGATTATCTTGAAATCCTGACAAGTATTCTCGCTACTTCTTAGTCTAGTATACATGGGATTGTATACAGTGAGATTAGACTAATTGAGGGAGATGCTTGTGAATGGTCAACGATGATCATGTCTTTTGGGATTGAAACATGAAGTTATAAGTCGTTTTGTGAATTCTTATACCTCAGTATGTATGTTCACCTAGGGGGTTGACTTATCTAGGTCAATTTATCGGGGTCAGATAATATAAGATACACTTCTTATGATTGAGATAATCATATGGGACTAGGACACGGTGGGAAGCGAACATTCACTAAGAATAGCCATTAGTACTTTATGAAGTTAGTGAACAATTCAAGTATTATTACCGTCACCGATGATCATGCGTGACATATTTTAATCGATCATAAAATAGACGAACTAATGCGTGTAGCCTAGGTGACTTTGACTTACGGTTTGTGTTCGTCACCGTGCATCTCCTACACTGCATCATTGGGTCACCTAGTTATTTCGTAGATGGGAATGTGTGTGATTGGATTGGATTCACTACTCCGTGACTGGAGGATAAAAGTTTGGCTCCCTTGTTAAGTTGGTTCTGTTATGATTAGTTAAGTCCTGAGCTCAAGTTCCCTTAGCGGGAAGCTGGATTTCTTCTGGTCGAACCAATGGTAGTCTTGGAGAAGAGGTAGATACAAAATAAGGTTAATGTCCATTACGCCTATATTTGTTCTATGAGTCAACTGTGAAGGATCTGAATGTAGTAATTACAAGCTTGGATACGTCACGGTTATACATGATTATATCTATGGACCATTCGTAAGTGAACTCGAGTGATATACGCTATACTAGTAGGGAGTGAATTTAATTACACCCATTTAGTTGAGTCCGATGTAATTCTCAAGATGATCTTTAACAATCCTGTGAGTCTTGGACTGTTGAGAGGATGGACTTGATGAAGCCCGAAAGTATAGGTCCATACGTCCTGTTCCTGGCAAGTCAAATACTGTATGAATAGCATAATAACTTAGATGTGACAAACAATAGATGATACGAAGATTGCTTACTTTGAGCTTTGTCTGATAGGTTCACATGTAGATATGCTTATCTGCATGCAATTGTGTGAAAGCATGTTTAAGTGTTTCTGTAAATCAATTGAAGTGTATGTGTGGGATATTTATATAATTGTATATTACATGTATATGTGCTTCGGAACTATGTATGATTGGTTCACATATAAATTTAGATAGTTATATAATTGCATTAGACATTTAATTATGTTTTTTATACATATGAGCACAAGGAGGAAAGTGTACTTTACCATAATTACACTATATGCATTTTGAACTATGTATGATTAGTTCACATACATGTTTGAGAATGTGTATGCAAGTTTGTAAAGTGTTTGGATACGTTTCGGTAACAAACTGAAGTACAGGGGCAAAATTGTAATTTACCACAATTATAATTTACGACTTGAAAACATTATTATTTGTATTATAATAATATGCAACTTGAATATGTTTAGAAAGTTATTGCGTTTTGATTGTTCTTGAGAGAATGGTGGAAATCACTTTGAAGCATAACCGGGAAAGTTTCAGGGGCAAAGTATTTTATTAAATAATATTGCTTGATAAATTATTTGGATTGATTTTTGTGACGGATTCATGGTGAAAATGATGGTTTTTTCTATAAACCATTGTTTTTTTTTTTTCACAACTTCACGAAACCTTGGGGATTAAAGTGCAATTTTCAAAATTGGGTGAATAGTGTTGCACGAAATTTATTAGTAAAATAATGAATTTCAGATTTTCTAAGTTGTTATTTAATTATGGGACTTCCCTTAATTGGATAAGACTAGGGAATATTCAAGAAACTGGAGAAAGTAAAAAGACGGTAAATAGAGTCAATCAATTACATTCATAACACTGGTAGAGGGGCCTTTATATAGGCATTACAATGAGAGTCCTTCCATACATAGGATTCCTAGATAAGGTAAGACATCTAATAGGATCATACTACCTCTAGAAGGATCTAGAATCTTCCATCTATGTAACTACAACCAGTATTAGGTAAGACACATCACGAGAATAATAATTCCCGGAACACTCCCCCTGTGTCGAGCACTAATACAACAATGGTGCAGAAGATGTTGCCTTCGTAAAAACCTATTCCAAGCCAAAACAAAACCCCATGGGAAAAATAAAGGCTTGATGAGGAAAAGATTGCAGCGCACCAAGATAACATGTCATGTATACTCCCCCTGATGTATACATAACGAATCCCCCTGATGAGTACCTCAAATCATAGGAGTTGGATGCCAAGTTGCCCTCACAACTATACCAAGGAAAAACCCAGTGGGAAAAATACCTCTTGGTCTAAGTTGAACAGAAGTACAGCGCATCATTGTATGGATGTTCTCATAGGTCGCCTCGTTCAAAACCTTACCAAGTGAAAACCCAATGGGAAAAAACAAACCTTGGTCTAAGGACAAAAAGAGCGCGACACATCCAAATTGCAGAGTCGCTAAAGACTTATCAAGTTTTCTAAAGTCTTGACCTCCATGCACTAAATCAGTCATAACTTCTTCGATTTAATAGGCATCAACGAAACTGTAAGAACCTATGAAAACTAGACACCCATAGCTTTTCATTCACATACAGTACGTAACCTAGATCGACCTGAGTAGATCACAAAGCTCTATCGAAGTTAACTCAGCAAATTACCGGACATATCCTGTCCTACTTTGCAATAATAGTCATATGTCACTCAACATGATGGATGTGATCAAATGGTTGGTTTCCTTGGAAAGTAGACACAAACCTTTCCAATGGCACCAATTTCACCATTCACCATCAAGTGAGCTGCCCTGTAGGTCATATGGGAGATAGACCAATACATTCTGGGCAAATTCGGGTATCGATATTCAAGTGTCCTTTTTTCGAGATAGAGCGAGCTTCAAGATTCTTGTCATTCACAGACATTGCATGAGCGCATCCTAGGCCAGCATCACAGTGGCTTTACCGGATTATTATGAATGAGTACATCGAGTCAAACATGAGTACATAATACCGTACTTTTCTCTTAAGACTGCATCATCACTTAAGTGAGCCAAGTCTTATTATGACTTTGACTAGTCATTGGGAATCATATAGGCATTACTTTATCATCTCTTAGGGAAACCGTCCCTTAGATTGCCTTAAACCGATTGATGAATACGCATCATCAAGTGTCCCCAAGATCCTTTCATTCTAAACTTTGGATTTAGCGGAATCTCTTAGTCTCACAAGAGTACACCACTATAAACCCTTAGTTTTACAGGCAAAAGCTTCATATCTCTTCCAAATCAAATATATACATAGTATGCATTCCCGACAATCACTTGTCGACGCGCTCCGTGGTCAGGAGACACTTGATTTGAGTCTGATCCACCACGAGATCCTTTTTGTCACTTAACTTAGTTCCCCACTAAGATAAGATTTAACCACAAGCTGCACGTCAGTTTTTGGGAAACTATCTAACTGGAAAGATAGTGGATGCTATAACATCCATTACGATTACACAACTGAGTTTTATGTCATCGTAGTCGATTCCAGTGCGTCCATGAGAAACCTCGCGCCATGAGGTGAGTTTAACTCCTTAACTCACTCGCTTTAACAAAGTATACGGATAGATCTTATCTTTGGAGTGTCGACACCACTTCAACAAAGGGCTATCACTTTGTTTATACTGGAATCGCATATGTTTCCATTTTAGGCCAAGGCTACAACGTTGTAGATTTTCAACGAAGTATGGTTCAATTAAACTCACATTCCACGTCCTCATGAACCGGCTTTATTTATAAAGTACTCTTTATGGATTGGCATTCATTGAGGCGTCCCCCAATGATGACTATAATCCAGAATCACATGAGACGGATGAGTTCATTTGATCATATGATCAAGTTTCATGTACCAAACTTGCATACATTCTTAGCGAGAGTATTTATCGAACCAAGTAGCATCCCAATACTCTATGAGATCCACGGCCTAGTAACACCATCTACCACAATTTGTGGTGTTACCATATCACCATTTATAGGTGACGAACGTCCATGATCGGACACAATCCTTGCAGACATGTTTGCAGCATGTATTTAATTTCGTCACTTTAGGGAACTTGGTGAGACACAGTAGGGACAAACTACGACAATTCCAAGTTGTTCTACTCGAACATGATCGTTCGCATCTCCCCCTAACGACGGGAAGACTGGCTCATCAAAGTGACTTACGAGATCGTCTGCCAAGGTATATTTTAAGCGGACTATGATTGAAAGCGCATGTCATATTCATCATTTATAACCCATCATAATGCGTCGTGGTGACGCACTTTGGCACATGAACATGTGGACGATAAAGGTTTTCAGTGTTAACGCAATCCAGTTAAAAAAATGCATACTGTTACACTCGTAACTAAATATTTGAATGATGATAGGTATAGGTGAATATAATATGTTTACCTATGCTACATAACCGTAACTACTGGTCTTGAGAATCCAACAAAAGCGCCACCATGCACCACTGTGATCGAACATAAAGAAACGATTGAACCGATGATATGCCGTTGGTTTTATCGAACCTCTAGTGCTTTCTTGAAGAGTTCACTCCCTTCACCAGACCCAAACACCTCAAAATTTCGTGAGCATGTATAAATGGGTGTTTAGGATTCCAAAATCATCAACCTTGTGGTCAAAAACCAGTCGAAATGACATCGAACTGGTCGTTCGGACGGCTGGTGGTATGTGAAAACTTCATTTAAGTGGTTCACCTCCTTCCAAGTCTCCAAATGATATCAAAATTTGTAAGAAGGTAGCCTTGGATGTTAGGAAGTACTTATCAAAATTTCACTTTAAGACTTGGTCTAAAAGTGGGTGAACCGACCTTTACAATGACTGGTCCGCAAGTTGGACAACCATAACTCAGATTTCATCAACTTATCAATCATTGTCAAAGGAACCACATAATATATAAATGTTATCACTTGAGTACGACCATTTGTGAACACCATCATAGCATCATAAGCCACCCAAGCTAATACTTATGATCGTGTATGTATAAGGACTCAGTGAAAAGGGAGGACTCAGCACCATGCTTATGCGAGTCGCTACATTATTCTCTTTAGTATAGGAGGGTGTCATCTCCTAATCGTGCCAAAGAATAGGCTTAAATCAATGAACATGGCTAAGAAGGATCATTGGGGGGTCTTTGGCTTCACACATGCTTATGAAAGCAAGATGCGGATGACATAAATATCATCATCGGTCATGAGCCCTGCTCACGACTCCACCAACGTGCTTTGGTGTCTTTGATCCAGCTAGCTTCTTTGTTCAAAGAATAAATGATGTCCATGGAAATATCGTGGTATATGGATCATCAAACTGTCCAAACTCCGGACTATTAAAGCCTAAATGTGTCAATGTCCCAATATATCTTCTGGTTACAAAAACCGATGCAAGCCGGACCATATTGACTCATGAATATTTTTCCTTTTCACATAATTAATACAGGTGATGCATAAGATTTTATTTCTCAGAAATCACAATGAGATGCTATGAGTGATACACTTTGGCATATATATCATCGAGTCATAACATGGTTCAATTGTTACGGAACATATGTGACTAGAAAACGCCATTCGGCATTCAACAACTTGAGCAATATTCCACTCATTGATTGTGATGACCTAGTCATCATAGTCACAATAGATTTATAAACCGAAATCCAAAAATATCGTGTTCCTTGAAAATAGCTTAATACGCACTCAATTTCGCTTGCAAAATTTTACAAATATGAGCATAGCGAACACTCTAACAACATAGAGATTTTATACCAGATACGATCAAAATGATCTATCATATTGAGTGCATAATCTGGCAAGGTTATATGCCTAAGGGGTAAAATTACGACACAAGTATGGTGTAACACTACCATGCACACGCTCGACCTTCTTATAAGGGTGCGTATTTTGGGCTTCCCCAAGGAAACTGTTTTTCAACATTTGAAAGATGATATTTTAGCGTACAATGCATACCAAAAATTGCATCATCTATGTCAAATTTGGCCAAAAAGAGGTTGAAATATATGTCATAAGACCACTTTCAAATTCAAGATGGGAACCAAGTTGGTTGCGACAAAAGTTAGCACAATCGCTAGAAAATAAAATTCCACGCAGCTTGACCTTTGTTCACTAAAACAGCGATAACTTCCTCGTTAGGAAGGCTATGGATGAACGGTCAGATGTTCTGGAAACTAGATTTCCGTATCTTTCTATCCTTATATTGTGCACCACACAGATCATTAAACTCAGATCACAGTGCATATTTTAATTGGCTGCTTTAGTATTTCCCAAGTTTAGTGAGAAAATAAGGTTGAGACCATATCCAATGGCATAAGAGTTGATGCAAAAACATGGCAATGACAGCCATAGGTGCGTTTAAACGCAGCAGGATATTCGATTTCTTATCTAGATTGATGATCCTTTCGGTAACTCCAACTTGGTAGACTTGCAGAGAAAGTAGGAACGTCGGTACAGCTAAGGCTGTTTAAAAACCACTGATTCCGTTTGAACTTTTAAAGCATAAATAAATACCAAGGAGGATGCGCCTAGTCATGATCAAAGTGTAGACAAAATCCACCAAAGTGCATCAAATCAACCAAGAATTTTAATTCTCAATTTGCAAGTATACGTCATAATAGCCATGTTATATGGATGCAACGCGGTGCATCAATATTAAGTATTTTGAACCATGAGACATAATGAATATACCATAACCAACACGTCTTGACCATCCAATTAGATCGACTAAACATAGTCAAATGTATAAGGCATATGCCTTTACAAATACTCGGAAAAGTATTCGGACCTATAGTCATACGAACTATAATCGAGGTCAACGAATACATGTATTTACCGTAATATGCCATTGCTTTACATGTTAAAATTCATGAGAATTACTCTTACACTCTTTCATATATTATATTGCAAGGAGACAGTGCATGACGACACCCACATGCAATATTTTATTTTAATAGGATGAAAGGTGGAGTTTTCCAAGTATGGGATTGGGTCAAGACCAACGTGGTGGTCGCTCAATTCATCGTGACAAATCCATCACAAATCGATTTTAACCACGACATATCCATCGCAATCGATGTTTGTCCCATTTGTACGTCACAATTCCGTGACTAATCATGAACAAGTCAAAACTTTACCGTTACCGACAATATTCATTTTATTCAATTGTTGGTTTAAAATCGAAAAAATGGCGACATCAAATCGCACCCAAAACGTGGTGTATGAAACAACCACAAATATCGACTTTCAACAATTATCCGTGACTCCCCCAAGACCGTCACACAGTTTACTTCGACATACGAGAGTGATACCATCTCTCATAGTCTCATCCACTGCAAAGTAGCATGGGAGATAAAGAACTCAATTCCACAATTCCCAAAAAAAAATCCCAAAAGAGACAAATTGAAAAACGGGAACTTTAATAAAATCTTACGGGTACTTGGTTCCATATTTGCTTTGATCCTTGAACGGGAGCTTCTCTCTATATGAGCAACATATTTCCGTGGGTACTCCATTCTATATTTACTTTGATCCTTGAACGGGATAAATATGGCTTCTCTCCATATTTTGCACATCATCATGAGCAACATATTTTCATATATTCACGTAAAACATAAACATGGTAAGATTCATAAGTGTACAAATCAATAAACAAATGAATCATTAAGTAGAAAAATATGGATAATTGAGAAACGCCCGAAAAGGGCTACTGGGCTCGATAATCGGCCGAAAAAGGACTCGAGCGCGGCGGTGCAGCAGCTCGGTATTGGATGAGGTCGGATCTTCAAATTTCCTATCTGCTTCTGTTCAGCAGAAGATTCAGTAAACAATATTACTCAGAATCCGATCTCCACCGTTGAATATACAGATATTTATGTTAGAAAGTTGCTGTCAAAATTTCATACCGATCCGACGGTTAACGAATCGAAAAACGTGATTTTGGTACGACTACACTGTCCAGAAAATTTACGCGCGGAAATTTTCGTTTCCCTTTTTTTTTTTTTTTTTCTTCACGTCAGATCTGGTGCTGGACCGGTGGTGTGGAATCCTTTTGCATCTGAACGTCCAAGGAAATCCATCTAGAATAAACCTTGTTTCACCCTTAGCCTTGGAATCTTCAAGAATATCATCCTAGACTGATTTCCATTGGTTAACAGTCTCTGCAAGCCATGACTTTAAATTTGAGCTCTGGTTTTCTTCTGATGTACGAGTCTGCTGATGCTTCATCAAATCTACTATTGACGTTGTCGTTCAAATCCGCCATATCAGTCTTTTGCTTGAATCTTGTCAGTTTATTTCGTAAATTTCCATCGTCGTTCCAATCGCCGTTTGGGTCGTCTTGATTCCTTGTATGTTGTGCATTAGAATTGTTGGTCCGAGTGGGGCTGAGTTCTGGGAATCTGGTTTCTGAAGTCGGCGGTCGTGATCGGGGAAGGTGACGGTCGATAATGGGATTTAAGGTTTTGCCGCATCTGGTCGCTGGGTCACGTGGGCTCGGAATTGGAGTGTGAAATCGGAGCGGGCGGATGGTGCAAGTGATGGATCTAAGGCCGCGATTTTGCCGGCTGTGGTGTGAGGAAGATGGTGGGGGTTGGCAGTGTTCGTTAAAGGAGGACATGGGCACGCAACGCGCAGCGAGGGAGGCGATCGAGGGCTCGACCTGGTGTGGTTGTCGAGCGGTGGGGATGATGCGGGGTTAGGGTTTTCGGCGATTTGGATCGGGCGACGACGAACTGTCTTCTTTTTTTTTCGGATTTTCTGAATTTCGGACGATTTTTCAGAAAAACGGGAGGGGATTTTTTTTCTTGCTCAGTTTGGGGACTACGTGCTCACAACGTGTTTCAGGAGAAGGTAAAAAGACTGTAAATAGAGTCAATCAATTGCATTCATAACACTGATAGAGGGGCCTTTATATAGGCATTACAATGAGAGTCATTCCATATATAGGATTCCTAGATAAGGTAAGACATCTAATAGGATCCTACTACCTCTAGAAGGATCTAGAATCTTCCATCTATGTATCTACAACCAGTATTAGGTAAGACACATCACGGGAATAATAATTCCCGGAACAGAAACAAGAATATCTTTGATTTCTTGATTTTCTTGATTTGATTTTCCTTATTTTTTTTGTTGAGGGAGAGACGAGAAACTCCTCCCACCTGTATCAGAGGTCCCTTGACCAGGCGGGTGTTAAATCGAGGGATGTGCACTAATGGCAGCCCTGCAAAGGAGAGGACCAACGAGACACGAACCCAGCAACAAGCCTTGCAATATTTCAGCAAAGTATTGTCACCACACAGATTCGAACCTGCGATGTCGGATTGTTTCCACCCCAATCACCTTGCAACTTACCATCAATCTATGCTCGTGGGGACTTGATTTCCTTAATTAGTTAGGATAAATTAAGAAAAATCTCCAAGACCATTCACAGTATGAGTCTAGCCGCGCCCCCTCCTAGTTTCCAAGCTCTATTGGACTTTGTTATTATTAACTCTATATAAGGAGAATACCATTAAGAGAATAAGTGCTAATCTTGAATTACGTCTCTTATTATTCTCTCAAGAATGAAGAAAATAAAATCCACTCGCGGCCTCCACAATAGCCACCATTGAATCTTCGTTTTCTTATTTGTTCTTTGTTATTCGTGCCCACTCACACTATTCGTAGTAGTACGGAAGCAAGAACAAGATTGTGTGACATTGATTTCACTAAACGAATCTCCCCCCTCCATACTGACTAAAGTCGCGGCACTCATAGGCAAAGAAGAGAAGATTTTGTTCTTCCATTTTGATTGTTATTAATATAATAATAATCAATATTGAAAACATTGTGTAATCCCGTTTGTGAGTTCGTGAGGCTCGTGATTAAAGAAGGTGATTGTTATAGAGCTCCATAGCCATTGACGAAGCTCCGTCCGTGTGTTCGTGAGGTCTTCAAAGTTCAAGCTAACAATATTCGGAAGAATTGTAAGGCTTCGAATCTTAGTATACATGGCTAGGGCTCTTTATATACTTGTATGATAATATATATTGCATTCCGCTGCATGATATACATCTCATATGATATGGATTTATGATGAGATGTATGTATGAACATTGGTTTTTATGGATCCGAGTATGAATCGAAGAACGGGATTGTTGACAATGTGGTTATCATGGAACAGACGGTTTCTATGATTATTGCACTGGTGTAAGCTGAAAATTAATCAACATATCATGATCATGAGAATATGGTTTATTGAGTATTGACAAAACTTGATGGCTATTTCTGTTGGGAAAACGCCCTCAAAGATCCCCAACAACCCTCCCAAAGAACGAAAATAGAGAAAAATAAATAACACAAGAATATACATGGAAACTCCAAAACCGGAGAAAAACCACGGGCCTCCAGAGAGAAAACACCACTATATGACAAATTTTTACAATCACATAGATTAATCTCTCAAGCCAACCCCCCAATTACACCCACACTCTCAAAGATTTAACTCACATCTTTCTACTCTCTAAAATAAGAGACCAAGAAAGAAAGAATAAAACACTTAATGTGTATTTTATGGGGTGTATTAAAATCAAAGCCTTGGACTCCCTTTTATAGGCTTGAAGTCCCATTCACCTTCCATTCTTCAACCGATGTGGGACAAACACTTCAAGTCTTTTCTTTCATTCTAGCCAAAATTCCCAACAAACTCCACCTTGGCTAAATAAAAGAAAATCTTCTCTGCGACACCCGCAACCATTGTTTGAACCAACAATCATAATTCTCAAAAACAGAGAACTATCATACTCCACCATAAAAGAGTATCACCACTTAGAAAGATCCCTTCTAAGAATTTCACCTCGGCACATGTCGAAAAACTTGCTGAAAATTTATGGTGCTACTCCCATCTCTTGGCTCCCATGGAATTCCTCCAGCCATCGACATAACATCCACCACGCACCCCGCATCTATGCCAAGTCAATGCCCTGTGTGCAATTTGTGGACCAGCTAACACCATCACATCCTTTTTCATGACAACTCCAACATGCCATAAGAATACACATTCCCTCCCAAAAGGAAACCTTCTTCAATCATGATGATAACAACAGAGCTATTTGCCTGACCAGCTCCATCTTGATCTTCATAGACCAAGCAGTATGCCCATATTCTCCGCACTTCAGCACTACTCGAACCCGGCATACTTTTCATTCACTTGTGTAACCCGGATTGTATAAACATATCCTTGACTTGAACTTGCCACAAGCCAAAATTGACCCTTCCGTCAAACTTCTCTACATCGAACCTCATGAGACTAAACCTTGACATCGTATCCGTATCTCAAACCCAACAGAATCCTCGTTTCTGATGTGGAAGATCAGATAGAACTGAAACCACAGAGCATACTCCGAACCTCTGAAATACCGAGACACCCTCTAATACGACCAATAGAAATTTGTTTCTGATGTGGAAGATCAGACAAAGCTGCTGTTAGAGATATGCCCTCGAATGCCACTCAGAGGATGAGAGAGTGAGAGCATATGTATTGTAATTATGAAAATTTAACAAGGCAATAATTATTTCTATATTATTGTATATCACTGGCATTGTGATTTGATATATAGAATAATAGTCCTTGCATTTGAGAGCAAACATTCTACTCCTTATGGAGATAAGGAGATAAGCACTGGAAGTGTTTAGAGCTCGAATGCTTAACTCGTTCGCAAGTCGATAAAACTTAACTGGGCAATAAGTTTAGACAAGACTTGTATAATGTGTACTTTGACATGTAGAGTGCCGGTATTCACTAAGGGTTAGTGGGAGCACACGTTATAGGTATGCTAGTGAGATTAGTATACTCGAACACGACTCACCTCGATTCGGTCACATGGATATCACTCATGGATTGTCATTGACTGGATCGAAAGGTTGTGATAGGTTTAAGTGGACCTTTGACTTGAGGTTTCATGGAGATGTGCTTGTGACATTAAGTTAGTCATTAGAGTAGTTCGATCCAATCGCCGGTGGGTGGGGTCAACCTCGAAATGCAACTTAGTGGGCAAGTAGCAGTCTCTACTGAATACCAAGATAGAATTCTTTCTCCCGTAAGTGAGCAGTAAATGTCCTATGCGGTTAATGGCAAATGAGATTATAAGTCTTTGGCCAAAGCATTTAGAGCTAGTTGTATTTGATACACGAGAGCTCGACGATCTCGGTTGCATTAACAGAAAGCATAGTGTCAAGTTACGTAGGGTTTGACTTTTCCGTGACCCTAATACTTGATCGGGACATATGATTGAAGGGTTTATACGTATACGGTATTCACGACATAATGGTTTTGGAATGATCCGATCATTCGTTCTTAGTCAAGTTACAGACGAAGCACTAGATCGCTAAGTGTTACCCGTACTCCTTGGTTCCTCCCATTGCCGACTAAGACGGACCTACGGAGTCGCGCACAAGGATATTTGATGGATAAATATGTATTTATTATCTCTTCATTAATATTGGATATTAGATATCTAATTTGATTTATTTGATAAATCATGCGGTCTAGTGAATTGAAATTAATTCGGGTAATTAATTTAATTCATAAATAATTATTTCTTGGAAATATATTATTATAATTTTGTATTTGATAAAATTAATTAATTGGATTAATTAATTAAGTATAAATACATTTGGGATAAAACGAAGTGTATTTAACGGACTAGCCACGCGAACGTCCGGTACATGAACCGAGTGGCTCGGCTCGTTTTCTCACCTAAAATCTAGTGAGCCGCCCCCCTCATTTTCTTCCCTTCCTTCCATGTGGTGTGTGTTGTGTGTTTAATTATTTAATGGGTTGAAGACAAAAGGATGAGATTTCATATCTCATCATTTTGATATCATCCCCATTATATAATGTATATATATCTTCACATTATGTGAAGACTTTGAACAACAAACAAACACACTTCAAAAATTCAGCCGTGAGTTCAATGGAAGAAAAAAAAAATTATTTTCTTTTCTTTGTTCATCTTTGAGAGAAAGAAAAGGAAGAAGAGAAGAGAAGAAAAATACCGTATCAATTCCTAGCCGTGTTCTTTGAGAACGAATTGATATTTTATTTTTCCGATCAATATCCGACGCGTAATAACGTAGAGACATTCGGCAATTTCGGTGTTGGATCATTCAACAAGCTACAACGAATTGGATTCGTGTTCGTGTCGGTAACCGGAGAAAGTTTGTTCGGGTTTCACCTTCGAAGATTATATCATCAAAGGACTACGAGGGTAAGTATTCTTTGATTCTCTTCCTCGTTATTTATATTCGTTTATATGATGCTTGATTGGTCCATTTTTGGGGTTTGGTTTTATCCGGTTGGACCGGTTTATTTTCCGCTGCGTAATTCGATTTTAATTACCGAATCCCAACAGTGGTATCGGAGCAAGGTCTATGTGATCGTATATTCGATATTTGCATTTGGAATGCTTGATTTTTTTTTTATGATTTAGTATCATAAAAATTTTAATTGTTGATGTTTAATTGTTCATCTAAAAATTATTTTTCATGATTTTATGTTACAATATAAATCTATTTTTCTTTTGAAAAACTGATTTATTTGTGTAATATAAAAATTAGAAAAATATTATTTTTGGATTCGGGACGAAAAAAAAATGAGCCGGAAAATTGTTTGACTTTAAATGGGTCAGTCACGGATCATTGACTGGCCGGGCAATGGGCCGGGCTGGGCTGGCCGGGCTGGCCGCGGGCTTGGCCCGCCTTGTGTTTTCCGACTCGCTTTTATATTTCGTCGGTAAATTAATTTTCCGCAAATTAAATTGGATTTAATTTGACTAAAATATAATTATGGTAATTTTATTTTAAGGGAATTAATTTAATGAAATATTTATTTTGTCCTAGCAAATTAAAATTAACGGTTAAGTGAATTAATTGGATTAATTCTAATTGTTGGATTAATTTTTATTGATTAGATCAATTTTAGATTAATTATTATTGCCATTTATTTTAATATAATTGTTGCATTAATTTTGAATGGGGATGTAGTTCATGGACCTAGTTTTGAATCGTTTGTTTTGTTCGATTGGGTTGTAAAGGCCGTTTTGAGCCTATTTATTTTACTAGAAAATTTGTATAGGATGCAATTTTTCAAATGTAAAATTTATATGTAATGACGAAGACCGGAGGAAGATTCGCTCGAGAAGACGAAGATTCAAGACCGAAGACATGTAATTAGATTACGATGCTTTTGTTCTAGGAACGGTCCATGAACTGCATGTTGTTAGTTTTAGGTTGTGTATGTTTTCATATTGTATGATAAACAAACAAACCGACAAACCGCGCTTATAAACGGATTAATGTGCAAAGTGTAACATATATTCGCGTTAATACTCCCACTTACAAACACTAAGTTATAAAGGTTACGAGGTTTCCTACCCTCCGTCAAACTCATGGAAAATTGAAATCTAAACCGGAATATTATTCTTCCGAGTATGTCGGGGTAATATTTTTGGGGTAAGTTGATAAATTCCTAGAGTGCATTAGATGCCTTTGGTTGTGACAAATCAAACCCCTATAAACCGTATGGGTTGCCGGGTAAGATTCAATTGTCAGACTAATAGGAGTTGATGGTTTAAACTTAGATAGTTCAGCGAGCCATAGAAACCGAATGGGTGGAGGGCTAGTGAACTAGGGGTAAAAGAAGATCGAATCATCCATTAGATGGGTTGGTATTAGACACCACTTTATAAAGAATAATAGAATAGATACCGTATGGGTTGCCCTCTATTAAACTTTGTAAAGAAATCGATCACCACTATGAAGTCTCTGAAGACTTCCTGTTTTAACTTGGGTGTGTGTAAATACCGATAAAATAGTGTGAGCCGAGTTATGACTAAATAAAGTCCTTAATTTGTTTTGTCGGATCTTAATTAAATAATCACTTACGAATCTTAATTATTCTCTCAGCTTAGCAAAACTCTCAATATGACAATGAACCCACTCGCTATACTACTTGAAAAGAACGTCTGACTGTCCGAACTATGGATCAAGCCGGAACTTGAGGATTGTCCTAACTATGGAAATGCCGAGATACGTCTTGAGGCGGACATCCCGGGCCGCTCCTGCAAGAACCCGAGCCAATCGGGAAGATGTCGATGCCCATGAGAAATGGGTAAAGACGACATAAGAGTGCGAGGGTACATGTTAGGCTCAATGACCAATGAGCTTCAACGTGCCCATGAAAAGATGACGTCTTCGAGAGCCATCTTATCGCACCTAGCCGAGCTCTATGGAGAGCATAGCCGAACCGCTAGATATGAGATATCGAAGCAATTATTCGGCGCCGGATGAAGGAAGGAGAGAGGGTTGGGGACCATGTCCTCAAGATGATCTCGATGATTGAGAGATTAGAAGCTCTTGATTTTCAGATGCATGCATCTCTCCAAACTGACCTTATCCTGCAGTCACTTCCTGACTCCTTTTCACAATTTGTCATGAACTTCAACTGCAATGAGATTGCATGTAACTTAGCTGGCTAATGAACAACCGACGACCGCCTACCTCGGATGAAGACAAAGGGAAAGGAAGTCGCACTTGTGATTTCTTCGGGACTTGGAAGTCCAAGAATAAGAAGAAAAAGAATAAGAAGCAGTTAGGTCCAATAGCCAAGATCGACAAGGGAAAGGGCAAGGCCCCAATGGTTCAAAAGAGCAAGGGGGCCAAGAAAACGGATGTATGCCTCAACTACGGTGAGCTAGGCCACTGGAAGAGGTACTGGCCCAAAGCTTGACCGTAATGCGCCTTCAGTACGGAACTACCGGTTTTAGAAACAAATTGTTCTCAGAATCGTATATTCTACTTCTTGGATACTTGATTCGGTGCGAGTTCTCACGGTTGTACAATGAATCAGATCTGGAACGGCAGTAGGAAGTGGATTCGGGGAGGTGATGGTCACCGTCGGAAGTGGGCATAGTGTCGAGGCTTCGATATCGGATCCCTTATGTTGGATTTAGAATCTGGTTATATTCTTACTTTAGATGATCAACTTGTTTTGACCAAGGCACACACAAATATTGTATCAATTCCGGTCATGGACCGAAAGGGATTTCACTTCTTTATTGGAGATGGGTCCTGTCGTATTTATTTAAGAAATAAATTGGTTGGTATCATACATTATTAAATGGTTTATACCATTTAAATCTAAAGAATAAAACAACCGTGAACACTTTAACTAGGTTGCGGGGTAGGGTTGAAACGCTCCAAGCACTTTAGTGGCATCTTTGACTTGGTCATATCGGTCCGTCCAAGGTTCATAAAATGGAGAAAGATGGGCTTACGGGTCCATTGGGATCGATCCCTATCCAACTTGTGAATCTTGCCTTCAAGGCAAAATGACTAAGTTACCCTTCGCAGGACTTTTGAAAGAGCCGCTGAAAACTTGGATTGATCCATACCGACGCCTCATGGCCCTTTGAAGTGGCACGAGATGGCTTTCGATTTCATTACATTCACCGATGACCATACTGTATGGATTCGTACTTAATGAAACATAAGTCTCAAGCTTTTGATAAATTCAAGGAATTTAAAGCCCTAGTTGAAAATCAAACAGTAACCGTGTTAAGACTCTTCGGTCAGACCGGGTGGTGAGTACATGAGTACCGAATTTGATGAGTTCTTAAAGGAACTAGGAATAGTGTCACAATTCAATCCTCCACTACTCCACAATTAAATGGTGTATCGAAAGAAGGAACCGAACCTTGTGGACATGGTTCGCTCCATGCTTAACTATACCGATCTACCGATTTATCCGTGGGGTTACGCGCTCCTTATCACAGTGCATATCTTGAACAGATGTCCTTCCAAACTGTTCCTAAGACTCCCACGATATGTGGAGAGGTAGGAAACCAAGTCTTAATCACATTAGGATTTGGGGATGCCCCGCTTATGTCAAGAAGACTAAAGTAGAGAAATTGGAAACTAGGTCTGTGAAAGGTCGTTTCATAGGATATCCAGGGATTCCATGGGATATCTATTCTACATGCACGAAGATCATAGGATCATCGCTATATACAAGCACACTTCCTGGAAGATCAGTTTATTCAGGAAGGAGGGGCAGGTAGAAATATTTCTTTAGAAGAAATAAAAGAAACAACAAATGAGACACCTATGCAAGATATTAGAACCCAACCTTCTGAAATAAAAACACAACCTCGCAAGTCTAGTAGAATTTCTCAATTACCTGAGAGGTATGGCTATCTGCATCAAGAGGAACTGGGTGTCCATGAGATGACAGAAAGTAGTCAAGAGAATGATCCTTCTACATACGACCAAGCGATGGTAGATGTTGACTCCATCAAGTGGCAAGAAGCTATGGAAGCTGAGATAGACTCAATGCATGCTAATCAGGTCTGGACTTTAGTAGATCGTCCTAAAGGCATAGTGCCCATTGGAAATAAATGGATCTATAAAAGAAAGACTGATGGAGATGGCAAGGTTGATACCTATAAGGCCAGGCTTGTGGCAAAGGGTTATTCCCAAAGAGAAGGAATCGATTACTTCGAGACCTTCTCACCTGTAGCTATGATTAAGTCTATTCGCATGATGCTTGCCATATCAGCCCACTTAGATTATGAAATATGGCAAATGGATGTGAAAACGGCATTCCTAAATGGATTCCTCGAGGAGGAGATTTACATGGAATGTACCTAAGGGATTCATATCTCAAACCAATATTCATAAAGTATGCAAACTTCAAAGTGCCATTTATGGATCAAGCAAGCTTCACGGAGTTGGAATCTTCGTTTTAACGAGATACCAAAGAGTTTGATTTTGTCCAAAACGAAGAGGAGCCTGTATTTACAAGAAGGTTAGTGGGAGCAAAATTGCGTTCTTAATACTATATGTAGATGACATTCTACTTATAGGAAATGACGTAGAATGCTCGAGTGAAAGCTTGGATTTCTAAAGAGTTCTCAATGAAAGACTTGGGAGAAGCTACCTATATTCGGGTATTCGTCTCTACCGGATAGAGCGAAAAGAATGTTAGGTCTTTCCCAAGCCCTCTATATAGAAAAGATCCCAAGCGATTTAGGATGGAAGATTCTAAAAGAGGGTTCCTTCCTATGCAACATGGTGCAAAACTTTCCTTAGAGATGTGTCCTCAAAGTGAGGAAGACAGAAAGGAAATGAGTAAGGTGCCCTATGCTTCGGCAGAGGTAGCCTCATGTATGCTATGATTTGCACTACCGACATTGCCTATGCCGTGAGCATAGTAAGTCGGTTTCATCAAATCCAGGCAGAACATTGGATCGTAAAGAACATTCTTAAGTACCTAAGGAGGACTAAAGACTTGGTTCTTACATACGGCGGTGGAGAAATTAGAGTGATGGGCTATACAGACTCGATTTTTCGGGGACATGGATGCTCGATGTCCACATCGGGGTATATCTTCACTCGAATGGTGGGGCGGTTTCTTGAGAAGTGCCAAGCAAAGTTCGATCGCTATCTCTACATGTCAAGCCGAATACCAGGCAGCCAATGAGGTCGCTAAAGAAGCTTTTGGATTAAGAAGTTCACCGAGGAACTTCAAGTGGTTCCTAATGCGGAGAAGCCCGTGACGCTGCTTTGTGACAACGACGGAGCTTCACAGAGTGCTAAGGAGCCTAGGGCTCACCACAATACCAAACATATTGCGAGAAAATATCATTTTGTGAGAGAAATGGTTCAGAAGGAAATGTTATATCACAGAGAGAGTAGACACAGCAAATAACGTTGCTGATCCGCTTACCAAGCCACTATCTCAGAAGGTCTTAGAGAGACACCTGGAGAGTATGGGTATTAGATACCATAGTTTGTGGCATTGAGTGCAAGTGGGAGATTGTTAGAGATATGCCCTCGAATGGCACAGAGGATGAGAGAGTGAGAGCATATGTATTGTAATTATGAAAATTTAATAAGGCAATAATTATTTCTATATTATTGTATATCACTGGCATTGTGATTTGATATATAGAATAATAGTCCTTGCATTTGAGAGCAAACATTCTACTCATTATGGAGATAAGGAGATAAGCACTGGAAGTGTTTAGAGCTCGAATGCTTAACTCGTTCGCAAGTCGATAAAACTTAACTGGGCAATAAGTTTAGACAAGACTTGTATAATGTGTACTTTGACATGTAGAGTGCCGGTATTCACTAAGGGTTAGTGGGAGCACACGTTATAGGTATGCTAGTGAGATTAGTATACTCGAACACGACTCACCTCGATTCGGTCACATGGATATCACTCAGGGATTGTCAATGACTGGATCGAAAGGTTGTGATAGGTATACGTGGACCTTTGACTTGAGGTTTCAGTAGGAGATGTGCTTGTGACATTAAGTTAGTCATTAGAGTAGTTCGATCCAATCGCCGGTGGGTGGGGTCAACCTCAAAATGCAACTTAGTGGGCAAGTAGCAGTCTCTACTGAATACCAAGATAGAATTCTTTCTCCTCTAAGTGAGCAGGTAAATGTCCTATGCGGTTAATGGCAAATGAGATTATAAGTCTTTGGCCAAAGCATTTAGAGCTAGTTGTATTTGATACACGAGAGCTCGACGATCTCGGTTGCATTAACAGAAAGCATAGTGTCAAGATACAGTAGGGTTTGACTTTTCCGTGACCCTAATACATGACCCGGACATATGATTGAAGGGTTTATACGTATACGGTATTCACGACATACTGGTTTTGGAATGATCCGAACAATCGTTCTTAGTTGGGTTACGATGCGAAGCACTAGACTGGCTTAGTGTTTCCCGTACTCCTTGGTTCCTCCCATTGCCGACTAAGACGGACCTACGGAGTCGCGCACAAGGATATTTGATGGATAAATATGTATTTATTATCTCTTCATTAATATTGGATATTAGATATCTAATTTGATTTATTTGATAAATCATGCGGTCTAGTGAATTGAAATTAATTACTGGGTAATTAATTTAATTCATAAATAATTATTTCTTGGAAATATATTATAATTTTGTATTTGATAAAATTAATTAATTGGATTAATTAATTAAGTATAAATACATTTGGGATAAAACGAAGTGTATTTAACGGACTAGCCACGCGAACGTCCGGTACATGAACCGAGTGGCTCGGCTCGCTTTCTCACCTAAAATCTAGTGGGCCGCCTCATTTTCTTCCCTTCCTTCCATGTGGTGTGTGTTGTGTGTTTAATTATTTAATGGGTTGAAGACAAAAGGATGAGATTTCATATCTCATCATTTTGATATCATCCCCATTATATAATGTATATATATCTTCACATTATGTGAAGACTTTGAACAACAAACAAACACACTTCAAAAATTCAAATAGTGAGTTCAATGGAAGAAAAAAAATATTATTTTCTTTTCTTTGTTCATCTTTGAGAGAAAGAAAAGGAAGAAGAGAAGAGAAGAAAAATACCGTATCAATTCCTAGCCGTGTTCTTTGAGAACGAATTGATATTTTATTTTTCCGATCAATATCCGACGCGTAATAACGTAGAGACATTCGGCAATTTCGGTGTTGGATCATTCAACAAGCTACAACGAATTGGATTCGTGTTCGTGTTTCAGAATCGAGAAAGTTTGTTCGGGTTTCACCTTCGAAGATTATATCATCAAAGGACTACGAGGGTAAGTATTCTTTGATTCTCTTCCTCGTTATTTATATTCGTTTATATGATGCTTGATCGGTCCGTTTTTGGGGTTTGGTTTTATCCGGTTGGACTGGTTTATTTTCCGCTGCGTAATTCGATTTTAATTACCGAATCCCAACAGCTGCAACCACAGAGCATACTCCAAACCTATAAGACCGAGACCTCCCCCGAACCTGGCTCTGATACCACTTGTTGGGAAAACGGCCTCAAAGATCCCCAACAACCCTCCCAAAGAACGAAAATAGAGAAAATAAATAACACAAGAATATACGTGGAAACTCCAAAACCGGAGAAAAGTCACGGGCCTCCAGAGAGAAAACTCCACTATATGACAAATTGTTACAATCACATAGACTAATCTCTCAAGCCAACCCCCCAATTACACCCACACTCTCAAAGATTTAACTCACATCTTTCTACTCTCTAAAACAAGAGACCAAGAAAGAAAGAATAAAATACTTAATGTGTATTTTATGGGGTGCATTAAAATCAAAGCCTTGGACTCCCTTATATAGGCTTGAAGTCCCCTTCACCTTCCATTCTTCAACCGATGTGGGACAAACACTTTAAGTCTTTTCTTTCATTCTAGCCGAAATTCCCAACAAGTTCTTCACAAAACAATGATTCGTGCCAAAAAATTTAAAACGTTACCACGCACGCGATTCGTATGGCTAACATTTGGTATCAGAATCATGGATAATCTCATGTTTGATTAAGTTATAGTTTACATAATGAATTTGGTGAAAAACGTGGCCCTTTATGTGTCCTATGCATATAGGAATCGCATGTTAGGCGTATTCTGCGCGTTTATTCGCTTTATAAACTGTTTGAATTAATTTTATGGATTGCATTTTAAGCAACTTTGAAGGGGTTGATCGAATTTTGATATTGAATGATCGGGTTAGGATTTTAAACTTCCTAGACTGATGTATAGGTTGCAATTTGGTAATCAAAGTCGTTAAACACTAGTTTTTGGTTACCGGTGAAGAATTGCCATCAAAGGGATGTTCATGGACACTTGAATGGTTGAATATGTTTGTAAAACCTTTAAACTACTGTTTAAACATGTTTTAAAAGTTTGGGTACTGTTTTAGGATATCTGAAAATTGAAAAACTTTAAAGAAAAACGTTTTCGGTTCGTTATCGTGTTTTACTGGAAAACTTGACCCCTCCGAAACTCAGACCTGCATTTAGTTTTTGAACTTTCTGCAGAAGACAAAAATGTTTATTTTTACGTTTAAGGTCTACTGGAATATTTTCAGATTTTTATGAGACAAAAATTTTTCTGCCCGTTTTTCTCGTAAAGAGTGTATAGTCCGTATACGCATTTTCTGCACTTCCAGCAGCAAATAAAATATTTTAAGAGTTATACCAAAAAAATATAGGTTCAGTTTATTAATCATAAACGATCTTATTAAATTGAAAACATGTTTTGAACATTAAACAATCAATTGTTTTTCATGAGGGGGTTTAAGAAGTTAAACACATTCTACAATCATCCAAGTTAAAGTCCAAGGTTCCAAGATCCATTGAAGACCAAGGTAAAGCTCCATGACGGCCTATGCAAAGGTTATTATGTAATAGTTGAAGTGGTCTTTTAATTTCCTAGAGAGCCAGGTTCACTCACGATCAATGTTTCCCATATCGTATTTACTTTCATGCTTGCTATTTCTATTTGATGCATGATGTATGTGTGATTACTTGTGCATGGCATATAAATGCATGTTTAGGGGCCTCGTACAAATTCCTTAGGATTATGTTAGGGCGAAAGATTTTTTCCAAAGAAATCAATTGGTTATCACAAACAATGCAATGTGATATAAAACTGTTTTTCGACAAACATAATGGAGTTAGTGTTTAGCTCGTAATTCAAACCAAAATGGTGACGTTTGAATTAGCAAAAACACATAAACCATTAGTCAACACAATTGGTGTAACAATTTCTTAGTTAATAATTGTAAAAAAAGGTTTCTCACGACTGGTGTCAATCGCTCTACCAACTGTACTTAATTCTAGGGATTAGAATTAAAAGAGTTTTCGCCATTCATTGTTAAAGCGTGATTAAGACTAAGTAGTAAAAACCTTTCGAAAAGTCGGGAAAACTAACAAACACTTGTTTTACAAAAGGTGAGTGTGTGAAGGTTATATAATCCTAAGGGTCTCCATTAAAGGGCAAGTACATGGTGCGGGGTAGGGTTGTGTTGGTGTTGGCTAGATCCAACCTCCATGATGGAAAGCATATATTCTACTTGTCACAACGTATTTGCACTCCTGTCTAGGACAGTTGTCGATAATTCATCATGCATGGGGATCAGGCCCGATTTTGGACCCATGCAGGCTGTTCAACATAGGGCCCAAAACATTCCGGGGCCCCAAAATTTATATGCATATGAGGTTTATATACAGAATAACAGTTATTAAATCTGTTTCTCCTGTTGTACGAAAAGGATGAGTTTAAAGCCCTTCCGATGGTTATGGCGGCCAGTGTTCGAATCCCACCGGCGTATAAAATTTTGGTGCACTACATTTTTTTTTTGTAATTCCAAGTTTTATTTATCTATCATTTGCATTTCTCTTTATTGATCCTCTTTTTTGGATAAATTTTAGTACATTTTAATTGAGTTTAATTAGTTTAGTGTTTTAAAATCGGAATATTATAGAGAGAATAGAGAATGATTCTCAGGTATATTTTTCATTAATAACTGAAGCCCTATTTATAGGAAAACTTCAGATGGCACAATCGTAATTACATAATTACATCAGTGGCATAATAGTCATTCACACTATATAAAAACAAAAGGATAATTGAAATGTCACTTTCATGGTGTTTTTATAACACTCCCCCTTGAATGACTATTTACAAATATATTTGCTGAACTAGTTTGAAGAAAAACCCAATGGGAGAAAAACTTTCAAACTGTTTGTACTGAATCTTGTGGCAATCATATCATGTTGCATCATAATGTTGCTAGGAAATCCCTGTGGGATAAAACTTCAGCAATTAGTGATCTCATAAATTTGCTCCCCCTTATCTCGATAGTTCTTGTATGAATATTCTTGTGTCGTCTCAGTAAAACCTCGTGGGATAAAAACTGAGTGAATCTGTCATGTATACCATTTGTTGTTGGAGTATCCACGTGTTGCCTCATCAAAACATTGTCAAGAAAACCCAGTGGGAAAAACTTGATCGAAGGAAAAAGAGTACAACAACTCCTATTTTCAAGCTTTGGGGAATAATCTTGATCTTTGTAGTGTTCCTCATTATGCCATGAATATGCCTCATTAAAACCTTATTAGGAAAAACCCAATGGGAAAAATCTTAATGAAGGAAAAAGAGTACATTATTCATACTAATACGCCATTCCAGTTGCCTCGTTAAAAACCTTGCTAGGAAAACCCAATGGGACAAAACCTCAGTCAAGGAAAAAAGAGTGTAACGCGTATTTTATACAAATATGCCCCAGGCATTTCAATGATCCTCCAGGAATTAGTACGAGTATCATCTTCAGTGCAGTTTGTAATATCGAACTCATATTCTTTGCGATATATTCCAAATTTCTTTTGGAAATTTCATATTAGTTGTGATTAAGCTGCCTCGTTAAAAACCGTGCTGGAAAAATCCGGTGGGATAAAACCTCAGTCAAGGAAAAGAGTACAGCAGATAATTTTCGTTCACAACGCTTTATTTTGAGTGACAGCACGCACTGATAATATGTTTAAAATCTCCTTACGAGTCACTTACAGTAAGCCCATATGTTTCATTTTATTATAAGGGCATATATTTCAATTTCGATGGATTTCAATATCCTCATATTCACAAATCATGGATTTTAATATCCTTATTTCAAATATTCATATTTCACAGTCATGGATATCCTCATAGCGCTATATTGGGTCGACATTTTTATTTCCCCATGGCATATCTCATTATCAATCATCCATTGGGATTACACATTGTGGTTATGTCTATATACTTCTCAAAAGTATATGCCTCCTTTTATCATTTGCTTTGATTCATATTCGGTAAATTATTATGTATTTATCAAAGCAATTGTAGTTGGTACCAAAGATTAATAATCTGTCATGCATCTTTGAACTTCAAGTTCATATTTGAGTTGTGAGGATATATTGTGATGCATTTCACATATTTCCAACTACCAATACTCCCCCTCATGCTAAGAGATTTCTTGAGCACCAAACTCGTATGCCAGTATCTCAGTATTCATCTTCAGTCATGGGAGTTTGTATATTATGTTCTCGATATTGGCTGGAGGACTTCAAATAGTATGTCAATTGATATCCCACTTGTATGCGCATATCTTGATCCTTTCTGCGATCTATTCAAGTTTATTTGGGATATATTACTAGCTTTATCTGATTTGGAATATGTGCTTGTAGGTCACAAGTCGTCCAGGAACAAGTCTAGAGGGGGGTGAATAGATTTGTTGAAACTCTTGAACTCTTTTTCACGAAGAGTGAGTTTCTTCAGCTGATAGTTAAACAAAAATGACTTGGAGTCGTTTGTTCTTGGATATGTGCGGAAGTCAGCTGATGACGAATAGAAATCAACTTAATGAAACACTTAACAATGTATGCAGCAGTTAAAGTATGATGCAAGAAACAAGAAATAACGCAGTAATTATAGTGGTCTCAGAGGTGGGGTAATCCTCTACTAATCCACTTTTCTCCAAACCAGTTGGAGATGAATTCACTATAATTTTCAACCAGTGATAAATATTACAGTGATTCAAACCACACCACAACAGCTTCCAACCAGTGGAAATCCGTGCCGTTGTACACACTTGACTGCCTTGCACCTCTTGATCCTCGATCCTCGGATGCCTTTACAGTCTCTTACTCCAATCAGTGAAGTACCCCGTACTCAAGATTATAGACAAGAGTTTTTGTCTTCTCCAACTTAAGAGCTTCCTTAAGTATGAACTTTTAGAGCTGCTCTTTTCACGATGCTATTGATTGCTTTAGATTGCTTGATTGCTTTGATCGCTTGAATGTATGTTCGCACCGGTAGTTGCTCAGATTCAAATCTCCGGATATATATAGGTCACGATCTCTGAGCTTTTTCCTTGTAGCCGTTGCAAATATTTTGAACAAATCCGTCCGTTGGAGGGAGACTTCATTGTTTAATCTTTCTGAACGTTGCAAGGCTGGATTCCCATTATTTTATTTTATCTTCCGACCATTGTGAAGACTTCTGCATGTGAGCGCCGAATCTTTTGAATATAAAAGGATTAAAGTCTTCAAGGTGGGTCTGGATGATTTATTTAAATCATATCTCTTGCGGGAATCACTCCAATTTGTCTCTTCACGTTGCATGTGAGCTTTCCGTAATACTTGACTTTTCAACGCATGCTGACGTGGACTTGGAGTACTTGGCTGCCTTCGAGTAGGCTGATATGCAGCTAACATCTCTGCAGACAGGTCCTCTCGGCTGTTCACTTATCTGATCAGGTGACTTCCCTGAGGTAACTTGGCTGCAGTCTGGTCAAACTTCTCTGATAAATTTTGTTGACCAGAGCTACTCTGACTGGACTCGGTTGTTCCTCTCTGATGGACTTAGCTGTACTTGGTACTTAACCGATTTTCAGCCTAACAAATTTTTGGCCTACAGAAGATACTCATTTGGTTCTTCTTTACATTTTGCCAAGTTTTATACTTACATATTTTGGCCTATGGAAGATACTCATTTGGTTCTTCCTTACATTTTGCCAAGTAATAAACATTTGATTTAATATTAATGACATCATCAAAATCTAACAAGTATTCCTAACAAATTCCCCCTATTTTGATGATGGCAAAACTTTAAGTAAGTAATCAAATGACCAAGTCTATACTTAAGTGCAAGACACAAACTAAAATCAGTCTAATATTGAGACAACTGGAAATTGTCATTCAACAGACTGTTATAAAATTTTCTGACTTGTTTATGATTGAAATTTACAAGAAAGTTTTTACAGGTACAGAAAATAAAATTACAAACATAAAGTCATCTGCCTCTTCCTCTGCCTCTGCGAACAGGCTGTTTGGCAGGTTTGAAGGGTTTAGCTCCAATTGGTCTTATCTTGACTGGAGCAAGACCATATTTCCTCTTCACAACAAGTGCTGCAAAGTCTTGTTCTTGCTGGGATGTGAATCTGTTCTCAAGACACAATTGCTTGATTTCTCTTTGAAGCGCTAACTCATTAAGTTCACCGTCCAGACGGGTCGGTGCTTCCTCTGCTCTAAATGAGGGAATCATAGGATAAGCATTTTGATCTTTAGCATGCTTCTTCAGAATAGCCCAGAGCTTCGGATGGATTTCTTCCATGAGGTTTATGAAAATTTCCTGTGGGGAGAGTTTATCATCCTGGAGTAGTTCCCAGATGTAATAGTCTTTGATGAACCTCTTCCTTGCAGATCCCCACATCTCAAGAGCTTCAAATGGAATAAAGTCCTCAACATACCATAGCTCCTTTCCTTCCCATTCTAGAGTAGGTCCAAAACCTCCTCTAGTCCTCTTTCTCTTTCCTTCAGGTTGGTCAGCCTGGTCATCTGGATCCACAGCTTCCTTTCTCTTCAGACTTGAGGGTCCTTCAATTTGAAGGACATCTTGCTTCTTCTTGCTTCTTATTTCTCTCTCTCTTCCCCCTGAACTTTCTCTCCCCCCTTTTTGCCAGCATCAACAAGGATAGTTAATTGCTGCTCCATTTTGCTCATCCAATCAGACATGCCAAATGGCATTCTGTTGTTGGTAGGGGGAGGGGGCTGAGGAATCTCTCTCTGTAGAAGGGTGTCTATCTTGGCATTGATTTACTGAAGGTCAGGAGTGACCTGAGAAGATAGCAGCTCTCCAATTGTGTCTTTGACGATTTGCCTAATCAGCTCAGTCATGGTAGGAGATATTTGAGCTGATGGAGAGTGCTCTCCTGAGCCTTCTGCAAAGGAACCACTAGACTGCAGGCTCCTGTCTGCAGCTGGTAGGTCAGAGTGGGTTTTCTCCGGGGTCCCTGACCTGGAGTCTTCAGCCAGCTCTGCGTCTAGGCTAGTGTACCGGGCAGGTACCACAGTCCTATCTGCAGCTTCGTGAATAGGCTCTGGTTCCGGCTCTGGTTCTGGCTCCTTTTCTTCTTCTCTCTCTTCCTCTTTCTCTTCTTCTTTCTCCTGATCCTCATCTTTCTCTTCTTCTGCCTTTTCTTCAGAATTTTCTTTTCCTTCTTCCTCATCTTTTTCTTTTTCATTTTCTTTTTCTGCTCCTGCATCTCCTCCATCATCATTATCATCATCATCATTATCATCATCATTCTTATCATCATCCTTCTCCTTATTTTCTCCTTCATCATCCTCATCCTCCTTTTCTTCTTCATCTTTTTCTTGTTCTACCTCTTCTCCTTCTTCCTCATCTCCTTCATCAGCCAATTCTTCTGTCTTCTCAATTTCTTCTGGCTGTTTTTCAACTAGAATATTTTCTTCTGTTTTTCTCTCATCTTCTTCTTCTTCAACCACCAAATCAATAATTTCATTATTTCCTTCTCCATCTACTTCCTCAATTCTAATCTCTTTTTCAACTTCCTCCCCCTCCTCCTCTCCAAAAGAACCATCAAAAATGCTAAGCATGATAGAATGGATAAAGTGGTCCATGTTTGTTTTAAAATGGGACATGAACCATTTATCCTGGAGGATTAATACTAGGTCTGATTCTTTGCAAAATTGAATCAGAACCTCCTTAGTGGCTTGGGGATATTCCCAACCACTAGTTGCAATGTAGGTTTGAAGATTTGTAAAAGTCATAGTTTTGAAAAATTTCCACTCTTCAAAAATATGTACAAAAGAGTGTTTTACTGGTTGTGGCTTAACAAGCTGGAGTTGTTCAATTGAAAGGTTGAAAGTATTATTTTCTAACAGGTTAAAGGTATAATCAGCTTCAGGGATAGAAATTATGAGACCTGCTTCTTCTTCTTCGGATATGTAGACTGGGGGGGCGAGAACAGGTACAATCCGAGTCTCAATGGTGTCTGGTGCAGGCAGGTCTTCCGGATGAATTGGTGATCGGACTGAGGGGCTGGCAAGATGTTCAGACTGCTCTCCTTCGCTAAAATGCAGTTTTCTTGGCCTCTTGGGAGAGGGTTCGGGTGATGACTGCAGAATAGAGGGTCCTTCGGGGGCTGGTCCCCGTCTCTTGAATCTGACTGCAATGGGTGTATCGTCGGACTCGGTGTCGGACTCGACTGCAGTTGCGATATCAGCTGCAGGTCTGTCCGACTCTTCTGATGAATGGTATCTTGGATATGTCCTTGAGTCCGACAGCTCCTTCAACAACTGAGCTGCTTTCCCAGTGCCTCCGACTTTCTTCACCTTCTCATGGTCCATATGACCAAGCCTTTTATTGGGGTGGAAGGGGTCAGTGTTTCCCTTTGCCACTCCGGTCTTCTCCAAAAACCAACTGAGATGCGTTCCAAACGCCAGCTTTGTTTTGAATCTTTTCTCATCGTCAAGCCACTCGACCTTGTTCACCTCTCGCACGAGTTGCCTGAAGATGTAGTCTGCCCAATCAACTTCTTCCTGAATCAATGCTCCCAACACCATAAACTTCGACGACGACAGTTGATCATAACTGCCCGCCATCCCCATTATTATTTTGTTGGTAATATCCAACGCAACACGGTAAATCCTCTTGAGTTCACTCCTCTTGGATGTGAATTTCAGTTTTTCCGGGATATTTTCCACCTTAATCTTTTTCCAGGTTTCGGCGGCGGATTGCTTGAGAGCTTCAACCGCTAAGCCACGGTGCTTCATTCCGAAGACAGAACGAATCGTCTCTCGAGATATTCTGACGGGTGTTCCGCCAATTCTGCTATGAATTCCGTCTTGGATCAGATAAGCTTCGCGATAGAACTCGACGACATCCTCTTTGAACAGGTGTTGCGGGTTGATGTCAAGAAATGGGTAGATCCCATTAAGCTTCATTGCCCGAATCAGATTAAGCATGTCGTAGTCCTCCAGATTGGCTTCCAATAAGCCTTCAAAGTCGACAACCATCGAGAAAATGATCTGGTCTTTTACCGCCTTCAAATTCACTCCTTCGAAAGATGCCATTTCTGCAAATAAAGGATTTTAGTGTATATTTTTGCTCTGAAAAATCTAGAGTTTCTGTAGGCATAAAGAGTAAAGTGAAAGGTCTTCTTTCCTTATAAAGAAGATGAAAAGACGTTTGTATTAGTTTATTATATATTTGAATGGTGGTACGCCTTTTGATATTCTTTTGAATTTCAAATTTGAATCGGTGGCCCAATTTGAAATTTGACGGTTGATTCTGATTGGCCACCGTGGAGGTTGATTTAATAGGCGATTGACGCGTGTATTAAAATTGCCACTTGGCTTATAAAAATGTATATTTAAATGCCATTCGTTAGCCAAAATTAATATAATAATATTATAAATGTGGCAGATAATAATTAAATATTCAGAGGTCAGTTTAGAAAACTTAGCTGGTCTGATTTGTTGACTGTTTGACCACTCTGCATCAGGTGAGTTGACTTCTCGCCTGGTATTCTGATCAGCTAGGTTGCTTCGTCTGGCCTTCGTCTTCTCGCTTGCATCAGCTAGGATCTGATTCTGGGGTCCGTCCTTCGTCTTCTATGCTTTAACTTGCTTCAGTACTAAATTCCCAATCTAGTAATCCAAGGTCTCTGCTCAGCTCCAGGAATCTTTCTTCTGGCAAGGGTTTAGTGAAGATGTCAGCTATCTGGTAGTCTGTGCTGACTCTTTCAACTCTAACCCTTTTGTTAAGCACATGGTCTCTAATGAAATGGTGCTTAACATCAATGTGCTTCGTCCTTGAGTGCAAAACCGGATTGTTGGTTATTGCAATAGCACTATTATTGTCACACCAAATAGGAACTTTGTTTGTAATGATATTATAGTCCCTTAGCTGCTGTCTGATCCATAGAATCTGTGCACAATAGCTACCTGCAGCTAGGTATTGTGACTCTGTAGTGGAGATAGAGTTAGAAACCTGCTTCTTGCTAAACAAGGATATCAGTCTGGTTCCTAGGAATTGACACGTTCCACTAGTGCTCTTCCTGTTGATTTTGCATCCTGCGAAATCCGCATCTGAGTATCCTGACAGCTCGAAGTTATCATCCTTGGGATACCATAGTCCAACATTAATTGTAGACTTTAGGTACTTAATTATTCTCTTGGCTGCATCTAGGTGTGATTGCTTCGGCTTGGACTGGAATCTTGCACAAACTCCAACGGCATATGATATGTCCGGCTCGCTGCAGTGAGGCACGTAAGAGATCCAATGAGTCCTCTCAGTGGGTTGAGTCCATCGATATGCCTCGCCTGCGCATCCAGGTGAGTACTTGTACTCATTGGAATTCTTGCGGGCTTGGCTGATTCCATTCCATATCTCTTGATAAGATCTCTGGTATACTTTGCTTGGTTGATGAAAATTCCTTTTTCCATCTGCTTAACTTGTAGTCCGAGAAAGAAGTTAAGCTTTCCCATCATACTCATCTCAAATTCTCCTTGCATGAGGTTGGAGAATTTCTCGCATAGCTCTGGATTGGTTGACCCGAATATGATGTCATCCACATAAATCTGGACTATCAATATGTGGCCTTCGTGCTCCAATCTGAATAGGGTCTTGTCCACTTTCCCTTTGCAAAATCCATTTTTCTCAAGAAACACAGATAGTGTTTCATACCACGCTCTTGGTGCTTGCTTAAGTCCATACAGAGCCTTCAGTAGCTTATAGACTTTGTCTCCTTTGACAAAACCTGGGGGTTGCTCTACATAGACTTCTTCTTCTAGGATTCCATTCAGAAAAGCACTCTTTACATCCATCTGATATACTTCAAAGTCCTTGAATGCAGCATATGCGAGGAATAATCTGATGGCCTCTAATCTTGCAACAGGTGCATAGGTTTCATCAAAATCTATTCCCACACACTGTGCATAACCTTTTGCTACAAGTCTGGCTTTATTCCTAACAACAGCTCCGTCTTCATCACTCTTGTTTTTATACACCCATTTGGTGCCAATAACTTTCTTGTGATCGTGCATGCATTAGTTCCCAAACTTTGTTTGTTTCCATCTGCTCCAATTCCTCTTGCATGGCATTGATCCATGAATAATATTCCAAGGCTTGTTCTGTAGTCTTGGGTTCAATTTGCGACATAAAACATGAGAACATCGCCATTCCTGCTGGTAGGGTTGACTGTCTCGTCTTAACTCCATCGGTCAACTTTCCAATAATTTGCTGAATCGGGTGATCCTTGAGCCATTTGGGGATATCGTCTTCTTCTGGGTTTGTTCCCCCTGTTGGATTGCCCTGGTGGTTATCTGCATCAGCTGGGTTCTGGTCTGCAACTGGATCAGCTACCGCCTTGTCATCTGCAGCTTGGTTCTGATCTGCAGATGAGTCTTTGTCAGCTCCGGCTGGGTCTTCTTCTGCAGCAACTGGATCAGATAGATTTGGTGATCCTGTCTGATCTGCAGTTGGGTCTTCATCAGCAGCAGTTGGGTCATCAGGCTGGTCTGCAGGTGAGTCCACCATTCCAGTGTCATGAACAATGACTTCTTCAAGGGTTGCTGATTTGAGCTTGTTCTCAATTAGCTCAACTTGTTTCCTGTACTCAACGGTAGATTCATCAAAAACAACATGGGGTGTTTCCTCCACAACTAAGGTTCTTTTATTAAAAACTCTATATGCCTTGCTTCTTTGGGAATATCCCATAAAGAGACCGTCATTAGTTTTAGCATCAAAGGCATTTAGCTATGTTTTACCGTTGTTGTGGATGAAACACTTACAACCAAAAACATGAAAGTAAGCAACAGTAGGAGTTCTATTATTCCAAACCTCATAGGGAGTTTTTCCATGTCTCCCTACTATCATACTCTGCTCAGGTGTGACAGTGTGTTGGCGACTTGACCCGAGAACCTTTTGGGTAGGTCCGCTTCGCAATCATGGACCTTCTTTGCTTCCTTCGTGGTTTTGTTCCTTCTTTCAAGAACACCATTCTGGCGGGCGTCACTGGCCGCAGAGCTCATGCTGGATCCCATTCTGATCGTTGTAATCAGTTATCGCCTTGTTGAGAAACTCTCCTACTCTATCTGATCTGATCTTGATTATGGAGAGGGATTTCTCATTCTGGATCCTTCTCAGCAGCTCAGGTAACTTGGTCAGGGTTTCACTTTTCTTGTATAGGAAGATAATCCAAGTGTACCTTGAATAATCATCTACTATTACAAGTGCATGTTTTCGGCCGCTCAAAGTCCTTGGCTTGATCGGACCAAATAGATCCATGTGGAGTAGATCTAAGATACTTGTTGTGAGCGTTGTAGGCTGAACTGGCTTGAACGATGCCTTGGTCTGCTTTCCCTTCTGACATACATCACAGAGTGCTTCCTTCTTGAATGCTTCATTTGGAAGTCCTCTGACTAGCTTCTGAGAGCTAATCTTGTTGATGGCTTTGAAGTTCAGGTGACATAGTCTTTTGTGCCACAGCCATCCATTCTCAGCTACTGTCTTGGATAGAAAGCAGGAGTTAGGTGTTCCTGTGTTCCAATCAATCATGTATACATCTCTTCTTCTGAAACCTTGTAGCTTTATTTCTCCAGATAAGATGTCTATCACCATACACTTCAAGATGGTGAAGACTACTAAATTTTTCTCGTCGCAGAACTGGCTTATGCTCAGGAGGTTGTATTTGAGCCCTTTGACATAATGGACTTTGGATATCACAATGTTTCCTCGGTGCAGCTCTCCAAAGCCTTTTGTCTGTCCTCTAGAGCTATCTCCAAAGGTTACATCGGGACCTCTTTCTTTGATGTATTTGGTCAGCATCTTCTTGTTCCCGGTCATATGCCTCGAGCATCCAGAGTCTACAAACCATTCTTCACCTCCAAAATTTGAGCTTGAGGAGATGTGGTTGTAGTCCTTCCACCTTTTCTGCAATTAAACAAGCAGAGATTTAGGTACCCAAATTTGTGTGGGTCCTTTGGGGTTAGTTGGTTTCCTGGAGAATTGATTTCTCCTTGGATTATAGAAATTGTTATTATTATTATTATAACCCTTATAAGGTGTTTGTGGTCGAGGTCTGAATCTTCTGGTTGGATTGTATACCGGATATTCCTCAAAATTTTGATAGTGTGGGCCATTTCTTAATCTAGGCTGAGACCATTTATTAAACCTTTGTGGTCTCCACACTTGTTCATTTTGGTAATTAGGATAACCTTGAGGTTTCCATCTGCCCCTCCCATTATGAAATCTATTTTTGGGGAGTTGTTGGTAATAGTGGGCATGTTGTCTGGGCTGCTGCTTTTGCCTGGGCCACTGCCTAGTTGCCTGTCTAGGTGGCTGTCTGGTGTATCCTGACTGCAGCCTAGACGTTTGACTTGGTTGTTGCCTGTTTTTGAATATCGGTTTATATATAGGATCAGCAGTCGAGACAATTGTTTCTCCCTTGATAAACTTGGTTTCAGAACTAGAGGGAGTGTGAGAATCATATCCAAGGCCTGATTTGGTATATAGCGACCTTTTATAAGTACACAATTCTCCCACAGTTGAAGACGCCTTCAGGGAGGTTATTTCCTGCGCCTGAGTTTTATTTAGCTGAGCCAGCTTAGTAAACTCAGCTTTGGCATGAGCAAGTGCAGCTGATTTTTCTTTAAGTAAAATGGTTAGTCGATCTATCTCAGCTGTATTGACATTTGCCTGGTTTTTAAAGTCAGCTGTAGTTGTCTCAACCTTATTCAAATCTAGGCTGAGTTTTTCGAAATCATTTTTCACCGCCTATTCTCATCTTGCACTGAGTCTTCTCTTGTCTGACTTGGTGTGCGATTTGAGTGTTTCAAAATCTTTAAATAACTGATTTACCGATTCATGTAGATCCATATCTTGTGACATGGCTGAGCTATTATTTGAACCGGTGGGTTTAGAAGTTACCTCTTCATCAGCTAGGTTTGCCATCAGGCAGTCATACTCCTCGTCTTCATCAGAAAAGAATCCGCTGCTCGATTCGACATGCTCCTGGTCTTCTCCGATGAGGGCCTTTCTTCTATCTTCCTTTCTGCCCACCTCCTTCTTGGTTTCGTCCTTCTTGAGCTCGGGACAATCCATTTGGATGTGTCCTATTTTGTGATAGTTGTAGCATTCTACTTTCCAGCTTCCAGCCTTCTGGTTCCTTCTTGGATTCTCCTTATAGTTTTTCTTATACTTGGAGTAGTTCTTTCTGAAATTGCTGAATCTTTGCATTATGAAAGCCATTTCTTCCTCAAAATCTAGTGGATTTGGAGGTTTCACATCAGATAGGCTCTTGGCAGGGGACTCGGCTGCAAATGCGATTCCCTTCTCTGCAGGCTCAGTTGAAGATGAACTTGGAAGTTCGAACTCATAAGCCTTCATATCAGAGATCAGCTCCTGAATCTTTATCTTATTCAGGTCCTTGGACTCTCTCATGGCTACGGCCTTCATGATCCATTCAGGATTGAGAGATCTGAGGACCTTTACTGCCATTTCCCTGTTGCCATAGGTTTTGCCCAGGGAGTTGATCTCATTGATAATTTCAGTGAACCTTGTGTCCACTTGATCTATGGATTCACCATTCTTCATTTTAAAGTTGTCAAATTTTTGGATAGCAATTGACAGCTTGTTTTCCTTGATCAGCTCCGTTCCTTCACACATTAGGGCTAATGTGTCCCAAATTTCTTTGGCATTCTTACAGTTCTTGATCTTAACCATGGTGGATTTGTCAAGAGTTTGATATAACACATCAATGGGCCGGTTATCAAGATTGGCCAGCTTTCTTTCTTCGGGAGTCAGCTCCGTCCTCTTCTTAGGAATCTTCTCTGGCCTCCCAGCTGCGATCTCCTTTGCTGTGTTGTCCTTCTCAAAGATGAATGGACCGTCTTCAATGATGCACCACATGTCGTCATGAATTGAAGATAAGTGTGCCTGCATCCTTATCTTCCACAGATCATACTCGTCAACTGAAAACACAGGGAGTCTAGAGTGCATGTGTTCCATTATAAAGTGAGAGTAAAGATATATATATATATATATATATCTGATATAGATCTGGTTCGTGAAATAAATGAACCAACCTCTCCGATACCACTTGTAGGTCACAAGTCGTCCAGGAACAAGTCTAGAGGTGGGGTGAATAGACTTGTTGAAACTCTTGAACTCTTTTTCACGAAGAGTGAGTTTCTTCAGCTGATAGTTAAACAAAAATGACTTGGAGTCGTTTGTTCTTGGATATGTGCGGAAGTCAGCTGATGACGAATAGAAATCAACTTAATGAAACACTTAACAATGTATGCAGCAGTTAAAGTATGATGCAGTAAAACAGTAAATAACGCAGGCAATTATAGTGGTCTCAGAGGTGGGGTAATCCTCTACTAATCCACTTTTCTCCAAACCAGTTGGAGATGAATTCACTATAATTTTCAACCAGTGATAAATATTACAGTGATTCAAATCACACTACAACAGCTTCCAACCAGTGGAAATCCATGCCGTTGTACACACTTGACTGCCTTGCACCTCTTGATCCTCGATCCTCGGATGCCTTTACAGTCTCTTACTCCAACCAGTGAAGTACCCCGTACTCAAGATTATAGACAAGAGTTTTTGTCTTCTCCAACTTAAGAGCTTCCTTAAGTATGAACTTTTAGAGCTGCTCTTTTCACGATGCTATTGATTGCTTTAGATTGCTTGATTGCTTTGATCGCTTGAATGTATGTTCGCACCGGTAGTTGCTCAACTTCAAATCTCCGGATATATAGGTCACGATCTCTGAGCTTTTTCCTTGTAGCCGTTGCAAATCTTTTGAACAAATCCGTCCGTTGGAGGGAGACTTCATTGTTTAATCTTTCTGAACGTTGCAAGGCTGGATTCCCATTATTTTATTTTATCTTCCGACCGTTGTGAAGACTTCTGCATGTGAGCGCCGAATCTTTTGAATATAAAAGGATTAAAGTCTTCAAGGTGGGTCTGGATGATTTATTTAAATCATATCTCTTGCGGGAATCACTCCAATTTGTCTCTTCACGTTGCATGTGAGCTTTCCGTAATACTTGACTTTTCAACGCATGCTGACGTGGACTTGGAGTACTTGGCTGCCTTCGAGTAGGCTGATATGCAGCTAACATCTCTCTGTGACAGTCCTCTCACTGTTCACTTATCTGATCAGGTGACTTCCCTGAGGTACCTTGGCTGCAGTCTGGTCAAACTTCTCTGATAAATTTTGTTGACCAGAGCTACTCTGACTGGACTCGGCTGTTCCTCTCTGATGGACTTAGCTGTACTTGGTACTTAACCGATTTTCAGCCTAACAAATTTTTGGCCTACAGAAGATACTCATTTGGTTCTTCTTTACATTTGGCCAAGTTTTATACTTACATATTTTGGCCTATGGAAGATACTCATTTGGTTCTTCCTTACATTTTGCCAAGTAATAAACATTTGATTTTATATTAATGACATCATCAAAATCTAACAAGTATTCCTAACAGTGCTCAAATCGTGAGCAAATCATCTCGTAAATTTCTGATTACGAGTCATATACACATGTGACTATCTAGTGGATCCATAATATCTAGTAGTTCACATGTAGAGGAAGTGGGCCCATACTCCCCCTTAATATATTCCAAAATTTATAAGGGATTCATTCCCAATATTGGCTAGTAGTAATAGTAATCGAGAACATATATTTGAAGGCATGATGTGTCTGTATCACCGTATAGATATTTTGCCGACATATCACATCATTTTTTGGTGCCATTATTGCACATCATTTTCAACATGGAGTCGCCGCTCCCACATGTCATATTATGTTCATTATTCAAATATATAGAGCCGTAGTTCATACGCTTCAGGACGCGGAGTCAAATCTCATACGTGTAATTCCAATCTATAAATAGATTATCATTGTATTTACAATCATCCATACCGAGGGTTTGAATATCATAATGGATTCAATGCTTTCGAATCTTCGTAAATATTACCCATCTCTTCCAGTGAATATCATAAAAAGAATTTATCGAGCTTGACTCGAAAGATTAAGGGTGCTAATGAGAAATGGCATCCCAGAAGATATTCCATGGTTGATCGAAGCACAAGTTCGATTATCTGGCGAATTTTCAAATTCATTTAAGTACATGCCAGGTACAGGTAAGAGTGGTTTTGCAAAGAAACGGAGAGCAAAAAGATTAGGTGGGTGCTATAAATGTGCTCGGTGAACATGTGACACACGATGCAAATATGTGGGGTTTGTATCCAAAAATCAAGAAGATAAAATAGTATTTATCAAGGATGGATTGATTAAGGAATCTATGGATCATGATATCCAACAGATTCTTGATACACATCCCAGTGGATACGTTCATCGTGAACTAATGGCTTTGTGGATGCAATTTAAGGATGAACGAGAACGTTATAGTCATGAAAAATTAGTCTCAAAAGATCCAGTTTGTAAGTCTGTTCTGTCAAAATTGGTATAAGGTAAATAGCAAAATAATACAAGTTGTTGAATATTGTTTTTTAATATTTAAATTTCTCAGCTGCCGATCGGTAACGTCATTTTCATTGAAAAATATAATATCATATCTTTCGTTTTCTTTTGTAATTTTGTCAAAAGTAATGTCTTATATGCCGCTCCTTTTTCAATGAAAATAGTGAAGTCATTTGTCGTTTAAAAAGAATTTGTTCTTTAAATTTGGGATCCACAAATCAGAAAATGTATCTCTCATAAAAAGTATTTTGAAAGTCTAGTGTAGAAAGATGGAGTTCTCAGAATCCTCATATAGATCTCATCCATTTAAAACTATATGTATTTTAGGTGGATCCAAACTGATAGGTCATATCCAGCATGTAGATATGGCGTATCAATTCGTAAAAGAATTAGGAAAGCACAAAATCGATATATTGTATGGTGGGAGTAATTATAGATTTTTGGGTTATCTTTTAGAGGCTGCACAAAATGAGAGAATAAGAGTAACAAGTGCCTTACACTATCCCACAGTTAGAACCAGTAGTATAGGGGGTTCAACTGGGTTGATGCTTCAAACACAGTCTGTGCATGATAGTTTGATGTATGTGGTGAATAATAGTGATGCCTTTATTGTTCTTCCAGGTGGCTATGGCACACTCAATGAGATATTCAACATCACGTCATGGGATGGGCGGAACTTCCATACCAAACCTATAGGTTTGTTGAATATTAATAATCTCTTCAACGATTTGCTTGCCTTTCTAGATCAAGGAGTAGATCACAAGTTTATATCTCAGCCATCACGAGATATAATAATATGTGCTGACATTGTTGCTGATCTACTTATAAAGATCCAGGAATATATTTCAGTTAAGAATTTGGAAGTCAAAGCTCATCAGCCACAGGCTATTGCTGCCAAACGGAAAATAAGTTTAGATCTTTTAGATCTTTCATTATAAACCCTTATGCCAGGGGGTGGCAGAGTTACGGAGTTTTATACTCTCGAGACGCACCTCTTTTCTTTTTATGGGTTTCATATGTATTTTCTTTTTCGCGTTTCATATTGTCGAATGTTTACTGCCGTTCAGCTAGTTTCGATATTTTCACTTCGACTGTTGTGTGCTTCTTCAGCAATACATTATTTTCACAAATATGTGATATATGTTTCCCCATAAATATTGTCAATCAATATGATTTCAATGATCCCACCATGTGATATAATCAACATGGAATTTATTGAGCAATTATTTTTCAGTGATAGTTTTCCATATCACTTGTCAAATGATCCCACCATGCGGTTTGCATGGGATTTTCTTTAATTAATCGGTGATAGCTTATGGTATCACTTGCTCAATTTTCTCCGTTCGTGTTTAATCATGGAGATCGGATATTATATACATCAACTGCTTCTTCTTCGAGAACAGGATTTGAATCATTGATCAACTACTTCTTCAGAGTAGGATTTATTTCTTTCAACTGCTTCTTCAGAGCAGGATTTAGATAATCGATCAACTACTTCTCTAGTATAGGATTTATTTTTATCAACTGCTTATTCGAGAGCAGGATTTGGATAATCGATCAACTACTTCTCCAGAGTAGGATTTATTTTTATCAACTGCTTATTCGAGAGCAGGATTTGGATAATCGATCAACTACTTCTCCAGAGTAGGATTTATTTTTATCAACTGTTTCTTCTTCGAGAGCAGGATTTATGAACCGTTCATGTGGTATAACCAACCACGATGGTGATATATAATATATAAATTGTGTACATGTAAAACCATCCGTCTTGTGATAATTGAACTCATCACATGGGAGGTATTATAATTATATAAAATAAACGCAATAAATATGTGGTTTTAAACCACCACTTTGAGATAAGTAAGAGACATAATTTAAACTGCAAAATAATTAACTGCTTCTACCAGAGCAGTATCGTCCAATCAATTCCTCAAAATAGTCATCGTCAAGATATAGGTCAAAATATCGACTGCCGTTAATAGCAAGTGTAATGGTATGTATTGATAAATCTTTGCGATTTCCGGAGTTGATATTAATTCGTATATTTTAATACATAATAACAGATATGAAAAGAGTTAACACTCATATCAATATTAGTGTCAAATTGAAGCTCTCGTAAAATGGGTCACGGTGGTATCAAGAAAAATCAATTCTGATCTTATATGTAAGAAAAACGAATGTATAATTTAATAAATTAAAAAAATATTTTATTCTTTTATATTTTGTTAATCTTCCTGTCATTTTCCACTAACTTCAAACGTGAAGCTGTGAATTTTTTTTGTTTGTTTTTTGTTTTTCTTTACTTTTATTCTTTCTTTTTTAATTTTCTTTTTTTTTTTTTGCTTTTGCGGACAGCCTGCTTTCGGCTGTCCTCTTCCTTTTTTTATGTCTGTAAACACAAGGATTACCTCATGGGTGGATGCAAGTAGATCTGCCACCATCCACTGTTAAGATTACCCTCGAGTGCACCTGCATGTTGATAGGCTCTGTTTACGGAGGAAGATGACGGATAATAGTGAGATGATGGCGACCGGGCAGCTGCTCATCGGTGGAAGGGGCAGGTGCAGGCACAAGGAACTGACCGTTGATCGAAGGAACTCCAGTGACTGCCGCCACAATATTTGGGTTGGGACAATCAGAAGGAAGAACCGGCACACGAGCCGGCGGAGAGAGCACCGCGGCTGCACCTCCTAACACCTCGGAACCCGGAAAAACCGCCGATGGAGGACCTCCGACTGCACCAACGACCGGGCCACCAGCGAGAACAGGAGCTGTGGCCGAGGAGGAGATGGGGATCGCCGGATCAGGGAAAACAGCACCAGGAACCACCGGGAGGGATAAATCGGGACTGAACTTGAGCGGCTCCGACGCGGCGGAGCCATCGGCGGCAACAAATGAGACGGAATGGACACCAACCGCGACCACCGACGGAGAAGAAACGACACCTGCTCCTGGATTAGATGAAGCTCCGACCGCCTCCTTCACGATGGAAAACATAGACGCCGAACTGGAAAGAGGAGAGCCCGCCGCCGAAAAATGATGTCCAAGAGAGGAGAGACCAGCAGCGCTTGAGATGAGAGAGGACAATTTATTATTCTAAGAATGTGAAATGGAGTCAACTCTAGAGCCAATTTGATGGGGGCATCGTGAGAAGCAGCCGCCCCATGTGGTGTTTGTTTGTAATAATCCAATTTCTGATACAGAGGATCATCTATAAGATGCAACAGTAGAGCATACTCTTGTGATATTACCCAAATGGTTAGAGTCGTGCTGATAACGTGTTGTAAAATCGGAATATTATAGAGAGAGAATTTAGAGAGAGAATAGAGAATGATTCTCAGATATATTTTTCATTAATAACTGAAGCCCGATTTATAGGAAAACTTCAGATGACACAATCGTAATTACATAATTACATCAGGGCATAATAGTCATTCACACTATATAAAAACAAAAGGATAATTGAAATGTCTGTTTTTATAACATTTAGCAGTTAGTTGAATGTTTTTTAAAACTTTAGTACATTTTTGTTAAAATTTTCCATAAAGACCCGTAGTATTGTAGTCCATCCTGTTAAAAGTGTTGCACATTTTAAGTGATTTTTTTTAAATATTTTTTGTGCTCCTTTTCCATTTATCTTTTATTAATTGGGAAATGAATTTTTCCTTTTTTTTTATTTTATTTAATTCTAAGTTTTATTTATTTATTCATTTGCATTTCTCTTTATTGATCCTTTTTTTGATAAATTTTAGTACATCTTTATTTAATTTAATTAGTTTAGAACTTAGTTGAATATTTTTAAAATTTTAGTACATTTTCATTAAAATTTTCCATAGAAACCTGTATTATTGTAGTCTGTCCTGTTAAAAGAGTTACATATTTTAAGTGATTTTGTTTTAATAAATCGGTCGCAATGTTTTTATTTGGAAAATAATATGAATGTGGAATATCAAACTTACCGCATATACTTTATCATTACATAATTTATTTATTTTAATATTATTACTTGGGGCCTATTTCTAAAATTTCGCATGGAGCCTCAAAATTTTAGATCCGGGCCTTATGGGGATCCACATTCACATGTATATGATACACGGATTCTTCAAAATTTGGCAGTATGCAGTATCGGATACTGCATGAGTGCGGGTGCGGGTGCGATTCGCGTGGGATTCGCACGGGATTCGCCACGTGGCGAATCCGTGCAAAAAAAAAAAAGGACTCGCGTATCCTGTGTCAGGATACGCGCCTGATCTGTGAGTCCTTTTTTTTTTAGATTTTGTAATTTTTAAAAAGTAAATCAAATAAACTAAAATACAAAAAGTAAATCATTTAATAAGTAATTACTTTTACCTTTAGCAGTATTCACGGACATCATTAGAAAGCTCCGCTGCTCAAAGCCATTTTGAATTATTTTTTGTACGACTTGTTTTATGTATTTGAATTGGTTTTATGGTGATATTTGAATTGTTGTTTTTTATATTTAACAAGTGTTATATATAATAAAATATAAAATAAACAGACGTATCCTTGCCGTATCGCACCCTAACATTTTCAAAAAACTGTATCCCCGCACCCGTATCTGCCCGCACCCGCCCCCGCACCTGTGCAAATGTATATTCATGCAAGTTCTATTATCTTGACTTCGAATTAATGGTAACTACACTCATTAGGATGTCTAGATCCTAACCCAAAATCAATATTCGATATTAGAGAAAGTTTTAAGTCGGAAGACTCAATGAACTTATAGACAACTTTCCTATTGGTCACTCAAATGTTTTGACATGTCATTCAGGATTGTAATTCGATTGGATACGCTTGGTTGAATAACACACTACCAAAAAAAGGATTTTAGCAGACGACCCGAAAAAAAATAGCCGACGACTTTAAAATGTCGTCGGCTAAACTTTGCACTTTAGCCGACGACTCGGGTTGCCGTCAATTCAGCTTTTTAGCCGACGACTTGATCTAGGTCGTCGGCTAAAGTACAACATAGTCGTCAGCTATAGTAAAGAGGTTTAGCCGACGACCTAGATATTGTTTAGCCGACGGAAAAAAAAAAGATTTTAGCCGACGACTTGATCTGGGTCGTCGGCTAAACCTTTTTCAAAAAAAAAAAAAAGGTTTTAGCCGACGACTTGATCTGGCTCGTCGGCTAAACCCTTTCCCAAAAAAAAAATCAAATTTTAGCCGACGGCAAGATCTAGGCCGTCGGCTAAAGCCTTTCGAAAAAAATGGGTTTTAGCCGACGACCTAGATCAAGTCGTTGGCTAAACCTCCAAGTGGAAATTATATATAGTTCACGGAACACCAACCCAATCTTGCCCCTCTCCCCGCTAAAGAGCACATTTCTATTCCCGATCCTTGCGAAAAAATTCCCGAAAAAACTTGTGAGTTGCTACTTTGAGTATTGCGACCTTGCGAAAAAGATCAACCCGGTTCTTGAAAATCCCTTTGTGTATTTTTTGAGTTTGTGTTGCTACTTTGAGTTGTGCTAGCTGGAGTGATGAAGATTTCTACCGGTTGTTATCATCACCATTTCGATTAAGGTACGTATTTTATTGTATTTTTTATTGTGATTTCGAAATTTTGTATTATTCATGTTGTACATTCGAAATCTTTTATGTTTAACGATTAAGTTTTATGATGATAATCATCATGATTAATTGTTTGTTGTGATTTAATTTATAATTTGAATAATATTAGTTAGTTGGATTAATATTGGAAAATTTATACATTTTCAGGATGGACAAGAGTTGGATTGGGTTACGAAAATGGGATCCAAGTGTAATGGATGGGATGAATGAAGCAGTTTATGAGATTTGTAAAAGAGCACGACAGTGATAATAAGTTGCACTACTGTCCGTGTAATAAATGTAGATGTCGAAGTGATATGTTTCGTTTTCCATTTGATGAGGTCTGGGAACACCTAAAGAAGAATGGTTTTTGGAGTAAATATACATGTTGGATATACCACGGTGAAGCACCGAATTCTGTTATTCCGTATGATCACGGACAATTTAGTGGTAACGACGGGTTCACCAATCCGAAGAGGAGGTTGATTGATGATGTGTTTGGTTTTTCAGAGACGTTTGTACCAACTGAGCCAATCCCACGACCCCGTAGACCGTTGCCTTGTTATAGTTTAGCCGACGACTTTATAATAGTCGTCGGCTAAAGTGTTTTAAAATTAAAAAATATTAAACTTTAGCCGACGACTTTTTAATAGTCGTCGGCTAAACCCGATTATGACATGGGCCGTGTAGTCTAACACGGTCGGGTCGAGATCTGATGTGTTTTCACTTTACGGCGAGTGCGACACGGCCCGTGTCATTTGACACGGTTGGGTGTTTAGCCGACGACATCATATAAGTCATCGGCTAAAGTTTTTTTTAAAAAAAAATGGTATACTTTAACCGACCGTGTCAAATGACACAGCCCGTGTCGCACCTGCCCAGAAAGTGAAAACACACTGTATCCTGACCCGAACGTGTTAGACTACACGGCCGTGTCATAATCGGGGTTTAGCCGACGACTATTAAAAAGTCGTCGGCTAAAGTTTAATATTTTTTTTAAAACACTTTAGCCAACGACGTAGATCTTGTCGTCGGCTAAACCCCCTACATTTTATACGTTTTCTCCTTTCTTTCTTCTATTATTTTCTCCTTCTCCCTCACCCAGCCCGATCGCCCCCAGCCCCAAAATCTCGTCCGACATCTGCCCATCACCTAGCCCCCGTCCCGCAGCCCGTCACCCAGCACCCAACCCCCGTCACCCAACTGTCGCCCACCCGGCCGCCGTCCCTCTGCCTGTACGATAGCCCCAGTCCCGCCGCCTGGCTGCTTGGCCGCCGTTAAATCGCCGTCCGTCGCTGACCGCCGCGCCGCCGTCGCGCCTCGAGAGGTAACCCTTTTCCTTTTTTTTTGTTTGATGAATTTATTGTATTTGTTTGATGAATTTGTTTAGATTGTGTGATGAAATAGGTAAATTGTTTAATGAATTGTGATGCAATATTTGATGAATTTAGTATTTTCTATATCGGATGTGTTTAATGAGTTGTGAATTTGATGAATTTGTTTGAGGAGAAAGGGATTGTATAACCGGCGTTAATCGAAAGATTAACGTGGTATGGCATTGATAATTATTGTTGTGTTGAGTTGTGAATTTGATGAATTTGTTTAGATTATTTGATGAATTAAGTAAATTGTGTAATGAGTTTTGATGAAATATTTGATGAATTTGTTGGATGAGGAAGGGATTGTATAGTCGGCGTTAATCGAAAGATTAACGTGGTATGGCATTGATAATTACTGTTGTGTTGAGTTGTGAATTTGATTTATTTGTTTAGATTATGGATAGAATAAAGAAAGCGTTGGGGAAGAAGTTGTAACACCCCCGATATATTCGGGAATATTACAGCGCCGTAAATCCTTTACCTAAGGATTTACAAGGCTGAAGAATTGAACAAGTATAAAAGGGTACTAACGAATGGAAATAACGGAATTACAGTACATCAGTTCTGACCAAATACAGAAATAGTACAATTGTTCAACAGAACTCAATAGTACATCACCAAATTCAAATCATCACAAACGACTTCGTACTCGAGTACTTATTGATGTAATATCCGCAATTTTCGACTTTCGGTAAATTTCTTTTTTCGGCCGAAGTCCGTTTTGACGACTCGCTCATGATCGTTTCGTCATTCTGAGAATGATTAATTCTACACTTTTTGACATCCGAGTTCGTTTCGGTGTCGTTTCGTTGAGTTCTGTGCTTTTTAGCGACTTTTCCGCACTTGAGTTCGATTCTTGCGAATCTCGTCCGAAACTGTTGTTTCGAGTTTCCCGCAAGTCCGTTTAACTTTGTTAGACGTGTTGTGAACTTCAGTTTGGTTATTCGATCACGTATCGTGATTTCCGGGCGTTTTGGGCCATTTTGTAATTTCGTGAAAGTTACGGGTATCCGTATCTGTAATTGTTGTCTCGACCCGTTTCTTGGTCGCGTATGACTAATTATGGTATTACGCTTTCATTTCGAGTCGTTTATGTTGTCCGCGAACTTTTCGTCGTGTTCGTTCCGTGCGTTTTCGGAAATCGGGTCGTCGAGCCACAGCGGTGGCGGGGCCCAGGCTGGGACGGTGGCGGACCGCCGGACGATTGCGGGCACCGGCCGGACAGGTGCGCGAGAACCGGCGTAAGCGCACGCTTCTGGCCGGAAGGCTGCAGCTAACGGCAGTGTAGCGCCTGTGCCGTGGTAACTAGCGTCTGTGCTCGGGCACAAGCGATGGGGTTTCGAGGTTCGGACTCGGTCGGGATCGGCGAGTAGCGCACGCTACGCCGGCGTAGCGCGCGCTAGTCGGCAGCGTAGCGCACTGCTTGTCGGCCGGCTAGCGTCGTTACTGGCCGGGCGATTCGATCCGGATGGCTCTTTGGGCCAGTCGGCTAAGCGCGCGCGAGCATCCCGGCCGTAGCGCACGCTAGCGGGAGTTGGGTCGGCAGTTCGGTCGGCGGGGTTGGTCGGTGATGCCGGGTCGTGTGGGCCACTGGCGAGGGTACTCGGCCGATCTGGCCGATAGCGCACGCTAGTCCGAGAAGGCTAGCGCACGCTAAAGCCCGATATAAAAATGGTGGCGATCACATTTCACTTCGTTTTTCATTTCCTTCCTTCTCCATCCGCGAGTGGCGATTCATGGGCGACGAAGCCATGTTGTTTAACAACAAATCCATGAAGTCCTTGAGTTCATAACATCAATCGATCGTCCATTATCAACCTTTGATTCAGCGAATCAAGGTAATCTTCCTTAGAACCCTAATTTCGTGAATTTGGGGATTTTTGCATTTTCGTCCGATTCGTTCCGTGTTGTTGATTAATTCATGATGGGTATGATTAATCTTGGTAGTATTCTTGTGTTTAACATCATTTAATCCATTGTTCTTCGTCGAATCGAAGTATATTTCTTGATTTCCTTCGAGTTGACTTTTTGGGGGATTTGTCCCCGATCTCGTTTTTCATCCATTTTCGATGGATCAATTATGGTTAAATGATTTTGTTAAACATATTCTATGGATTGTATATCCATAATTCAACTTGGAATTCCGTTTTTGGGTTTTGACGGAACGAATCGTGTTCTTGGCCGTTTTGGGGGAAATCCTTGAACTTTCGTCATTTGTTCTTTGAATTCAACGGCTTTGAGTCGTGTTATGAAATTCATTTCATTGTTGTTATTGTCCTTCGTAGTTTATGACGCGAGTTGGCGATCGGTGGAGTCGGCGGGTTCGTAGTTGGTTTGTGTCAACCTACTTCGGTCGGTTCTTCGCGTTGTTCTTATTCGAGGCAAGTACCTTATCCATACATTTCTTGTTTTGTGGATATGATGATTGGTGATCGTCTTGGTATGTGTGTGTGTTTGTTTGAAACGGGTTTTTCAAAAGATTCGACTAGCCTCGTTAAAGGCTCACTTTCAAAACGCGTGTGTTTTGTAAATTGTGTGGGTTGTAAGTGACTATGTGAATCCTATGGATATGTTTGGTGTTGATGTTGCGCTTGATAACGCGTGTGTGCATATATTATCTCATTTTTGGTGCATTGTGATTTGACGATTATGTCGTGCTTTGTGTTGGTTGCCTTTGGTGGATTGTATGAATATCCTTGTTGTGACATGTTAATTGTGTGAATGTATTTCGCTCACCTCGGGAGGGTCCGACGGGATCACGGAGGGAATTCCGATGGTATAGCCCTGGATTCACGAGTGCGGTTGTTTGTTTTGTGAATGTATTTGCTCACCTCGGGAGGGTTCGACGGGGCCACGGAGGGAATTCCAATGGTATAGCCCTGGATTCACGAGTAAAACTTCACGAGTGCATGTGTATGTTTGGTGAATGTATTTGCTCACCTCGGGAGGGTTCGACGGGCCACGGAGGGAATTCCAATGGTATAGCCCTGGATTCACGAGTAAAACTTCACGAATTGGTATATATATGATTTCAAAACGCATTCTACTCACCTTGGGAGGGTCCGACGGGCCACGAAGGGAATCGATGGTATAGCCACGGATTCACGAGTTGATGTTGTATTTTTGGTGACCAAGGTTTACGTATCTTGGGCGATCATATTGTATTGATGTTATGTCCGCCGAAGACACGTGACATGGGTTTTAACCTTGTATATTGCTGTTGGTTTTCTAATTGCGAAAACAAAACCTTTGGGCTGTGACCCTGTTGATTTTGGAAAGATTAGGATTTGATAATCCTAAATTGTTTTCTATTAAAACTCTCGATGGCATTTTAAACTGTTTTACAAATTGTTCCCCTTAATTGTGGTCTTTCGGTTTCGGAATGTTTTACCCAAACTCTTGCCTCGGGAAGTACCTTCCTTTACGTTTGGATCTTTGATGATTCCTGGTCATTGTTATTCGTGGAATGTGAATTGTATGGCTTGTATTTTTGCACTTTGTATTTGCACTAGCAAAACAGTGGAGTTTTGCTAACCCCCGAGTATTCGGCGGGTGGATATCTATTTTTGCATTCAGGTTTTGGAGCATGGCACAGGGTCGGCACGAAAGATGATGAAAGATGAACGATACTAATCACACGAGGATCCGTTGATGTCGTATTGGTCTAGTTGTATTTTCTTTTCCGCTGCAGTATCTTTTCCCCGTTGTACGGGAGTTTATTATATTTTGACCCCTGCGTGGGTAAGTGTTTGTAATAGAGTTGTATGTTATTGTTGAAAGACCAAATCGGTCTACTGAGTCATTGTAGCCTTGAAGGCATTGTCGAGATGTTAAACGTCGTTACCAGCCTGGTAGATCCTCGAGGAGAGGGTCTACGGCGTGTAATATCCCTGAGTGGATTGGGGGTGTTACATAAATGGTATCGGAGCTTAGGTTGTGGAAACCTAGGCTGTCGGGTCAGTGGTGCCTATTGAGTTTTTGTCTCGTCGGATTTTATCTGACTGGGTCGTGTCGCGACGCGTCGTCTGAGTTGGTTTGTTGTGATTAGTATCGTGGGGCGATCATCATCTTCGTGCGACCTGTGGATGTAAGTCTCCCTTCTTTGTGTTGTGCCTCGTGTGATACGAGCTATTTTTTTATTATGAGTTAATTGACGGAATCCTCTTATGGATTTTGATTTCGTGATACGTGATTATTTGACTCCCATTTTTCGTTCATATGAGGAGTAGTGTTGCTGTCTTGTGCATGTTTGACTTTATTTCTTTTATCCGCTGCGTGAGTTCTTCTGTAATGGCTTTCGGTATTTTACCGACTGAGTTTTATTTCCAAAATCAATTCCCTTAACCGAGTTTTTGGCATTATGGCCTTGATCATTTTGGCGAAATTCTTATGACGGAATCTAGTATTTTGTAAATGGATTTTGTGAGTTTTTGAAATATTACCGTCATCGGCCTTTTTGGCGTTTTTGTGAATGGTTTTTAGCACAGTGGATTCCGCGGGACCACGGCGCTATATTGTTCCTTGTAATTACTCAAATTTTTGGGCATTCTAGCCCATTGAATTATTTTGAAAACCTTGAGTATCTTAGAAAATTAAAATTCGGACGTACTTTTAAAAGCGAATTATTTTCTTGCGGTGTTTTCAAGGTGTTTTCTAATGCCGCAATACATTTCAAAAATTTTAAGTTGAGGACCAAAAATATTTTGAGGTATTTTCAAATGCGATTGCTTAGACCCAAGGGTCGAATATTTTTGAAAGTTTTCACTAAAGGAAAGGTGTCCTCATTTTTGTTCAAACGCAAGATGATTTTCAAAGTCTCGATAAGGGTGTTTGTACTACTTTTTGTAAAATGATACTCAAGATCAACCGTTGTTTCCAAACTGTTTTCAAAAGGTGGTTCTCGTTTTAAAACCTATCATTCTGTTTGCGGACCGGAAATGCGTGTATGGTTTTGAACTTTCGTTACGGTGTTAACCAATTGTGATTGAATTGGTGGCGTGAGCGTCGAGCCATTCGCCACGCATATGTTTTGTTGGCCCTCTGTGAGAGGTGTGAACTGGTGTTCTTGTTTATCGCCTCGTGGTGATTTGCGTGTTGTCGCATTAGTGTGAGTTGTTAAAGCACGGATTTTTGTGCGTTATACACATGGGTGATTGTTTCATGATGTTTGTGATTGTGTCTTTGCCGTCGTTCGGGATGTTGTAATCGTCGAGCGATGCCGTTGTTGTGATTTTTGTATGCGTTGATATGCTATGCTGAGTTGGCATCTCCGGTATGTTGTTTTGCGGTGTTAGTTCCATTGTATCTAGCATTTGTATTTTCGGTATGCCGAGCCGAGGCGTTTCAACCGTGATGTGCCGGGGCAGGCACGCGTAAATTGTCCTTCTCGTCAGTAACACATTTCAAGTGTGGACTCGAGGGACACCAAATTCAGTTTTGCGAATCGGCTACCGAGACTTTCGGAGTTCGCGCTTCACGAGATATCGAATCGGCTTTGAGAGGCCTTTGAAGGATGTTTTACGTCATTTGCTGTTGTGTGTCGTCTCCTTGATTTCATTATTGTGAGTAGCGGGGACGACCTTCTTTTATAAGAGTTCGAATGTAATACTCGTATTATTTTTGGCTTCTGTATTTTCTCTTTCTCCAGTCTATCGATTCGCTCATGTTCGTTGGCACTTTATGAACTTGTTCTGTATTTCGATTTCATCGTCCGAACGAGCTGTGATCTTTTTGTGGGTCGATCTGGTTATCGATGTTACTTTTTCGAGTTCGGTTCGATTCTTGTGAACCTTGTTCGGAAGTAACATCATTTGGTTCTACTAGTTCTTTTATTCGAAGTGGATCGGATTTGGAACTCTTATGTTTTCGACTCTGTCGACTCATTTATGTTTGTTGACATTTCTGAGATTGTCCGCCCCTTGTTTTTGTTTATCGAACGAGTGTGGTATCGTTTCGAAATAACTCGTTCGTCGTTGTGACTTTTCAATCGCTATCCCCTTTCCTGTGGATCTTCGGCAATGCATGTCTTGTAGTTCTCACCAGATCATCCTGGGAGTTGTTGTTTGAACTTTATTGTTCTTTGTGATTCGAACATGATTCTTCGATTTTTGTTGTCTCGATCGTTGTGGTTTGATCGTTTGATTGTTCGGTTTTTATTGACCTCGTTCCGTGATGGGCGAACATTCAGGCTCCTTCGTAATTCCCTTCAGTTTGGGAAATTAGTTTCGTTTTCGATCTTCCAGCGTGTTTGTTCAGCGGTTGACTCGCGTTTTGATTGATGTACCGTTGGGTTGGTCAATCCTATTGATTTTTCGTTCGTTGTGTTTTGTGATTGTCCGGATAATCGACTCGATTGTATTGTCCGTTTGATGACGCTTGTCACTTGTTGATTTTATTATGTTTCTACCTGTGGCGTTGTGTTGGTCATCGTGGAGCGTGTTTTCACGCCGTATATTTCTTTGCGTTGTTTGTAACATTTCGCCGTTGGGCGTTAGTTACGCATTCTTGTGTATCTTGTTGAGTTTTTCCTGGCGGAATATTTCTTCCCCCGACTTGTTTTAAGTTTCGGGACGAAACTTCTTTTAAGGAGGGTAGAATGTAATATCCGCAATTTTCGACTTTCGGTAAATTTCTTTTTTCGGCCGAAGTCCGTTTTGACGACTCGCTCATGACCGTTTCGTCATTCTGAGAATGATTAATTCTACACTTTTTGACATCCGAGTTCGTTTCGGTGTCGTTTCGTTGAGTTCTGTGCTTTTTAGCGACTTTTCCGCACTTGAGTTCGATTCTTGCGAATCTCGTCCGAAACTGTTGTTTCGAGTTTCCCGCAAGTCCATTTAACTTTGTTAGACGTGTTGTGAACTTCAGTTTGGTTATTCGATCACGTATCGTGATTTCCGGGCGTTTTGGGCCATTTTGTAATTTCTTGAAAGTTACGGGTATCCGTATCTGTAATTGTTGTCTCGACCCGTTTCTTGGTCGCGTATGACTAATTATGGTATTACGCTTTCATTTCGAGTCGTTTATGTTGTCCGCGAACTTTTCGTCGTGTTCGTTCCGTGCGTTTTAAATCGGGTCGCCGAGCCCTAGCGGTGGCGGGGCCCAGGTGGAGGGTGGCGGGGCGCCGGACGATTGCAGGCACCGGCCGGACGGTGCGGCAGAACAGCGTAGCGCACGCTACGGCCGGAAGGCTGCGCGCTAACCGCAGTGTAGCGCCGACGCCGGGTGGCCTAGCGTCGCTATCGGGCCTGGCGATGGGGTTTCGAGGTTCGACTCGGTCAGATCGGCGGTAGCGCACGCTACGCCGGCGTAGCGCGCGCGCTAGTCGGCAGCGTAGCGCACGCCGTCGGCCGGCTAGCGTCGTTACTGGCCGGAAGTTCATCCGGTGGCTACTGGGCCAGTCGGCTAGCAGCAGTATCCGGCCGTAGCGCACGCTAGCGGGAGTTGGGTCGACAGGTTCGGTCGGCAGGGTTGGTCGGTGATGCCGGGTCGTGTGGGCCCTGGCCGAGGGTACTCGGCCGATACCGGCCGATAGCGCACGCTAGTCCGGGAAGGCTAGCGCACGCTAGGCTGGCCCAGTATAAAAATGGCTGAGCAGTCACATTTCACTTCGTTTTTCATTTCCTTCCTTCTCCATCCGCGAGTGGTGATTCATGGGCGACGAAGCCATGTTGTTTAACAACAAATCCATGAAGTCCTTGAGTTCATAACATCAATCGATCGTCCATTATCAACCTTTGATTCAGCGAATCAAGGTAATCTTCCTTAGAACCCTAATTTCGTGAATTTGGGGATTTTTGCATTTTCGTCCGATTCGTTCCGTGTTGTTGATTAATTCATGATGGGTATGATTAATCTTGGTAGTATTCTTGTGTTTAACATCATTTAATCCATTGTTCTTCGTCGAATCGAAGTATATTTCTTGATTTCCTTCGAGTTGACTTTTTGGGGGATTTGTCCCCGATCTCGTTTTTCATCCGTTTTCGATGGATCGATTATGGTTAAATGATGTTGTTAAACATATTCTATGGATTGTATATCCATAATTCAACTTGGAATTCCGTTTTTGGGTTTTGACGGAACGAATCGTGTTCTTGGCCGTTTTGGGGGAAATCCTTGAACTTTCGTCATTTGTTCTTTGAATTCAACGGCTTTGAGTCGTGTTATGAAATTCATTTCATTGTTGTTATTGTCCTTCGTAGTTTATGACGCGAGTTGGCGATCGGTGGAGTCGGCGGGTTCGTAGTTGGTTTGTGTCAACCTACTTCGGTCGGTTCTTCGCGTTGTTCTTATTCGAGGCAAGTACCTTGTCCATACATTTCTTGTTTTGTGGATATGATGATTGGTGATCGTCTTGGTATGTGTGTGTGTTTGTTTGAAACGGGTTTTTCAAAAGATTCGACTAGCCTCGTTAAAGGCTCACTTTCAAAACGCGTGTGTTTTGTAAATTGTGTGGGTTGTAAGTGACTATGTGAATCCTATGGATATGTTTGGTGTTGATGTTGCGCTTGATAACGCGTGTATGCATATATTATCTCATTTTTGGTGCATTGTGATTTGACGATTATGTCGTGCTTTGTGTTGGTTGCCTTTGGTGGATTGTATGAATATCCTTGTTGTGACATGTTAATTGTGTGAATGTATTTCGCTCACCTCGGGAGGGTCCGACGGGATCACGGAGGGAATTCCGATGGTATAGCCCTGGATTCACGAGTGCGGTTGTTTGTTTTGTGAATGTATTTGCTCACCTCGGGAGGGTTCGACGGGGCCACGGAGGGAATTCCAATGGTATAGCCCTGGATTCACGAGTAAAACTTCACGAGTGCATGTGTATGTTTGGTGAATGTATTTGCTCACCTCGGGAGGGTTCGACGGGGCCACGGAGGGAATTCCAATGGTATAGCCCTGGATTCACGAGTAAAACTTCACGAATTGGTATATATATGATTTCGAAAACGCATTCTACTCACCTTGGGAGGGTCCGACGGGGCCACGAAGGGAATCCAATGGTATAGCCCTGGATTCACGAGTTGATGTTGTATTTTTGGTGACCAAGGTTTACGTATCTTGGGCGATCATATTGTATTGATGTTATGTCCGCCGAAGACACGTGACATGGGTTTTAACCTTGTATATTGCTGTTGGTTTTCTAATTGCGAAAACAAAACCTTTGGGTTGTGACCCTGTTGATTTTGGAAAGATTAGGATTTGATAATCCTAAATTGTTTTCTATTAAAACTCTCGATGGCATTTTAAACTGTTTTACAAATTGTTCCCCTTAATTGTGGTCTTTCGGTTTCGGAATGTTTTACCCAAACTCTTGCCTCGGGAAGTACCTTCCTTTACGTTTGGATCTTTGATGATTCCTGGTCATTGTTATTTGTGGAATGTGAATTGTATGGCTTGTATTTTTGCACTTTGTATTTGCACTAGCAAAACAGTGGAGTTTTGCTAACCCCCGAGTATTCGGGGGGTGGATGTCTATTTTTGCATTCAGGTTTTGGAGCATGGCATAGGGTCGGCACGAAGGATGATGAAAGATGAACGATACTAATCACACGAGGATCCGTTGATGTCGTATTGGTCTAGTTGTATTTTCTTTTCCGCTGCAGTATCTTTTCCCCGTTGTACGGGAGTTTATTATATTTTGACCCCTGCGTGGGTAAGTGTTTGTAATAGAGTTGTATGTTATTGTTGAAAGACCAAATCGGTCTACTGAGTCATTGTAGCCTTGAAGGCATTGTCGAGATGTTAAACGTCGTTACCAGCCTGGTAGATCCTCGAGGAGAGGGTCTACGGCGTGTAATATCCCTGAGTGGATTGGGGGTGTTACAATTGAAATGACGAATAAACAACAGATAAATAAACCCGGTCGGGACATCACTCTGCACCCTCGTCATCATACAGTTCCAGTGGTTGTTTCCCCGCTCTCCTGGATCCTGAACACAAACAAAATGTTCACCCCCGAAGGGGTTAGCACAACGATGCTAGTACAAGTACCAGAGCATATTATTCATATCTCACGAAGAATAATAATAACGTAAACGACAAAATACCAGCGAGTCTTCTCCTACGAGAAACTCAAACATAACATACACAACTGATAATCACAACATGATATCAATACATACACATGTTAATTCCATCGATCCAGCGTTCACTGCCTAGAACCCACGATGATCCCGTCAGACCAACCCGTGGTGGAAAAACCCGTCCGATGATCCAGCGCACGCTAGCATAGATCCCCCGATGATCCCGTCGGACCAAGACGAGGTGGACATACAATAACGACATACATGCACGACAATATGTATAACAACAATACGTAAAACAATTAAGGTACTTGCCTCGATTTGAAGACAATAACAACACTTCCACGGAAATGAACACTCGACGATCGTCCTCCTCAATCAATCACGTAACGAGACCAAACCTTAACAAAAGAAATAATATAGGATTTATCTCACGTCGTATGGATGTTTAACAATTCGATTCATGGCCAAAAATTCATAAAATACAATCTGCCTGAACTGCTTAGCGCACGCTAAGTACTCTGTAGCGTGCGTTAAGTCTGCCCGATAGCGCACGCAAACAACAAAGCCTAGCGCACGCTAACGATGCATGGTCAGTACTTCACTGACCAGCCAACTGACTCGTCTGATGGTCTAGCGTACGTTACATACCAAACGTAGCGCACGCTAACGAGTGCTCGATAGCGCACGTTAAACTGCATAGCATAGCGTGCGCTATTACTGCATGGCAGTTTACTGCTGAGCAGTAAACTGTTCTTGCCATGAACGAAACAATGAAATCCTTCGTGATAATTCATGTTACTTCCATGAATACCAAGTTCTTACTCTTATGAATGATCTCCAGGATGATATCAACTTCAAGATGCAAATATACGTATAATCATCATGACACCATAATCCATCTTGATTACAATTCTCATGCAAAGTTGGTGATCTCCGGTTGATGTATCAGATGCTACTATCATTATGCATATTCAGACTTCATCTTGAGGTGAACTAACAATTCCGACTTATACGAAAGAATATTTCCTAAGATGATTCTTCCTTTAAGTTCTTATAACATCTTTTCCAACTCATGATCACAAAGATAACATAAATCATACGGATTGTTAACTTCCGAATATTTCTCTCATCATTTGAGGTACTAGGATTCCAACTTCAAGGTTCCAACAATAATATCGTAATTGTAGACATCCCAATCTTCTAAACATGATGTTGTTGAAATAATTCACTAATGAAATTCAATATCTCGTTAACATGATCATCATATCCATTGGAAATCCAAATCTAAGACTGGTGATAGGTTGAACATACCTTAATATGCCGAAATCACTGAACCACAAGGTGTAATCCGACTCCGGTTGGTTATGTGCCCCTCCAAGGTGTTACTTCTCTTCAATGATCACTCACAAGTGATACTCAATCATTCAATGATCACTCATACATGTTCTAAGTGTTTAGAAGGGAGATTATTGCTCTCTGGACTCTCAAAGATGAAGTATAGACGAAGGAAATGAAAGCCCAAGCGGTTGTTGTCCCATATATAATATTCTGCATTATTGATAAGTTAGCGCACGCTACTAAGCATCCCTTAGCGTGCGCTAATAATGGTTGACTTCAAAATTTGTCCGGGTGCGTCAGCGGGAATCTTATCCGGACCCATGTCCCGCTGGCGCATGAGCTAGCTGTCCCGCTCAATAATTGAGTCCTTAGCGCACGTTACTCATACCTGCGTAGCGTGCGCTAATAATGGCCCGATAGCGCGCGTTAAGATACATTCTTAGCGTGCGCTATCACGAGGTTGTTTGAGCAATTTTGCATGTTTCTATACTTATATACAATGATATCAATGCACGAAATATCATACTCCAATAATCAAAATCACAAATCCGAATAATAAAGGGTTGAATACAAATGAAATACAACATAATAAATCCGGATATTACAGAAGTCGACAAAGTCGACCACTCCTGAATCGGGGGGGGGGGGGGGGGAGTTCGGCAGCCTCTACTAAGGCGGATCCCGCTACACTATACATATCTCAGAGCAGCATTCGTGCCCGCCAGATACTAGAAGCTACCGGCATGAACGCTGACGATTTTTTTAGGGCGACAGATGAGCCCGCTGCACTAGCGCGGCGTTTATCCTTTCAGACACCACGATCGACCCCCTCGCAGACGGAGACTTGTATGCCTCCCATCCACCGACCCATGTCTAGCCCTCACACATCAGGAGATGTACGGATTTCCTCGTCCGCGGTGCCCCACGGTCCGCCACTGACTCTATTCATGCCTCCGATGGTTCCGACTATTCCAGAGGTCGATAAGACGGGAGTCCGAGTTCCCGTTCGATTGATTAGCCATGACGAGGCGTACGTCTACGAGTCGTGGCCAGACAACATGTGTTGGCGGAGTTGTCGGGTTTCGAAGACGAAACTGTACGAGAAGATAGAGAGGGAGAAGAAGAAGGGGAAAAATGTAGTCGAGGAGGAGAAGAAAAAGAAGAAGACTCGTGGCCGAGCAAAGGGTCTGGCGCTCGACTCATACGTAAGTAAGCATGGCCGTTACGAGATTCCTCTAGACAGACACGGCCGGCCGGTGATGTCGTCTGACGCTATGGCGTCATATAGCCGTAATGTTGGCTTTGTCATTCGGGACAGAGTCCCCGTTTTGTGGCCTGATTGGGGGGACGTGCCGCAGTGCGTGAAGGATGCTTTGAACAATGCTATGTCGGTAAGTTAATATATATTTAATAAGTGTTTTTCAATCAACACGTAGTTCTTCAAAATGCAATATGTGATGTTTTTAAATTATTGCGTATTTATGCTGTTCATAGGTGTGGTTTGTCATTCCCGACTCTCTACTACGTACTTGGTGTGACGAGGTGCAGTCTACCAAGTAAGTCATTTTAATTTATTTTGTATCTACATTGTTTGCGTAATTTTTTTTCTTACGAATAATATATGTTGTGCAACGTGTGTTGTAGGTACAAATCTTGGAAAAATGAGATGCACATGTTCTGGACAGCTTGGGGTGATACCCGAGAGGCTACCCCGGAAGAATTCAAGTTCCGGGAGTACGAGTGGAAGTGGCTACGCGCCCATTTTCGCGACCTGGAGTTCATGGTATGACTAAAATACCCTCATTTCATTCTTTCTTTTTCAATTTTTATTTTTTTTGAATTCTAAATATAAACTCGATTTTTTTTAAATTAATGTTTCAGAATTTAAAAAATACTTGAAGTTCCGATTTTTTTAAATTAGAAAAAATCGGAACTTCAGGTATTTTTTTAAATTCTGGAATATTAATATTAAAATATCGGAATTTTTTCAAAAGTGGAAATAAATTATTTTAATAAAAATAAAAAATAGAATATTATTTTCCATAAAAAAATTAAAATCTGAATATTGTATTTTATTTATTAAAAACTGCTAGTATTTAATAAAAAATAATAATATTTCAGTTTTAATTTTTTTTTAATTCTAAATATAAACTCGATTCTAAATAATATTTTTTTGAAGGCGACTAGCTTGACCAACACGACCAATCGTGTTGGTCTGACTGACCATCACAGTCTGGGTTCCCGGTCGTTAGCCAGAGTTGCCCACGAGGCCATTTCTTCTGATTCGTTGGACGCATTTGCCTACGTGACTCAGAAAGCATATCCGAACCGTCCCGAGGAGCATATAAGTCTTTTTTTATTTTATTTTGGTAATAAAATAAATGCCTTTGTATCTTACTTTGATATTGAAATATTTATTTTCATATTAACTTAGGAGCGTGTGCGGGAGGAGTCTCAGAGGATGCTTGCTGAGATTGCTCGGGAGCAGTATCTGGACTTAGCGGAGATCGACCTCGATTCTGCCATTGGACAGATCGATCAGGCCGATCCTTATGTTCGCGCTAGGGTGTGGGGTACCGTCTACCCTCCTAGAGGTAGTCGGTACCGCACTAAGATGATGGGAGCCGAGGGTCATCATGTATTGAAAGATACCCCCGGCTTCCAGCGCCCTTGCGGATGGGATGCACAGACTGCCTATCTCGAGGAGCAGTTGAGAGCGGAAAGGGAGCTCCGAGCTGAGAATGAAAGGAGGACTCAGACGCGGTTACATGAGAGCGAGCAGAGGACTGAGTAGGGGTTAGAGAGTTTCCAGAGACAGCAGCAGGCCATGATGGACTATATGATGACGCTGACTTAGACCATTACTCAGGCTGGACTGCAGGCACCTGCTCCACCGTCTTCTCTCTTCGGACAGACCCCATCTTCATAGCCTCGTGATGAGGATATAGGGGATGGTGGTAATCCTTCTACTACTACATTTCGACATTTAGATGATTTTGGTAGTGGATTGTAGTTGTGTTGTTGTAGTACTCTTGTATATTTATAATTGTGTTACAATTGTGTAAGTGATTTTGTTGACGCTACTAGTATGTTGATGAAATTAATGTTCTTGAATGTGTTGTGCGTTGTGTTGCATATAATGTTGGGCATATTATTGATGGTATTAGTTGAATGTGTTGCGCGTTGATTGTTGTTGATAATGGGAGCTGGTGTATAAAAATTGCAGGTGCAGAAAATACAGGTTTTGGGATCCCAAAATCTGAATTAATTTTTTTTTATATTAGGTTTGAGCCGACGACTTTCCAAAGGTCGTCGGCTAAAGAAAAATATTTTTTTTAAGAAAAGGTTTTAGCCGACGACTTATAAAACCATCGTCGGCTAAAGTGTATTTTTTTTTAAAAAAGGTTTTAGCCGACGACATTTAAAACGGTCGTCGGCTAAAGTGTCCTGTTTTATTTTTTTTAAAACATGTTTTAGCCGACGACATATGTAAAGGTCGTCGGCTAAAGTTTTATTTTTTATTTTTTAATAATCAGGTTTTAGCCGACGACATTTGAAAAGGTCGTCGGCTAAAGTTTTTTTTTTTCAACAGGTTTTAGCCGATGACCTTGATGTAGTGATCGGCTAAACTTTGAACTTTAGCCGACGACTACCAAAAAAGTCGTCGGCTAAACCTTGGCCGACGAATATCGGTTGACGGTTTTTTAGCCGACGACTCACGTGATTAGCCGACGACTTTGGGGTTTAGCCGACGACTTTAAGTCGTCGGCTAAAGTGTGAATTTTGGTAGTGACATAGTATTGCATATACATCATCTTTTAGTGTTTATGTGATCTACTTGCATGCTATGCAGTTAGATAATTTGTGCCTGGAATTTATACTATTTTGTTTATTATCTCAATTTACAATGTCGATATCTGTTCCTGCAAACTATGACAAAATTCGCGACATTTTGTGCGAATATCCGCTAACTAAAGACAACTTCATTAAGTGGAAATACAACTACTGCTTGGCACTAAGTGGCTTGGGTAATGTAGGTGTACTTGACGCAAGGTTTCCTGCATTCGAACCGAGTGATGTGGATATTGCTTAAAGAGCTGAATGGTTTAGAAAAGACCAACTTGCAATAATAAAGTTGATGGAAGATAGCCTCACTGATGAATTGAAGGGATTTTTCCAAAAGACACTTTGTGCAAAAGGCAACCTAGTTGTACTCGAAAGCCGTTACAAAGCAAGTTCCATCAATGAAATCATTACCATTGAAGGTATGGGAGAAATCAGAATGGATGATGACTTCTTTGGTGACATAGATACCTCGGGGGACATTCTCCCTGGGTATTGTGACAAGTGCAAGGGAGATGACTCACACTTCAAGAAGGATGATCAGAGTTCAAATGCAATATGGACAAGTGTTTCAATTGCTGGGAGCCTAGACATCATAAGAAAGAATGCAAGAATCCCAAGAGGAAGAAAGTCAAGCATGATATTGACTTGTGCCTTGGATTCTTTTTATTGGTTGTGTGTCTTGGATTAGATGCCACTCACAAATTATTCTTTCTTTTCGGATATCAAGGTAGTATCCAAGCCTTAAAAGTGTTGAAGTCATTGAAGAGTTGGGGTGATTCACAAAGCACAAAGATTCAGTAGTAGCTAGAATTAGACTAGCAAGAATAAAATGATTATTTTATTAAGGATTTTGCTAGAAATTTAATTTAGTTATCCAAACTTGTTAGCGATGGATATTCCATTATTTTCGATGGAATGCATTTTACTATTTCTTTTAATGGTAATGATATTTGTCGTGGGAAACAAGAACATGGTTTATGAGATAATTAATTCTAGTACTCCTACAATACTGAAATGTGAACCAACGAATAACACAAATAATTCAATTTCTTCGAACAAAATCTATCTTTGGGATTTAAGGCTTGTGCACATAGGCCTTGACAAAACAATCATGTTGGTTCAAGATGGACCCTTAAGCGACTAAAAGCTTGGGACTATCCCAATATGTGAATATTTTCTAGAAGACGACATGAGCAAGAAGTCTAATAGTTTTGTAGGAGCTAGTGCCAAAGAACTCCTAGAGCCTGTACACACTAATGTGTGTGGACCCTTCAAAACCCGAGCTTATGGAGGCTTCGAATGTTGTGTCCTTTATGGATGACTATTCGAGGTTTAGTTTTACTTAATAGCACGCAAATCTGAGGCCTTGGATAAGTTCAAGAGTTTTCGAGCTAAGGCTGAAAATCAATTAAGTAAGAGTATCAAGTGCCTTGGATTTTATGGAGGGGGTAAGTGTGATACCCCGTAATAAATAAATCGGGTGATTTTATATTCTGTGAACCGTTGAATAATTCGGTCATCGTGTCGGAGTTGATAATTATGTCGCTCGTGTTGTTTAGAACGACGAACTTGAATTTTGTAATTGCGGAGTGGTACTATATATTTTATATATATTGTTTTGTACGTTACCGCCGTATCAACATTCATCGGGATGAGATAGAGATAATAATCCTAACAATTATAAGGATATATATATATATATATATACATGCTGTGTGTGTATACTATATATATACTATAACCGCCTCGGTTAAATGATAAGAAGGGATTGTCGTGAACATCCCAGTAGTCAGAAAGAAAAAAAAAAGAGAGAAGAGAAAAGAAAGAGAAGAACAGGAAGCTCGAGAAGAAAAAGTCCGAGGAGGGTTTCGTCTCTAGAAGAAAATTTCTCCGATAAAACTTCACAATTTATATATCGATTTGTTCGTATTGACGAGTAGATTGTGAATATGTATTTAGATTTTCAAATCGATGTCGGATTTATCCGGACGGAGCAAAAAATGGTAATGCCGTCGACTTGCCCGTACGGACTCTCCTGTGGTCGGAACTTTGAAAACTTTATATCGTTGTGAAGCTTTCGTCGCAAGGGACTCGTTTTTGTCCCTATTGCGAAGTTTCATAGCTGGCTGGTGGGTGGGTGTGCGAGGTGCGTGTATGTGTGTGTTAGTGTGTGTATTATGTGTGTGTTGTGCTTGTGTCGTGTGTGTATGTGTGTGCGGGTGTTTGTGTGTGCTGATGTGTGTGTGTGTTTGTGTGTTACTCTGTGTGTGTGTGTATGTGTGTGCGAGTGTGTGTTTGTACGCGGGTGTGTGTGTTGTGTGTAAGTTTGTGTATTTAAAGTTCGGGCCCTGATGACTAGGGATGTCGGCGTGTTTTTACGTGTAAAAATACCGTTAGTTGATAGTAAAGAAGCTTCCGGTAAGGTTAAGATAGACGGGAGGCGTGAAAACGACTATTAGATAGTCATATAAAGCTTTGGGGTGGAATACATATATTTTGAAAACCCAAGGCTATGCCATTTGAGAATTATAAATAAAGTTGGACTTGATTGAAGTTTTCTAAATCTTCAATTTGACCTAAACTTTAATATTTTCTTGGAAAAGTGTATAGCCTTTTTGGTTTCAATCCAAAATGGGTCAAACGAACTCCAAATGACTTTTAATTCAAAACACAACATTCGTACACCCCAATAACGCGCAGAGTGTGTCCGTAACTATGTCTCACCCAGACTCGGCTAAATTAGAATGTAGGGTTCTAATGATTATATAAATCTTAATCCGTTAATTATATAATAAGATCCGTTTTAGGTTGAAGGTCTGGCTAATTGCTCAGTCTATTTTCCATGTCAATTGAACCTTTTCCATTCACTGGAATGCCAGGCAAGTACTTTGATTACGTTTGTTGTACTTCATGTGAATGAATATGTGAAAAATATGTTTTCTGTCAAATGTGGGAATATCAGAAAATGTGATTTCAGAAAGTGGTAATCTCTATGGTTTGTGACGTGCGTAATTAGCGGAAGTGTGAAAATTGCGGATATTCAGTATCATTGCGCATTGACATGAAATAATATGTCATAAACATGCATTGCGGAGCGGAAAATAATGAATATGTGAAAAATATGGTTGCTGTGAAAAGTGGTAATTTCAGAAAATGTGGTTTCAAAAGTGATAATTTCATGAAGTGATAATTTCTGTGGTTTGTGACATGTGTGATCAGCGGAAATGTGAATTAGCGAATATTCAATATTATTGCTCATTGACATGAAATAATATGTCATAAACATGCATTACAGAAAGCGGAAAAATCCAAGTAAGCGACTTGGGTTGGCCAAAAGAGCCGAGCAGAATGGGCCCGTGTGCGTGAGTCATGGCATGCATGGGAATTGCATTGCATTGCATATACAATAATGATGATTGTGGTATCGTATTCCGGAATATATATATATATATATATATATATATATATATATGATGGCACTGTGATGTGGTTGTTTATTCACTTGTGGTACATATTTATGAATCTGTTGCTACCCAAAATATTATCCGGAGATAGATATTGCTGGAATGGGAGAAGCGGGCGATCGTCTTTTAGCACATGGGCTGGTCTCCTTAAATTGCAGAGTTCTTGGCGGCCAGTGTGCGGTCCGAGAAATGCACGCGTCTGAGTCGCTGTCATGGGCGGTCCCACCTTGTACCTTTCGGCGGGTTTGTCGGTAGGTGATAAGGTGGGACAGCCCGTGACAGCGACTCAGACGCGTGCAGACTTCTCATTGGACCGCACAGCTGGCTGCCAGCAACTCCTGCGGACTTTAAGGAGACTAGCCCATGTGTTAAAAGACGATCTCCCGGTTATTATAATACAGCAAAGGTTCGAAAACACATTCATAAAAACGTACACATACGTTCAGTACCAAAATCCGTCCAAGAATACATACATTCCTTCAGGCTCTCGGTTTCCTCTCTTGGATCTACCTCAAGACTTCTCTCTCAGCACCTCTCATCCAGAAGACGGTCGGCAGAGGCAAGAACTCCCTGTAGTACAGATTCAACGAGACTCACAAGCCTTGGAACTCCAACATACAGCTACTACACGCCGTGAGAGACTGTCGATTTCTCACGGCCGTCACAGCTCATCAACGTTGTTACAAGAACTCACAGAACATCATATCTGGTTCTTCCGGCAATCTACACACTCAGTAGCTAAGATAACTAAGGTCTTTACACTCATTGTAATTGTACTCTAACATTAATACTTGTATCCCAGAATATTTGTATTAATAACATCTCGCGAGAGCATTCAAGTCCGGGACTAACAACCCCGACAAATCTTATGTTATTTACTTTCTCTACGGAAGTGCTCTCGCACTTTGTTTGCTATCCATCCAATCCAGCAATATCTATCTCCGGATAATATTTTGGGTAGCAACAATTGGCGCTAAAAGGAGGGGATCTAAACCTTCATTTTTATTCCTACCGTCCCGAAGAACACTCACTGTTCTCGGGGCATATACTTGAAGTGACACTCACTGCGCTTCAAACAAAGCCTTCAGAATCATGACGTCCGTCACTACATCGAAGAAAGCCGCTCCCCGAACCGCCGGACACCATATCCCGGCTCAATCCGAGCCCCAGCCGATGGCAGAGGGAAGTCGCGGCAACGCGAGACTCTCGATCCCTCACCTGAAGGGTGGCCCCAGCCTCTCACTCGATCAGTTCCAGACCACGGAACAGATCGCGGAGGCTATGGCCATCCTAAAGGAGCGACAGAGAGCATGCGCGGCGCCCGCTGTAACTCCCTCGGCCATCCGCCGCGTGGTCAAACGAAAGTTCAAGGGTCTACTGGGCGAGAGATCGTCAGAAAGCCCCAACTTGTGAGAAAAGGCTCTCGCAAGGTCGGACGGTTCCATATTCAGTCGCTTGGGAAGCGACCCATCATGGCGACCGGGGCATATTGGCCCCAACCACGAGACGACGGAATCCGAGCCCGTCACCAGGAGTTCGGCCTACCCAACTCCCAACCGAATACAAGTCAACCGTTTGGCTCCCACTCCGAACGCCAGGGGGTCAGTACTAGATCGCCTCGGCTCCCGCTCTGAGCGCCTAGCCGCAAGCAGCCAGGCCACGGCGATGGCCGCTATGCAACGCCAGCTCGACGAGATGAAAGCACTCTTGGATACTGGGGCAAGCACCAGCAGAAAGATCATCGGACCAACCGAGCCACTTGCGGTCCACATCAAGCTCGCCCCCGTGCAACCAAGGGTCGCTCCTCCCAATACACCTCTATATGAAGGGAGATCGGACCCCGAAACCCACCTAAGTAAGTTTCGAATCTACATGACCGGGTGTGGGGCATCAGACGTGACCAAGTGCCGAATTTTCCCATTAACATTGGGCGAACTGGCCCATAGGTGGTACGTCTCACTACCACCGCGATCGATCATCTCCTTTGAGAAACTGGCGAGTGACTTCACGTCATACTTCGCCGCCAAGGTCTCCAGACCAGAAGGCCCCCACCGCATGATGAAAATCAGGCAGGGGGAAGACGAATCCGATACATATTATATCGACCGGGTGGACGAAATCGTCCTCACCGGCGAGCCCATCAGCGACGAGCTCGCTCTCTATTCAGTCCTGGGGGGATTCTACGATCACTCATGTAATACCCGGTTATAATTCATTCATTTTCATTCAGTAATTATCAGTCTGTAATTGTCACTCAGTAATTCTCACTCATTAATAATCACTCATCATTCACGATTCATTCATTTGCATTCACTGTTGGCATGTTGTAATCGTATATCAGTTACCGATTGTCATTTCATCTCCGTTTAGAGACCGAGATGGGAGTATCATCCTTGGCTTGTGTTAGACTTGTTCATTTTCACATTCTTATGATATGTCGGATCATTCATCAGTCGTAGCGAGGAATCGGAGTTATCTGATTTTTCACCTTGGCCAGCATCGAGTTACGGCCGTAAGGACTTTGGGTTACGGCCGTAACAAGGGTTCGTTGTTTTCAGGCCATTTTGGACGAATGGGACTTACGGCCGTAAGGTCTTGTGATACGACCGTAAGTTGAGCAGGTACGGCCGTAAGGCTGGCCGGTTACGGCCGTACATGTCCAGCAGGCTGCCTAGGCATTTTTGGCCGAAGACGAGTTACGGCCGTAAGAAGGTGAGGATACGGCCGTAAGTGGTGTTCGTAAATTTTAGGTGCTGTCGACCAAGGGTGACTTACGGACGTACGGGTTGCGGCATACGGCCGTAAGTCGAGGAAGGTACGGCCGTAAGGCTTGGCGATTCTGGCCGTCTGGCTGCAGCAAGGTGCACAGTCGTTTTCGACGAAGAGGGCTTACGCTGTAAGTTTGGATGGATACGGCGTATCATCCGAAATTCTGACCGTAAGGTGTGCGGAATGCCGTAGTAAGTGTCGGCGGATGTTTTTGTGAAGCGGGTTACGCCGTAACTCAGAGCGATTACGGCCGTAAGTCATCGGCGAACTTCTGACGAAGCCGAGTTACGGCCGTCTGAGTTGGCGGTCTGGCCGTAAGGCCGTTGACCTAGAATGTTACAGTAGTAAGAGGGCCGAGTTACGTAGTAACTTCCGTGATGTTAAGGACTTGGCCGGGATATTTTTCCTCATTTCTTCATTTTTCCATCTTTATCCGAGAGAGAGGGTTGAGGGAGAGATTTTGCCATAATCAATCATTTGAGTGTGTATTTTTCATCATCTTCAATCATTTGGGAAGCTTGGATACTCGATTTAACTCCTATTCTTCGGATCGAAGTGGTTGGATCTTCAAGAGGTAATTTCTTCAACATCTTGGATTTCGATTTTGTGTTGGGATATGATGTTTTGGACGTTATAATCATGTTATATGAAGGGATATGTATATGATTATGAGTTTGTATAAGGATTCATTGGATTATTGAGGGGTTATTCTAGAACACTTTGAATATCGAGTTGAAATTGGGGGTTTTCGATTAATTGTTGTTATAATCACGTTTTTGGACATTCATAACGGATTATTGATCGTATTGAAGATGTTTTGTTGGTTTGAAACACTTCTTGGGGATTTGAGGATGGTATTATTGAGGTTTAGTTGTAATCAATCGAAGTTGGCCTCAAAGTGTTCGATATAATGCCCCAATGAACTTGGTTTAATCGTATCGACGTTTTGAGTTCGTTATATTCGTGTTTAATTCGTATATTGAACGGATTGTTGGTAATTGTATTGAATTAAGGTTGTTCGAGCAACCGACACTTTATTTAGGACATTTGTTCGTGGAAGGACTTTCTTCATCGGTATTGAGTAAGTTGATTCTTACTCGGTTAAAAGGATATTCATTCCTTTTGTTGTTGATCATTCATAATCATAACTCATTCATCATTGTATTAATCATATTGAGACTTGTAATTGTCGAATAATCACTTCATTAACGAGGAACGGCGGTTCCAATCATTTCATTGAAACTATCAATCACTTCATTATCACTTTCATCACGGTAAGTCATTCTTGACGTTGTCAGATTATTATTATTCATTGATATTCATTATGGTCATTCTCGTTCATATGACCTTCTGGGTTCATATTGCGTGGCCGGGTGCGGATGTGTGGAATTTTTAGTCGGGCACATGATGGCCATGTATTGGGAGTGATACATTGGACTGTGCACACGGTAACGATTACCTCCGTGAGACTAATTAGGTACAAGGACGGGTGTGTCCGGTCATCCATCTTGTACACTTGCACAGAACACTACGGGCGTACTATGGTACTCCTCTTCAGCGTAATTCATAAGTAAGGATATTTCATAACTTCAGATATATCATGATTGTGTAATTTCAACCCTTGAGGATTGTTGTTACGTATGGCGGCCCGTTTGGGGAATTTTGGTTTTCAGGTCACGGCAAGGCAAAGGCACGGGAAGAGCATGTTGACGGCGAGGAGTCCTAGTGATACTAGTTGGGGGCCCCAGTTATTCCGTTTGTTTCAGTCGTTTCAGTCATTTCCGTCATTTGTATTTTCTGCTGCAAATTCCATTTGAGATGTTTAATCGTTCAGGGTGGTGTATTTTATCCCCATATAAAATATACTAGTATTCGGTTTTGTCCTGGTGTGTTGTACTTAAACTCCTCGTCGGAGTATTTGGTAATATAATGTGGTTCGGTACTGCAATTATATTATTTAATTCATCATTTTCAATTGCCTGGTGGGTCCCAGTCGGGAATTTACGGCACTGTAATATCCGCCTAGTTTGGGGTGTTACAGAGTTGGTATCGGAGAGTGGTTTTGAATACTACCCTCCAAGTCATGTCTCATTTGAAATCATCGTCATCGGACTAGTATCATTGGACTTTCGCGTCACGTGTGACCTGTGAAAATGCTGAGCCAATCAGACCAAGAACTGTAAGATTTCTAACGCCATGGTATAATTTCTGGCAAGAATCATTCATTCATAATTCATCAGTTAACAATCCTCAACCATCATTTTCATTTGACCAGGACGGTCATGTTAACTTGTTAATCACTCAATTCATTTCATTATTCAGTTGTTGATCAGGAAGATCAAATCATTAATTATGTTAACTTGTTCAAGATAATCATGTCACCTCAGTTAATCATTCATGTAATCACTGTGTTAGAGCGCGTATGCTCATTTTCATCATCTCATGTCATAATCATAACGTGATATTCATGCGGGAAATATAATCATCATGTGACTTTCCTACTTCAGTATGGAAAGATCTGGCCGAGGACGAGGAGGACGAGGCCGTGGAGCGAGCCGAATCCCGAGAGCTCGTGTGAATACACGTGCAAACGCGAGAAATAATGCTATTTCATCGAGCAGAGACACTGCCACTCATTCACCTGGACACGATCATTCACTAACGGGGAGTCGTATCCGGGACACGGCTCAGTCAGAAGGTGTCCGGGTTGACCCACTCGCTTTTATGCAGGGCATGATGGCCCAAATAACCCAGATGGCACAGCTGATGGAGACGATGCATAACTCCGTCAATCAAAATCAACAGGCTCCTCCGCCGCCACCTCAGAGGCAAGAGAGGAATGTGAGCAATATCATCGGCGACATCTCTCGCCAGAGACCACCGACTTTCGAGGGCTCGTCGGAGCCGGCAGATATTATTCATTGGCTCGAGCATTTAGAGAAGTTGTTTTCTATGGTAGAGTGTCCCGAAGGACACAAAGTTTCTGTTGCAGCTTACTACTTGGGCAAGAGCGCGCATTCTTGGTGGTTGTCGTTGAAGCCCACCGAAGGATCATGTACTTGGGATCAGTTCAAAACTCTCATGATGGAGAGGTATTATCCGGCCCCGCTCAGAGAGGCCAAACTGTCAGAATTACTCACCCCGACCCCTCAGCAGATGAGGATGTTCTCGCCATTGCCGAGAAATTTCAGGAACTTCTTCCGTTCGCCTCATCTATCATTCATTCCGAGGCAGATAAGATTAAGTATTTCAGCAAGAGGCTGAAACCCCGTATGAGACTACAGTTGCTTAATCATAATTGCACCACGTTGGCTGAATTCATTGAGAAAGCTCTTACCTATAAGCTTACTGCTAAGGAGATTGCTAAGCAGCAACCTTCATCTGCTAGCAAGAAGTCCAAGAACCGTAATCAGTCTGACGGCAGTCAGGCCACTTTCAAGAAACCTCGTGCGGGCTCTGCTTTTTCTGAGCGACCTCCCGTGACGTCTAAACCCGTGGAATCTCAGTCACGAGCGGCCAGCTCGGCCATCACCTGTTATAACTGTGGGGATATTGGTCATGTCAGCACCAAGTGTCCGAGACAGTCTGTCACGTGTCATAACTGTGGAATTGTTGGGCATAAGGCCCGTTTTTACCGTAGGGACTCCAAACCTACTCAGACGTCATCTCAAGCCCCTAAGCAATCAGCCGTTCAGAATCAGGCCACTCAATCAGCGTCGTTTAAAACGACAGGAGCGACTAAAGGTGGAGCCTATAGCAGTGACGAGCGTCGGTCTGCAGGACTAGCAAGCCCCGGATTTATGAGATGAAGAAGACCGATGATCCCGAGGCCCGAATGATTTCAGGTACACTCGATATTCTATCTCAACCTATGTGTACCCTTTTTGATACTGATGCATCACATTCATTCATTTCCGAGTCATGTTTGAGTAGACTACGTCTGGGTAGTACTACTAGTTGTGAGCCTTATGTCATTGGCCTACCTGATGGTAGACGAATTATCGGTAATCGTGAGATTCGTAATCGGTCAGTTTCATGGTCGTGTATGGCCAGCGGACCTAATCGTAGTAGATTTGCCTAGGGACGACGTCATCTTGGGTATTGATTGGATGGATCGTCATGATGCCATCATTAGTGTCCGTAAGCGTATGATCACTATCATTTCAGACGATGGGGTGGAATATGTGTTTCAGGGAGGTAATCCCGGCTGTTCGGGTAAGGTCATTAATTTGATGAAAGCAGTGCGATTACTCAGTCAGGGATGTGTTGGTTATTGGTGCTACATGACCAAAACCGAGAAGTCATCAGTAATGTTGACGGATATTCCGGTAGTGAGGGAGTATGCCGACGTTTTTCGAGACGAGTTACCTGGTTTACCTCCACAGAGAGATGTGGAATTCACGATTGAGTTGGAACCTGGTACGTCTCCGATATCGAAGGCACCATACCAGATGGCCCCGACCGAAATGCAGGAATTAAAGAACCAACTTGAGGAGTTGTTCGAGAAGGGTTATATCCGACCGAGTGCGTCTCCGTGGGGAGCACCAGTGTTGTTTGTCAAGAAGAAGTATGGTTCATTCCGTTTGTGTATTGATTATCGGGAGTTGAACAGAGTGACAATCAAGAATAAGTATCCCTTACCCCGTATTGATGATCTTTTAGGTCAACTTCAGGGAGCTTCAGTATTTTCCAAGATCGACTTAAGATCTCGATATCACCAGTTGCGGATTCGAGAGTCAGATATCGCGAGGACGACTTTTCGAACACGCTATGGTCATTATGAGTTCGTAGTTATGCCGTTCGGGCTAACTAATGCACCTGCGGTATGCATGGAGTTAATGAATCGGGTTTTCATCGACTTTTTAGATCAGTTTGTTGTTGTCTTCATCGATGACATTTTGATTTATTCTCGTAGCCGAGAGGAACACGAGGTTCATCTTCATCAGGTTCTCGACGTGTTGAGACGAGAGCAACTTTATGGAAAGTTTTCCAAATGTGAGTTCTGGATGTCCGAAGTGACTTTTCTCGGACATGTAATTTCATCAGACGGAGTTCGTGTCGACCCTCAGAATACGGAGGCTATCCGAGACTGGTTACCTCCGAAGAATGTTAAGAAAATCCGAAGTTTTCTCGGATTAGCGGGCTATTATCGGCGATTTGTGGAGGGATTTTCTAGAATCGCTCAACCCTTGACGGACCTTTTGCGAAAGGATAAGAAATACACATGGTCCGATGCATGTCAATGGAGTTTTGAGGAACTCAAGAGCCGGTTAATGTCAGCACCTGTACTTTCCTTTCCACAAGGGACGGAGGGATTTATGGTTTATAGTGATGCGTCCGGACAGGGTCTCAGATGTGTACTCATGCAGAATGGGAAGGTTATTGCTTATGCTTCACGGCAATTGAGACCTTACGAGGTTAACTATCCGACTCACGACCTGGAGCTAGCAGCCGTGGTGTTCACATTGAAGATTTGGCGTCATTGTCTTTATGGCGTTACTTGTCAGATATTCACCGATCATAAGAGTTTAAAGTATATATTCACTCAGAAGGAGTTAAATATGCGACAGAGACGGTGGTTAGAACTAATCAAAGATTATGATATCGAGATCCTTTACCACCCGGGCAAGGCGAACGTTGTCGCCGACGCCTTGAGTCGTAAGTCCGTTCAGGAGCAGATGCTTGATCGTTTAACAGTTCAGAAGGAGCTTGGCGAGAATTCCTTAGACCGAGATCGAGTGCAGCTTGGCGAGTTCGAGGGACGACTTTGTATGTTAGAGATTTCATCGTCACTTGAGGAGGAAATCGGGAGAATCAAGGTTCGGACCCGGCATTGTTGCGCATCCGTGAGGATGTGGCTCGAGGAAAGCCCACGGATTCGTGGTCCACGAGGATGGACTTTTGAGATTTAAGAATCGGTTGTGCGTCTCGCGAATGTCGAGTTGAAAAACTCTATTTTGAGAGAAGCTCATGCTACCCCTTATTCTGTTCATCAGGGTCCGGCAAGATGTACAAAGACTTGAAACAAAATTACTTGGTGGAGTAATATGAGCGAGAAGTCGCGAATTTGTTTCGAGATGCTTAACTCACAACAAGTCAAGATTGAACATCGGCGGCCGGCGGGTATGTGAAACCTCTCCCTATTCAGTGGAAGTGGGAAGACATTTCTATGGATTTCATCACGAGTTTGCCGGCGAGTCGTCGTGGCATGAATACGATCAGGTGATTGTGGACCGCTTAACTAAATCAACTCATTTCCTTGAGATCAAGGATACGTGGGGTCCCGAGAACTAGCTCGATTGTTCATCAAGGAGATAGTGAGGCGCATGGTACTCCTAAGAGTATCGTTTCCGATCGTGACGGACGATTTGTGTCCCATTTTTGGAAATCGATTCATCGTGCTATGGGAACTCGGCTCAATCTCGATCACGCCTTTCATCCTCAGTCCGACGGACAATCAGAGAGGACTATACAGACATTAGAGGACATGTTGAGGGCATGCGTCCTCGATTGGAAGGACGATTAGGAAGCCCAACTACCATTGATCGAGTTCACGTATAATAATAGTTGGCATGCTTCCATTAAGATGGCACCTTACGAGGCCTTGTCCGGTCGTCGTTGTCGATCTCCTTTGTGTTGGGATGACTTGTCAGAATCAATCGGCACCGAGCCCGATATGCTTATAGCCGCCCGGGAGAAGGTAGCTTTGATCAAGAGTCGTATGTTCACAGCTCAGAGTCGACAGAAATCCTATGCAGATAATCGTCGTCGACCACTAGAGTTCGAGACGGGTGACCACATTTTGGTCAAGGTATCCCCGAGTCGAGGTATTTTCCGTTTCGAAAAACGGGGGAAGTTGAGTCCGAGATTCATTGGACCGTTTGAAATTTTGGATCGAGTAGGCGAGTTAGCTTATCGATTGGCTTTACCTCCGGCATTGAGTCGAATTCATAATGTGTTTCACGTCTCTCAGTTGCGGAAGTATGTTGCCGACCCGAGCCACATACTTCAGTTCGACGAAATCGAGATCGCGGATGATCATTCGTACCAGGAGCGTCCTGTACGAGTGTTGGAGCGGCGAATCAAACAGTTGAGGAACAAGACGATCCCTTTGGTCAAGATTCAGTGGTCCAGACACAGAGTCGAAGAGGCCACTTGGGAAACCGAGGAGAGTATGCGGGAGAGTTATCCCGAGTTGTTTGACCCTTAGTTTCGGGGACGAAACTCTTTTTAAGGGGGGGAGTATGTAATACCCGGTTATAATTCATTCATTTCCATTCAGTAATTATTAGTCTGTAATTGTCACTCAGTAATTCTCACTCATTAATAATCACTCATCATTCACGATTCATTCATTTGCGTTCACTTTTGGCATGTTGTAATCGTATAGCAGTTACCGATCGTCATTTCATCTCCGTTTAGAGACCTAGATGGGAGTATCATCCTTGGCTTGTGTTAGACTTGTTCATTTTCAAATTCGTATGATATGTCGGATCATTCATCAGTCGTAGCGAGGAATCGGAGTTATCGGATTTTTCACCTTGGCCAGCATCGAGTTACGGCCGTAAGGACTTTGGGTTACGACCGTAACAAGCATTCGTTGTTTTCAGGCCATTTTGGACGAATGGGACTTACGGCCGTAAGGTCTTGTGATACGGCCGTAAGTTGAGCAGGTACGGCCATAAGGCTGGCCGGTTACGGCCGTACATGTCCAACAGGCTGCCTAGGTATTTTTGGCCGAAGACGAGTTACGACCGTAACAAGGTGAGGATACGGCCGTAAGTGGTGTTCGTAAATTTTAGGTGCTGTCGACCAAGGGTGACTTACGGCCGTAAGGGTTGCGGCATACGGCCGTAAGTCGAGGAAGGTACTGCCGTAAGGCTTGGCCGGTTACGGCCGTACGCTGCAGGCAAGGTGCCTGGTCGTTTTCGACGAAGAGGGCTTACGCCCGTAAGTTTGGCCGGATACGGCCGTATCATCTGAGTTACGTCCGTAAGGTGTGCGGGTACGGCCGTAAGGGTGTCGGCGGATGTTTTTGACGAAGGCGGGTTACACCCGTAACTCAGGAGCGGTTACGGCCGTAAGTCTGTCGGCAGACTTTCGGACGAAGCCGAGTTACGGCCGTACGAGTTGGTCGGTTACGGCCGTAAGGCCGTTGACCTGGAATGTTACGGCCGTAAGAGGGCCGAGTTACGGCCGTAACTTCCGGCAGTATTTAAGGACTTGGCCGGGACATTTTCCTCATTTCTTCATTTTTCCATCTTTATCCGAGAGAGAAGGTTGAGGGAGAGATTTTGCCATCATCAATCATTTGAGTGTGTATTTTTCATCATCTTCAATCATTTGGGAAGCTTGGATACTCGATTTAACTCGTATTCTTCGGATCAAAGTGGTTGGATCTTCAAGAGGTAATTTCTTCAACATCTTGGATTTCGATTTTGTGTTGGGATATGATGTTTTGGACGCTATAATCATGTTATATGAAGGGATATGTATATGATTATGAGTTTGTATAAGAATTCATTGGATTATTGAGGGGTTATTCTAGAACACTTTGAATATCGAGTTGAAATTGGGGGTTTTCGATTAATTGTTGTTATAATCACGTTTTTGGACATTCATAACGGATTATTGATCGTATTGAAGATATTTTGTTGGTTTGAAACACTTCTTGGGGATTTGAGGATGGTATTATTGAGGTTTAGTTGTAATCAATCGAAGTTGGCCTCAAAGTGTTCGATATAATGCCCCAATGAACTTGGTTTAATCGTATCGACGTTTTGAGTTCGTTATATTCGTGTTTAATTCGTATATTGAACGGATTGTTGGTAATTGTATTGAATTAAGGTTGTTCGAGCGACCGACATTTCATTTAGGACATTTGTTCGTGGAAGGACTTTCTTCATCGGTATTGAGTAAGTTGATTCTTACTCGGTTAAAAGGATATTCATTCCTTTTGTTGTTGATCATTCATAATCATAACTCATTCATCATTGTATTAATCATATTGAGACTTGTAATTGTCGAATAATCACTTCATTAACGAGGAACGGCGGTTCCAATCATTTCATTGAAACTATCAATCACTTCATTATCACTTTCATCTCGGTAAATCATTCTTGACGTTGTCAGATTATTATTATTCATTGATATTCATTATGGTCATTCTCGTTCATATGAACTTCTGGGTTCCTATTGCGTGGCCGGGTGCGGATGTGTGGAATTTTTAGTCGGGCACATGATGGCCATGTATTGGGAGTGATACATTGGACTGTGCACACGGTAACGATTACCTCCGTGAGACTAATTAGGTATAAGGACGGGTGTGTCCGGTCATCCGTCTTGTACACTTGCACAGAACACTACGGGTGTACTATGGTACTCCTCTTCAGCGTAATTCATAACTAAGGATATTTCATAACTTCATATATATCATGATTGTGTAATTTCAACCCTTGAGGATTGTTGTTATGTGTAACTGACCCAGTTTGGGAAATTTTGGTTTTCAGGTCACGGCAAGGCAAAGGCACGGGAAGAGCAGGCTGACGGCGAGGAGTCCTAGTGATACTAGTAGGGGGCCCCAATTATTCCGTTTGTTTCAGTCGTTTCAGTCATTTCCGTCATTTGTATTTTCCGCTGCAAATTCCATTTGGGATGTTTAATCGTTCAGGGTGGTGTATTTTATCCCCATATAAAATATACTAGTATTCGGTTTTGTCCTGGTGTGTTGTACTTAAACTCCTCGTCGGAGTATTTGGTAATATAATGTGGTTCGGTACTGCAATTATATTATTTAATTCATCATTTTCAATTGCCTGGTGGGTCCCAGTCGGGGATTTATGGCACTGTAATATCCGCCTAGTTTGGGGTGTTACAACTCACCCATGTTTAGACATCTGACGAAGGACATTCCCCCGACCTACGCGATCTTCCACGCTAAGGCTGTCGATTTTCTGGCCAGGCAGAAGCTACTCACCCTCCACCTAGGCGAGGGAATGCCACCTCCTGTCTGAAAGACGACGATCGCCAAAATCAAGAAGGCGGTCGCCAAGCCACTCGGAGATCTCAAGGCGTTCGAGGATATAGAAGCCCATCTCCTCCATACGTTCAACCGAACTCCGGCCCACATTTTTTACGCCATCAAGGGGCGCGAACCCCTAAACAAGCCAAAGGCTATAAGGGACCACAGTCATCTGGACCACAATCAATATTGTGCCTACCATAAGAGTCCCGACCACAGCACCAACCAATGTCGCGACCTCCTCAGACAACTCTGGAGATTGTTCGAGGAGGGCAAGTTGAATGGCTTATTGGCTTAGCCGGAGCCCCTACCAATCTCCCAACACGATCGTCCGTGTCGAACGCGAACAGGCCGGAAAGCTCATACGAGACGACCACTCGATCAACCTCGGCGACCGTATCTACATGCTTCAATCAAGAGAAGGGAACTTCGGAAGTCTCTCCCCGATTTCCCACCTCATTGAACAAAAGGCTACTCGCTCGCCCTCTAAAGTTCGTCATCAACATGATGGACTTAGACAACGATCGCCTCCCCCAGCACAATGTACACCATCAAGGATCGTCATCTGACATGATAGTCCGAGGTATAAAAGTGCCTCCATGGTCGCAAAGATCAATGAAACCGACGATCCATCCATGCAAGGTTCCTTTGGGCTTCGATCGCTCGCCCTTCGTTTAAATACGAGGCGGGCATAGCCGAAGGTCTCTCCAAAACAAATCAGAGGATTATTTGCTCGCTCTCTAAAGTTCGTCATCTACATGAAGAACCTAGGCAGGCGATCTCCTCCCCTTACACAACGTATACCGTCGAAGATCGTCATCTGACTTGATGGTCCGAGGTAGAAGAGTGTCTCCATGGTCTTGGAGGACGATGGAACCGTTCTCTGTGCCTATGCAAGGTCCCTTTGGGCCACAATCGCCCGCCCTTCGTTTAAATACGAGGCCGGCGTAGTCTGAGGGCCCTCCAAAACTAATCTGTGGACACGTTCGCCCGCCCTCAAAGGTCCATCACTTAACGAGGTGGGTCCTTCTCGGACAATGCGACGCGTCCCTCCCCCCGTCTCAATGTACACCGTCGAGGGTCGCCATCTTCATGGCGGGCCGAGGTGGAAGTAGAGCTAACAAGCCGCAGAAGTGGAGTTGATTAATCCGACGACGCCCCGCGCAAGGAATCTTCCACACCAAGACCGCACGCCCTTCGTTTAAATACGAGGCGAGGTACAGCCTTCGGAGGACCCTACCAATTAAGTGAGTCGCGAGAACTTAGCCATCAGACGGAATGTCGCTCGTGCACAAGACATGATCATGGAGATCGGTCCATTGAACTCTGCGATTGTGCACGGCTCCTCAAGACCGAGATGGACGGCCTTTCGAGGATTCGACAAAATTGAAGACCGCTCACTCAACGATTTATTTTCGTCCCCTTAATTTCACTAAGTGAACAAAAACAAGGGGGAAGAGTGCGGAGCTACCTATACGACGATCGTCCCTATTCAATCACATATGGAGATCGGCATTTTTCAGATGTTTGTGCAGCGATCGAATTTATTGTAAAAGTTATCTATATGAGTTTATCAATTCACTTAGAGCTACACTCGCAACAATCTCTCCTCACACATTTGTACAAAGTCAATCAAAAGACTCAGAAAAGCAATCATTCAAGTGATAAATCGGAGAATCAAACATTCATTTCATTACTTGAAGCTTCAGAAGTACATACATGGTCGCCCGAAGGCCTAAGTATTACAAGAGAAAGCTACAAAACTACATGCAAAAAGCTAAAACAGTAAAAGAGAAGAGCCTCAGGCCCCTGCCTGGACTTCGCCTTCAACTCTCGGATCTGCCCGCGACCCTTCGCCAGCCTCCGGTGCGGCCTCCCCGTCCTCCGGAGCGTTAGGATGAACAAGGTTCTCCGGGGTCGGGTACCAGCTCAGGTCTGCACCGATGTCCGCGAGATCCAAGATAGGCACGGAGAAAGAAGGATGGAGGGGATGCTCCAACGCATACGCCTTGAAGTTTTCGGCTAGAGGGCGGACCTCCAGTCCTCCTTTCTTAGCAGCTCGGAGCGAGTCAGCGAATGCCATATAATAGGCAAACTCACTGACGAACTCCACATTAAGAAAAGGATTGGCCTCGGTCGCCTCTAGCTTTCCTTTCAGCTCTACCATGGCCTGTTGTGCACCCTGGAGCTCGGCCTCCTTGGCAGCCGTCTCTCCCCTCGACACCGCCAGCTTCCTATTCATCCGAGCGACAGTCACCTTCAGTTGATTGGCCTCCTTCTCAGCGGACGCCTGCAACCATCGGGCATCTGTCATCCGGTCCCGAAATCGGTCGACCGTTTCCCGGGCTTGCTCAGCATCCTGTCTCGCCAGCTCAAGTTCATGGTACGCCCGCTTAGCTGCATCCAGGTATTCATTCTCCATTGTTAAAATCTTGTCGGCGAACTTGGCATTTTCTTTCCGAGCGGCCTCGAGATCCGCATGCAGACGTGTAATAGAAGGACGCCCCTCGAACTCCTGCACAGCCTAGGCACCCATCGTCGCCGCTTGGAGAGAGAGGGCGAAAGAAGCCTGCATTGCACTCCCGGATCGCTGGCGAGCGATCGCATCTAAATCCGTCGTCCAGGCCTTCGGCAAAGCAGAAACGGACCGGTTGACATATAGCGGGACATCGCAGGCCTGGCGAGGAGATCGGCTCGCCAGAAAATCCAATACCATTGGCGGGCAAGATGGGTTAGTGCTACGGATCCTGCATCAAACAACAAAAGTTAGTACATATCCCACGCAAATGACGAAATTCAACACACAAACAAACAAAGTCTACCTCTCGGCTCTCTCTAATGAAGATTATTAGGGTTGTATATATCAAAAGCATATTTTATGCTTGTATTACCTAATTTCCCGGTCTTTCTCTATGAGAATATTTAATTCAGATCGCGGCCAAAGTATGGTTTCCTGCGAGGGGTTTCAGCCTCGGCGATCGCCATCTCCCGTAGGAAAGTCGCAGAGGACACAAGCTCATTCGCCGGGGGAACAACGGTGATCGGAGGCGCGGCGATCGGCACCTCACTGACAGGGGCATAAACTAGAGTTTCTCCCAACCTCTTCCGTTTGCGATTCGTCCGGAGCCCCTCCTCCCGAACTTCCTCCTCAGCCACGATTGGCTCTACACGAGGCTCCACCTCCAGAATGAGAGGTAACGCCACAGGAGGAGCCCGAGATGACTTCTTCTGGCGGAGACGGACCAAAACTCCAGGGTTCGACATAGCTATCTCTAGTGGGGGCTCCAAGAAACGAGGAAAGCGGACTTCTGCAATAAAGAACAATCAAACCACGGTCAGACACACTCTCTAAGCAGGACGATCGCCAAGCAATTGGAGATCGCAGAAACTTATACCTGAGACCGAGAGATGTCGTGGAAAACTGAATAGCCGAGCTGACAGCCAACGACTCTCCTTGTTGATCCGGCAAGCATCTAAATCGTCATCCGGCAAGCTTCGTATCCGCTCCCAAACGACCAGAAAGTCGAAAGGAAGCTCGTCGATCGTCGGAATATGGAAGCCTGCAAAAGGAAAACCAAATTAGATCAGTTCAGAATATGTCCGAACAAAGGGAGAGTCAGAACCCTTACCCGGATTCCTCTCCCGAAAGCCAGTCGGAATATTCCACTCGTCCATGGGATTTTTGCTCGCTAAGGCCTTCCATGAACCGCTGACCCAGAACCACTTCGCCGGGTCACCCCGCACCTTGTTCGGAACTTCGAGGATCACCCGACCGGATCGGCCCTGATTATGATAGCCTCCGACCGACCCTTTCGGAGCCGTCAGCTTGAACAGGTGGTTCATCTCCAACGGCAAAGGAAGGCGGTACAGTCGGTGACCTCCGAACAAGGTGAGAGTGCAAATGATCTGGAGCCAGGCATTCGGCATCAACTGGAACGGCGCCACGTTCCAAGCAGCCAGCAGATGGGAGACGGAGGACGACAAAGGAAACCGCAGCCCAGCCTCCATGATTGCTTCGTTCACGGCGACCATGCCCTCCGGAGGCTGATCGGACCGTTCATTCTCGGCCGACACAAAAAGATCCAAATCTGAAGGGACATGAAACCTCGTCCTCCAGACGGCCAGGTCCTTCCTGGTCGCCGAGCTCCTCATCTGGCCAAGAGACCATAGAGATCGCTGCGCATCCCGAAACAGCGATGGCCTAGGAGGTTGGTAAGGATGAACGATCAAATACTCCCGGTAATTGAATTTAGGAGACGGACCGGCCAACCTCTCCATGATTTCAGCGAAGGCCAGATAAGCCTGGCCAAAAGCACTGTGCTGCTCCCAGTAGGCCATAACCACCGAATCTCTCTCCATCTGCAAGCGTCTCCACTCAACCGCCGCCTCCCTAGCGACGTCGGCCTCATTACACAACGCCTCGACTTCCGCAGGGTCAATACCGGCCCGGATTGCCTCGGCGGCCGTCTCCAGATGGAAATCTGCGGAGGATCCTCCCCTGGCAGTAGATGCCCCGGCGGCGGAGCTGGTGCCCACTCCGTGTGAAGAAGATGTTCCAGCCATTCTCGAAGAAAAGAGGAGAAAAAAGAGTGTTTTCTTACCAAGGTTTGAGTCGATCGACAATCAGCAGTCGAAATCTCCAAAAAAAGCTTCAGCAAAAGTCTTCTTTCTCCGATAAAAGCGCATAAGGGTCTTAACCCTGCAACCCGGTGCCCTTTTATAGGAGAAAGCAGGGACTTCCGTGCAATTAAGGAGAATATCAGGGGCCGAAGTTCAACCGTCGCTATTAATGACTCCCTTGAAACACGCGATGCGTCGTTTCGAGGGCACGCCAGACGAGGAGTTGCAGCTAACCGTCGGCATCCCCCAACAGGAACCCGACACGTGCCCCGGAGACTTTTCCACGTCCATTATCAATTCCCGCTCATTTCAGCGACCAACTAGGTCGTCCAAATTTAGAATCAAACCGCTCAAAGATGATCGCCATTTCCATAAAATGCAGAGTCACTCGTCATAATTCAACGATCGCCAATAGAACCACCTCACCCCATGTTTCCAACATTGGAGCGAGCTGGGGGGCAATTGTTGTGCGGCGATTTGTACACCTCGACGGCGATTGGATCAAGGGACGAGCGACCGAGTCTTCAACCAATCAGGCTACGGCGAACTCGCCTAAACGGAGATAACAGTCCACCTTCATGTATCTAGCAATCGACTCTCAGGGCGATCGCCTTTTGGCATCTAGCGATCGTCTCTGGTGCCCGACCTAAGACGACCGTCCTACGCTGCGAACAAGACCATCGTCCGTCAGAGTCTACGAAGACTGGATCTCAAAGCAGCGCCCATGTGCAGATCCGCGAAAGGAGCCGCATAATATGGATCGTTGACCACAACCTGTCACCACCTTATCACCTACCGACAAACCCGCCTAAAGGTACAAGGTGGGACCGCCCGTGACACCGACTCAGACGCGTGCAGACTTCTCATTGGACCGCACAGTTGGCTGCCAGCAACTCCTGCGGACTTTAAGGAGACCAGCTCATGTGCTAAAAGATGATCGCCCGCTTATTATAATACAGCAAAGGCGATCGCCCAGCTTCTCCCAGTCCTATAAATAGAGAACCTCCAGCAACTAGAAAAAGGTTCGAAAACACATTCATAAAAACATACACATACGTTCAGTTCCGAAATCCGTCCAAGAATACATACATTTCTTCAGGATCTCGGTTTCCTCTCTTGGATCTACCTCAAGACTTCTCTCTCAGCACCTTTCATCCAGAAGACGGTCGGCAGAGGCAAGAAATCCCTGCAGTACAGATTCAACGAGACTCACAAGCCTAGGAACTCCAACATACAGCTACTACACGCTGTGAGAGACTGTCGATTTCTCACGGCCGTCACAGCTCATCAACATTGTTACAAGAACTCACAGAACATCATATCTGGTTCTTCCGACAATCTACACGCTCACTAGCTAAGATAACTAGGGTCTTTACACTCATTGTAATTGTACTCTAACATTAATACTTGTATCCCAGAATATTTGTATTAATAACATCTCACGAGAGCATTCAAGCCCGGGACTAACAACCCTGACAAATATTGTGTTATTTACTTTCTCTACGGAAGTGCTCTCGCACTTTGTTTGCTATCCATCCATTTCAGCAATATCTATCTCCGGATAATATTTTGGGTAGAAACAGAATCGTTGTACTTGCACCGGCTGTTTGTTGACCCCTTCTGGGGTGAATATACTTGTTGTGTATTCAGGTGCAGGTCTTAGTGGCGAACCGACGCAGGAAGGACACGAGGATGGCGAGCAACACTGATATCATGTACTATTTTGATTATGGGGTCGTCCTGTTGTGAACCGAGTCATGTTTTGCCTTGTGCTCACGTGAGTACTGTCGGGTAATATGGTTTGTTTGTGGTTCAATCATTTTGATGATGTTATTGTGGCAGTTGGAGTCCCACAGAACAATGTATTGTTGAGTGTCTTAATGTTAATAGGTTAAAGTTGAGTACTGTCAATGTATGTGTATATTTATGTTGGTCTTAGCTTGGTAGGTTCTCCAAAAAGAATCTATGGCACTATAATATCTCTGTAAATCTCGGGGGCATTACAAATTATGGTATCGGAGTGTAGGTTTATAGATACCTAGGCTGTTGGTGTTTTGGGTCAGTCAAAGTCGAGTCGGTCATTTGTTTATGATATCACTGGATTGCTTCTACCTCGTGCGACCTGCGCTGTAAGTTCCTCTGATCCCCATTTTTTTTAATTATTTTAGTCCTGAACATCTGGATTTTAAGTCCTTCTTGTGAGCCGTATTCTGTTGGGGCTGTGTTCATTAGCTTCTGATCTTATCAGAACCGTGCGTGAAACCAGAATAATCTGTTTGTATTTCTTCGAACTGGGTCCACTAATTTTCCTTCGTGTATATGTTTGTGTAACTTGAGAATACTGGCATATGCAGCTGGTAAGTCTCTCGATTATAAGTCCCTCTTAGTTGTGCGGTGATTGTGTGGTGCTGATTCGATCAACCTTGGCCGAGGGGCTAGAACTTGGTGGTGGTATTAGGGTTTTGAGATGTACAATGCGTATACGGTCCGGGTGAAAATAGTTATACAACATATTTCGGAAAATTGGGAATGTGATCGATTCCTATATTCTTTTAAGAATGAGATTTTTAAGTATCAATTTTAACCGCTGCGGGAGTATGTTTAAAGTGGGGTTTGAAACTCTTTCAAATGGAGAAAACCTACGATGTAATATCGTTATATCAAACGAGTATGTGTTCGGTGGAAAATCTTTTCTTTTCGATTAAACAAGTAGTATAAGAAGAAGGATCTTCATTTTATCTAAGTTCCAAGTATTTTTTGGAAACATTTCAGATTATAGACGCCTTCGAAAATCTTAAAAGTATAAATTGTTTTGTGCATTATTTAAAAATGATTTCAAGATCGACGTGTAAAATAAAGTGTTCGGGATCTTGGCCGATTTTGTTCCGTTTAAAGGTGTTTTAGAGTATAACATTATCTAATCTATTGCTCCTCATCGGATCGAGGAAATTCCTTGATCTTTCTTGAGCTAACCATTTTGAAGATTTTGTTCTTGATCTCATTTTCAACCCAATTCTGATGAATCAATTGATGTTAAATGTTGTGGTTGGTCATGACATATGAAAGGTATATCCACAACTCCGACTTGTTAAACTCGGTTGACGATTCTAAAGATTTTGAGGAACCGTGAACAATTAATGTTCGATCAAATGTCCGTAAACTAGCAGTGAACAAAGCAAACAATCAAGGGTGTCTCATACCCCAGATGATGACAGGTGATGCTTTAATAATACGTCAGAATTGTTGATGCTTTCGACAATTATGGCTTTGATTCTCTTTATCTTCTTGCTCTCTATACCTAACTTGGTAGTTCTACGTTTCAAGGACGAAGCTCCATTTGAGGGGGGGAGTATAATAATCGGGATTCTTACGCTTGTACAATGTAGGGCCGTGGACCCTTATGTTTAACCATGTTGTCCTACTGCAGAATTGCGAGTTCGGTGGTACTGCGATGATAGGCTTAATGTCTGAGCCTATCATAATTGTGGTTTCCATCATGTATTGGTTTCAAGATCTCGTTGTATAACCCCATTGTCGTTGAATATTGAACTATATTTCCTTGGTAACTTATGATCCCACCTGAGCAAACTATATCTAATTGTGTTGTGCTTTACGTTGATTTCAACTTGTGCCGTTAACTGAATCGCATCACTACCGAGAAATTCTCGTGATGTTAGTAGTCATTTCACATTCGTCAGAATGCTCAGATATTTGGCCATTCGACCTTATAAAGTTGCTTGTTATATTATTACCTTATTTTCATTGTTCTATATTTCGGGGACAAACTTCTTTCAATTAAAGCGGATCGTAATACCCGAATTTTTGACTTCTGTATCTTTCCATCCTATCGACTCACTTATGCTCGTCGATACCTACTGAATGTGTTCTGTTCTTCGGTCTTTGCCATTCGAACGAGTGGTGACATTGTTTCGCATTAGTCCATTTACAGTTATGACTTTTCCCAAGTGTGGTACAGCCCTTGTGAGTCCTATGCAAAGTGAATATCTTGTAATTCTTACCAACCCACTTAATGTCTTGATTTGAGGCATGAACTTCTGGGTTGTTTGATTATCGTTGTCCAATCGTTCGATCGTTGTGGCTCGGCTGTTGTTGCTCGATCTCGCATTGTGATTCTCGAGCGTCCGATTTCCTTAAGATTCGGGTACTCGTCCCAGCCAGTTATCTTCCAAACCTTTGAGGTTGTAGAAATTATATGCTTGTTCAGCGTTAAGCTCGCATTTTGATTGGTGTACTATGGAGGTTATCAACCGTAGTGATTCATGATCGTTGCACTTCATAAACATTCTTGCATATTGAATCGGACCGTAGCAGCTCTGTATGACATGGAGTTTGTGTCGTTACTGGCAGCAGATAACATGTGTCATCTAAAATTTGCCTTGCCTTTGAGTGTTTTATGTCCTAAGTTTTGAGACGAAACTTATTTCAAAAGAAGTGGGATGTAATAATTTTATTTTCCCGTTACTCCCTTCTCGTTTGATTTATTTTTTTATTTCCTTCGGTTCGCTAGTCTTGATGATCAACATATGATAGTCATCGTGTCTTGACATCAAGTGGGAGTACCGAGAGTCCATGAGTGCATCTTTTGGCTTGACCAATATTTTGGTCATATTCGTACCATGGATTAACTCGATCCTTATCAGGTGTCCTTGCGAGTCTATCGCTAAGATTTTATTATTAATATTATCATTGTTATGACGGCAAGAGATAATTAACACTGGATGACGGCGGCGCCATAATAGCGGCTACTAGAAACAACTGTAGCACCGCTAGGGCCACCGACTTAAGATCGGTTTAATGTGCATATAAGGCTTTGAGAGATATTCCCATAGTAGACTTAAGACGTAAACCGAGAAGAAATAGTTGGGTAATTGGTAACTATGGATCCTACTAAGCATACCCGTTGTTTGGAGCATATCAACTATCTAGAGGCCGTAGCTCAATTTCATCGAGACGCAAGTCAGACTGCGCAGGAAGCAGCTAGACGAGAAAGTGAGCATGCTGCGCAATTAGAAGCTCGATTGGCTACAGTACGACGTACTCTTCGAGAGAGGGAGGCCCAGCACACCCAGGCGAGAGAAGCCCTCCAGGATCAGATCCAGCAAGAAAGGGAAATGATATGAGCCAACGCTGAGGAAATCCTTGCTATCCTCCCAGTGGCCCCAATTCCAGTCGCAGAGGTCGAAGGGTGTGATACACCGTAGTAAATAAACCGAGTGATTTTATATTCTGTGAACCGTCGAATAATTCAGTCATCGTGTCGGAGTTGAGAATTATGTCGCTCTTGTTGTTTAGAGCGACGAACTTGAATTTTGTAATTGCGGAGTGGTACTATATATTTTATACATATTGTTTTGTACGTCACCTCCGTGTCAACATTCATCGGGATGAGATAGAGATAATAATCCTATCCAATTATAAGGATATATATATATATATATATATGATATACATATTCTTTAGTATATATATATATATATATGCATGCTGTGTGTGTATAATATATATATACTATAGTCGCCTCGGTTAAATGATAAGAAGGGATTGTCGTGAATATCCCAGAAGTCAGAAAGAAACAAAAAAAGATAAAAAAAAAAGAGAAGAGAAAAAAATAGAAGAGCAGGAAGCTCGAGAAGAAAAAGTCCGAGGAGGGTTTCGTCTCTAGAAAAAAAATTTTCCGGTAAAACTTCACAATCTATATATCGATTTGTTTGTATTGACGAGTAGATTGTGAATATGTATTTAGATTTTCAAACTCATGTCGGATTTATCCGGACGAGGCAAAGAACGGTATTGCCGTCGACTTGCCCGTACGGACTCCACGGTTGTCGGAACTTTGAAAACTTTACATCGTTGCGAAGCTTTCGTCGCAAGGGACTCGTTTTTGTCCCAATTGCGAAGTTTCATAGATGTTTGGTGCATGTGTGTGCGAGGTGCGTGTATGTGTGTGTTACTGTGTGTATTACGTGTGTGTTGTGCTTGTGTCGTGTGTGTATGTGTGTGCGGGTGTTTGTGTGTGCTGATGTGTGTGTGTGTTTGTGTGTTACTGTGTGTGTGTGTGAGAGAGAGAGAGAGAGAGTGTGTGTGTTTGTATGCGGGTGTGTGTGTTGTGTGTAGGTTTGTGTATTCAAAGTTCGGGCCCTGACGACTAGGGATTTCGGCATATTTTTACATGTAAAAATACCGTTAGTTGATGGTAAAGAAGCTTCCGGTAAGGTTACGATAGACGGGAGGCGTGAAAACGACTAATAGATAGTCATATAAAGTTTTGGGGTGGAAAACATAAATTTTGAAAACCCAGGGCTATGCCATTTGAGAATTAGAAATAAAGTTGGACTTAATTGAAGTTTTTTAAATCTTCAATTTGACCCCAAACTTTAATATTTTCTTAGAAAAGTGTATAGCCTTCTTGGTTTCAATCCAAAATGGGTCAAACGAACTTCAAATGGCTTCTAATTAGAAACACAACATTCGTACACCCCAATAATGTGCAGAGTGTGTCTGTAACTATGTCTCACCCAGACTCGGCTAAATTAGAATGTAGGGTTCTAATGATTATATAAATCTTAATCCGTTAATTATATAATATGATCCATTTTAGGTTGAAGGTCTGGCTAATCGCTCAGTCTATTTTTCTTGTCAATCGAACCTTTTCCATTCACTAGAATGCCAGGCAAGTATTTTGATTACGTTTGATGTACTTCATGTGAATGAATATGTGAAAAATGTGTTTTCTGTGAAATGTGGGAATATCAGAAAATGTGATTTCAGAAAGTGGTAATCTCTGTGGTTTGAGACGTGTGTAATTAGCGGAAGTATGAAAATTTCGGATATTCAGTATCATTGCGCATTGACATGAAATAATATGTCATAAACATGCGTTGCGGAGCGGAAAATAATGAATATGTGAAAAATATGGTTGCTGTGAAAAGTGGTAATTTCAGAAAATGTGGTTTCAGAAGTGATAATTTTTGTGGTTTGTGACATGTGTGATCAGCGGAAATGTGAATTAGCGGATATTCAGTATCATTGCACATTTACATGAAATTATGTCATAAACATGCATTGCTGAAAGCGGAAAAATCCAAGTAAGCGACTTTGGTTGTCCAAAAGAGCCGAGCAGAATGGGCCCGTGTGCATGAGTCATGGCATGCATGGGAATTGCATTGCATTGCATATACAATAATGATGATTGTGGTATCGTATTCCGGAATATATATATATATATATATATATATATATATATGATGGCACTGTGATGTGGTTGTTTATTCACTTGTGGTACATATTCATGAATTGTTGTACTTGCACCGGCTGTTTGCTGACCCCTTCTGGGGTGAATATACTTGTTGTGTATTCAGGTACAGGTCTTTGTGGCGAACCGGCGCAGGAAGGACACGAGGATGACGAGCAACACTGATATCATGTACTATTTTGATTATGGGGTCGTCCTGTTGTGAACCGAGTCGTGTTTTGCCTTGTGCTCGCGCGAGTACTGTCGGGTAATATGGTTTGTTTGTGGTTCAGTCATTTTGATGATGTTATTGTGGCAGTTGGAGTCCCACAGAACAATGTATTGTTGAGTGTCGTAATGTTAATGGATTAAAGTTGAGTACTGTCAATGTATGTGTAGATTTATATTGGTCTCAGCCTGGTAGGTTCTCCAAAAAGAATCTACGGCACTGTAATATCTCTGTAAATCACGGGGGTGCTATAGTAAATACTTGGAAGGTGAGTCCGAGTCTTACTTAGAGGACGAAAGGATTAAGTTCCATCGTGCTACACATGATACAATGCAACAAAGTGGTGTTGCGGAAAGAAGAAATCGAATTACGCTTGACATGATAAGGTAAATAATTGGTTATTAATCCGTTCCCAACATATTATGGGGCTATGCTATGGACACAGCTATATATTTTTTTAATAGTTCCAACTATCTATAACTCTAAGATGCCTTACTAATTGTGGTACAATCCTAAGCCTAGCTTGCAACTTTGAAGATATGGAGATGTCTGACACATGTACTTAAGTCTAAGAGTAATAAATTGGAATCTAAAACAGAAGTATGTGTGTTTATTGGTTCCTGGGTTGACCCGCCGAGTTTCAAAACATAGTTCGTAAGCAAAGGAGCGTTTAGCAAACTCCTATAATCAATATGTTCTTTGAATATGCATGAAGAATGAGGTATTTCAAAGAACAAGGTATTTTGTTAGTATTTGAAAGATAATGCTAGTAATTCAGGAAAATTAGTTCAAGAAAACAAACTAAAAATCATTTAAATAATTAATTAAGATGCATAAAAATATAAAATACCCGAATTATTATATCACAATATGCAAGAAGATTGTGTTACTACATGTGTTTTATTAGTATATATCATATAAAATCGGTGACTCATCAAGTACACGTAATATCTTAAATTTATGCGACTAATTATGATTATGTTACACGGCATGTTGAACCAAAGGATGTTGGCTCAAGTGGTAAGGAACTTGATTTCACTTAAGCAAGGTCCCGGGTTCGAGTCTTGTGGATGTAAGAAACGTTGTTGGGAGAGTCACCCACTCAAAAATGTTGGGAGAGTTGCCCATTCAAAAAGGGACCGACATAGCTCCGCCAGATTAGTCGCACTTAGCAGATGCCGGTGCGAAAGCAAAAAAAGATACACTGCATGTTGAAGTTGGAAAGATGTACTCATACCATGAGCCAAAAGTTTTGACCCAGTTAAGGCCCAATTCATGACCTACCTAACTAATGTTCTACCTACACCCTAAATAAAAAGTTTGTCATGTTCTCTTCTAGCTTCTCTGCTATTCTATTTTTTCCAACTTGACCATACCCTTGTACTTGGATTGGAGCCTGATGAGAGTGTTTCGCCTGGTTGATTTCACACCGCTACAACAAATCTTTATATCGTTGTAGCATCTATTAGGTGATCGAGGGCAGCTGAAGACATCAACTACCGAGATCCCCAAATAGTGGCTTATATAATGCCACCAAATCTCTATTAGTGGAGCAAACATCCTTGTACTATACATAAGTTGAGTCAGATATGCATGCAACGTCTTAAGACCAAATGGCATTCAAATTTCGCATCAGCAGTGAGACCGGTATGGCGACCATGTCCACATAACATTGGTTACTATTGGGATAAACAATCCTGTTTTGATAATTTCCATCACACAGCAAAGAAGTAGAAAGAGTTAAAATGCCGCTAAGTACGTAAGCTGTCTGGAATCTCCATACAGCCCTTCCATACAGTATTAAAGATCTAATACAGTCTATCCTACAGAGCCTACATCTACAACAAAATACTTAATGCATCGCATACATCAGTCAGGCTGTAAGATGTTTTACTTGGGAAAAGTAAAACACATCCGACAAGCCTGATTAAAGAATGCTTTAAACCATTGTGGAATATACTTTGTTTATTCATAAATTATTCATGGTTAAAGTAATATTTATTGCTGATAGGACAGTATTTAATGCAGCTGGAGTGAGACAAGTCTGAACGTGCTGAAGAGCATTTCATGCGAAGTCAAAAAGAATGTCTGAAGCATTAAATACGATCTGCTTCAATTTAAATATTCAGCAAGCCTCCAATCAGAGACGTCAACATCTCACCTACCTGCAATGGCTATATTTATAACGGATACATTTTCCAAAGGTTATAAATAGCCCCAAGCTGAGGACTTAAAGAAGAGCACTAACACTTGATATATTCATACTTGCGAAAGCTCTGACAAAGAGTCTGACAATTTAAGCTATATCAAGAGCAAGTATATTTCGCAAGCATACAACATATCCACAGCAAAGAAATATACTCAACAAGAACAGCACAGCATACAACGAGTGTTCATTAAAGATATAGCTGTTGTTTGAGGTTTGTTGTACCTTTACCATTGAGATAATCATTAGCCCTGTGTGGACTGAAGATCCTTGCGTATTCTGACCTGTGTGGGAAGAATAGCATTGTAGGCTAAGATTCAAACTGTGTGTGAAGAAGCGAGTCAAGAAAGATCTCAAGCCAATCTATGTGAACGGCAAAATTCTTCGGTCCCTGTATCAATCTGTGTGAATGATGCAGAGACACGTTTAGTTATAGTCACGTAGTTGTGTACGTAGTGATTATAATAAATGTTTAAATCCTATGTGGTAGGCCAGTGGACGTAGAGGGGTTTAACTCGAACCACTTTATAGGGGATATATAGTGGTATACATTGCAAAACCCTATACGCACTAAGCAAACAGGAGAAGGCCTAGTTGCTGTATTTATAGCAACACACCTAAACTTCCACTATGCAAACTAACTTCGAAAATCGTACAGATTGTAGTAATATCTCTTTCCAAGCTGTTATTTGTATACTTAGTGGCCAACAAGTGGTATCAGAGCGGTTGATTCTAGAAAGAATCAGTCGTACCGAATCAAATCCAAAAATCACTTATTTTTTAAAACAGTCTTATCTCTCCTATTTTCTCTAATAGATACCTCAATGATAAACAAGGTTCCTATTTTTTCGATTAAGGAGTTTGATGACTGGAGAATCAGAATGGAATCCCATCTTGCTGCCATGCACGAGGAGATGATATTTGTCATCCAAGAAGGCCCCATAAAGATAATGACGGTTAAGCCTGCCGCAAGGATAGGTGGACAACCTTATGCAAAAATGCTCGAGAAGGACCGTGAGCAATGGACAACCGACGATCGCAAGCTGCGAACCTCGAAAATATTGCTAAGAATGCGCTGTTTGTCACTCTCGACGAAGGCACATTCTCGAAGGTAAAGAGCAGTAAGACAGCTAAGGAAATTTGGGAGAAACGCAAGATGATTTGCGAGGGAGCTGAGCTCTCAAAAGAAAATAAAATTTCAAAACTTACTCAGTAATTTGAATCATTTGAAGTGAAATCTTCCGAAAGGCTTGAGGAGATTGACCTCAGATTCACTGGCATTGTCGATGAACTTGAAGCATTGGGTAAAGTGTATGCCCAAAAGGAGAAAATATTGAAAATCTTTAGATCACTCCCTGCCCAATGGGATATTAAGACTACATCTATGCGTGTGTCATGTAATCTTAATGATATTTCCACTTTTGGCCTCTTCTCTGACCTCAAAGCTTTCGAGTACGATATTGACAGGAGAGAGAAGGCCGAAGAGTCACCTGCCAAGACTACAACACTGCTTGCTGTATCTGACAGGAGACACAACTCCGCACCTAGCACATCAAAGTCCACCCACAAGACTGTTGACAGTGATGATAATATCCTGTCACAAGATGAAATGGCCCTTCTTATGCATAAATTCAAGAAATTCGTCAAACAGTGTGGAAAGACTCCATTCAGGCCCAAGCCTTTTCACAAGGTAAGTTCCGAATCTCCTTCTCCTGGTGATTCAAACTTGTTCTACAACTGTAGGAAGCCCGGGCACTATGCAAATAAGTATCTGCACCCAAAATGCAAAAGTTACCAGAAGCCGAGAGACAAGAAAAGAATGAAAGAAGGCGTGTCTAGAAAAACAAGATCAAGGCCCTGATTGGTGAATTAGAAGCCTCGCCCGCATAAACTAATACCGAGGATTGCCTTCAAGCTGTCACTGACAGTGACTCATCCGATGACGAGATCGAAGATAAAGCCTTATGTGCTTTATGGCCAAAGAAATACAGGACAGCGAAGACAGCGATGAATAGGTGCGCTCAACACCAACTACTCCTGTAAATGCATCTCATACTTTTGAAAACATGATGAATGAATTAAAAAACATTTAAAAGTCCCATGAGATTTTGAAATTAGAAAACATACAGCTCGAACTTTCAAACTTGGAGCTGAAAGAAGAAAATGACTTGCTGAAAAATAACTACGAAAACATGTCTATTGATTGAAAAAATAGCAAAGTCCCATTTGAAAAACTCATGGAAAGCAATCATCAACTTGCTAAAGATCTGAATGAAACTAAGTCTTATAATGAAAGCAAGACAAATGATTATGCTTTGCTCGAAGCCAAAGTAAAATCTCTCGAAAAGTGAGAAAGAGAATTAAAGACCATCTTGAAATCATTCGAGAAATCCTCTAAACGGATGGAAGAAATTCTAAGCACCGGGCAACATACTTATGATAAAAGTAGCTTAGGATATAACTCATTCTCCAACAAAGAGAAAACTAGTATGGTGTTTGTCAGGGGTGTGGAACCCATTCCTGTACCTGAAGAGACCCCGAGTCCTGTAAAGGTAACAGTTGCCCCGCGTACAGCAAAGGCTGCCATTCCGCTACCAATGTCATATCATCGATAGCAAAACCCTCAGTCTTAAGGACCTATGAGGCGTAACCAACAGCATGCTCCCCGAGCATATCAAAAGCGCCAACAACATTCAGAAAGAATGTTGTATCTAAATATCAAAGGCCTGCACATCCAGTACTTCCAACAGTATAGTGTGCCTAGATATTTGATATAGGAGCCCCGGTATCCATCTAGAAAGCAGGTCGCCGCGCAGTATAACCAACAGCTCTGGGAATCCAACTGGAGACCCAGGATGCAAGCTGTAAGGCCTAAGGAAATGGCTCCCACTCCTATACGGCAATCATACTGGAATAATAATAATAATAATAATCCTATATTTTACATGCATAATAATCAAGGTTACAACAACTACGAGTCTGTCCCACGTAGTAAACACAACACTGGACCAAAAGTAACCTACAACAAACCTATTGCTGTCAGGCAAATTTGGGTATCAAAAGGCACTAACGTACAAGGACCCAAAAATCAAATGGGACCTAAATCTACTTAAATTATATGCTTGAAGGATATTAAAGAAATGGCCATCTGGTATTTGACAGCGGATGTTCTCAGCACATGACTGGAGATATCAGCAATCTGTCAGATTATGTAGAAGGTTGCGGTCTAAAAGTGCGCTTCAGTGACAAGTCCAAAGGTGGAACAAGAGGGAAGGCTTATAATATAATCTACTTAGTATTAGCCAGTTCTGTGACAAACAGTTCTCACTGTACAGTGAAGAACATCTTGCCCAAAGAAGTTGTCCTCACAGGAAGCAGGTAAGGTAATATGTATATTGCTGACTGGAAGCCTACAAGCTCCAATATTCATTATCTCGTTGCCAAAGGCACTGCAGATCAAAGCTGGCTATGGCACAAGAGGATGTCTCATATCAACCTCAAGACGATCAACAAACTCGCTAGACATGGAATGGTTAGAGGCTTGCCCGATGTGTCATTCAACAAAAACAGTGTATGCGGACCCTGTCAGAAAGGCAAACAAGTCAAAACCACCCTGAAAGGCAAATCATACCTGTCCACTCAACAAAATGGTGTTGCCGAGCAAAATAATAGGATGCTCAAGGAAGCCACAAGAACCATGATCTCCGCAAGCAAGTTTCCGCAGTGGTTTTGGGGCGAAGCAACAAATACAACGTGCTATACAAAAAACAGCTGTATTATCAACAAGCATCACAACAAAACAGCCTACGAGGTATGGAATAATAGAACTCCATTAGTTTCATATTTTCACATCTTTGGATGCCGATGTTATGTTCTGAATAATGGGAAAGATCAACTCAAGACTTTTGACGAGAAGTCAGATGAAGGGATATTCGTAGGATGCTCCCCTGTCAGCAAGGCTTTCAGAATCTTTAACAAAAAGAAGTTGACAATCGAGGAATCTATACATGTAGTATTTGATGAACCTCACCATGATCCTACAGGAGTAGGAAAAGGCTATCGTAGACTTAGAGATCAACCCCGCAGCTGTAAGAATAGAGGTAGTTGAAGCTGATGTTGTACAAGCTGAAGCCAAAACTACAGCACCACAAGATACAGTACGGGACGCAGAACTAGAAACTGACAGGAAATGGATATGAGATCACCCTCAGGAGTTCATCATAGGAGACATTGATGCTGGTGTATCTACCCGAAGAATAATAGAGAGTACACAAGGAATTGTATTGTGTGCGCAAGAAGAATCTGATTCTAAGAAATCTCCATTTCTTGTATGGAAATCTCAAGCTAAACTTAAGAGACTAGCTATGTGCACCCTAGATGTATTCTTAGCTCAATCCGAACATGTTTCTACCAATGAAGTTTTGAATAATTCTCACTGGATCACTTCTATAGAGGAAGAGCTTAATAGTTTCGAAAGAAATAATGTATGGCATCTAGTACCCATACGTGAACATCAAGCTGTAACTAGAACCAAATGGATATGTAGAAACAAGAAGGATGAGCATGGACTAGTTATCAGGAACAAATCCCGTTTAGTCGCACAAGGCTACATACAGGAAGAAGGCATAGACTACGATGAAACATTTGCCCCTGTAGCCAGATCAGAACCCATCAGGATATTTTTAGCTTTTGCCGCCCATAAGAGCTTTATAGTATATCAAATGGACGTTAAGAGCGCATTCCTGAATGGAGACCTCACCGACGAAGTCTATGTTGAACAACCACTAGGGTTCAACACTAAAGGCGGAGACCTAGTATACAGACTACGGAAAGCTCTATATGGACTTAAGCTAGCACCTAGAACGTGGTACGAAACCCTGTCCCTTACCTATAATGGATTTGAGAAAGATACTGTCGACAAGACTCTATTTAAGATACATGAAGGTGATGACCTGTTAATGGTACAAATATATGTCGATAATATTATATTTGGTTCTACTAACCTTGATTTGTGTCAAAGGTTCTCTCATCTCATGCAAAGTAAATTTGAAATGAGTATGAATGGGGAACTTAGTTATTTCCTAGGATTGCAGGTGAAGCAAATGCCTACAGGAATCTTCATCAACCAGGAGAAGTACAGCAAGGAGATACTCAACAAGTTTGGGATGAACAACTCTAAATCCTCGTCAACCCCCATGAGCACTTCCGTGCAAATTAGTGCTGATGAAGCTGGAAAGCTGGTTGATCAATCACTCTACAGGAAGCTTATAGGCTCAATATTGTACCTAACAGCTAGCAGACCCGATATCCAGTTTGTTGTAGGAGTGTGTGCTCGGTATCAAGTAGCACCTAAGAAATCACATTTCACAACAGCCAAACGAATCTTTAAGTACGTGAAAGGAACTGTTGATGTAGGATTATGGTATCTTAAGGAAGGGGGATTCGATTTGGTTGGATACATCGACTCGGATCTTGGAGGCTGTAAGTTTGATAGGAAGAGTACAAGCTGTACTTGTCACTTTCTTGGACCTAGACTTGTGTCATGGTTCAGTAAGAAGCAATTGGCCAACTCGCTTTCTACAGTTGAGTCGGAACACTATGCCGCTGGAAGTTGCTGTATGCAGATTCTCTGGATGCAACAACAGTTATCAGATTATGGAATCAGTGCCAGAGAAATGCCGATCATGTGCGATAGCACGAGTGCAATTGCAATAACACACAATCCTATATTGCACTCGCGAACTAAGCATATTGATATGAAGCATCACTTGATTAGGAATCATGTTGAGAGTAAGGATGTTCGACTCAAAAAGATTCATACAGACATCCAGTTAGCTGACATATTTACAAAACCTCTCAGCACAACCAAATTTTGTATGCTTCGACAAGAATTGGGAATGCTACAACCTGACTCCCTGTAACTTTTTATGCTTTTTCTCATCAATTGAGGGGGAATTCTGTAAGACCCAATAATACAGTATCCACCATTAATTAATTATACACTCAGAACAAGTCAGATCTTACTGTAAGTAAAAGGTACAAAACCTTCATACAGCTGACGTGTGCATTAATTAAGGGGGGAATACAGTACGACACATGAATACAGTATTAATCCAAGCATTGCTGTAAGAATTGAATCGTGTATGTACCTTTTGAAAGGGAACGATATATTATTCGCGGATACAGCACATACAATGTGGGACATCAATTAACATTATATTAGTATTCTATTCATATTGAAAATGTTTTTAGTCCATGTGCCCTGTTTTAAAATTCAAACGTCTCATTCTTTAATGCTTTAAACGACATCTGGACTTTATTACCTCAAACACCGCGATATTAATGATTTCAAAACTACCGTTTTGTGCAATGTGGGAAGACGAACTGTTAGAAGTGGGACCGGTTATCATTTTAAAAATATATGGATAAGACGGATAAGTTACTCTAAGTTCATCCTGTTCTTTCTTTTAAAAGACGATTCCCATCCCTTAAATCTGACTGTTCACCGTATGTAACCCTAATCTTCCCTGCACACTATAAAAGGACTGTATCTTGCTCCCTTTGACTCTTTACGCTTTCTATAATATTAAACGAGTCAAGAGATAACAGTCTACACACTTTCTGCAAAATTTACTGCATTATTTATTTGTTTCTTCAAATCTTTTTGTGCAAATCAAATGGCAACTTAACAGACTTCCTCTCTATCCCTGAAGAAGAAAGAATCAAACATTGACGGATGAATCTTCGCCAGATCTGGCGTCATGGAGAGAGTTAACCTTGAAATTAATGACGTTGACGGAATGGAACTGGTTGTATCCAGAATCAAGCAACAAGGCATGTACTGCCTTGGAATTCAGCACACTGAGCTCTACGAAGAGCGTATCGTTGAAGAGTTCTATCTAGATGCCTCTATCAAGTGCTTTTCTCTGAAAAGAGGACGAGATGTTTGTGAAATCACTGCTACCGTTCGAGGAATTGAGATTTCTATGTACCAGGAGCTTCTGGAAAACTTATTCAGGCTGCCATCCGGTGGCCTGAAAATGGAGGAACTTGAGACTTTCGGGTCGGAAGAATTGTTAACGGCCTACTGGGGCTGTTCACAGGTGACAGTTCGGATAAATGTAACACCCCCGAGTTATTCAGGTATATTACAGCACCTCGAGACCCTCCGTGGGACCGACAAGTCTATACATACGTGGAACCATGAAATGCGACTGATGAGGTCTAAATATAACTCCAATAGAAGGTAACGGAACTGACACCAAGGTAATAATCAATTCGACAGGAGTACAATACCCAGCGGCCGAGCGAGTTTCGAGAACCCCTCGACAAACCGACGATAATACCCAGTAAGGCCCAAAAAGCTACGAACTTCCTTGACATTATTAGGCAGTACCCAATCTAGCACTGCCTCAATCTTATGCGGGTCTTCATGAACCCCTTCGGCCGAAACCACATGGCCGAGAAACACAACTTCCTTCAATCAAAATTCACATTTTGAGAATTTCGCATAAAGGTGCTTGGCTCTCAAAACATCTAGTAGCAAACGTAAGTGTCGGACATGCTCATCCTCATCTCGAGAATAAATCAAGATATCGTCGATAAAGATGACCACACATTTGTCAACGTATTAAATGAATATCTTGTTCATCAACTACATGAATACTGCCGATCCGTTAGTCAGTCCAAAAGGCATGACCACAAAATCATAATATCCGTACCTCATCCGGGAAGCAGTTTTCGGAACGTCGGACTCTTTCACTCGGAGCTAGTAGTATCCTGATCTCAAATCAATTTTTGATAATACTGCGGCTCCCTTCAACTGATCAAATAAATCATCTATACGGGGTAACATATACTTTTTCTTGATGGTTATTTTGTTTAGCCCACGGTAGTCGATGCATAAACGTAGTTAACCATCCTTATTTATCACAAAAAGAACAGGTGCGCCCAAAGGAGAAGCGCTCGGTTTAATGTACCCTTTTTCCCACAGTTCTCCCAACTGATTCTTCAATTCTTGCATTTTTGAAGGTGCCATACGGTAAGGCGCCTTAGGAATTGGAGCCGCGCTGGGCTCTAAATCAACTAAAAATTCTATCTCTCGATCCGGCGGTAATCCCAAAATATCGTCTGGAAAGACGTCTGGATACTCATTAGCAACTGGAATCGAAGAGAAATCGACTATATTCCCTTCCGACTTCAAAGCATAACACCAATAGCCCGTGCAACCTTTATTCAAGAGTTTTACGGTCTTCATAGTGCTGATAAGCAACTTAAGTTGACCCGATTTACGTTCCATGAATGAGTACTCGGAATCCTCTTTAGTCATCATAGTGATAATCTTAGTGCGGTAATTCATGATCGCTTGGTGACTCTCAAGCCAGTCCTCACCAAGGATCAAATCCCCCCTCGATATCAACCACAATCAAATTCGATAACCAATCAATACCTGCTATGCTCACTGGAAAATATCTAATCTCCCGATTCCCCATGATTCTATCCCCGCTAGGCAGTTTCACAATGAAAGGATCTCAAGCAGTCATACAATTTATATTCAATTGGAGTACATAATCCAAGGAGATGAAAGAATGTGTAGCATCAGAATCAAAAAGTACTCGAACTGGATGATATAGAATATGAATGGTACCTGAGGCCACCACCGCATCGGGTTCATCTGCTCGACGCATCTCATAAACTCGTGGGTGTGCCGAACCGACGCTAGAATTTCCCTCTCTAGCGGTTAGACTCCTTACCCGACCTCTGCCATAACTCTGCTGTGACTGGCTAACTGATTCTCATTAAATCACATTCTGATCTCTATGTGTTGGGGCATAAGCCCGAGTCTCCAAAGTCTGATCTTGCCCGGGGCAATAAACTGCCATGTGTCCCATTTGTCCACAAGTGTGATATTTCAGAGGTGGGAAGTTGCACTCCAGATTGATGTGGCCTTGATGACCACAATTAAAATAGGTCATCGGCGAGTTGAGGTGCCCGAAGCATAACGGAATCCCTTCTTCCCTTTAAAGGAACGCGAAGACTGCCCGACAGAACAGTTAGCGGACTCAGGTCTCTGAAAGCTACCGCCCTTAGAACCAGAAAAATTACCGATGGTCTTTTGCTTCTTCGACTCATCTGGGGTGTCCTTGTGGGGACACAACCTGTCATATGCCAAAGCCCTATCCTGATATTCCTTCAGAGTGGTGCAAGCAAGTCCGGCCATATAATGCCATAAATCCATATTCATTCGCATGTCGAAGTGGCAGATCTTGTCACGCTAATCACATACCTGATCCTTCACATGAATCAGCTATTGGTTGTATTCCACTATCGCCTGTGAGACTGGGATGTTTTGCGGCTTAGCTTCAAAAAAGGCTCGGATCCTGCTTTCTTGCACTGGCCAAGAACAATACTCGGCCTCTAGCAGATCCTTAAATTCGTCCCATGTAGCAGCATGATCTTGCAGCTTAATAGCTTTACACCAAGTCGCGGCTTCCTTAGTAAGGAAGTACTGAGCAATCAGTTCCTTCCTCATTTCCAGACAGTCAACCACTTTATACACTTTCTCCAGTTCGAAAATCCAACTTTCCAAACCCGCTGGGTTGGTACCGCTGAACTGTGGAGGATGCATACGGACCACATTTTGGGGTAAAACATCCACTGTCGGATTGGGGTTATTCGATTGAACAGCTTGGGCCAGGATAATCATCTGATTTGCCAATTGTTGAAGAACATTCGTAACCCGAACATTTGCATTATTCCCCTGACCGGTCGATTGGTCGTGCTGGCTCTCCGTTTCGGGATGCACTGAGTGAGATAAACTAGGGGTAGTCGACCCGGCAACATAACTGAAGGAAGCCGCCGCGCCACGTCCTCGCCGGCGTCCATGACCACGGCCTCATCCTCGACCATTGTCAGCAGACATGCTGAAGGATACACAAAATACATAAGTACAATTTAAATTGTCCGTCATCGAGGTGACCAATTCCTAAGAATACCAAATCAACAGCCGAGCGATTAGGAAAAATACAAGAAGAGTAAAAGGACTTACTAGTACCGGTCGCACCGAGATGATGACAATATATTGATACTGTACTCGAACGATAACTCTATTTTGACCCAAAAAGACCGACAACCTAGGTATCCATAAACCTAAGCTCTGATACCATATTTTGTAACACCCCCAAGTTATTCAGGATATATTACAGCTCCGTGAGACCCTCCGTGGGACCCACAAGACTATACATATGCAGAAACATGAACTGCGGCCGATGAGGTCTAAATATAACTCCAATAGAAGGCAATAGACTGACACCAAGGTAATAATCAATTCGGCAGGAGTACAATACGTCGGGAATTAAAACTCAATGCAACACAGGCTAAAACTTCAAAAGAGAAACATCTGAAAACACTACTCGATTGTTCAAAACCATTTCGAGTACAACAATACCGAATGGATAAAATATAAAATACAACAGTGACAAGACACGGCATCACTCTTGCCCATCATCTTCGTGCCAACCCGGTACACGCCTTTCCCTGCTCCTGGATCCTGAAATACATGAAAGGTATTTCCCTCAAAAGGGGTTAGCCGTCGAATAGTTAGTACAAGTATATCGAATATGAAACACAATACTCCTCGATGATAAAGTAAATATTATCATCATTTCATCAAACTCAAGACTAGTATTCCGAAATAATTAAATCTTATAACATCTCATTCCAATACATACGTGATTAACCATGGAACCGCACCAAAGGCAACGGAACCCTCTGAGGCCCCGTCAGACCCTCCCAGAGTGGTTACCCCAAAATATTCGTGGACCCACACCAAAGGCAATGGAACCCTCTGACGACCCGTTGGTCCATCCCAGAGTGAATATAAAAAATTACACAATTCATATACCTCACTTTCAAAGTCGAGAACGTACAATCATAAACATATACTTGCCTTTGAGACATTAGAACCGGAGTGAAAATGGTGTTCAAGCTCGAGAGGTCCAAGCATGCACTTATGGGCCTAAACAATTCATAAGGAAATACGATAATCAATCATCAATACTAGATTCTCAAGGAAGACCCCCGAAACCCCCCCTTTTATGATTCATAATTCTTCAAAGTATTCACATAGAGGTTGGAAATCATCCAAACCATCTCCACTTCAATTAATACACACAATCATTCATATAATTGTAAGGGAAATCTGGGTACGAGGTATATACATCATAATCTCAAGGATTTTGAGCTACAGAATTGATAAATCGGACGGATCTAAGAAAAATCCCCAAAAATTCCCCAAACTAGGGTTATAAGGAATTTACCTTGATTCGGAGAGAAGGAATGGATTAGATGTTGGTAAAATACTTGTTATCCAGCTAAAGATGGTTATGGATGATGAAAAGTTGTTCCAAAACGCCTCAGGATCGTCTCTATGGTGTGCTCTCATCGGAAATGTGGAAAATGAGAAGAAAATGACGAAGAAGGCAGCTGACCCAGTTTATATACTGGGCCTAATTAGAGTGCCCTAATTCTGAAGTATAGCGCGCGCTAACAAGGTCACCCGGTAGTCCAATAGCCTCTGACATGTGTCGATAGCGTGCGCTACATCTGGAACTAGCGCAGGCTACGAAATACCTATAGTGTGCGCTAGCTCACTCCTAGCGTGCGTTAACTGCTAGTCCAGAGAGCAGAAACCCCTACTGCCACTGCCAAACCCGAGTAGTTAGCGTGCGCTACATCCGATGCTAGCACGCGCTACCAAGCACGAATAACGTGCGTTAGCTCACGCCTAGCATGCGCTAACTGCTAGTCCAGAGGGCAGAACTCAGCTACTGCCTCTGCCAAGCCTGGACAATTAGCGTGCGCTACAAATGTTAATCCGTCATCCCAAAGTCTCTAGGGTTTAGGATGTTACCATTGGGAAATGTGAAGTGTTGTCCAGGTGGTGGAGCAAAGAATTGGTAGGTTTGTTGTGGCGGCACCATCATTCCTGATGGAGGAATCAATGGCCCAACAACTAGTAGAGTAGGTTGCGCGGTCATAGTTCCTACCCGAGGGTTAGGACGACTTGTTCCTACCATTGCTTCTCTGAGTCTACTTGCTTCTTCTTATCTCTCAAACTCAATTGCCTCAGCTTGGACTCTTCTCCTCCTTTTAGCTTCTCTTGCTAGTTCTCTATCCGTGGAAGAGTCTTGAGTTGATCTCCCATCTCTGGAGTCAATCTCCCCATCTCTTTGGTTATTGTTCTTTGCACCCCCCATGCATTATTGTTGTTTTCCCTTCCGGGCGGACGTCCTCGGCTTCTTGGAGATGGGGTTGCAACCTCAACATTAACATTTGTTCTGGCTGATCTTCTGACCATCTTTATAGCGTAGGAAGAGCGCCCTTAGCCTTTTTTAGTTCTTCCCACAGACAGCGCCAAAATGCTGGGGTCAAAGTGAGTAGTTCTTGTTAATCCGCGTAAGGGTTCTTGGAGTGCCTAAAGTCCAACTTCTTGAGACCTTGGTAAGCTTGTTGTGGTTGAGTTATGATCTGAAACTTAGAGTGGGGGGTGTTAGTGAGAGATGACTGGCTTGCTATGAAGTCAAGCCAGCTTATAGATTTTACTAGTAGGAGGTTGTAGACCTTTCTTGTGAATCATACGTATGTAAGCATGATTATGAGATAATTATGTGATACTTGACTTTGAAATATGAGCCTATTTATACTGTTTGGCCATGATGCTCAGGACATGTAGGATGTTGACAAGTGTATGCTCCAGATCTCTCCAGGCAAGGCTAGGTAGGTCCATTTCACACCTAATGGGCTTGGGCCATGTGTCAGGTAGAGCCCATGAGGGTAAGTGTGTCTTTTCCCTTTGTTAAGATTCTTCTGGAAGCCTGTAGAAGATGCTAGTTTTTTCTCCTGTTCTGCATTCATTCTTGTCAGGGTTCGAGTGGTATTCTGTGTAGGGTTTCCAAGTGAAGATCACTGGCCAAGGTGACATTTTGGGTCCATGTGGATCTGGAGTTTTTGTTATCATCTTTAGGTCTGGGTATGTCGGCCCGGATCTGTACGAGCACGGATATGGTAGCCCGTGATCTATGGATTATTATGTTCCGCCTGCTTCTAGGGACTTAGGCTACTCGACAGGTTTAGGCTAAGAGAAGTGATGACATGGTGGAGGTCCGATCAGCTTCTCCTGGATGGCAAGGTTCCGACCAGATTACCCTGAACGGTAAGGTTCCGACTGGGACCTTTCTCCGGTAGAGTTCTGATTTCACCTTTGGACTTATTTTAATTTGCTTTTCCCTTTTGCTTTTCATATCTTCTGGATGTCCGGGAAGGTCCCAAACGCTTGGTTCCCGAGCCTTAGTTCTCATCCTGTGATGCCTTAGTTTGCCTTAAGTCGACTAGGGCGGAATGAACATATTTTAGTATCATCAAAGAGCATGAAGGATATGAAGGCCTTAGTTCAATTGGCGGATGGCTCGACGAGGAGGCCTATCAGGATTGTTGAAGACGTAGCGATAAGGATAGCTGGCGTGGAAGTTAAGACCAGCTTCATGGTGATGCCTGCCTTCATCATCGAGTTGAGGGATGTTGTGCTCTTAGTGTAATACCCGTACTTTTTATTGGCAATAATTATCAATTTGTGAATCTCGTGGACTGTTTTGTAATTTTTCGAGTATTGGTAATCATGCGTTCGATTCGAGCTTGAGCTTGTATATTGCGATTCTTGCCAATATTTCACTGATTGTCGATAAATGTCGAGTTGTACCGTTTGTAACGCGTTGGCAAACCTATTTCGGACAAGGGAGTTAGCGCACGCTAAGTTGCAGGAGTAGCGTACGCAAGAATGGTCGGAAGGCAGTGCACGCTACTGCCGGAAGGCAGCGCACGCTAACCGGCAGCTGGGGCAGTCCAAAAGGTACCGGACAGGGAGTGGGGTCCGGCTAGCACACGCTAGGAACCGAAGTAGCGCACGCTAGGTGGGGTGTGTAGCGCATGCCACTAGCGGATGTCATCGCACGCAAATCGGTTGGACAACAGAGGCAATGGGGTCTGGACTTTGGCTAGACCATTGGGTAGCGCACATTAATCGATCATTGCGTGCGCTAACTCGGCAGGCATAGCACACGCTATTCGGCCATAGCGCATGCTACCGGGATGGACAGAGAAGTTTCTGGACTTCGGTTAGACAACAGGTAGCACACTGTCCCGGCCGGGCAGAAGGTTCTCGACTGCAGCCTAGGCCGATAGTGCATGCTAATCGGACAAGCTAGCGCGCGCTAGGGCGCGCCTATATAAATACATGTGTTGTGGTCAACACTCACCATTTTTCACCCTCCTTCATCTTCTATGACCCTCTAGACGTTTCCAGGGCTGTGTAGGTGTGGTCTTCAACTGAACATTGTTGGATATCAGTTCCTTTCAACTTCTAGCAAGGATTCATCAATCATACATCAATCTTCACCAAGGAATTGAGGTAATCCTTCCTTAGAACTCTAACTTTGGGGAATTTTTGGGGTTTTTGGGGAATCTCGTTTCTCCAACCGCTGTAACTCCGAATTAATGATAGATTATAGTTGAATATAGTTGTATAAGTATGATTTCATGATTCCTCGAAGTTTTGTGGATTGATTCGAAGTTTTTCTTCGTGGATCGAGCAAAACTCATTATGCCCCCGTAGTGTTCGATAAAATGCTCCTAAGGGTAGAACTTAGGATGGATCTTAGTTTTCTAATGAAATTGTAGTTGATTGAGCCTCGGTGTTTATTAGGACGGAATTTGGAAGATAGTTCGGACCATAGCCTTGTTCGTCCATTGTTCCTTCGTGCGTTAGAAATCCAGGCAAGTACTTTATTGCATTAGTTTTTGACATGCATTTCTGTAATGTAATTGATACTGATGAGAGTTGAAAGGTTGTTTTCGGGGTACTCTCACCCGGGGTTGACTCAACGGGGTCACACGGGGACTTGGTGGCTTAGCGGCTGGACTGGGTCGTGAAGGTTACTTCCGAGTGGAGTATTCTCACCTGGGGTTGCTCGACGGGGCACACGGGGACTTGGTGGCCTGACGGCCAGACCGGGTCATGAGAATTGACAGAGTGTTTTACTGATGGTTGATTTTTGATATTCCGGAATATCGTGAAATGAACTGTTTTCGGATTTTTGAAATGATTTGAAAATGCCTGTGGATTAAAATATTGTAATACTTTACTTGCACTAGCAATTGTTGCTAACCCCTTATTGGGGTGGAATGTTTTATACATTTCAGGTACTCTCGAGGGACAAGAGCCTACATGTGGTGCACACGGAGCTGACAAGCAGACCGAATGTTAGAAAGCTTGAGTCAGTCGTTGTATTTGTATTGTCAGAGTTGATTTTCATATTTAGTATGGTTGTCGGTTTTATTATAATATGACGTGTGATGTTTGCGTTTGAGTGAATGCTGTCAAACTCTTCTATTTTGTCGCGGCCGAGGCCTAACTCATGTTTTGTATCATATGTTGTATTGTTATGTTGTGTTGTTTGTGTATTGACTTGTTTGGTATGAGGGTCGTCAGCCTGGTGGGACCATGGTGGGTCCTACGGCGTGTAATTACCCAAAGTGAAATTAGGGTGTTACATTTATGGTATCGGAGCCTAGGTTTCGGGAATACTTAGGCCATTAGTTATTGGGGTTGTCAAGTCGTAAGAGTCGTATAAACTGATCGAGCTTAACACTGTGTGCTGCTATCCAGCCGTGCGACCCATGGTAGTAAGACTCCTTGAACTCTACTTGCGCCTTGTTGCATTCATAATAGAGAAGATTTGAATTCCGTGGATTGTAAACTGTCCTGATAATTTTAACCCTTTTATATCTCAATATGTTGAGAGACTATGGCGAACGTGTACGCGGCAGAGGCCGTGGTCGTGGTACCGCTAATGAATCTGGCACACCTTCTAATGTTGCATCTGATTCGGCATCCCATACGGAGCCGAACACTATTCCTTTGAACTCTGGCGGTCAGCCAGATCCTACTGTAAATCAAGAACCGTCGGCTGATCCTAATATGAATGCCGGCATAGCTGCTATACTCCAGCAGGTAGCAGCACAGTTAGTTAAGTTGAATGAGTCCCGGCATCGTGACCAACTGACAGATGAGGGTAATTGGCTTCAGGGAGTAATGAAAATGCAACCTCCCCGCTTTGCTGGTGCGACTAACACGTTCGGCTGGGAAGGGTGGTTGTTTAAGTTTGGCAGGAATTTTAATGTTGTTGCATGTCCCGCAGAGAGATGGGTTCCTTATGTGCAGTATTTTCTTGATAAGGAGCATGCGGATTGGTGGGAAGCTGTGAGACCTACGGATCGTGCGGCCACTTGGGCCGAGTTTAAAGCTGCTGTAGAGGAAGAGTATTGTCCTTGGCCGGTTAAAGAGAAACGTATTGCAGATTTCTTTACAGCGACACCGCAAGATGTACTTTCACCGAGGCCATCATCTCATATAATCAACAACTGAACCATGTTCGTGAGCATGTAATGTTGAAACAATATTTTTCGATACATATTTTGATGATGCTCTTTTTAGCAAAATAATTATTATCTCGTTACACATTTTACTATTGTTATTTTAAATCATATATTGTAACATATTTGAGCACTCATAACGTACGTAACCTACATTACATAACGTAAGTAACAATTGTTTTCTAACCATTGATAAAGTTTCTAGATTGTCAAAGTCTTTGAAACGGTTATATGTTATAACGTACATTATCAGCTTTGAATTTGAATTTATGTGCTAACCGTTGATATTCCACATAGTGACATCATCCCATCCAACGGATATGAAGACCAAGCATAACATACGTAATGCACGGAAGCATAACTTACGTAGCAGTGTAGACAGAAGCTACTGCACATTTTCCAGTGCATCATTACGGCCGTTACATGTAGGATGTAATGTACGTTATAGGTCTTACTTACGTAACAAAGGTTACCTAACATACGTAATGCAGGCCTACTATTCTAACGAGAAAATGGCCTTCAAGTGCTGTAAATAGAGATGCTTCAAGATGTTGACTACACATAATTACTATCAAGCATACATACTTTAAGCTGAGCTTACCAAGCAAATTACTATGAGATATACACATTCTGTATTTGATACGAGAAAAATTGTTCTACATTTCTATATATACATTCTTGTATCTTTGTGAGAAACTATATTGTAAAAAGAGTAACTTTACTCGCAACCATCATTGTATTTGTGAGAGTTTATCTTGTACTCGTAAACCAAGATAGTAAGGTTAGTCTTGAGCCAGGAAATCAAGCAACTGAAGTTTAGCACTAAGCTCGAAAGTGCTGTTATAATATAGTTGACTCTAAACTATAAAGTGCATTCAGTATTGAAGAAATGTCCTAGTCGATACACTAGGAAGGGTGCGTAGGCTTCGTTAATAGCCGAACCTCTCGAACAAATTCTTGTGTCTTTTCTTTTCTGATCTTTGTTTATTACTCCGATTATCTCCTTCCGCACAAAAAGGATTCAAAACTCTAATCCACACTATTCAACCCCCATTCTAGTGGCGGTACCAATCTAACAATTGGTATTGGAGAGGTCTCTTTTTCACCGGTCTAACAGCCGCTAGAGAAAAGATCCAGATATGGCCTTTATCCATTCTTCGCTTGAAGGTAATGCTCTTAATCGCCCTCCTTTCTTCGATGGTTCAAATTTTATGACGTGGAAGAAGAAAATGTCTATCTTCATCCGAGCCCATGATATCTATATTTGGAAAGTCATTGCTCTAGGACCTACTATTCCAAAGAAGACTGGTGGCTCGCTCAAAAGTTTAGAAGAGTACGATGATAACGACTGGAAGAATGATCATTTCAATAGTAAAGCTACTCAGCTGCTTTACTGTGCTCTTAATCCTAAAGATCACAATATAATCTCTTCATGCGAGACGGCCAAAGAAATTTGGAAGGTGCTCGAGATTACTCACGAAGGTACGAGTCAAGTCAAAGAAACAAAAATTAATATGCTTCTTCACGATTATGAACTTTTCAATATGAAAGAAGAAGAAAGCATTACTACTATGCTTGACCGTTTCTCAGCTATCACAAATAGGCTAGCCTCATTTGCCAAACATATCTCAAGTAGTGATAGAGCTAAGAAAATCCTACGATCCTTACCAAGAGAATGGGATGCGACTGTTACGGCTATCATGGAGTCGAAAGATATAAACACAATGGAATTCAGTACTCTCATTGGATCCCTTATAAATTATGAGATTGTCATTAAATCTCGGAATTCAAAACCAAAGCCCAAAGAAAGAGAAAGGTCGATCGCTTTCAAAGCCAAAGAGGATAGTGACCCAGAAGATGAACCGATCGAGGACGAAGATGAAGAGACGACCTTCTATGCCAAAAATATAAAGAAATTCAAAAATCTCTTACAAAGGATCCGGAGAGATATCAAACAGGAACCGAGGTATGAATCCAAAAAGAATTACTTCCCACAAAATAAAAAGTTCGACAATACTTATCGAAGGTGCGGCGTTCAAGGTCATTTTGCTAAAGATTATCGTGCGGGTGAGCCAACGAGTTCATCAAAACCACCTCATGAGAAATTCAAAAAGAAAGAAGTCTATGTCGCTACATGGAGCGATGATGATGAGGATGATGAACCACAAATTCAAACTAATCTAGCTTTAATGGCCCGTGCAACTGAAGACAGTCATGGAGAAGACGAGGTACAACCAAGGATAACAACATTATCAAATAAATGGTATGTTGACAGTAGATGTTCAAACCACATAAGTGGGAACGAGCATCTTTCCACAGAGCTGAAAAAGGAAGATCGAGGTTGTGTCACCTTTGGTGATAATTAAAAGGGCCAAATCAAAGGAACATGTAAAATAGGTAAGAAACCTTTACTAACTATAGAAAATGTTATTTTTGTTGATGATCTTTGTCATAATCTCCTTAATGTTTCCTAATTATGTGATACTGGTCTCAAATCAATTTTTGAAATTATGCATTGCACTGCAATGAGAAAAGACCAAATTGTTTTTATTGGTTTACATTATGGAAATATTCATATTGTTGATCTTCAAGACAAATCTTCTTTTAATGAAAAGTGCTTGATTTCCTATGATGAAAATGCTATTATTTGGCACCGAAAATTGGGTCATGCCTCTTTATCTCTACTTTCAAAATTGGCCAAAAATGATATTGTCTGTGGTCTACCAAAATTATATTTCAAAAAAGACCACATTTGTGAGGCCTGTATTAAAGAAAAACATGCTATAGGCTCGTTTAAACCCAAAATGGAAATTTTCACTAGCCGTATTCTTGAATTAATTCATATAGATTTGATTGGACCATCTCGGCATGCTATCTTGAATGGTAAACTTTACACATTAGTTCTTGTTGATGATTTTTCTAGATTTACGTGGGTAAAATTTTTAGCAAATAAAAGTGATGCATTTAATGAGTTTGTTAAGTGGTGTAAGGTTACCCAGAAAGAAAAAGAATTACCAATTATCGCCATCATATCCGATCACGGTGGAGAATTAGAGTCTAATGATTTTGAAGATTGGTGTGATAAATATGGTATTGGGCACAACTTTTCGGTACCTCGGACACATCAACAAAAGGGAGTTGTCGAGACAAAGAATCGCCCTTTAGAAGAAATGAGCCAAACAATGCTCAATGAATACGGTGTCTGGGCCGAAGCCGTTAATGCCGCATGTTATGTTATTAATCGAGTCCATCTTTGGAGAAACAAGAGGATGACTCCATATGAGATATTCAAAGGTAAAAAGCCAAATTTATCTTATTTTCATCCGCTTTGGCTGCAAAGTCTTTATTCATAACAATGGTAAAGATAATTTGGGAAAATTTGATTCTAAATCAGATATTGGTATATTTCTTGGATATTATACTAATAGTAAAGCTTATCATGTTTTCAATTGTAGAAGAGGCTCGGTAGAAAAGTCGATTCATATCAAATTCGATGATACAACTTTACCCCCGAGAAAGATTGTTTTTGATGATGATGCAGGTATGGTTCCAGCTAATGAAGTGTCAGAAGCAACAAAGGAATTAGAGAAGCTTGACTTAAGATCGGACAAGCAGGAGGATAATCCTTTCAATCTTCCTAAAGAATGGGCTAATAGGAAAGATCATCCTATGGAGCAAATTCTTGGGAAAATCGATGATGGTGTGCGAACAAGGAGAAATGTGAATGACTGCCTAAACAATATTGCATTCATTTCTCTTACAGAACCAAAGAACATAAACGAAGTTATAAATAACGAAAATTAGGCTATTGCTATGAAAGAGGAGCTCAATCAATTCGAGAGAAACAAAGTATGGGAATTAGTTCCGGCACCGGAAGACAAAACAATCATCGGTACAAATTCATAAACTAAAAACCGACGATAATGGTCTCCCAATGAAGAATAAATCAATATTGGTTGCTCAAGGATACAATCAAGAGGAAGGGTTGGATTATGAAGAAACCTTTGCTAATGTTGCCCGTCTTGAGGCTATTCGCCTTCTGTGTGCCTTTGCCACCTACAAGAAAATCAAAATCCATCAAATGAATGTAAAGAGCGCGTTTCTAAACGAGGTCATCCAGGAGGAAGTGTATGTCAAGCAACCGCCGGGATTTGAAGACTATGATCATCCATATCATGTATGCAAGCTCCATAAAGCTCTGTATGGATTAAAACAAGCCTCGAGAGCATGGTATGAACGTCTAAGCTCTTTTCTCATTTCTAATGGGTACAAAAGAGGTAATGTTGATAATACCATATTTATCAAGAACTATGGTAATAATATGCTTATTTGTCAAATTTATGTCGATGATATTATTTTTGGTGCAACTAACGAATCTCTGTCACTAGAATTTTCAAATCTTATGAAGGGAGAATTCGAAATGAGTATGATGGGACAGTTCAAATACTTTATCGGACTCCAAATTAAGCAACTCAAAGACGGAATATTCATTCACCAATCAAAGTACGTCAATGAGCTCTTAAAGAAATTTAAGATGGAAGGATGCAAAGAAATATCTACTCCTATGTCTTCCACTCTTAAACTCGACAAAGACAAGAAAGGTAAGTTTGTTGACCAGAAACAATATCGAGGTATGATTGGGTCTCTACTTTATTTAACTGCATACAGACCAGACATTATGTTCGCTACTTGTCTTTGTGCTAGATTTCAAGCCAATCCGAAAGAATCTCATCTTATTGCTTGCAAATGCATTTTTCAATATTTAAAAATCAATTACTAGATTATGGCATTGAGCTTAAAAATACTCCAATTTTTTGTGACAATACAAGTGCCATAAATTTGAGTAAAAATCCCATTTTGCATAGTAGGACTAAGCACATTGAAATTCGCCATCATTTTATCCATGACCATGTCCAAAACGGGAATGTGCGCCTCTAATTTGTTGGTACTAATGAACAATAGGTGGATATTTTTACAAAACCATTACCCGAAGATGCTTTCAATTTTATTCGAATAAATTTAGGAATAGGACATGTTCATCAGTTTTAAATTTTGCATATTCATCATATCAATATCAAAATGGTCATGGAAACAGAGGATATCATCAGAAGAATGGTACTATTTGTTTGGTCAAACTTATGTAGGTTATAGATGTCGGCTTACGTATGTAATGAAAAGACGGTTTTTGGACAGTGAGTTCTGGACTCTATATTACGGCCGCTATATAAAAAATGCACGTTAAAGGTCATAACGTTCGTTATGGACAGTACACTACGTACGTAATAATATTCCAGAAGCGGACAGTAAGCACTGGAGCCTCCTTTACGTATGTTATTTACCCTAGTAACGCCCGTAACACACACACCTTTATGGCATTTATACCATTTAACGTACTTAATATGCCATACCCAGAATATTAAAACCCGTCTGTTCCCCTTTCTCTTCTCTCACAATCCCTAAAAATCAAAACCGCCCCCTAGCGACCTTCCACATCAAAACCGCCGATTTCATTCATCTTCACCAAAGTTCATCGCGATTTCCTTCAAAATCTTCAGCAATCATGACTAACACTCTCCAGATCAACAAAAAATGGGGAGATTCAACATCAAAACCTCCTGAATCGAACTGTTTTGTTAATCCCCATGATAAAAAAATCTTCAACAAAGTTTTGATTGATGGAGAGGTAACCTCCAGTCATCATTTCGATTTTGATTCACTGAATGGTATTGGAATACGTTTGGATGATTTATTTGACATGCTCGGAATTGCTAAATGTGTCAGTTTTTGTCAACCAATATATGATGAATTAGTTCGAGAATTTTATGCCAATTTCCCAACAAGTTTTATCGCTGATGGTCTTGTGGTTATTAATTCTTTTGTTCGTGGAAAGCCTGTTTCATTTGATGCCTCTAAGTTGTCTGAACTTTTTGGCCTTCAAAACGAAGGATTTGTGTGTAATGGCAACTTTATGTCAGAAAATGACTCGTCTGATGAAGAATGGGATGATAACCTTAATGAGCAAGTCGTACGTGATTATCTGCAATCTCATGCTGTGATATGTTAGCTCGGACAAATTTGAGAACAATGATTTTGGCCTAAACATTCGACTACTTCATGATGCCATAACCCGTTCCTTAATTCCGAAAGTAAATGCTCAGCAAAGGCTCGTTAACATCGATATGGAAATTATCTATCATGTTCTGAACGACCATCAAGTAAATTTTGCTAGAGTGATGATGAAATGGTTGGTTGAGAAATGCTCAATCTTTCATAAAAAGAGATATATCCGTAATGATAGGCAAAGAAAATCTGGGATGCCTTTTGGCTCTATTTTGACAGGTATATTTGAGGATGCCGGAATTGATTTTTCAGAGGTGCACAAATTGGATATTCTAAAAGGGAACATGGTTCACGAAGGAACCATCCGTACTATGAAGTATGTGCAGACCAGGAACCGCGGCTGGGTCTATTTTTCTTAATTAAGGGATGGAGACTCCCTTGCAGACGGGAGTGCCTTGACTCGTCTGTAGGATCGCATTTTCTCTAGAGGTCCTCAGGTTGAGCGGTCTCGTCTTCACATTCCTTCATCTCAGGCAGGTCCATCTCATGTGACTCGGCCAAGTTCTTCCTCCTCCTCCTTTTTGCTCCAAGCCAGAGTTATTGTATTAGAACAATGAGTTCAAAGGTCAGAGACAATTTTAGAGAATCTTTCCACTCACTTTGGGATTGCTCTTACGCCTCACACCTCTCAGACAGGTATTGACTAGATCTATTCTTCACTTTGATGACAATCCTTTATTCCGACCAGACATATCATTCAGTTTTTAAAACTTGCACTTTAATTTTTCTTTGTTTTGTTTTTTTTCTTGGATGATTGTTTATCTTTACTGCTCTTAACTGTTGGATAATTCATCTGCTATAAATTATATCTTTTTCTAACCATGCTTTTGAGACTGTTTTGCAGATTATCATTCCCTCACTTTTTGTTAATGACAAAAAGGGGGAGAACTATGGTTGAACCATTACAAAATGGTATTCATATTCTATGAAATTATCAGTTACTGTTTAACGCAGGGGGAGTTACCCTCGAGGGGGGGGGGGGGTTGCAACTTACTTATATATATTCCCCTCATTTTTATTAGTTCAACCATATTTTCATAATTATTTTGTCATCATCAAAAAGGAGGGAGATTGTTGAAACAATATTTTTTGATACATATTTTGATGATGCTCTTTTTAGCAAAATAATTATTATCTCATTACACATTTTACTATCATTATTTTAAATCATATATTATAACATATTTGAGCACTCGTAACGTACGTAACAATTGATTTCTAACCGTTGATAAAGTTCTAGATTGTCAAAGTCTTTGAAATGGTTATATGTTAACGTACGTAAATCTGCATCCATAACGTACATTATCATCTTTGAATTTGAATTTATGTGCTAACCGTTGACTTTCCACATAGTGACATCATCCAGGACATCATCATATCCAACGGATATGAAGACCAAGCATAACGTACGTAATGCATGGAAGCATAACGTACGAACAGTGTAGATAGAAGCTACTGCCAATTTTCTAGTTCATCATTACAGCCGTTACATGTAGGATGTAACATACGTTATAGGTCTTACATATGTAACAAAGGTTACCTAACGTAAGGTAATGCATGCCTACTATTCTAACGGGAAAATGGCCTTCAAGTGCTATAAATAGAGATGCTTCAAGATGTTGAAGACACACAATTACTATCAAGCATACATACTTTCATCTGAGCTTGCCAAGCAAATCACTCTGAGATATACACATTCTATATTTGATACGAGAAAAATTGTTCTACATTTCTATATACACATTCTTGTATCTCTGTGAGAAACTGTACGGTAAGACGAGTAACTGTACTCGCAACAATCATTGTATTTGTGAGAGTTTATCTTGTACTCGTAAAACAAAATAGTAAGGCTAGTCTTGAGCCAGGAAATCAAGCAACTGAAGTTTAGCACTAAGCTCAGAAATGCTGTTGTAATAGAGTTGGCACTAAACTCCAAAGTGCATTCAGTATTGAAGAAAAGTCATAGTCAATACACTAGGTAGGGGACATATGCTTCGTTAATAGCCGAACCTATCGAACAAATTCATGTGTCTTTTCTTTTCCGATCTTTGTTTATTACTCCGATTATCTGCTTCCGCACAAAAAGAGTTCAAAACTCTAATCCACACTATCCAACCCCCCTTCTAGTGGTGGTACCAATCTAACAAGTAAAGTCTGAAGCGGATAAAATCCGTTACTCTGATTTGAGAATGAAACCCAGGATTCGCGAGGCTATGGCGGGCTTCAGATGTTCTATTTTGAAGGAGTACCATGATCGTGCCTTGGCCATCAAGATGGTCATTTCTGAGTAAGGGTCGGGTACCGAGAGCAAGAAGACGAGGACGACTGGTGGCTTTTCGGGAAGTAAGAGTGGTGGATATCGCAAATCTCAGGCTTCTCATTCCACTATCGGGAAGTCTGTTCAGCAAGCCAGTAGTGCTCCAACTTTTCGATTGGGCCAGTCTTTTGTTTCTAGCAGAGGACAATGTTTTAATTGTAATCAAACAGGCCATCAGTTTCGAGAGTGTCCACTTCCTCCCGTTACCTGTTTCACATGCGGACATGCCGGTCATTGAGCGGCTCATTGCGAGGCTACCAGTAGATTTGCCAAACAGCAGAATTCGGCACCAACTCCGAGTTTGAACCGAAGGGCTACATCTAATCAACCACAACAGACTTTGGGATGTGGAAGAGGCAGAAGCCGGTCAGGTCATCAGGCTGCATCGAGTGTGGGTCCGGTACAGCCAAGAGTGTACCAGATGAGACACGCGGATGACACGGAGGCTCCGGTAGCTGCAGGTATCACACTACTACTTTCTCAACCTGTATCAATATTATTCGATTCGGTAGCTACTCATTCGTTTATTGCTCTTGATTGTGTGAAACATTTGGGTCTTGAGAGTTTGATTGAGTGCGAACCGTTTTGTAATGAATACTCCTAGTGAGGAGCGTTTGATTGGGAACCGAGAGACTAAGAATTTTCTTGTGTATATAAGGAGTCAGGATTGGCCTTCAGATCTCATCGTGGTAGATCTAAAAGGAGAGGACGTGATGCTTGGAGATGATTGGTTGAGTCGTCATGGTGCTATTATGAACTACCGAACACGAACTATTTCCATAATAGCAGAAGATGGTGTCGAGCACACTTTCATGGGTCGTAAACCGGGAAGTTCAGGTGGGGTGATTTCAGCCGTCAAAGCGATAAAATTGTTGAAAGAAGACTGTATTGGTTATTGGTGCTATGCCATGAGCACTGATGACGGTGGAATTGATTTATTGTCGATTCCAGTTGTGAATGAATATCCTGATGTATTTCCGGATGATCTTCCGGGAGTACCTCCGGCTAGAGATATAGAATTTCCTATTGATCTTGTGCCGAGCGCAACACCTATTTATCGTGTGCCGTATCTTATGGCACCTGCCGAGATGTTAGAACTGAAGAAACAATTTGGCGAGCTTCTTGACAAAGGTTATATTCGACCTAGTGCATCACCTTGGGGTGCACCAGCTCTCTTCGTTAAGAAGAAGTACGGATCGTTCCATCTGTGCATTGATTATCGGGAATTGAATGAGCTAACCATTAAGAACAAGTATTTGTTACCCCATATAGATGATTTGTTCGACCAACTTTAGGGTGCCAACTGTTTTCTCTAATATTGATTTGCGATCAGGATATTATCAGCTAAGGATTTGGGATTCCGACATCCCGAAAACTACTTTTCGTACTCGGTATGGCCATTATGAATTTATGGTTATGCAGTTTGGGCTAACCAATGCTCCTGCCGTGTTTATGCAGCTTATGAAAAAAGTTTTCATTGACTATCTTGATAAGTTCGTGGTCATTTTCATTGATGATATTCTTGTCTACTCCTGGAATGAGGAAGATCACGCCGAACATCTCCGAGTGGTGTTGAACACTTTGAGAACAGAGAAACTTTATGCTAAATTCTCGAAGTGTGAGTTCTGGCTTAAGGAGGTGACATTTCTTGGACATGTAATTTCGGCTGGTGGAGTTCGAGTGGATCCCCAAACGATAGCGACCATTGTTGAGTGGGAACCACCTAGGAGTGTGAAAGAGACCCGAAGTTTTCTAGGGCTTGCTGGATATTATCATAGATTCATCGAGGGGTTTTCAAAAATCGCTCGACCACTTACTCAATTACTCCAGAAATCTCAGAAGTTCGAGTGGACTATTGAGAGACAAAACAGTTTTGATGAGCTTAAGCGACGGTTAACTTCGGAGCCCATATTATCGCTACCCTAGGGTACCGATGATTTCGAAGTGTATAATGATGCTTCCGGACTTGGATTAGATTGTGTCTTAATGCAGAGAGGTAGAGTAATTTCATATGTGTCTCGACAATTAAAACCATATGAAATGAATTACCCTACTCATGATTTAGATTTATTGGCGGGTTTTCGCGCTAAAGATTTGGAGGCATTATCTTTATGGCTCTTCGTGTAAAATTGACACGGATCACAAAAGCCTAAAATATATATTTAGCCAGAAGGAGCTAAATATCAAACAACGTCGATGGTTAGAGCTGATTAAGGATTCGATCTTGAGATATTATACCTTTCGGGAAAAGCTAATGTGGTAGCGGGCGCATTGAGTCGGAAACCGGTAGCACTTCAAATGCTGAAGGTACTTTCGTCTCAATACAAGATCCAGGGTGACATAATTAGACAAGATATAGAGATTTGGCTTCAGAGAGTTCAAAGCCAATTACGCACTTTGGAAATCACGTCGTCTTTGAGCGATGAAATCAAAGCGAAACAATTGGAGGATCCGTTACTAGTCCAGCTAAGATAGGATGTGGTTGGAGAAAAAGCTCCCGGATTTATGATTCAAGACGATGGTGTTCTGAGATTTCGAGGCAGACTTTGTATACCTGCAGATGCCGAGCTTAAACAGACCATATTGAGGGAAGCGCACACTGCACCATATTCTCTTCATCCCGGTACAATCAAAATGTATAAGAACGTGAAGAGCAATTATTGGTGGAGGAATATGAAGAATGATGTTAAAGAATTTGTGTCGAAATACTTGACATGTCAACAGGTCAAGATTGAACATCAACGATCCGAGAAGCTAGCTCGTATATTCGTCGCAGATATCGTGAGGTTGCATGGGATTCCTAAGAGCATTATTTCTGGTCGAGATAGTAGATTTGTGTCTCATTTCTGGAAGTCCGTTCACCGAGCTTTGGGAATGGAACTGAGGCTCAATACATCATACCACCTCAGACCGATGGGCAATCCGAGCGGACAATTCAGACCCTTGAGGACATGCTGCGAGCATGTGCCTTAAATTGGAAGGATGCTTGGGAACCACACTTGCCACTAATCGAATTTGCCTACAATAATAGTTGCCACGCATCGATTAAGATGGCACTATTTGATGCTCTATATAGACGGAGATGTAAGTCACCATTGTGTTGGGATGATTCCTCCAAATTTATTGGGACAGAGCCGTACATGTTAGTAGAGACCAAAGAAAAGATTGCGTTAATTCGTGAGAGGTTTTGGCTGCCCAAAGCCGACAGAAGTCATATGCCGACAATCTATGTCGATCGTTGGAGTTCGAAGTCGGTTATCATGTGTTGTTAAAGGTATCACCAACCCAAGGAGTTTATCGCTTTGGGAAGAAGGGTAAACTCAGTCCGATATATACTGGGCCATTCGAGATCTTAGAGCGAATTGGTGAACTTGCTTATCGTTTGGGCCTTCCGCCTTCATGAGTCATGTGAAAAATGTATTTCATGTTTCCCAGTTGAGGAAAGACGTACCGTACCCGAAGCATATTATCGATTTTTGGGAGATTTAGTTAAATCCCGATATCACCTTTGAGGAGAAACCAATCCAGATTTTGGAGCATCGAATAAGACAACTTAAGCCCAAAATCATCCCTTTGGTTAAAGTGAGATGGTCGAGGCATGGATCGGAAGAAGATACGTGGGAGACAGAATAGGATATGAAGTCAAGGTACCCCGATTTATTTGTTTCGTAAGTTTCGGGACGAAACTTATTTTTAGTGGGAGAGAATGTAATACTCGTACTTTTTATTGGCAATAATTATCAATTTGTGAATCTCTTGGACTGTTTTATAATTTTTCGAGTATTGGTAATCATGCGTTCGATTAGATCTTGAGCTTGTATGTTGCGATTCTTGCCAATATTTCGCTGATTGTCGATAACTGTCGAGTTGTACCATTTGTAACGCGTTCGCAAACATATTTCAATCAAGGGAGTTAGCACACGCTAAGTTGCCGGAGTAGCATACGCAAGAGTGGTCGGAAGGCAATGCACGCTAACCGGCAACTTGGGGCAGTCCAGAAGGTACTGAACTGGAATTGGGGTCCAGCTAACGTACGCTAGGAACTGGAGTAGCGCACGCTAGGTGGGGTGTGTAGCACACGCCACTAGCGGATGGCAGCGCACGCTAATCGGTCGAAAGCAGAGGCAATGAGGTCTAGACTTTGGCTAGACCATTGGGTAGCGCACGCTAATCGGTCATTGCGCGCGCTAACTCGACAGGCATAATTCAGCCATAGCGCACGCTACCAGGCTGGACAGAGAAGTTTCTGGACTTCGGTTAGACAACAGGTAGCGCACTGTCCCGGCCGGGCAGAAGGTTCTGGACTACAGCCTAGGTTGATAACGCATGCTAATCGGATAAGCTAGCGCGCGCTAGGGAGCGCCTATATAAATACATGTGTTGTGGTCAACACTCGTCATTTTTCACCCTCCTTCATCTTCTCCGACCCTCTAGACGTTTCCAGGGCTGTGTAGGCATGGTCTTCGACTGAACATTGTTGGATATCAGTTCCTTTCAACTTCTAGCAAGGATTCATTAATCATACATCAATCTTCACCAAGGAATTGAGGTAATCCTTCCTTAGAACCCTAACTTTGGGGATTTTTGGGGGGTTTTGGGGAATCTCGTTTCTCCAACCATTGTAATTCCGAAATAATGATAGATTATAGTTGAATATAGTTGTATAAGTATGCTTTCATGATTTTATCAAAGTTTTGTGGATTGATTCCGAGTTTTTCTTCGTGGATCAAGCAAAACTATATGCCCCCGTAGTGTTCGATAAAATGCTCCTAATGGTAGAACTTAGGATGGATCTTAGTTTTCCGATGAAATTGTAGTTGATTGAGCCTCGGTGTTTGTTAGGACGGAATTTGGAAGATAGTTCGGACCATAGCCTTGTTCGTCCACTGTTCCTTCGTGCGTTAGAAATCCAGGCAAGTACTTTATTGCATTAGTTTATGGCATGCATTTATGTGATGTAATTGATACTGATGAGAATTTAAAGGTTGTTCTCGGGGTACTCTCACCCGGGGTTGACTCGACAGGGTAGAGACTTGGTGGCTTAGCGGCTGGACTGGGTCGTGAGGGTTACTTCCGAGTGGGGTATTCTCATCTGGGGTTGCTCGACGGGGCACACGGTCACTTGGTGGCCTGACGGCCGGACCAGGTCGCAAAAATTGCCAGAGTGTTTTACTGATGGTTGATATTTGATATTCTGGAATATCGTGAAATGAACTGTTTTTGGATTTTTGAAATGATTTGGAAATGCATGTGGATTAAAATATTGTAATACTGTACTTTTACTAGCGGTTGTTGCTAACCCCTTGTTGGGGTGGAATGTTTTATACATTTCAGGTACTCTCAAGGGACAGGAGCCTACATGTGGTGCACACGGAGCTGACAAGCAGACTGGATATTGGAAAGATCGAGTCAGGCGTTGTATTTGGAATGTTAGAGTTGGTTTTCATATTTAGTATGGTTGTCGATTTTATTGTAATATGACGTGTGATGTTTGCGTTTGAGTGAATGCTGTTAAACTCTTCTATTTTCGCCGCGTCTGAGGCCTAACTCATGTTTTGTATCATATGTTGTATTGTTACGTTGTGGTGTTTGTGTATTGAGTTATTGTTTGGCATGAGGGTCGTCAGCCTGGTGGGACCCTGGTGGATCCTACGGCGTGTAATTACCCAAAGTGAAATTGGGGTGTTACACTTAGGAAGATCCTTCATCAACCGAGTAATGATGGTCATCGACATGCACCAACATACATGTACCCTTAAGGTGAATGGAGAGCAACATGTGTTGCACTCCGTTGTTAATTCTCGTAATGATAACTTGTGTACTAACAATTTGATAGGATTTTTTTGGTCCTATATTTGTTCACTCTAAGGTGCAAGGGTTATCAGAGATAAGGAAGAGGTTTATGGGGAAGTTTAGTACCCATAACACCGAAAGAAGATGAATTGTGGTAAAATTCGAGCCAACGACTTTATAAACAAAAGCACCAACCGGCATGCATGCATTTCATATAGTTTAGAGTGTTGTAAAATCGGATATTTTATAACTTCACAATATATATTTATATATATATATTGTAATATATATTGCTACAATATAAGCATACAGGAGGATGAAAGAAGATGAAGAAATTGATCTTTTATTAGAATGAATTGTGTCCCCAAAGCTCTACCAAAGAGCTCTATTTATAGCTCAAGTTTACATCAGTATAAGGTGTCTTTTATTCAATATGTTTTTTTTTTTGGGAAAACTATTAGACGAACCAGAAAAATGAGGGTGGGCAAGTCCCTCTACACGCCCGAGAAATATGAGGGATGGCGAGCCCCTCTACATGCCCAAAAGATGCCGAAGAAAAAAACCAACCAAGGATTGGCCCAAAAGCGGCAACCTAAGGTATATAGACTTTTTTACATCTTAAATACGGAAAACTAATTTTGTCTAAATGAATTAGCCCAAGTATTTTGCCCTTGAGATAATGGCCATTCGAGCAAAAATACTCTTGACGGTTACACCCTTGATTTGCGAGAAGATCGGCAATCCCGTTTCCTTCTCTATAAATATGAGAAAACCGAATAGTAGCTTTAGATGAAAGATTAATAATTTTTGTGACCATACTTTGAAGATTCCAATGGCATGTTGACCTCCTTTGAATTAATCTCATGGCAACGACCGAGTCAACTTCCACCCAAATAAAATTAAAATTCTTCTCCAAGCAAAGATCAATGCCACACCAAATCGCATGGAGTTCCGCAAAAGTGTTAGTTTGAACCCCAATATGTTCGGAAAAATAAAGAATGGGGTTCCCCAAATGATCCCAGACGATACCACCCGCCCCCGCACGGCCCGGATTCCCTTTGGCCGCCCCATCCATGTTTAATTTAACCCAAACGGCAATTGGTCGAGCCCATCTAATGGCCACTATTTTAAAACACCTCTTAGGGGCGGCCTCCACCCCAAGGCGATCCGCAAAAACATCTGCTCCTTTCCAAAAAGTGAGGCGAGATTTGCCGGTGATTTTAAGAGCTCGGAGATAATTCCAAATGCGGGAGCACACACATTCGGCCATGAAAGCGATGCCCTTCATCCTTTTATCATTCCTACAACACCACAAAAACCAAAAAATAAGAATAGGAATGATATGAAAGATATGGACCTTACCTTTGGCTTTGGAGAACCAAGAGGCCATGATGAATAATAAATCGCCGGAAAGAGGCCCGGAAAAGCCGGCTAAATTGAAGAAAACTTTCCACACATTAGAAGCAATGGGACCATTAATAAATAAGTGAGGCATAGTTTCAAGATCATTACAACAAAAACATGGAATATCGACAATCATCCCTATTTTGATAAGACAATCCGACGTGGGAATCCATTTGTGAAAACCCGAACCATAAAGACCGAGATCGTAGGAGTGATCATCGGGTTCCAACAATATTTGAGAAAGTTGTGCTCAATCTTTTTTGGCAGATACTATCCCAAGCGCTTTTGAAAGAAAAATTGCCATGGGAAGATAGTTTCCAACAAGGTTTGGTATTAGTAGAATGAGTAGGTAAATCACAAATATAATCACAATATTGTTGAGGCAAAATCGATAAAAGTTTAGGTTTATCCCAATCCATCTCGTCCCAAAATATATTGATGCAAGCTCTGGATTTGGTTGGGTAAATATTAGAAAGTAGACTAAAATCACACCAAACGTCATGCCAGAAGGAAACGTTACCATCCCCACTATTCCACCAAATATTCACATCCGCTTGTGCCCGAATATTACAAAGTCTTTTCCAAATGGATGAATCATAAGGATTGACTTTCACAATCATGGGATGGAGTCTCTTATAATATTTAGATTTAAGAAAATGAGACCAAATATTATTATTGGTGCGAAAGCACCACCACATTTTAATCTCGGACGCTTGAATGATATCATTAAGATCTCGACACCCAATACCCCCTTCATTAGTAGGGTAGCATAATCTTTTCCACGATGCCCAATGAATTTTCTTTTTTTGCTCATTAGAACCCCGTAAAAATTTGTTAAAAATCCTCTCAATAAAAGTAATAACATTCCCGGGAGGCCTAATCACTTAAAAACAATAGAAGGAAATCGAGTTTAAAACCGATTTGATAAGCTCAATTCTTACTCCTAAATAAAGGAGGTGATGGTTCCAAGTGCAAATTTTGCTTTGAATTTTAAGGATAATATCATTGAACATGGCACATGTCGGTTTGCCTTTCCAAAGGGGAAAACCAAGATATTGAATCGGAAGTTTAGTGTACTTAAAACTCGTAATCCCATGCACCAAAGCTTGATTATCGGCCGAATTCGTGACAAAAAGACTTTTGGCATTGTTAATTTTTTGACCCGAAATACCCTCATAATGATAAATACAATGATTAAGAATTTGTAAATTAGTCTTAGTAGCTTTCAAGAAGAGGAGGGTATCATCCGCATAGGCTAAATGAGTGATTCTCACCTTTTTCCGAATAACGTAAAACATATCCGGGTTTTTGGTAAACGTGTCATCAACAAGTCTAGAAAAATAATCCGCCGCAATAACAAAAAGAAGAGGGGAAATAGGATCACCTTGGCGAAGGCCCCTCCCATTCTTGAAATAACCCACCGATACTCCATTGATAAGAATAGAAAACCAAGGTGAGCAAACACATTGCTTAATAAGAGATATAAAATGGGGCGAGAAACCAAATTGATCCATGACATTAAATAAAAAAGCCCAATTCATTCTATCGTAAGCCTTCTCCATATCAAGCTTGATAATGGTATTAATATTAGAGCGAGATATATCATGCGTAACTTCTAAGGCTGTAAGGATATTATCCGTAATAAGGCGGTCTTTAATGAAACCCGATTGAGAGGGATTAATAATACGGGGTAAAATGCCACTAAGTCTTTTGCTCAAGATTTTAGAAAAGATTTTATAAGACGTATTGCAAAGACTAATGGGACGAAGGTCCTTCCATGAGTTCGGCGAAGGGATTTTGGGGATAAGTGACAAAGTAGTAGAAGAGTAAGCTTGAGGTAAGGCTGAGCCTTTAAAAAAATCGATCACCGCCTCAGGGACATCAAAACAAATTATCTCCCAACAAACTTGAAAAAATTTAGCATTAAAACCGTCGGGGCCTGCAACGCTATCACTATCCATCTCAAAAACAACTCCACGAATTTCCTTTAAGGAGGGAGGGTCACACAAAAAATAATTATCCATGTCGTTAATCTCTTTAGGAATGAGATCAAGTCTAGCACTATCAAACTCAACATTATCGTTGGTAAAAGCATTTTTTGTAGAATTGAATCGCTGAGTTATGGATATCATTAGGATCCGTGAGAATGGATCCATTATCCGATATGCAATGGATAAAATTCTTATGTCTTTTCTTTTTGACTAAATTATGGAAAAACTTACTATTTCTATCGCCTTCCATAATCCATTTAGTCCGCGTTTTTTGCTTCCAAAAAATTTCTTCAAGGGATAAAATCCTATTGAGATTAGCATTCTTATTGTAGAGATGTTCTTTATTTCCAACGGAAGGGTCCTTATCAAAATTCTCCTCCGCTTTGGCAACACAAATTTGGGCTTCCTCAACTTTATCAAAAATATTTCCAAAAACATTCCTATTCCACTCTTTGAGAGAAAGTTTGAGACGAACAAGTTTTTTGGATAATTTGGAAATACCCGAGAAAGGGATGGGAATGGACCATGAGTCATTAACCACATTTAAAAAATCATGATGTTTCGTCCACATATTTTGAAACCGAAAGGAGTAGGAATGATTTTTGGAAGGACTATTAAACTCACAAAGAAGGGCGTGGTGGTCCGATGTGTGCCGCGGAATGTGTCTAACCGAACAATTAGGAAATGTGTTAAGCCATTCGGCGGAGAATAAAATGCGGTCCAAACGTTGCCAAATAAAATTGCTATACCAAGTATAAGGGGATCCAACATATCCACCATCGGTAAGGTCACAATCAAGGATAGCATCCCTAAATTCTTCCATTGCCGACGGACTAGGTGGGTTGTCCCCTTTTTTCTCACAAGGATGGAGAACAATATTAAAGTCACCACCCACCATCCAAGGGACTCAGAATTGACGCACCGAAATAAGATCCTCCCAAAGCGAGCGCCTCTCAATTTTAGTATTTTTTTTCCATACACAATAGTAAGAAAAAACGGAGCCGGCAAAGAATTAATAGAAACACTAGTATGAAGCATTTGATCGGAATTGTGAATAATAGTGACCTTCGTATCTAAATCCGAAAAGATCCAAATATGATTATTGCTATTAGCAACCACTTTATCAAATCCAAAGAGTCTAAAAAAATATTGAAAATTTAATTGCACTTTAGGTTCAATAAGGGCCAAAATATTAAGTTTATGATCTTTTTTGAGAAGTTTAACACTTTTTTGAGCTGATTCATTACCAATCCCTCTAACATTCCAAATGATTGTACTAATCATTATTATGAGTTCGTCTCGTAGATCTTTTTGATGTACTAGCATTAACCTTTTTCTTTTTTTTGGTTTAGTTTTCGGCTCGGAAGCCCCCGTTTTAGTTTCCTCATCAACACAAACCGGTAAAGTCATAACAACTTTAGGTTCATCTCCATCCGAAATAGATATTTCAAACAATTCTTCTTTCGAATCAAAGGATGGTTCGGACCCTCCTTCGTCAAGATCTTCTCTAATCTCCTCGGGTTCAGATTCTTCCCCCGGCGAGGGAATGGTCTGATTCATGGGGAGATTTGAGGGATCTTGACAAAGTCCCATATGTGGCTCTAATAAATCACATATAGACTGGGTTCCCAAACTTTCCGATAATTCCTCAGACTTCAAAGAACAAGAAACGGAATCGGTAACCAAAACATTTTCAGAATTTGGGGTGGGGATGTAATTAAATGTGATGGGCTGCCCTTCATTAGGCTTAGTCAAGCAAAAGGGTGTACCTTTCCCAGGGGATCCATTTTTTTTATTCACGCTTTGTCCCTTTTTCTTTTCACTATTGGCCACAGATTTGGTCCCTTTATCCTTAGTGGCCGAGCTCTTATCTATATAAACATCAGCCTTCAAAGGTTCTTGCTCCTCCAGATTTTGAAGTATGTCAAACCTATTTTCCGTCTGGACACCCAATTCCTCCTGGGCATTATCATTATGGGGAATGCCTGTACTATTAGTCATCAAATAATCTTTAGTAGCTTGGGGTGGGATCAATTCACGTTTATTAAGATCAACATCAACAACCAATCCGGAAACATTTTCAATCGGATCAAGGATCACATTTTTTGGTGTAGTAAAAATTTTAGATGTTGAAGCTATATCCGATTTTTTAACGGGCACCCATTCTTCTTTTTCTTTTCCTTTATTCACAATTTCCTTATTTTGAAACTTTTTAACAAAGTTTTTTGGTTTAAGGCTAGGATTTTTAACATAACACGCCTCTATATCATGCCCGACATGGTGACAACGATGACAGTACCTGGGTAATTTTTCATATTCAACATCTAACTCGGTTGTAATACCATTACACTTGATGCCAACCGAGTTAGGCAACTCATGTTTAAGATTAACTTCAACACAAACTCTAGCATAATTAAGTCGGTTTCTATTTAATGTATCCGGATCGGATTTTACAAAATCTCCCACAAGTGACCGACTGTTTGAAGAGCTCTAAGATCAAACCATTGGATCGGAAGAGCTATGATTTTAACCCAAATTGGCACAATCGCGTGTTCTTGTTTGAAATTAAAGAAAGGATCCCACTTAAACAAACGCATAGGGAAGCCGATAATGTTAAACTCACGCTTAAGCCACAATTTCGCACAAACTTCCACATTATTTAGTGAGATCAACACATGTTTAAAGTTAAGGAACTGAACTTTGCACTTTTCAAATCCAAAATTTTCTAAGTTCCTAGCAATCACTTCATTAGGCGGTTTACCAAAGGAAAATTTACCAATGAGGGCGTTTTTAAACACCCCCGATACCTGCTCACATTCGTCCGAGGAGAAAACAGCTGTCGGAATAGACCCAGAGAATTCAGCCTTCCCAAAACGAGCCAAGGGGATACTTCCTCTGTTCACTATGTCTGCAAAAGAAACTGGAGGAACCACCGGGGCATCTGGGGTCAAAGGATTAGCAGGAATTTTTACAACCACATCTGCACGAGCACTCACTTTCTCCCAGAAGGACGAGCTGGAGGAAGAAGGAACCGGGATGACCGCCGGGACGCCAGTCAGACCTGGCTTTTGGGTATTATCCGCAAAGGATGGGTTAGGTTCCGGAGCCAGGCCCGGGATACCTAGTTGATTGTTTGGGATTTCCGGACTGTTCTTCTCTGTACTGGGAGTTTTTTTTATCACACTTCTTCACAAGGATTTCTGCCTCCTTCCAGAAGGAGCTTGCTGCGGAGGATTCTGATTTTTGATAGTCGTTGGCCACAAGCTGTTTCACCGAATTAACCAGGACCGCATCCGCTTCCCGAAAGACCTCTGGGAAAGGGCCGAATCGTCCTTAATCTTTAGGGTTTCCGCCGCCATCAATGTATGCACGGCCGAGATTTTATAGGATGGGTCTTCACTGTTAAGAATAGGGTTAAATTTGTTCTGGATCTTAAGATTAGAGTTCGCGGCTTGCGTTTTATGAGCAGGACTAGATCCCGACGCCACCGAGGGCTTAAAATTCAGAAAGTTCGCAGAAGAATTTGTTGGTAAGTGAAGAATTGAAAAGGGGGGAAGTATCTTCCCATCCAGACCGATCGATGCCATATAAAAAAGAGGAATAAAATGAAAAAGGAAAAAAATATCCGCCGCACAGAGGCGGCGGAGAAGGGGGAGAGAGAGACGTTACGGCCAAGAACAGCCTGATAATGTAAAGAAAAATAGAAAAAGACGGGTGAGAATGTAGAGAGAAGACAGAGAGAATTTACTAGAGAGAGAAAGCATGAGAAGAAGTTCGCTTCCTCTATAGCTCAAGTTTACATGATATACAACAAATTAATATTATTTATTATACAACATAATTGTCTTTATATTAAATATTTCAATCCAATAATTGATTAAATTATTGATTGTTGATCCCACATACCATTATTGATGATCTTATAACACTCCCCCTTTGAAATATCTTATATCATGATATCTCATTTGGGAGCATCACAAGCTGCCTCGTTAAAAACATTATTAAGAAAAACCCAGTGGGATAAAAACTTAATAAGGAAAAAAGAGTACAACTGTATGCTCCCCCCCAACCCAGCATGGGTAGTTCGTCTTTAAAGATCTCGAAGATGATGTATTCTAATATTCTGAATGTGTTTCTTGAAAACATTCGTAGGGAGTGATTTTGTGAAGAGATCTGCCGCATTATCACAAGATCGAATATATTGGATGTCGATCTCTTTAGTTCTTTCAAGTTCCTGAGTGAATGCGAAGAACTTTGGGGGGATATGTTTGGTTTTGTCACTTTTGATGTAGCCTTCCTTCATTTGAATAACACATGCAGAGTTGTCCTCGTATACTATTGTTGGGCCGTTATCGACTGGCAAGCCTGATGTTTCTTGAATATGTTGTGTTACTGATCTTAACCATCTACATTCTTTACTTGCTTCATGAAGATCTATTATCTCAGCATAGTTTGAGGAAGTAGTCACGATTGTCTGTTTTTGAGATCTCCAGGATATTGCAGTTCCTCCATATGTGAATACATATCCAGCTTGTGACTTAGAATTATGTGGATCAGATAGATGACCTGCATCTGCATAGCCAAGCAAAACTGGTTTTGCATTGTTAGAATAAAACAAACCAAGAGTAATCGTACCTCGTAGATATCTGAATATATGTTTTATTCCGTTCCAATGCCTCTTTGTAGGACATGAACTGAATCTTGCTAGTAAATTTACTGAAAAAGCTATATCCGGCCATGTACAATTAGTAAGATACATTAGGGATCCAATTACGCTAAGGTATGGTATTTCAGGACCAACTTCCTCTTCATTTTCTTCCTTTGGTCTGAATGGATCCTTTTCAATATTAAGTGTTCTGCCGACCATTAGGGTACTCAAAGGTGTTGATTTGTCCATGTGGAATCTTTTAAATACCCTTTCTGTATAATTTGATTGGTATACTAATATTCCATTTTTAGTATGTTCCATTTGTAGACCAAGGCAGAATTTTGTTTTTCCCAAATCTTTCATTTCAAATTCTTTCTTTAAGTAATTCATTGCTTCCAGAATTTATGCATTAGTTCCAATGATATTCAAATCATCAACATAGATAGCAATGATTACAAATCCGGATGTTTTTTTTCTTATAAAAACACAAGGGCAAATAGGTTTATTCACATAGCCTTCTTTAATCAAATATTCACTTAATCTGTTATACCACATGAGTCCAGATTGTTTCAACCCATATAAAGATCTCTGCAATTTAATTGTATAAATTTCTTTGGGTTTCGATGCTTCAGGCAACTTAAATCCTTCAGGAATTTTCATATATATATCAGCATCAAGTGATCCATACAAATATGCTGTAACAACATCCATGAGATGCATATTAAGATTATAAGATACCGATAAACTAATTAAATAACGAAAAGTAATGGCATCCATAACAGGGGAATATGTTACCTCATAATCAATCCCAGGTCTTTGTGAAAAACCTTATGCAACAAGACGAGCCTTGTATGTTACAATCTAGTTTTTCTCATTTCGCTTCCTTACAAAGACCCATTTATACCCAACATGTTTCACATTACTGGGTATGACAACAATCGGTCCAAACACTTTTCATTTTCTAAGAGAATTTAGTTCGGCATCTATTGCATCTTTCCATTTTGGCCAGTAAGGTCTATTTTGACATTCGAGTATAGATATGGGTTCAGGATCGTCATCTCCAATTATTATATCATGCAACTCCCCCAGAATACGTCCGGGAATGTCACACGCCGTAGGCCCTTCTCACAATGATCTACCAGGCTACACTCCAATAGACTACTCAAATGATTGACCGACCGGGGTCAATCTAATTACAAAGCAGACCGACAAGGTCATTAAACAATTCAGAACTAATGAAATTCACATCTCAATGACAAGAATAAACTTTAATATAGAAAGAAATGACAACTCAATTTAATAAATGAAAACTACACCCATGGAAGGGTGAATACTCGACCAAAATGGGAACACCGACCAAAATGAAAACAAAAGGAAAGACTCTGACTCTTGTGTGATTAGCATCGTCGTCTTCCATCTTCTTCAAAGCCAATCCCGTGACTACTCCCGAGCTGCCAAAACCTGAGCGCATAACAGGCACCCACCCCCCGAAAACTCGGGGGTTAGCAGACTGGAATTTTGCTAGTGCAAGTACATAATATACAAGATATACAAACAATAACAACACAAAATTCAACCACCGCGAAGCCTTAACATAATCCACACAATCCCACAAACAGCACATCAAAGCATTTGTTTACACAAGGTGAAAGGTAATCATATAGTCATATTCCCTTTACGGATCATAACATCAATGAAACTCTAAAACAAGCCCAATGAGTCAAAAGATCTAGCTTGAAAAACCCCTTTTATAAAAGGAAAACCAATTTGATAAGATAGTTTGAAAACATTATTATTGACTCGGGCCGTCTTGGGGTTTTGAAAATCGAATGGGAATACTTTTGGAAATAATTTCAAAAGCTCTCGGGTCCTTGACCCAACATATGGAAAACAATTACACGAAAACCAAGTCAAATTATTCGGGGTCCTGGACCCAATTTATATAACACTGTCACAAACGAAATCATTACAACATCTCACAGGGTTCTCAACCCAATCCAACTAACATCATCACGAAATCAAACATCTCAACATTCCACAGGGTCATCGACCCAATACCAAGAATAGCACCACAATACAATCAAAGGCACAATCTCTCATTCGACATATCCTGCTCAAGACCCCCGATTAATTAACCCTCGGAGATTTCGTCAAACCTCCTTGGTTAATTAACCCTGATACCAACGCTTTAAAAAAAAGTTGAAACAAGCTTTCAAAAACACGAATCACGGTCTATATCAAGACAAACATTTAAAAGTGAGTTGAAAGAATTTGAGATACGAACATCGTTCGGTAATGGGGTCTTAGCTATCACTCAAATACCCGTAACCAATAAGCCTGCCAGGCGCCTCCCTTGCGCACCTGTGTACCGGCGTTCACTCCATCATGTTGGCCGTTCATTGAACATGTAACCGCTCCGGCGATCACTCCCGCAAGAGCCACCCCTTGCGCGCGCATTAGGTAACATCGGCGTTCACCACCCATATGGAGCCGCACATTGCAGCATACACCACGACGGAGTGCACGCCCCGCCCTCAAAGGTTCCCGGATACGACGTATGGAATGTAGCATACGTCTTTTCCAGTTTTTCACTTTCTGTTATGATTTTACCACAAAACTCTAGTTGTGATACAATTCTGAACATAGCAGAATTATACTCGCTCACACTTTTAAAATCTTGGAATCTTAACTTGTTCCATTCATCAATTAGTGCGGGTAATAACACTTGCTTTGGATACCCAAATCTTTTCTTAAGATTGTCCCATAAAATTTTGGGATCATCCATGTTCATGTACTCTAGTTTTAATCCCTCATCAAGATGTTGTCTCATGCATTTTAATGATTTTGCTTTATTCATAGAAAGCTCTTTTTCATCGACCTCTGTTTCTTTCGTAGCATCTGACACATTATTTGTTAGAATATTTTCGAGTCCTTTGCACCTGAGATGTGTCTTCACATCATTTGTCCAAGACATATAATTGTCTCCATTAAGATTCAAGGGAGCGAAATCGAGCTTAAGATTGGACATGGTTATCTATTACAAAACATAAGATTAAAATATAATTAACACATAGCTATTACATTTAATGATGTCAGCTAAACAAAAGTATAATTGAAATTATTACTCAATACAAATACCATTCATGCTTAAATATTAAACACAACAAACCAACTAAAAACTAAAAGAAGAATCGTGACCATCATAATGATGATCACATATGTCTCACTAAAGCAATCGACTTGAGTGTAGCAAATGATGAAATTGAAAAATGTAATAAGAGTGAGGAAAGTCATAAAATATTTACCCATTTTGTAAAAATAGGTAGATATTTTGTAGATGATTAATAAGTGTGGAGTATAATATGAGTATTTATAGATTTGATTTTGAAATATGGCCGTTTATGACCGTTGGAGAAAAGAATTTTTTTTTATTGTTAATTATCATTAAAATTGGTGAATATTTAATGAACTAACCGTTGGTAATTAGAGTTTGGGGAATGAGAATTCATATATATATATATATATATATATATTATAATATATACAGTTAGTTATAATAATATCACTACTCGATTATAAAATCTTTCATGACTACTAAAAATAAAAATATCACTACTCGATTATAAGATCTTTCATGACTACTAAAAATTAAAATATCACTACTCGATTATAAAATCTTTCATGACTACTAAAAATTAAAATATCACTACTCGATTATAAAATCATTCATGACTAAAAATAAAAATATCACTACTCGATTATAAAATCTTTCATGACTACTAAAAATTAAAATATCACTACTCGATTATAAAATATTTCATGACTAAAAATAAAAATATCACTACTCGATTATAAAATCTTTCGTGGTCTTATGAATGGGGATTTTGTATTCCTCAATTAGTAATTCTCTACAAAATATAGATGAAGATTCAACTCCACTAATAAATGGTGATTTTAACTCTTCAAATAAAAATAGGTGAAGATTTTTACACTTCACACAAATTCATTATTATTTAGGTCCTACATACAATTAGTCCATAGTCCAAGAATTTGTAATACCCGCATTTTTCTTTTCCTGGTATTTTTGTTTTCGGTGTATTTCTCGATTGTAGCGACACTCGTGTATCTTTCAGTGTAACTTTCCGTCATCTATTGATCTGATTCTCGTAATTGTTGTGCGGAACCGCCGTTTTGGGGTTGCCGTGGATCCATTCTATGCTATGATGCGTTGTGAGGTGTTCCGTTTGATGTTTCGTTTGTATTCCGGTGTTGTAGACCGTTTATATTCCGTACCTAGCGCACGCTAATTTTTTCTGCATAGCGCACGCTAGAAGTCCCTTTGTAGCGCACGCTACGTTTACTTCGTAGTGCGCGCTAGCGAGTTAGCCCTGGGAGTGGCAGTTCAGCTCCCAGCCCTCTGGACTATCGGATTAGCGCGCGCTACCTTGTCTAGCGCACGCTAATGTCGGGAGACTAACGCACGTTAAGTTGTTCAGTAGCGCGCGCTAGCGTGGTATCGATCGGGCGATTTTCTGAACCGGTCGAGTGCCCGATTAAGCGCACGCTACGCTCGTATGGTAGCGCACGCTAACGGGTCAGGTGAGTTTTGGGCAGTTGGCTACTGGACTCGGATGATGTCCAGGTAGCGCACGCTATTGGTCGATAGCGCGCGCTACCGAGAGGTTATTAGCGCACGCTACGTTCGAGTAGCGTACGCTAACGGCCAGAAATCTGGCTACTGGACTGGGATGTCAATTGTTTGTTCTGTATTTTCATCCAGTTAGCGCACGCTAACCTTGAGGATTAGCGCACGCTAACACTCCCTGGCTATATAAACCAGGGAGTTGACCGAGATAAACATAAATCCTCATTTCTTCCTCTCTCCGCGGCGAAGGCGATTCCGGGGCGATCTTCTTGGCGATTTCTTCTTCCAATCATCTCATCCAACACCTTTCTTGAGTTCTTGGAGTATTATAACAACATCAACACGAATCTTTCATCCTAATCCACGGTAAATCTCTTAGAGCCCTACTTTTGGATATTTTGGGAGTTTTGGGATTTTCTTCTGATTCGTTCCATTTTGTTGGTGGATTCCTGATGAATATGATTAATCTTGTTGATATCATTAGTTTTCCTACGGATTCATGGTATATTTTCATAGCTTTGCGAAATCGAGAGGGTTTGGTTGTGGTCCGCCCTCGTTGTTATTTTTATTCGATTATACATGAATCGTAGGCGGGTTTCCGGGTGTATTCCATTTCCATAATCGTTTAGAAGTGGTTGTGATTGTGCTATTTGAATCATTAGGTTCATTTTCGTCGGTTCCTCGCGGTCGTGCTTGATTCTTCCGTTCCATTCGTGTAATCGTCTATTTAATCGAGGCAAGTATCCTTATGAACTTACAATGTTGACATAGTAGTATTGTATGAGAAATGGTGTGTGTGTGTGTATGCTCACTACGGGTTAGATCCGACGGGGTCTCGGTAGGGGTCCACAGAGACGTGGATCGACGAGCTTTCTTTTAACCATTACGGGTTAGATCCGACGGGGTCTCGGTAGGGGTCCACAGAGACGTGGATCGACGGTTAATTGTGGTGTATTTTACAAATGTGACTTATTTATGGCATTTCCGGAAATGAGTGCTTTGGAACTATGTTTTTCTTTATTGCATGCATTTACTATATGTGTAAGAGGTAAGTTGTTCATCTGGTTACTTGTACTGGCGTAATTGCTAACCCCTCTGGGGACCCATTTTGGGGAAATTCGTTTTATGAATTTCAGGTCAGGTTCATCGAGACGAACGGGCGCTGGACCAGTATGCGGATGATGGCCGAGCGTGATGATTGTGCACGAGTGATGTCTTAGTGTCTTCTACCTTTTCATATTTTGTGGTTTTGTTTGAACTAATAAAAGTACTCGAGTACTTAAGAATTTTTACTCGTCTGGATTGTATTGTTGTTTATCGTGTTTGTGTCGAATTATGATGTTATGTTGACCGGTTGAACCGGGTGGATTATTTTGTTGGGCGTCTTTATGACGAGGTGTTATTCTGTTGTTCCATGAGTCATTGAGTATGATGTTTGGCCAGCCTGGTGGGTCCCATGTAGGGATTCACGGCGCTGTAATATACCTCGAATATCTTGGGGGTGTTACAGAAAATGGTATCAGAGCCAGGTTATGGATACCTAGGCTTGTCGGTTTATTGGGTCTTGTTGTATTTTGTTTTGCACATCATCGTCACGCTGCCATGATTCCGGTACTACCAGTGTCCGTAAGTTTTTCCTTCCTCGGTTCCTTATTCCCTTGTATCGCACCCTTGATTCTCGATTTGTGATTGTTCTTTTCTTGTACTTACCATCGTATGGCTTTTGCTACTTATTTAACTCCAGTATGGATGCCGGAAGAGGTCGTGGTCGTGGACGTGGTCGTGGATGCGGCCGAGGACATGGGGCAGCCGGTGGGGCGGCCACGTCGCAGTCTTCGGGAGCCGGCAGTACCGGCGACCGTCATAGCCATGCTTCTTCTCAGGAGCGTGCCGACCTTGGTATTGCGGCCGTTATGCAGCAAATGGTGAACCAAATGGCGGCGATAGCTCAAGCGGTTCAGAATCCGGATCAGGCCCATGCTAATCGGGGCGGAGCGGACCGTTGGCTCCAAGATGTCATCAAGATGCATCCTCCTCAGTTTTCGGGAGCTTCAGACCCGATTGGCTGGGAAGGGTGGATCAAGGAGATATCTAAAGTCTTCACTGCTACCAACTGTCCCGAGGACCGTAAGGTCCCTATTGCCCAGTACTTTCTCACTGGGGACGCTACGGACTGGTGGGAGGCCGTTGGGCCCAAAGACCATGCTGCTTCGTGGGCTGAGTTTCAAGAATTGATGGAGACTGAATATTGCCCGTGGCGAGTCAGACAGGCTCGGGTACATGCTTTTTATGATGCTCAATCACGGGATATCCCCGTATCTCAAGCTATTGCTGATTTTAACAAGGAGTTGGGTTATGTGAAGACCCAAGTTGTCGTGGAGAGCGACAAAATTTTCCATTTTTCCAGACGGATGAAGTTGTCGATTCGGGACTATATGTCGGGGCTCGTATGCACTGCCTTGAAAGATTACCAGAGCAGGGCCCTTGCTTACGATATGTCTGTGACGGCGAGTGAGGCGGCCCGCGAGAGTAAGAAACATAAGTTCGCTGGGAACTTTTCGGGCCACAAGGGTGGGGGTCAGCAGAGATCCCAATCTGCTAACTTCCCCGCCGGTGGTCGGCTCGTTCATTTGGGGGTCGTGGAACTACCGGTGCTCCTTTCCGTGATGTGAAGTGTTTCAATTGTGGTCATATAGGCCACGCGGCCGTACTTGTTTGAGCCCTTCTTGACGTGTGTCGGTGTGGCCAGGGCCACAAGTGCTACTGTCTTTGAGAGAGAGAGAATTCTTGGTGCCCGGGCTTCCACTCCAGCGCCTAGGGAACCAAGCGTGAATCAGGGATCGTTTGCTCCTCAATCTTCGCCGAGTGCTAGTCGGGGGAGAGGTCGGGGTCAGCCCTCTAAGGGGGGAGCTTCCAGTGTCGGCTCAGCCCACCCGCGTGTCTATGAGATGCGGAGAGCCGATGACCCAGCGGCTACCGTGGCGACAGGTACCGTTTATATTCTTTCTCATCCTGTCAGTGTGATTTTCGATTCCGGTGCTATGCATTCGTTCATATCTTTGGATTGTGTGCGCCGTTTGAGTCTCGACTGTTTGATGCCTTGTGAACCCTTCATCGTTAAGCTTCCTAGCGGTGATAGGATCGTTGGTGATCAGGAGGTTCAAGACTGTTCTGTACTTATTTGTGAGAGGACTTGGCCCTCTAATCTTATTGTTGTGAGTATCGAGGGTGAGGATTTGATTCTTGGGGATGATTGGCTCGAGCGGCATGGTGCAATCATGAACTACCGCACGAGAATCATCACTATGTTAGCCGAGGACGGCACCGAGCACTCTTTCGCGGGGCGAAAGAGGGGAAACCAGAAATTCGTTATTAACGCCTTGAAGGCGATGAGACTCCTGTGAAAGGGGTGTACTGGCTATTGGTGCTACGCCTTGAAGACGGAGAGTGGTGGAGTCGAGCTTTCGTCGATTCCAATCGTTAATGAGTTTCCTGATGTGTTTCCTGACGAGTTACCGGGATTGCCACCGGATCGTGAGGTCGAGTTTGCTATAGAGTTAGAGCCGGGCGCGGCTCCTATTTCGAAGGCGCCCTATCGCATGGCACCTTCAGAGATGTCCAAGTTGAAGAAGCAGTTGAGTGAGCTTCTTGAGTCGGGGTATGTTCGGCCGAGCGCCTCGCCATGGGGCGCACCGGTCCTGTTTGTGCGGAAGAAGGATGGTTCACTACGTTTGTGTATCGACTATCGCGAACTAAACAAGGTGACCATCAAGAACAAGTATCCTTTGCCGAGAATTGATGACATGTTCGATCAGTTGTAGGGAGCTGCGGTGTTCTCGAAAATTGATTTGAAATCGGGGTACTATCAGCTCCGGGTGAGGGAATCCGATGTGCCGAAAACAGCTTTTCGAACGAGATACGGACATTATGAGTTCGTAGTTATGCCTTTCGGGTTAACTAATGCGCCAATGTGTTCATGCGATTGATGAACAAAGTCTTTATCAAGTATTTGGATAAGTGTGTAAATCGTCTTTATTGACGCTATTCTTATTTATTCGAGGAGTGAGGAAGAGCATGCCCACCATTTGCGGGTAGTATTAGACATTTTGAGAACCGAGAAACTCTATGCAAAGTTCTCGAAATGTGAGTTCTGGCTGAAGGAAGTGATGTTTTTAGGTCACGTGATTTCGGTAGGTGTTCGTTTGGATCCGCAGAATATTGATTCAGTGTTGGATTGGGCACCGCCCAAGAATGTGAAGTAGCTCCGTAGTTTCTTGTGTTTGGCTGGCTACTATCGTAGGTTCGTCGAGGGTTTCTCAAAACTAGCTCGGCCACTTACGCAGCTTGCTCCGTAATCAGAAGTTCGTCTGGAATGACGAGAGCGATCGAGTTTTGAGGATCAAGAAGCGTTTGACTTCAGCCCGGTTTTGGCGTTGCCATGTGGCAACGAGGTTTTGCCATTTATAGCGATGCTTGTCGTGGTCTTGGGTGCGTATTGATGCAAAGACGGCAAGACCATTGCCTATGCGTCGAGACGATTGAGGCCGTATGAGCCGAACTACCCTACTCATGATTTGGAGTTAGCGGCAATCGTTTTGCGCTCAAGATTTGGCGTCACTATCTTTTCGGCTCTGCATGTCGATTTTACCGATCATAAAAGTCTCAAATACATATTTACTCAATGGAGTTGAATATGAGGCAGAGGAGGTGGTTAGAGTTGATTAAGGATTATGACCTCAAAATCCTTTATCATCCGGGCAAGGCGAACGTCGTGGCCGACGCCTTGAGTCGGAAACCGGTTGCGTTGCGAACGCTTGAGATCCTTACGTCTCAGTCTGAGCTTCGGCGGGCTTTGATCGAGTTAGATGTTGAAGTTTTGTTGCCTGGAGCCGTCGGGCAACTTCATGCTTCAGAGATTTCGTCGTCTTTGATCGATGAAATTAAGCTGAAGCAGTTAGAGGATCCGATGATTACTCAAATTCGAGAGAACGTTCTTAAGGGAAAGTCTCCTGGGTTTGTGATTCACGAGGATGGTGTTTTGAGGTTCCAGAGTCGGCTTTGTGTGCCGAACGACCCAGAGTTGCGACAGAGTATTTTGCGTGAGGCCCATACTACACCTTATTCTGTTCATCCTGGTTCGAGTAAGATGTACAAGGACCTGAGGAGGAATTTCTGGTGGAACGATATGAAGGAAGAGGTCGCACAGTTTGTAGCGAGATGTTTGACTTGTCAACAGGTCAAAATCGAGCATCAGTGACCGACTGGGTTATTGCAGTCACTTCCCGTTCCGGAATGGAAATGGGAAGATATATCGATGGATTTCATTACGAGTTTGCCGAGATCGAGGTCGGGCATGAATATGGTATGGGTGGTTGTTGATCGCCTGACCAAGTCGGCACATTTTCTGGGCATCAAGGACACTTGGGGCCCGGAGAAGTTAGCCCGTGTGTTTATCGCACAGATTGTGAGACTTCACGGTACTCCAAAGTCTATTGTTTCGGATCGCGACGGCCGTTTTGTATCGCACTTCTGGCATGCAGTGCATAAGGCGTTGGGTACCCGTTTGCGTTTGAGTACCTCTTTTCATCCCCAGTCAGATGGACAGTGGGAACGCACTATCCAGACGTTCGAGGATTTGTTGCGTGCTTGTGCCCTCGATTGGAGTAGCGATTGGGAGGAACATTTGCCATTGATCGAATTCACGTACAACAATAGTTGGCACGCGTCGATTCGGATGGCACCGTATGAGGCACTTTATGGGCGGCGATGTCGATCACCAATTTGTTGGAATGAAACGTCCGACTTAGTCGGGACCGAGCCGGACGTCGTTTTAGAGACGAGGCGGAAGATAGAAGTAATTCGAGAACGGATGTTGACTGCCCAGAGTCGACAGAAGTCATATGCCGACGTCCGTCGTCAACCTTTGGAATTCGAGGTGGGAGACCACGTTTTCCTAAAGGTGTCGCCGACAAAGGGAGTTTTCGTTTCGGGAAGAAAGGGAAGTTGAGTCCGAGATTTATTGGACCCTTTGAGATTCTCGAGCGAGTCGGTGGGTTAGCATACCGTTTGGCATTACCTCCGGCATTGAGTCATGTTCATAGCGTTTTTCATGTTTCCCAACTGAGGAAATATATCCCGGACCCTAGTCACGTCATTGGTTATGCTGAGATTGATGTCGCCGAGGATATTACTTTTGTGGAGCGTCCTTTGAAGATTTTGGAGCATCGTGAGAAACGACTGAGGCATAAGACCATACCTTTGGTCAAGGTGCAGTGGTCGAGACACGGTGTCGAGGAGGCAACTTGGGAAACCGAGGATAGCATGCGTGCTAGGTACCCCGAGTTGTTTGTTTCTTAAAGTTTCGGGACGAAACTTATTTTTAGAGGGGTAGAATGTAATACCCGCATTTTTCTTTTCCTCGTATTTTTGTTTTCGGTGTATTTCTCGATTGTAGCGACCCTCGTGTATCTTTCAGTGTAACTTTCCGTCATCTATTGATCTGATTCTCGTAATTGTTGTGCGGAACCGCCATTTCGGGGTTGCCGTGGATCCATTCTATGCTATGATGCGTTGTGAGGTGTTCCGTTTGATGTTTCGTTCGTATTCCGGTGTTGTAGACCGTTTATATTCCGTACCTAGCGCACGCTAATTTTTGCTGCATAGCGCACGCTAGAAGTCCCTTTGTAGCGCACACTACGTTTACTTCGTAGCGCGCGCTAGCGAGTTAGCCCTGGGAGTGGCAGTTCAGCTCCCAGCCCTCTGGACTATCGGATTAGCGCACGCTACCTTGTCTAGCGCACGCTAATATCGGGAGATTAATGCACGTTAAGTTGTTCAGTAGCGCTAGCAAGATCGTCATCGATCTTGGGCTTTACTCAACCGGTCAGTGCCGATTAGCGCACGCTACGCTCGTATGGTAGCGCACGCTAACGGGTCAGGTGAGTTTTGGGCAGTTGGCTACTCGACTCGGCTGATGTCCAGGTAGCGCACGCTATTGGTCGATAGCGCGCGCTACCGAGAGGTTATTAGCGCACGCTACGTTCGAGTAGCGTACGCTAACGGCCAGAAATCTGGCTACTCGACTGGGACGTCAATTGTTTGTTCTGTATTTTCATCCCGTTAGCGCACGCTAACCTTGAGGATTAGCGCGCGCTAACACTCCCTGGCTATATAAACCAGGGAGTTGACCGAGATAAACATAAATCCTCATTTCTTCCTCTCTCCGCGGCGAAGGCGATTCCGGGGCGATCTTCTTGGCGATTTCTTCTTCCAATCATCTCATCCAACACCTTTCTTGATTTCTTGGAGTATTATAACAACATCAACACGAATCTTTCATCCTAATCCACGGTAAATCTCTTAGAACCCTACTTTTGGATATTTTGGGGGTTTTGGGATTTTCTTCCGATTCGTTCCATTTTGTTGGTGGATTCATGATGAATATGATTAATATTGTTGATATCATTAGTTTTCCTACGGATTCATGGTATATTTTCATAGCTTTGCGAAATCGAGAGGGTTTGGTTGTGGTCCGCCCTCGTTGTTATTTTTATTCGATTATACATGAATCGTAGGCGGGTTTTTGGGTGTATTCCATTTCCATAATCGTTTAGAAGTGGTTGTGATTGTGCTATTCGAATCATTAGGTTCATTTTCGTCGGTTCCTCGCGGTCGTGCTTGATTCTTCCGTTCCGTTCGTGTCATCGTCTATTTAATCGAGGCAAGTATCCTTATGAACTTACAATCTTGACATAGTAGTATTGTATGAGAAATGGTGTGTGTGTGTATGCTCACTACTGGTTAGATCCGACGGGGTCTCGGTAGGGGTCCACAGAGACGTGGATCGACGAGCTTGCTTTTAACCACTACGGGTTAGATCCGACGGGGTCTCGGTAGGGGTCCCCAGAGACGTGGATCGACGGTTAATTGTGGTGTATTTTACAAATGTGACTTATTTATGGCATTTCCGGAAATGAGTGCTTTGGAACTATGTTTTTCTTTATTGCATGCATTTACTATATGTGTAAGAGGTAATTTGTTCATCTGGTTACTTGTACTGGCGTAATTGCTAACCCCTCTGGGGACCCATTTTGGGGAAATTCATTTTATGAATTTCAGGTCAGGTTCATCGAGACGAACGGGCGCTGGACCAGTATGCGGATGATGGCCGAGCGTGATGATTGTGCACGAGTGATGTCTTAGTGTCTTCTACCTTTTCATATTTTGTGGTTTTGTTTGAACTAATAAAAGTACTCGAGTACTTAAGAATTTTTACTCGTCTGGATTGTATTGTTGTTTATCGTGTTTGTGTCGAATTATGATGTTATGTTGACCGGTTGAACCGGGTGGATTATTTTGTTGGGCGTCTTTATGACGAGGTGTTATTCTGTTGTTCCATGAGTCGATGAGTATGATGTTTGGCCAGCCTGGTGGGTCCCATGTAGGGATTCACGGCGCTGTAATATACCTCGAATATCTTGGGGGTGTTACAGAATTATCTTAAAAATAAGATTGAGCTTAGGTCCTTACCCATATAAATTTAAATTGATGATATTTATATAATAATTATATTTGCTTAAATATATTAATTATCATCAATAATGATATTAGATTAATACCATATCTAAATATTATTATTACATAAATTAAATAAAAATAAAGTTAATTACATACCTTTAGAATTTAATAATGATATACTAATATATCGAGTCCGGCTGCGGAATGGGATTAAATCGGTAGAGCTCGTGTTGATAGCGTGTTGTAAAATCGGATATTTTATCACTTCACAATATATATTTATATATATATATTGTAATATATATTGCTAAAATATAAGCATAAAGGAGGATGAAAGAAGATGAAGAAATTGAGCTTTTATTAGAATGAATTGTGTCTCCAAAGCTCTACCAAAGAGCTCTATTTATAGCTCAAGTTTACATGATATACAACAAAGTAATATTATTTATTATACAACATAATTGTCTTTCTATTAGATATTTCAATCCAATAATTGATTGAATTATTGATTGTTGATCCCACATACCATCCTTGATGATATTATAACATAGAGTGCATTTTTATTTTTTTTTCATTTGTTATTTTTGAGTTGGCATGTGAAAGTGTGTTTAGTGCAAGAAGTTTTTGAGAAATAAAATGGGAGGCTAAATTTGGTAAATTAAATACGCCCAGGCATTAGGCGTCTCACCTGGAAGGCAGGCGAGACGTCCAGGCGAGGCGCCCAGTCCTAAGACGTCCCGCCTAAAACATCCAAAGCCTCTGGAAGTTTCCAGGCGTGATGCCCAAACACCTCGCCTAAGCCGGCGCGAAACGCATGGGCTCGGATTTACTAGCCCTCGAAGAGCTTGTCAATGCTCCGCACATGATTTTTGCATTGCTTGCATATTTCGTTCGAATCAAAGGTATGGGCATGAACCCTAACTATGAACTTTGGGAGTTTTTACTACTTTATGAGTTGGGTTATCATCTTTTGAACGTGAATGACTTGTAGTGCAATAGGATTAGCCCCACACGTTAATAAGTGCTAGTCGAATTTTTATTAGTATTGTAGGGATGGGGCCTGCAGCGTAGGCAATGTTCTAAAAGGCGCTAGGCGGTAGGCGGGCGGACGGGGACCTTCTAGCGCCTAGGCCTTGGAGGCGGCGCCTAGGCGGCTAGGCGCTAAGCGGTTTTTTTTATATATTTTATATTTTATTTATTTTTATATATGCATACAAAATGCATAATATTCCTTTCAAAAATAGTCTTTAAAAAAAACAACATTCCAATAGTCTTGAAAAAAAAACATTCAAAAAGCAAAAGTCACAAACTAAAGTCAAAATTCCATGTCTTCCTCATCTCCATATCCTTCCTCCAATATAGGTTCTCCATCTACAACAGTTTTTTTTTTAAAAAAAAAAAAGAAAAAGAAAACCCGAAGGTGAGCTGGAAGAACACTGAACAGAAGATGGAAGAACCGCCGAAACTCTGAAGATGATGAAACGGCCGGAATGGAAAAACTGGACTAGAAGAAGGTGAGCTGCCGATTATTTGGTCCGCGGGCAGATGGAGAATTAGATGATAGTCTCCGCAGCGAAGGTGAAAAGGAAGAAACGAATGGACCGGGAGATACAGGAGAAGGAAAACGGTACTTAGGGTTTGAGGGTCCAGCGAAGGAAAACACGTTTTTGGACAAAACGTTAAAAAATAAAATAGAAAAGGAAAAAAAATCTGGACAGATGGGGTAGTCGCCTAGGACCCACTTAGCCCGCCTAGGACCCGCCTAGCCCTCCTAGGACCCGCCTAGCCGCCTGGCAGAACCGATTAGGGGGTAGTCGGGGCGGAGGGCCACCTTCTAGCGCCTAGGCGGCCGCCTAGGCCGATTTTTAGAACACTGAGCGTAGGTAAGGGTAGTGACCCGTTTTATTGCTAATTATGTTGATATTTGTATGGGGGGATGCTCGAACTTCTGGATGGTTGGTTATTTTGCGATACATCTTCGTGGTTGATTGCACGTCTTACATGTTTAGCATGCACATTGAGTCGTAGTTATAGGGTACATCCATTAAAAATGCTGTAAGTGTCGTGGTGTGACTTTGATGGGGATGCGAATACATTTTAACGTAGGTACCATGGCGCAAAGCACCCCTCTAGAAGTGGAATCATAACGGAAGGTCATTCCCGAGCATAGCATCCACGTCACCTTCGAGGAACAATGGGTGCCTGGGTTTTCGACCCTTCATCGTGTTATCATACTCCGAGGATGGGGTTTCATAACCCGTCCGCTGGACCATTATGATAGGACCATGGTGCTTGAGATCTACGAGAGCCTTGATAACACTCCTATGAGGGACTTGATTCCCAACATCATCAACCGTTTCTACTCAACCTATGACGTTGGGCTCTGTTGGTGCCACAGCCACTACGAGCACCCCATGGAGGCACCAAAGCGTTTTAAGGCCAAGGTCTTTAATGGCATCACTAGCGTGGACTATGAGTTTGCTCCGCCAGGGCCAACGAGGATACCCTTCTCCCACCTCAGCTTCAAAGCAAGAGTGCTAACAAGGTTCGTGACCTGCAACTTGGTGCCCACTGCCGACCAAGAATTCTTCACTCTGCTTGTGAGGAATCTTGTGTATGCCCTCAAGGTTGGAGACTAGATCAACTATGGTGATGTGGTTGTGAAGGAGTTCTTCTGGAAACGCTCTAGCTCCTGTGATGTCAGATTTCCCCACCTGCTCATGGGTTTCTGCATAGCGAGTGTGGGAATTCCTAACATGGACCTGCGCGACCCACCGCTGCGGCCTATTGGACGTCAGGACATCTTGGAGATCTAAGCTGGGTACCTTTATCCGAGCGAGTCACTGGAAGTCTACCTGCGTGACAATCCGACCTCCGAGTGGGAGCACGATGAAGAAGCTGAGCCTGAGGAGGAGGAACCCCACGAAGATTCCGAAGGAAGCGATTCCTGGGAGGTCGAGTTCCCTTATTGAGGAGGACCATAGCACCGAGCACCCTTTCTCTTTATCCTTTCAGCTGGAGACCAGCTTCACGATAGGTTTGGGGAGGATGGGCGGAGAGTTTACTTTTGTCTGGTCTGTTTACTATTGTTGCTGAGATACTCTTGTTTCATTTTTTTGGATACTTTATTTTTATTTTTATTTTCACTTTTACTGCGGTCTGTGAGCCACATAGGGCATTTGATGACATGTGTGCCTTACATTGTTATGTTGAACAATTGCTTATGATTGTATTCATCTCATTTGAATTGTTAGTTGCATGGTGATTGTGTGTTGTTTTTATCGTGAGTCTAATGCCAAGTTAAGAAAATTCCCATTAAATAGACCAACAGTTTATGACCTTATATCATGTAAATTATAAGTAGAACATAACTTGAGCCCTGTGATACTATTGCCATTGTACATTCGTGCATGTATTTATCGAGACCGATCATTCTAAATGCGTTGAAAATGAAAATATTTTAAAGGATGATCTCTTGAAAGTTCAAACCGAGCTGAAAAATTTAACGAAGAAATTTTCGTGTGGAAACGAAAAATTTGAACAATGCTCTCGGTTCAAAAATATAATTTGAATAAACAAGGATTAGGATTCAAACCGTATACTAAAAACGAATCCTTAAATTTCAAAATATCCCAGTGTGAAGAATGTTTAAAAATTAGACACCATATTTCAATCTATAAAAGCCCACGACGGACGATAAAAACCAAAAGGATTTGGATTCCAAAAGGAACTTTTATTCCGAATATCATCTATGTCTCGAAAGAAAAACCAACTATCGGTTGGATCCCCAAAAATTAAATTTTTTCAATTAATATTTTACTCACGGGGAGTTTATAATTTTAAAAGGGGAGATTTTTGTCAGAGGGAGTTATACCCGTTTCATGCATATTTTATACATCAATTGGTATTTTTATTCGTTTTTATTATACTTTTTGCTGATAACAAAAAGGGGGAGATAAAAGATATGAATGAATAAAAAGCGTCATGGAAGAATGACGAGAAAAATAAAATGCAAAAAGGGGGAGAAAAGATAAGATGAAAAAGTCGATAAGGTGAAATCCCGAACAATTCGAAGAAGTCGAAAATAAAAAAGAAACGAAGAAGTTGAAAAATGAAAAAGAAGAAATCGAAAGGATGAAAAGAAAAAGATGCAAGAACTAACGAAACGATCAAAGCCGAAAACCTTGATTCGTACATATATACATATATTTTATTTTTGTAGGTTCTATCTATTCAAGGCGTTGTTTTGTAATCATCAAAAAGGAGGAGATTGTTGGAATATTTTCAAAGGTCCATTAATAGAGTTTTGATGATTAAAGTTGCTAAACAAAGCAAAACAACAAAGAAGCGAAACGAAACAACGAAGGAGTCGGAGACACAAAAAGTCACGCAATCCGGAAAAGCTATCTGTACAAGATCAGTCAAGATGACCAACCTACCTGCATATTAGACGAGACCAACCTGCCTGCAGATCATAAGAGATGAACCTACCTGATGAGATAAGAAGAAAGCTACCTGACCAAGCTTAACGTAAGTAACAGAGCAATCATAACATACGTAACAGATCAAGGATAATGTACGTAACACGATATGCATAACGTACGTAATAGAGTATTTCAGAATTCAAACAAGAAGAACGTTGGGGATAATGTCACGTCTTACATCAGCAAGCAACGGATATGTTGACAATGGTTAACGTACGTAACATGAAGATATAACGTACGTAACAGAAGAAACGAAGCCACTAGTCTAAACTGCGAAGAGCGTAACGTACGTAACAGGAAGATGTTTACGTACGTAATACATCTAACGTACGTAATGAGATGTCAATAACGTACGTAATGGAGGCTTCAGAGGCTAACAGCTAGTTGGAAGAGAAATGCCTATAAATACCACTTCTAATGGTATTCATTATACAACAACGCAAAGCAAACGATTCAGTGATCATATATTGTTATACATATTATTGTTGTTGTAATGTGCTTATATTGATAGTTTGAGTGTTTGTACATTCAAGACATACACGAGAGGTAAAAGAAAGGATACGATTGAATTCGGTGTTATTAGGTTCAAGGATCCGGCATTGTTAGAATCACAATCGATATCTACGTGAGGTTTACCTAGTACCCATAGAAAGCTAGATTTGGTTGATTCCTTGTCCAATAGAAAAGAAAAACGGTTTAACTTGGACCGACATAAAGACAAGTGATTGAACGGTTTACTCGGACCGATAGAAGACGAACTTGTAACGGTTATCCCTCGACCGATAGAAGAGAGGTGCAGAGGTTTATCTTTAGCCTAAGTAAAAAGATACCGAAGAGAGGACGTAGGCACGTTTGGCCGAACCTCTATAAATCCCTGCGTCATTTAAATTCCGCACATTTATTTAAATCGCTTCCGCAACGCGAAAGAGTTTCACAACTCTATCTCCAAACGGCGATATTGACCAATAGTGCTCCAACAGTATCTAGGATGCAATTTTTCAATGTAAAATTTATATGTAATTACGAAGACCGGAGGAAGATCCATTCGAGAAGACGACGATTTAAGACCAAATGCTTGTAATTAGATTACAGAGTTTTTGATTTTAGGAACGGTCCATGAACCACATGTTGGTAGCAACTAGGTTATGAATGTTTATTCATATGGTAAGAATGCACAAACGCGCTTAAATGAATTAATGTGCAAAGTGTAACATTAATCGTGAAAATTCTCCCACGACAAATTATTAAGTTTAAAAGGTTTCAAGGTTTTCCTTCCCTCCATCGAGCTTTCGGAAAATTGAAATCCAAACCGGATGTGCTATGCTTCCGAGTTATCGGGGTAGTCCTTCAGGGAGGATGGATAAATTACCGGGAGCGCATTGGATGCCTTCGGTTGGAGCAAATTTCATCCCTAGAAACCTGATAGGTTGCCGGATAAGATTCAATTGTGAAATTGATTTGCGTCGATGGTATAAACTTAACTTTTTCATGAACCATAGAAACCGTATAGGTTGAGGGGAGTGAACAAGGGGAAAAAGAAGATCGAATCATCCATTAGATGGGTTGGTGTTGGATACCACTTTATGAAAATTAATAGACTCGAAACCTGTTTGGTTGCCCTTTGTTAAAATTTATAAAGAACTCGATCACCACTATGAAGTAGAGCGAACGATACTTCCAAATTTCACATTGGAGTGTGTTATTCCGATAAAAATAGTGGGAGATGGGTTAAAGAATAGAAAATACCTTAATTCTATACTCAGATCATAATTGAATGAGTCACTAATTATTCTGTCGTACTTAGTGCAGACATAACTCTCAATATGACAATGAAACCACTCGCAATTCTACTCGAAAAGAACATCTTAATCGGACCTAACTTTGGGGATTGGCTCCGCAATCTGATGATAGTCCTGAGTATAGAGTCACTGGGATACGTCTTGGAGACGGACATTCCGGCGCCTCCAGTGCGGACAAGAGCCAATCAGGAAGAGATTGAAAACCATGAAAAGTCCGTGCTTATATGATGGTTTTTATGTCTAACGAGCTTCAGAGAGCTCATGATAAAATGACTTCTGCTAGGCATATTCTATCTCACTTAACCGAGCTTTCTAATGAGTACAGTCGAACGGCTAGATATGAGATATCCAAGCAACTGTTCGGTGCAAGGATGAAGGAAGGTGAGAAGGTTGGGGACCACGTCCTTAAAATGATATCTATGATCGAGAGATTGGAAGCTCTTGATTTTAAGATGGATACTTCTCTTCATACCGACCTTATCCTACAGTTTCTCCCTGATTCCTTCTCACAGTTTGTTATGAATTTCAACTGCAATGAGATTGCATGCAACTTAGCAGGGCTAATGAACAAAATGGTGACTGCTCAGTCTCAGATGAAGACTCCGCGGATGAAGGAGTCTGCCCTTGTGATTTCTTCTGGACGAGACCACGAGTCAAGAACCTTAAGGGTAAGGGCAAAGGCCCATTGGTTCCCAAAAGCAAGAAGAAGGACGCATGTCTCAAATGCGGTGAGCTGGGCCACTAGGCAAGAGACTTTCCGATTCTTCATGGCGCTTCAGGTACAAAACTTTTAGTTTTAGAAACAAATTGTTCTGCTACTGTATTTTCTACTTCTTGGATGCTGGATTCTGGTGCTAGTTCTCATATTTGTACCGTGAATCAGGATCTGGAACAAAATAGGAAGCTTGGAGCTGTGGAAGTGATGATTACTGTCGGAAGCGGGCATAGTGTCGAGGTAACTGACAAAGGATCACTTCTTTTGGGTTTAGAATCCAGCTTTGTTTTAACTTTAGAAGATGTACTTGTTTTGCCCAAGGGGTATAAGAACATTGTATCTATTCCGGTCATGGATCGGAAAGGCTTTTCATTTTTCATTGGTGATGGTTCCTGCAAAATTTATTTTAGAAATAAACTCGTGGGCACTACTACATTGTTAAATGGACTGTATCATCTAAACCTTAGTAACAAAGTCGTTGTGAATATTATGACTAGGAAGCGTGGTAGGGATGAAACTAATCAAGTTTTGAAGTGGCATCTTAGATATGGCCATGTTGGTCAGACCAAGATTTACAAAATGGAAAAAGATGGACTTATGGGTCCATTGGGATCGGATCCCTTTCCTACTTGTGAATCTTGTCTTAAAGGCAAAATGACTAAGTCCCCCTTCACAGGAACTTTTGAAAGAGCCGCTGATAAACTAAGATTAATCCATACCGACGTATGTGGTGCTTTGGAAGCAGCACGTGATGGATATCAGTATTTAATTATGTTTACAGATGATCATACTTGGTATGGTTATGTATACTTAGTGAAATATAAATCCGAGGCCTTTGAGAAATTCCAGGAATTTAAGGCCCTAGTCGAAAAACAAACTGGTAATCATATCAAAGAACTTCGGTCGGACCGAGGTGGCAAGTATATGACTACAGCGTTTGACAAATTCCTAAAAGAGCATGGAATAGTATCACAACTTACACCTACAGGAACTCCTCGGTTAAATGGTGTGTCAGAAAGAAGCAACCGAACCTTGTTGAACATGGTCCAATCTATGTTTAGCTATACTGACTTACCAACTTACCTGTGGGGGTATGCACTCCTGACTGCTGCTTATGTCTTGAACAGATGTCCTTCCAAGTCCATTCCTAAAATTCCACATTAGATGTGGGAGGGCAGGAAACCAAGTCTTAACCACATTTGGATTTGGGGATGTCCAACCTATGTCAAGAAGTCTAAGGTGGAGAAATTGGAAGCAAGGTACGTGAAGGGACGTTTCATTGGATTCCCATCTCGGACGATGGGATATCTATTCTACATGCCCGAAGATCAAAAGATCATTGTTGCTTTGCAAGCACACTTATTGGAAGATGAGTTCTTTCAGGAAGGCGGAGCAGGTAGAAGTATTTCTTTGGAAGAATACAATGAAACCCCTCAGGAGACAACTGTGCAAGAAATTAGAACCGAACCTTCTGAAACACAAGTACAACCACCTTGTAGGTCTAGCAGGGTGTCTCATTTACCTAAGAGGTATGGCTTTGTACACTTGGAGGAGCTGGGTCTCCATGAGGTTCCAAGTGATAGCCAAGAGACCGACCCAACGACCTTTGACCAAGCGATGGTGGATGTAGACTCTATGAAATGGCATGAAGCTATGGAAGATGAGATAGACTTGAAACCAAACCAAACCAAACATACCTAGTATATCCCGCTTACAGCAGGGTCTGGGGAGGGTAAGATGTACGCAGACCATGCCCCTACTTATTACGGTAGGGAGGCTGTTTCCGTGAAGACCCCCAGCTTAGTGCACATCAGAATATAGAGTGGTAAAAAATGCTTCTAAAAAGCTCGATACCATACCTGAGCCCATGGCTTAATCCACATGGGACTTACCTAAGCGGAATTTGGCTACTTCACTCCCGATGAGCGTTGCTCTAACAGAAGAGAGGTTGGCTCAGCGCACAGCTCCCTGTCAAAAATACACCACACGCAAAGACAATAGGATAAAATAAACAATAAAAGTAAAACAATACAATGCTCTAGGTCAAAGCTAACCGAGACAACCCAACCCTAAGCCTCTCAACTACAGCACCGCTCCCAACAAAAGAATCCACAACTCTGATCTGGCGCCTCCAAGCGCACCTATCAACAGTCATGGTCTCGGAAAGGTTTAAGGCCTTCAAATCTAATCTCAGCTGCTCCTCCCACGTCCTCCTCGGTCTGCCTCTCCTCCTCTCCCCGACAACCAATAAACTCTCGACCCTCCTCACCGGAGCAGATGCCTGCCTCCTGCGGACGTGGCCAAACCATCTCAATCTCCCTTCCCTAACTTTTGCTGAAATGGGCGCCACTTCCAGCGCATTCCTGAAAACCCCGTTCGCGATTCTATCTAACATTGTGCGACCACAAGACCAACGTAACATTCTCATTTCAGCCACTTCCAACTTGATCTCAAGCGACTTCTTCATCGCCCAACACTCAGAGCCATACAACATTGCAGGTCGGATTGCCGCTCTATAGAATTTACCCTTCAACTTTAGAGGGACTTTCTTGTCGCACAGGACCCCTGTCGCTGCTCTCCACTTTAGCCACCCCGCCTTGATGCGATGAGTGACATCATCTTCACACTCACCTTCCTTCTGAATGATCGAACCCAAATACTTGAACTTATCCGTACGGGGTACGATCTGATCCGCAATCATAACCTCTACATCTTCCTCGTTGGCCTCACCACTAAAGTTACACCAGAGATACTCAGTCTAAGACCGGCTCACACACAAGCCCTGAGATTCTAACTTAGACCTCCATAGCTCCAATTTCGAGTTCACCTCCCTCCTCGACTCCGCCACTAACACAATATCGTCAGCAAAAAGCATGCACCACGGGACGCCATCTTGTATCCCCCGCGAAATAACGTCAAGGATTAGAGCGAAGAGAAGAGGGCTAAGCGCCGACCCCTGGTGTAGCCCTATCTCAACCGGAAAAAACTGGGTGTCACCAACTGGGGTCCTTACGCACGTCCTAGCTTGGGAGTACATGTCTTGGATCACCCTAACGACAGTACGACACCCTCCTCTCTATTAGGCTCCTCCAAATAACATCGCGCGGAATGCTATCATAAGCCTTCTCTAGATCTATGAACACCATATGGAGGTCCTTACGCTCTCTAAACTTCTCCATAAGGCGTCTGACGAGATGAATGGCCTCAGTCGTGGACCTCCCCGGCATGAAGCCAAATTGGTTCTCTGAGATCTCAACTTCTCTTCTAACCCTGCATTCCACCACTCTTTCCCAAAGTTTCATAGTATGACTGAGGAGTTTAATACCCCTATAGTTACTACAACTCTGAGCATCGCCTTTGTTCTTGAAAAATGGCACGACAATACTATGCCTCCACTCCGTCGGCATCTTAGAACCTCTGAGGAGGATGTTGAACAGCTCTGCTAGCCACTGAACTCCGACTTCCCCCAGACAAAGCCACACCTCAATAGGGATCTGATCTGGGCCTACAGCCTTAGCTCTCCCCATTTTCATTAAGGCACCCTTCACTTCCTCCTTGCTGATGCTCTCACAGGAACTAAACGAACAAGCAGAAGATAGACTAACTCCTTGCACCACCGAGTCACTACCCCTAGCCTCATTGAAAAGTTCGAAAAAATACTTATTCCACCTCTCCTTAATAGCCACATCTATCACTAACACTTGTCCCAAATCATCCTTAATAAACTTAACGGGACCCAGGTCGCGCCGCCCTCTTTCCCTAGCTTTCACTAGTTTAAAAATAGCATTTGATCCTTCTTTGGTGTCTTGGCGCTTGTACATCAAGATGAGATAGACTTGATGCATGCCAATCAGGTCTGGACTCTAGTAGACCGCACCAAGGGCATAGTGCCTATTGGGAACAAGTGGATCTACAAGAGAAAGACTGGTGGTGATGGTAAGGTTGAGACCTATAAGGCCAGACTTGTGGCAAAGGGTTATACCCATAAGGAAGGGATCGACTACCACGATACCTTCTCGCCCGTAGCCATGATCAAGTCTATTCGCATGATGTTTGCTATAGCTGCCTACCACGATTATGAGATATGGCAAATGGATGTAAAGATAGATTTCCTTAATGGATTCCTCGAGGAGGAAATCTATATGGAGCAGCCTAAAGGCTTTGTGTCCGAGGTCGATTTTCAGAAAGTGTGCAAGCTTCAGCGTTCCATTTATGGACTGAATCAAGCTTCGCGTAGTTGGAACCTCCATTTTGACGAAGCAGTCAAAGAGTTTGACTTCGTGCAAAATGAAGAGGAACCTTATGTATACAAGAGGGTTAGTGGGAGCAAGATCGCATTCTTAGTACTATATGTAGATGACATTCTACTAATAGGAAATGATGTGGGAATTCTCAGTTCTGTGAAAGCTTGGCTTTCGAGTAATTTCTCCATGAAAGACTTGGGAGAAGCTACCTATATTCTTGGTATTCGGCTCTACCGGGATAGAGCGAAGAGAACGATAGGTCTTTCCCAAGCCCTCTATATAGATAAAATATTGAAGTGATTTAAGATGGATGATTCTAAAAGTGGGTTCCTACCGATGCAACATGGAATAAAACTCTCCTTGAAGATGTGTCCTCAAAGTGAGGAACAACGACGGGAAATGAGTAATATACCATATGCTTCGGCCGTGGGTAGCCTTATGTATGTTATGTTGTGTACGAGACCTGACATTGCGCATTCTGTGAGCATGGTAAGTAGGTTTCAGGCAAACACAGGTAGGGAATATTGGACTGCCGTAAATAACGTTCTCAAGTATTTGAGAAGGACTAGAGATATGGATCCAATGTATGTCGGTGGAGAACTGAATGTGGTGGGATTCACTGATTCAGACTTCCAAGGATAGAAAGACGATTCGATGTCTACTTCTGGCTACATATTTACTCTTAATGGAGAAGCAGTATCTTAGCATAGCGCCAAGCAAAGAGCGACTGCTGATTCAACCTGTCAGGCTGAGTATCAAGCAGCCTCAGAGGCTTCTAAGGAAGTGTTCTGGATTAAGAAGTTTCTGGGAGAACTTCAAGTGATACCATGTGCTGAGCTGCCTGTTCCGCTGTACTACGACAACGACAGAGCTGTAGCGCAGGCCAAGGATCCGAGCTTTCACAATAGTATCAAACACATTGAGAGAAAGTATCATCTCGTAAGAGAATTTGTTCGCAAGGGATACTTTGTGCTGCATAGAGTAGACTCAGCCGACAACATCACTGATCCACTGGCCAAGTCACTTTCTCAGACTAGCTTGTAGCGTCATCTGGAGAACATGGGTATTAGATACCATAGTGTATGGCATTGAGTGTAAGTGGTAGATTGTTAGGAGTATGCCCTCGAATGCCACTCAGAAGATGTTGAGCGAGGGCATTGTACTTCTTGTTATGTAAATCACTATCATAAGGCAATTGTTTGTTTCTTTATTTACTGGCAGTTACTGGCATTCCTGAATTGTAAATATATATATAGAAACTAGTCCGTGCATTTGAGATCAAAACATTCTACTCCTTATTGGATAAGGGGATTGGCACTGGAAAGATTTATAGCTCAAATACATTAACGTTCGCAAGTCGATGAAACTTGACTGGGCGTTAAGTTTATGTGAATACTTGTATGACGTGTTCTTTGATGTGGAGAGTGCCTGTAGAACACTAATGGTTAAGTGGAAGCACACATTATAGGTATGCTAATTGGATTAGTATACTCGAACCGGCTCACCCTCGATTCGTCACACGGATTTCACTCCGGGACAGTCAATGACGGAATCGAAAGGTTGTGATAGGTATTCGTGAACCTTCAACTTAAGGATTTGGTAGGAATGTGCTTGTGACGTTAAGATTTTCATTAGAGTAGTTCGACCCATTAAACCGGAAGGTGGAGGTCAACCTCGACGTGCGTCTTGACGGGCAAGTAGCAGGTCCTACTAAATACCAAGATAGAATTCTTTCTCCAGTTAGTGAATGGGTTATATGTCCTATGCGGTTATTGGCAGATGAAATCATAAGTCTTTGACCAAAGTATTGGAGCTAGTTGTATTGGATACACGAGCTCGATGATCTCGATTTGCATTAACTCATGCATAGCGTCAAGTACATATAGGGTTTGACTGACCGTGACCCTATAACTTGATCGGGACATTTGAAAGAAGGTTTTATACATATACTGGTATTCACGACAGAATGGTTCTTGAATGATCCCAATCATTCGTTCTCAATTGGGGTACAGTGTAGGCCGCCAGGCTGGCTAGGTGGTGCTACTACTCTTTGGTTCCTCCCATTGCCAACTGAGACGAACCTACCGAGTCGTGCAATAGGATTGACAACGGAATGAATCGAGCTAATTCTCTCTTTATAAATATTAGATATTGGATATCTAAATTTGGGATATTGTATGTCTACATTGATTTATTAGATAAATTAATTTACGGCCTAATGAATTAAATAAATTACTGGGTGATTAATTTAATTCATGAATATAATTATTTCTTGGGGAAATTAATTATGTTATTATGTATTTAATATGATTAATTAATTGATATAAATACATAATTAGCCCGAAATGAACCGAACTCGTCCGATTCCTTCATGATAGCTATCCCCTTCACCTACTTCCCTTTTAGTCTTTTGTGTCCATTTTACAATGGAAGACAATGACTTTGTAGGGTATCTCTTATGTGAAATGAGTTGTATCATGTGGGTTGAAATATAATATAAGGTGAAAACTAACTCTCTCTTGTCACTTGGTTGTTTTCATCTGTGACATTGGTAGAGAGAGAGAGAGAGAGAGTGAGAGAGAGAGAGAGAGAGAGAGAGAGAGAGACATTTTCTCCAAGTCTTCTTCATCCTCTTCCATCTTGAGTTTTTTCTTGGAGAAAATTCAAGACATATTGAGAGATTGTGAGTTTTACACTTGGAGTGTTATAATCACATTCTAGATTAGCTCCTATAACCTTGTTCTAGCCGTATTCTTGGAGGATAACGAGGTATAGTCATTCCTTTCGTTTCTCCGGTGCGTAACAAGTAGAGACGCGGTAGTTTTGGCGTTGGATCATCCAAGAGCTTGGAGCGTATTGGAATCGCAGGGATATCGCCTAAAGCTTGGGGAAACGCTTTCTCAGATATCACCATTTAATCAATGGACTACGAGGGTATGTTTTCTCGTATCTTCTTATGCTTCGTTTTATATTCGTATATACGTAGCTCGACCGATCCTCGTAGGGATTCAGATCGAATTAATTTTTCTTTTATCGCTTTCGCTGGGCCTTCAAATTAGGCACCGAATCCCATCACCTTCTTGGTATTAGTATTTGGATGGACAATCGATTATCGTCTTGAGATTTGATGATGTTATCCGATGGATTGAATTGGTCAGAATTGGTATATTTCCGCATGGTGAGTTATGATGATGTTTTGAGAATCTCGAGTATTATTTGAGGTACAGTATAGATGTTGTGTTTGAGTTCATTGTTTAATCGAAACTACGAGATGTGAAATATGGTAATGGTTATTTTAATGAGGATTATCGCGAATTGGTGATGTTGTGGGGGGTAAGATTACATTGGTCGTATTCTTACTTAGTAATTTCATTGGTATGTAATTATTGATGTGATGTGATCGTTAACATTGTTGAGTATTAGGGCTGACCCCGTTCTGGGATTTATTTTTAAGTACTCGGAGTTTGATCTTGTAGCAGTCGTGAAGAGATGAGCTTCCCGGAGGATACTGGCTATGTCGTGTGTTTGTGAGTCGAGTACTTTGACTAGTTGTCATTTTTCCGCTGCAATTGTATTTTTAGTTATTTATTATATCCGCTGCGAGTGTGTTTTAAAATGGGTTGCTAGTATTTTACGAACTTGAGTTTATCTTGGAAAATTATATTATAAATTATTTTGTTGATACGTGTAAGCGGTGGCTTAACATATACTTTTGAAACTATTGAGTTTTGGCGTTTTGGCCTTGTACTTTCAAATGAGATTCTACGACGGTATTGATAAATGGATTTTATAAAGTCTTTGAATATTTTAACAGATATTACCGTCAATGCCGCTCAGGTGTAGTTGAAATATTTGTAAAAATGTCTTTTAGCCTTGTGAGTTCTGTTTCGGGGCCCACGGCGCTGTAATATTCCCGGGTGGCTCTGAAGGTGTTACAAGAACAAGGCTGTGTTTTAATAAAGGAGATCTTTGGATACGTAAAGTTTTTCAAGTTTTTCGTTACCAAGAGTAGATTTATTCATTATACATTTCCTTTTGAATTTTTGACAACTTAATTTTTAAATTATTTTCATTACTAATGCAAGAGGTATGGTCCATTTTAACATTTTTGTTTTCACTTTGTAATTTAGACTTTTCAAGTTCTAAAGATTTAATTTTTCCTTTTAAAGACATATTTAGTTTTACCACTTCGTCATACTCTATGTTTAATGATTCAAATGTGTAACAGCCCGAAAACGGCGGCTAATACAGTGTCGTGGACCCCCACCGGGACCCACCAGACGATAGCACGATATGAACCTATATCCCGACAATGTGGTACCGTACCACAATATTAATCAAAACCCCGATGTGGAGTATACATTATACGTGTCTTAATTAGGGCAATAGTACACAGATTCCAAATTCGGTATAGACCATATGAAGATGGACAATACCTTACAAATTATAATACAATCATCCGACACAAAATACAAATGAAAATTACAATAAGACTTAACCGAACATAAAAAGGCTCGGGCCCCCCGAATTAGCATCCTTCAAAACCCTCCGTCACTACCGTGCTCTTCCTGTGCCCTGCCCTTTCCTCGCCCTGAAATACAAGTATTTCGCCCAAACCACAGGGTCAGCTATACATGATAATAATTCTCATGACATTATACAATTCATATATATATACGGATCTCAAAGAAACAACCGACTACTGAATATACCCCACAGGCATATAAACAGTCAGTACCAACTGTCGAACATATCCAAATATACGAACGATCATATAATATGGCTCAAGACGGACGTCACAGTACGCCCGATCCGGAAATGTGTCCGTGCACATGTCCACCCCGTATACGGAATCCAGAATACGATGTACCTAATTAGCCTCACGAACTACGTCTCGTGTGCACGATCTAAATGCGGAAACATCTACGCATGATCATCAAGTGCCCGGCTAAAAATCCTACACATAACCAATCGGCACGCAGATATGACTCCAGAGATGTCACGATACAACATGACAACGAAACTCAACGAATTACACCTTTATCAAGGAATTGAACAACTCACTGAAGTGTCAATAAAGCTCATCAGAACCAACGGTAACAAGAACGGTAAAGTCGGGTATGTCATCCCAACATAATGATAATACGATCAAGGGCATCACCATATCACGAATCATAGATTCTCAAAACATTTCATATACACGAAACGCATAATAATCACAAGAATTCAACCATCATTATAACCAAGCAAGATAACTTGTCTCAATTCCGTAGATGAATAATCCTTCTTTGAATGATCGACCGAACGGTATCCTCGTCTAACAATATTCACGTGAACAAGCAACCTTGAATGAAATGTAATTCATTCAACAACACATTCGTACGATAATAATATTATTACATAGAAACATTATTCGTAAGTTTACTTGAATAGTTCAATTATTCTATTGAACATTCTAATGTTCCAATTACGAATCATCATATAACATGTTTATTAGGTTCATTCACAAATTCTAGCATTAATGTCAAGTATTTGAAGTCCAGAATATTACCAATGTAACATTGTGAAAACATCATTTCAAATTATCGGCACTTCGGATTATGATATAAGTTTGTGTTTAATTACATTCTTCATTACCTTACCAATGATTACATTAATCGGTCCAGAAATGAAATCGTAAGTTTAAGTTTTTAACAAACTAAGAACGTCATCCTATTATACGTCTCCTAATACACACAGATTAGTGTAATTGAGTTCGGATACCCATTCTACCGCATTAGTAACACCATAATCGCTACAATCATCCTAAGAGCATTATCAACATATTAATGTAGTGATTAACACCTCTTTAAGTTATCAACGAAATCGATTAACTTGAACACATGAAGATTACTATTGTATTCTATCGAAATTCATTGTTTTACTTTGAAGAAGTTATCAAAAACCTAGTATATCGTTTGGATGTCCGGAACTCTAAACATAACATCACTCAATCTTGTAATAATTATTTTCAAGGGATTAACATAATCCTTTAAACAATTCATTACATCAATTTATTGATTCATCACCAAGGTATCGATTTTAGAGGGCCAAAAATATGGTTTCATGTTACCTTTCAAGGATCAATTGAATGTTCAAGGCAAGGGTAGTATTTCACACCTCTAGTCATCAAGGATTCCATTACTCACATGTTTCTGATGTCAAGATTAAAATCAACTTCCTATTATTATGTTATTAATCAGGTTTTATCTATCTTTATCAACACAACCCTATTATGGAGTTATCATACATCAACAAGTAATACCAGCACCCCTAATGTTGTTCTTCACTTAGTTTGAGCATGATTCAAATAATTTATCATGTTTATACTAGATTAAACTAACATTATGTGAAGTGTTTATATACTAACATAATCATAAGCATAGATTTAATATGAGTTAAAGAAAAACCAACCTCAAAATGAAGAACAACACCAACACTTCCAAGAACACACTTCAATCTCCTAATCTCCAAGTCACAAACTAAGTGCTGAAGCTCCAACACAATATAAAAGGGATAGAAATCGATTTGGCAGGGTGGGGAATCGTTTTCTCAGAGGAAGAGTTGAATAGGTCGGGTAGAAAAATGAAAGGCAAGTCATATTTTTATAAACTAAACTCAGTATTACGTACGTTAAAGAGAGGGGTTAACGTACGTTAAAGCCCTTACGTACGTAATCTCATGAACATTATGTACGTAATCGATTTATCAGATCTTTCTGACTTGAAATACACAAGTCGTTACGTACGTAAATATATAACTATTACGTACGTAATAGCCGTTGACTTGGCTGTCGCGATCGAATTCCGATCACCTACCCACGTTCGGTCCCACCCGCCTAAAGGCGGGATGCTGATGGATACCCCTCATTACGTATATTAACATATGAATGTTACGTACGTAAGGCTACGTACATAGCGTACGTAAAGAAGATAGGTTTACGTACGTTAAGTTCTATAACAAGCAAAAAAAAATGGAATTCTCCCAAAATCACCCAACAATTTCTATAGTATGAATGGCCATGATTCCAACTTAACATAATTCATCAATATACTTGCTACAACAATACAGATATGGTGCGAAAATACTTGGTTTAAATCAGAAAATACCATAGTAAAGGCGAAGGTATTACATACTCCTCCCCTTAAAAGGAGTTTCGTCCCCGAAACTAAGGGGTAAACATCTCGGGGTATCTCTCTCGCATACTATCCTCAGTCTCCCACGTAGCTTCCTCGACTCCATGTCTCGACCACTAAATTTTCAATAAGGGAATCGCCTTGTTCCTCAACTTTTTGACTCTCCTTTCGAGTATCTGTATAGGACGCTCCTCATACGAATGGTCATCGGCTATTTCGACCTTGTCGAATTGAATAATGTGGCTTGGGTCAGCAACATACTTCCTCAACTGAGATACATGGAATACATTGTGGATCCGGCTTAAGGCTGGTGGCAATGCCAAATGATAGGCTAGGTCGCCTACTCGTTCCAGAATCTCAAACGGACCAATGTACCTTGGGCTCAAGTTGCCCCTCTTCCCGAATCGGAAAACACCTCGAGTAGGAGACCCTTTGACTAGTACATGATCACCAACCTCAAACTCGAGTGGTCGTCGATGATTATCTGCATATGATTTATGACGGTTTTGGGCCATTAAAAGACGACTCTTGATCAGGGTAACCTTCTCGCGGGCTGCTAATAACATATCAGGCTCCGTACCAATAGATTCAGACAAATCGTCCCAACACAAAGGGGACCTACAACGACGACCATACAATGCCGCATAAGGTGCCATCTTGATCGAGGCGTGCCAGCTGTTATTATATGTGAATTCCACTAACGGTAGTTGGGCTTCCCAGTTGTACTTCCAATCGAGAGCACATGCTCTCAACATATCCTCCATAGTTTGAATAGTCCTCTAAGACTGACCATCGGTCTGAGGATGAAAAGCCGTACTGAAGTTCAACTGTGTACCCATCGCACGATGAACCGCCTTCCAGAAGTGCGACACGAACCGTCCATCACGATTTGATACAATACTCTTAGGGGAACCATGCAGTCTCACAATATCTTTGATGAACAACTGGGCCAATCTCTCAGGGCCCCACGTATCCTTAATCTCCAAGAAGTGGACTGATTTAGTCAGTTGATCCACAATCACCCAAATCGTATTCATGCCTCGATGGCTCGTCGGCAAACCAGTAATAAAATCCATCGATATGTCTTCCCACTTCCACTCGGGAATCGGGAGCGGTTTCATCATGCCAGCTGGTCGCTGATGCTCAATCTTGACCTGCTGACAGGTCAAACCCCTCGAAACGAATTCGGCAACATCCCGTTTCATGTTACCCCACCAATAATACGGCTTCAAATCTTTATACATTTTGTTTGATCCCGGGTGTATGGAATACGGGGTAGCATGAGCCTCCTTCAGAATAGCATCCCTCAACTCTTCGTCTGCTGGTACACATACTCTGTTTTTAAAGCGTATCAGTCCATCCTCGTGAACCACAAATCCAAGGGCCTTCCCCTGATCGATTTCTCCTCGAATTCTGGATAAGAACGGGTCCGTCATTTATTTCGTGCTGACTATCTCATCCAGGGATGATGAAATCTCAAGAGTGCAAAGTTTTCCCTGAATGCACTGTAACCAGACCTCAATCTCTGGTCTCATGAACTCTAATTGCAACTCCCTCTGGGCGGTCAAACGAGCCAGTAGCTGCTCCTACACTGTCTTACGGCTCAAGGCATCGGCAACCACGTTTGCCTTGCCTGGATGATAAAGGATCTTGATATCATAGTCTTTGATTAGCTCTAACCACCTCATTTGTCTCATATTCAACTCCTTCCGAGTAAAAATATACTTCAGGCTCTTGTGATCCGTAAAAATCTGGCAGGTAACTCCATACAGATAGTGGCGCCAGATTTTTAAAGCAAATACTACAGCTGCTAACTCCAAATCATGAGTCGGGTAGTTGACCTCGTCAGGACACTACTGTCTAGATGCATAGGCGATCACTTTCCCGTTCTGCATTAATACGCTGACAAGGCCCTGTCTCGATGCATCGCTATATACCACGAATCCTTCCGTTCCTTTAGGTAGAACCAAAACAGGTGCTGAAATTAATCGACTCTTGAGTTCATCAAAACTTTGCTGACATGCTTCCGACCACAAGTACTTCTTATCTTTCCTCAACAGATTAGTCATCGGTTGAGCAATTTTGGGAAAACCTTCCACGAATCGTCTGTAATAGCCTGCTAGACCCAGAAAACTTCGAACTTCCTTCACGTTCTTCGGAGGTAGCCAGTCTCGGATAGCTTCTGTCTTCTGTGGGTCTACTCTCACTCCATATGCTGATATTACATGTCCCAGAAAAATAACTTCAGGCATCCATAATTCACATTTAGAAAATTTTCCATAGAGTTGTTCTCGCCTTAACGCATCGAGAACCTGGCGGAGGTGACACTCATGCTCCTCATGATCACGAGAGTAGATCAGGATGTCGTCATTAAAAACGACTACAAAACAATCCAGATAATCAATAAATACCCGATTCATCAATTCTATGAATACTGCCGGTGCATTAGTCAGTCTGAATGGCATGACAACGAACTCATAATGCCCATAGCGAGTGCAAAAAGCTGTCTTCGGAATGTCAGACTCTCGAATCCGCAATTGGTGGTACCCGGATCTTAAGTCGATCTTGGAAAATACAGCGGCTCCTTGGAGCTGATCCAATAAATCATCGATACGAGGTAAAGGATATTTGTTCTTGATCGTTACTTTGTTCAGCTCACGATAATCAATACACAAACGTAGCGATCCGTCTTTCTTCCGTACGAATAACACCGGTGCTCCCCAATGGGACGCACTGGGTCAGACATAGCCTTTTTCAGTTAACTGCTCAAGCTGTCTCTTCAACTCCTGCATCTCAGTCGGGGCCATACGATATGGTGCTTTCGAAAGTGGAGACGTCCCCGGCTACAACTCGATGGTGAATTCCACCTTTCGCTATGGGGGTAGTCCTGGAAGCTCTTCTGGAAATACGTCTGGATAGTCTCGAACTATCGGAATATCAACCAATTCGATTGGTTGGTCAGTTGTCTTGGTCATGTAACACCAATAACCAATGCATCCCTGGTACAGTAATCTCACAGCCTTCATAGCGCTGATGACTCTCCCAGAATTACTGGGATTATCACCCCGAAAAATACATTCGATGCCATCATCATATGTGACGGCCACCATTCGCTTGCGGACGCTAAGCACGGCATCGTGACGATCCATCCAGTCGATACCCAAGATTACATCATCTTTAGGTAAATCAACCACAATCAAGTCGGACAACCACTCACGATCGTTCATGCGAATCGGACAGTTTTGTACTTCACGATTCCCAATAATTCTTCTACCATTGGGTAGACCAATGACATAAGGTTCACAATCGGTAACATGATCTAGTTGCAAACGACTCAAACAAGAGGCAGATAAAAAGGAGTGTGAAGCACCAGTATCAAAAAGAACACAAACGGGCTGAGAATGGATCTCGAGAGTACCTGCAATCATGCTGGCTTCGGGATCGTCGGCTTTCTTCATCTCGTAGACTCTGGGTTTTACAAATCTCGTACCAGGTGTACCAGCTTGATTTCCACGGCCCATCCCTTTATTTGCCCCGGTAGTCTGGTAAGAAGCGGACGGAGGAGCACGGTCCTGGACAGAAGACTGTACTGGAGCAAGAGATGCTACTGGAGCACGCCCGGGTCCACTCCTGAAATAGCGAGCACAATGTCCGCTCTTCCCACAAGTGTGACAGGCAACGACCGGCTTCAGACACATGGAGCTGATATGCCCCTGGTCCCCACAGTTATAACACACGACAGATGACCTGATTGCCCGAGAGTGTGTTCCGGTCGGCTTCGGCGCCATAGGTGGCCATTCAGAAGGATTTGGTACTGACTGGGGCTTCTTGAATATCCCCCGGTTACTGTCTGCCTGGGTCTGGTTCCTGGATCTCTTGTTGGAAAACTGAGGCTGCTTCTTAGAAATCTCCTTCCCAGTAAGTTCATACTCCAAAGCCTTCTCAATAAACTCTGGTAGGGTCGTACAGTGGTGATTGAGCAATTGCATCCTCATTCGGGGTTTAAGCCTCTTGAGAAAGTATTTGATCTTATCAGCTTCTGAACGGACAACTGACGTAGCAAAAGGGAGAAGTGCTTGGAATTTCTCGGCAATAGTTAACACATCCTCGTCTTCCGATGGATCAGGGTTTAGTAATTCGAACAGTTTGGCCTCACAGAGGGGTGCAGGATAGTAACGATCTAGCAAAAGATTCTTGAATTCTTCCCAAGTACTCTCGCCATCAGCAGGCCTCACAGAAAGCCACCAAGTATGGGCACTCTTACTAAGGTAGTAGGCTGCCACAGCAACTCGATTTTCCTCTGGGAACTCCACCATCTCGAACAGTTTCTCGAAATGCTCTATCCAGCATACAATGTCAGCAGGCTCAGATGAGCCTTCAAAATTCGGAGTTCGCTGTCGTGATAAATCGCTAATAATCCGGCTCACGATCCCGCCATGCACCAGACGGAGGCTGCTGCCCCTGCTGTTGACCAGTAGTATTCCTCTGCAGAGCTTCCATTAGCTGACCCATTTGGGTCATCTGGGCCATCATGCCCTGCATCACAGTGTAAGGATCGACACGTGCATTTTCTCCAGTGTGATGTGATTGGTCCCTAGAAGGCGAATCACTGCCTACGGAACTCTGTTCCACATTCGCGCGCCTGTTGGCTCGTGGTATCGGGATTCGGCCCCTTCCGCGGCCTCGTCCTCCTATGCCACGGCCTCTCAGATTCCTTTCCATACTGAAATAATCAAGTCACAAGTTCAATTCAAGTTATCAATCATAATTCATGCTAAGTTAATAGTAACAAGGAATTTCATATCCAACAAAGCAGTTCGTAATGAATCACTGGCACCGCAGGTGCTACACACTCAATATCATATCAACATCAAGTTGAAACAATTCCAATCACATAATTAATTTAGGTTTTCCTCAATCAGATGAATTTTACCACATGTTAGCAAGATGCCAAGATCAGTAAAGAGACCAATACGTCATCAATATTATGCGAGTAATCAAATTATGGCTCATGAGAAACATACCTTGTTCGACAGGTCAGGCGCTTGCACAGGTTACACGTGGCACGAAGGTTTGCTTGATGCTATTTCGATTCTACAATAACTCAAAAGAAAACACACTCTCCGATACCATCTTCTGTAACAGCCCGAAAACGGTAGCTAATACAGTGCCGTGGACCCCCACCGGGACCCACCAGGCGATAGCACGATATGAACCTATATCCCGACAACGTAGTACCGTACCACAATATTAATTAAAACCCCGATGTGGAGTATAAATTATACGTGTCTTAATTAGGGCAATAGTACACAGGATCCAAATTCTGTATAGACCATATGAAGATGGACAATACCTTACAAATTATAATACAATCATCCGACACAAAATACAAATGAAAATTACAATAAGACTTAACCGAACATAAAAAGACTCAGGGCCCCTGAATTAGCATCCTTCAAAACCCTCTGTCACCACCGTGCTCTTCCTGTGCCCTGCCCTTTCCTCGCCCTGAAATACAAGTATTTCGCCCAAACCACAGGGTCAACTATACATGATAATAATTCTCATGACATTATATAATTCATATATATACGGATCTCAAAGAAACAATCGACTACTGAATATACCCCACAGGCGTATAAACAGTCAGTACCAACTGTCGAACATATCTAAATATACAAACGATCATATAATATGGCTCAAGACAGACGTCACAGTACGCCCAATCTGGAAATGTGTCCGTGCACATGTCCACCCCGTATACGGAATCCAGAATATACGTGGGACGATGTACCTAATTAGCCTCACGAACTACGTCTCGTGTGCACGATCTAAATGCGGAAACATCCACACATGATCATCAAATGCCCGGCTAAAAATCCTACACATAACCAATCGGCATGCAGATATGACTCCAGAGATGTCACGATACAACATGACAACGAAACTCAACGAATTACACCTTTATCAAGGAATCGAACAACTCACTGAAGTGTCAATAAAGCTCATCAGAACCAACGGTAACAAGAACGGTAAAGTCGAGTATGTCATCCCAACACAATGATAATACAATCAATGGCATCACCATATCACGAATCATAGATTCTCAAAACCTTTCATATACACGAAACGCATACTAATCACAAGAATTCAACCATCATTATAACCAAGCAAGATAACTTGCCTCAATTCCGTAGATGAATAATCCTTCTTTGAATGATCGACCGAACGGTTTCCTCGTCTAACAATATTCACGTGAACAAGCAACCTTGAATGAAACGTAATTCATTCAACAACACATTCGTACGATAACAGTATTATTACATAGAAACAATATTCGTAAGTTTACTTGAATAGTTCAATTATTCTATTGAACATTCTAATGTTCCAATTACAAATCATCATATAACATGTTTATTAGGTTCATTCACAAATTCTAGCATTAATGTCAAGTATTTGAAGTCCAGAATATTACCAATGTAACATTGTGAAAACATCATTTCAAATCATCGGCACTTCGGATTATGATATAAGTTTGTGTTTAATTACATTCTTCATTACCTTACCAACGATTACATTAAACCGGTCCAGAAATGAAATCGTAAGTTTAAGTTTTTAACAAACTAAGAACGTCATCCTATTATACGTCTCCTAATACACACGGATTAGTGTAATTGAGTTCGGCTACCAATTCTACCGCATTAGTAACACCATAATCGATACAATCATCCTAAGAGCATTATCAACATATTAATGTAGTGATTAACACCTCTTTAAGTTATCAACGAAATCGATTAACTTGAACACATGAAGAATACGAATGTATTCTATCGAAATCCATTGTTTTACTTTGAATAAGTTATAAAAAACCTAGTATATCGTTTGGATGTCCGGAACTCTAAACATAACATCACTCAATCTTGTAATAATTATTTTCAGGGGATTAACATAATCCTTTAAACAATTTATTACATCAATTTATTGATTCATCACCAAGGTATCGATTTTAGAGGGCCAAAAATATGGTTTCATGTTACCTTTCAAGGATCAATTGAATGTTCAAGGCACGGGTAGTATTCCATACCTCTAGTCATCAAGGATTCCATTACTTACATGTTTCTGATGTCAAGATTAAAATCAACTTCCTATTATTATGTTATTAATCAGGTTTTATCTATCTTTATCAACACAACCCTATTATGAAGTTATCATACATCAACAAGTAATACCAACACCCTTAATGTTGTTCTTCACTTAGTTTGAGCATGATTCGAATAATTTATCATGTTTATACTAGATTAGACTAACATTATGTGAAGTGTTTATATACTAACATCATCATAAGCATAGATTTAATATGAGTTAAAGAAAAACCAACCTCAAAATGAAGAACAACACCAACACTTCCAAGAACACACTTCAATATCCTAATCTCCAAGTCACAAACCAAGTGCTGAAGCTCCAACACAATATAGAAGGGATAGAAATCGATCTGGCAGGGTGGGGAATCGTTTTCTCAGAGGAAGAGTTGAATAGGTCAGGTAGAAAAATGAAAGGCAAGTCATATTTTTATAACCTAAACTCAGCATTACGTACGTTAAAGAGAGGGGTTAACGTACGTTAAAGCCCTTACGTACGTAATCTCATGAACATTACGTACGTAATCGATTTATCAGATCTTTCTGACTTGAAATACACAAGTCGTTACGTGCGTAAATTTATAACTATTACATATGTAATAACCGTTGACTTGGCTATCGCGATCGACTCCCGACCATCTACCCACGTTAAGTCCCACCCTCTGAAAGGCGGGATGCCGATGGATACCCCTCATTATGTACGTTAACATATGAATGTTACATATGTAAGGCTACGTACATATCGTACGTAAAGAAGATAGGTTTACGTACGTTAAGTTCTATAACAAGCAAAAAAAATGGAATTCTCCCGAAATCACCCAACAATTTCTATAGTATGAATGACCATGATTCCAACTTAACATAATTCATCAATATAATTGCTACAACAATACAGATATGGTGCGACAATACTTGGTTTAAATCAGAAAATACCATAGTAAAGGTGAGGGTATTACAAAATGCGCTTAAAAGTTCATCGTCATGAGTAGACTCTTATTGATAACACATATCTAATAAATCATCATCATTGAAATTAGATATTACCTCGAGATTATTTTCTGCTTTGAGAGCCATAAGAGCAAGATTTGCATCTAGTGGTCCTTCAAGTTCCTCCTCGTCATCACTCCAAGAAGCAATTAATACTTCTTTCTTTTTGTATCTTTCAACTTGAGGTTTGGAGGTGGTAACTCGACATTCTTTAGCATAATGAATGGGTTGACCGTATTTTCGACAATTGTTATCAAAGTTCTTGGTAGGAACATATGTATTTTTCTTTTGTTCCATTATGGAGTCTCAACCAAGGAAGTTTCGCCTTTTCTGAATAAGATTTTTATACCTTTTGAAGTTCCGGGCATATAAGGCATGTTCCTCACCGTCTTCGTCTTCTAGCCCTTAGTCCTCAATGTCGCTATCGACTTTGAGAGCAACCATTTTATCACGAGGTTTTGGCTTGGATCCTCTAGATTTGAGCACACTTTCGTAATTGATAAGAGATTTGATAAGAGCACTATATTCCAATTTGTTTAGATCTTTGGATTCCATAATTGCAGTAACAGTGGCATCCCATTCCGGGGGTAAAGATCGGAGAATCTTTTTGGCTTTGTCACTGCTGGAGATAGGTTTTCCGAATGAGGCTAATCTATTTGTAACGATCCAACATAACTATAATTGTTTCATCCTCTTTCATGGAGAATAATTCATAATCATGAAGGAGCATGTTCATTTTTGTCTATTTGACCTGAGTCGTTCATTCGTGGGTAACTTCAAGAATTTCCCAAATTTCTTTTGCACTTTCGTATGTATAAATACGATTAAGCTCTTCGGGATTTAAAGCACAGTATAGTAGTTGAGTAGCACGAGAGTTGATGTGCGTGTTTATCCAATCATCATCATTATATTATTCGAATTTTTTTAATGACTCATCTTCTTTCTTAGCCAGTTTGGACCAAGAGCAATAAAATTCCATATCTCGACGTCATAAGCTTGAACGAAGATAGTCATCTTCTTTTTCCATGTCATAAAATTAGATCCATCGAAGAAAGGTGGACGGTTGAGAGCATTGCCTTCGGTTTGAGCTAGGAAAGCCATTAAGGATCTTTCCTCCGGTGGTTAAACCGATATAAGAGGTGACCCGCTCCGTTATCAACTGTAGAGTGAATAATTCCACTAGAAGGGGGGTTGAATAGTGTAGTTGATAGAGTTTGTATTTTCTTCGGAAATAATAAACGATATTACGAAAAATAAGAGACACAAAGATTTATAGAGGTTCAGCAATGTGCTTACGTCCTCTCTCCTATTCTTTTTCTATTGGCTCAAGAAAAACCAGACACAGCTTTGTCTCGTCTTCTATAGGTCCGAGCAGAACCGTTACACCACTTGTTTTCTATTGGTCCAAACACAACCAATCACTCAGAGATATTTTTCGTTCTAGTATTCTATAGGAACTAGAAAATCCTTACCCACGATCGTTGGAGTTTAATCCTAATAATTCCAGATCAATGATCCTAATAACACTGGATTAAGGCTCTTTGAATCGTTTCTCTCAAGATTTGTGAAGGAGCAATGCAACACTCGCAACAAATAACGAAGATACTAAGTATATGAAATATTACAATATACGAACAACACTCGTATCTTTCTTGTCACAACTTAAATGGAATAAATATAACAATTTAATTAGAGCTTAATGTAATGCAAGTTCGCTTGAAGTTGTGTCTTCATTCATACAAAATATTTTGGTATTTATAGGCTTTTCAAAGGTTGGAGCCATCACTGAACAGTAGGATTAGTGATAAGTGTCAGTTTTGTACACTTATCCATGGTTTGTATCGATAAAATTCACCCATAATTGAGCTAGTCTACTCATTTTTTGCTTTTAATTAATTAGTTTTTAATAATTTTATTTTTATCGGATGATGATCGGATTAAATAACTGATTTACTCAAGAAATAACATGTTTATTAAATATTCTCTTTGTTGAATTTTGATATATTCATGTTTTAGGACTTTCCGAGACGAATTCGGCAGTCTTTCCGGATTCAAAATCAGAGTTATATATCAAAAGTTATCATCCGAAGAAGATTTGGGGCAAAAACGCAAAGTCTGAGAAATTCTGGGCTAAAAACATAACTTTCAAAGCAACCAGTGAACAAATTGACGAAGCCAAGTTACGGCCGTAACTACAGAATGTTACGGCCGTAAGTCATCCCAGTTACGGCCGTAACTCCTTAATGTTACGGCCGTAACTCTTGACAGATTGTTATGATTTGTCTAATTTTTTATACTTCTTGTGTATTATTGAGGGGATGGCTGGTATTGATCCGATCTATTGTAATAATGCTGGAGTCTTGGAGATATTAGATGACTTTAGGTGTATAAATAGACCCCTTAGATCCTTCATCATTCATCATTCATCTTATAATTTTCCATTTTTTTGTAAACTTTTCTTTTTGTGTGAAGAACACACTTGTATTCTTGAGTGATTTTTGTAAGTGTGGTGTAGCATATGTTGTTTAGAGAGTTTATTGCTTCTATCTTCTTTATCTACTAAGGAAGTTAGGATCAATTCTTTCTCTTGATTCAACTAATAATGACCACCAAAGCTTGTAATATGTATAATAAACCCTTCATGGGCTAAGTAACCTTTAGTTGGGATTATAAACAAGGTTAGTCATGTTATTTATGTTTGTAATATCCGGAATTTCTACTACTGCTGTTTAATATTATTGTATCCAAGTTATGTTGTACAACGTGGAATCTGTACAGTATGGATAAAATAAATAAAGGACTAAGACACCTGAATTAGTATTATTACCGCACTTGGTTGACAGTTGTATTGGAAGACATTGTGTGTCGGGCTTATTGTATGGGAATGTTGTGGGTATATGTATATGTATTCAGTATGCCGTATGTTCGTATTCTGCATGTCGATACATTGGATAAGAGTAGATGATAATGGCTAAACATAGCCTTATTAGCGCACGCTAATAATCATAGCGCACGCTAACGTGCAGGTGCAGCGCACGCTAAAGGTAAAATAATAGCATGCGCTAGTGCAGGCAGATCAGAGGGAATCTACGTGTGGACCAGGCCACTTTCGGCGCACGTTCTGATAAGTCAACGGATGTTTGTAATGTAGTACTAGCGCACGCTAAACACTAAAGGTTAGCGCACGCTAATGATATATCGGACAAAAAGGAATCTTATCCTCGTCAACACTTTCGACGTGTGGACCAGTCTTCGGAGCATATAGACAAACGAGTCAACTGCGGATAGCGCACGCTAAGGTTAAGGACTTGCGTACGCTAGACAGGATGTTTTACGTACGTTAATACATGGGCATTACGTACGCAAGCTAGTTTACGAAGCAAAACAGTCGCCTCTGGACTACGATAGCGCACGCTAACAAAGGACAGTTAGCGCACGCTAAGCTTATAGCGTACGTTAATTAAAGATGTTAGCGTACGTTAATAATGTACAGTATATATATAAGTGCAGTTGGCCATTATTCGTCATTTCCGTCCATTTCTTCATGTGAACCGATAGAGAGAGAGAGGTCTTAGAGAGAAGTCGAGGTTCCAAACACTTGAGTTGATCATTCCTAACAACATTTGAAGCTTGGAAGTGATTGAAAACGGATTCAACCTTGGGATTCAATCCATTCCTTCAAAGAGGTAATTACTCTCCACTTTGGGATTTCATTTTGGATTGTATATGATGTTCTTGAGTTGATGAACGTCATGTTTATAAGTTGATGAGTATGGTTATGAGATGGATTACTGAGTTATGTTGATAATATGGTTGATATGCGGATATTGATATGATTCGTGTGGTTTTGAATGGTGTTGTTTTTCTTCAGGAGATATGTTGGTTAATATCTCCCTTCATTTCGGGTTTTTAATGTTGTTGTTATTGTTTACTTCGTATGATGATGAACATGCAAGTGATTATGATTCTTGGTATATATGATATGATTAAGAAGACTATATGTTGAAATGTTAGTGGAAATAAGATTTGGACACTTGTTTGGAAAGTAATGTGTATAAGGTTCGACTTTGGAAAATCACCACCGATTCTTGAAAACTCCAAAATTTTTGAAACATAACAGTATAATAGAACATCAAGTTAGCTTTCTAATGGTTTAAACGGTGAGTTAATCGGAGTCCGGATGAGTGAGTTATGATCAAAATGGCAAAAACTATACTGTCTGTATTCTGGGAACAGGTAGCGCACGCTATTGATGAAGTTAGCGTACGCTAACATGCCTGGGCGTATAAAAACGTAAAGCAGTCGTGAATTTCATTTCCCAACCCATCCTACACGATCCCCTTTCATCCCAAATCACCCAAACTCGGTTTTTAACCCCTAAACCTCAGCTTTTGAGTTGGTTTATCAACTGATAACATCTAGGAAAGCTTGGAACAAGGATTATAACATCATTATTGATTCTTTCACCGGATTGAAGGTAATTGGCTTGAACTCTAATATTTTGGGATGTTTGAGATTCTTGATATATTTTGGTGGTTTAGTTCGTATCGATGGCTAGAATCATATAATGTTGAAGGATATATATGTTTGTGATTATGTTCTTCGTGTTCTTGATGTGGTTGGTGTTTGTTGATTGATGATTCGAATATACCTTTGCATTCCGCCTTCAAGGTGTTTGATTGAAGTTTTGAAAGAGAAATTGATTGGAATATTTCGGTTAAGTTTGTATACTTGCCTTATCGAATCGATATGTGGGCTTTGTGGAATCATGGGAATGAATTCGTAATTGTTTGAGTTAGATTGTTCGGACTTGTGTTTAATTGAGATATTTTGGAATCGTTGGGTTTGTGAATTAGTTATATCGATTGTTGATTGTTATCGAATGTGTGTTAAATCGATTATTGTAATAGGTTGAGATTATTGATCGATGTTTAGAACCATGCTTTGCGGTCGTATTCAAGAACGTTCGTAGATTGCTTTGATCAGGGCCGAGGGACATGTAGACGACGACAAGGAATTGGTAACGGCTTCATTGGTATCAAGGTAAGTTATTACTTGCTCAGTTTATAATATTTAATGAATGGTTTCCGTTTCATTCGTGTATAATTCGTATAACAATGTTTATAATCGTAATCACAGGAGATTTGAGATTATAAATCGTATTCGAGTTTTGGGAATCTAAATCATAATGTATATGATTTACTTTTGTTATTGGTATACTTGTATATCGAGGATATATTGTGATAAAGACAAAGATATGAATTATCTGCAATCCGTGATACTTTGGGCCGTCAAGTATTGAGGATAATGGTTCGTGATAGTTTAGACATTGAGATCGTTCTCGAAGGACTCGGGGCAAGTACTCTATTCATTTTTATCATTTGTGTCAATCATGTCGTGATACATTCGTGTATTGTTGTTGTCATGCATTTGTGCATTGTTGTTGTCGTGTATTGTGTACTGTTGTTTTGTGCAGTTGTGCATTGTTGTCATATGTCCACCTCGTGTTGGTCCGACGGGATCATCGGGGGATCTATGCTAGCGTGCGCTGGATCATCGGACGGATTTTCCACCTCGGGTTGGTCTGACGGGATCATCGGGGGATCTAGACAGTCAATGTTGGATCATCGGATTGCCATGTATTGTTGTTGTGCATATGTATATTATGGGCTTGCCATAAGTATACATTGTCGTTATTGTTGTGATCATATTGACGTTGTCATATGAGTATGCATTTGTAGGTCTTGTGTTAGGACCATGTCCGTATGTTGTGTTGATCTGATCTCGGATTAGACTGCGTGATGGTAATGGTATTTCGTATCTTGAGGTATGTTCCGTATTTCCTTGATACTTGTCTTTGATGGACAATCGTTTATCGTATTGGAATTGTCGACGTTATCTGATGAATTGAATTGGCCAGAGTTGGTATAATTTCCGTATCGCGAGTTATGATAATGATTTGAGAACCTTGGGTATTGTTGAGATACCGTACAGATATTTTGGTATTATCTTATTATGTTGTTAAGGATACGAATCGTGGATTTTCATAAAGTTACGACGGTAAGATTACATTGGTCGTATTCTTACTTAGTATTTCCATTGATATGTAATTATTGGCGTGATGTGATGGTTATCATTGTTGGATATTATGGCTGACTCCGTCGTGGGCTTTCTTTTTAGGTTCTTGGATTATCAAGCTTGTAGCGGTCGTGAAGAGATGAGCTTCCTGGAGGATACTGGATAGGACATGTATTTGTGTATTGGGTTTCCTGATCAGTTATTGTATTCCGCTGCTAGAGTATTTTAATCGTTTATCTTTTTCCGCTGCGTGAGTATTTTTAAAATGACCTATTGGTATCTGGTAACTTAGGTTACTTTGGCAATCGTTTTTCTAAACTTGTTCTGTCGGTATGTGTAAGCGATAACTTAACGTATGTTTTTAAACTGTTGAGTCTTGGCATTTCGGGCCTTGTGGTTTCAAATGAGATTTTATGACAGTTTGATTAACGAGTCTTTTAAAGTCTTCGAATGTTTTTTAAAAGACAGTACCGTCGTTAGCCTGTTGGGCGTTTGTAAATATTTGTGAAAATTTCCTTCAGCCTTGTGGGTTCCATGTCGGGGCCCACGGCACTGTAATATTCCCGGTCGGATATGGGGGTGTTACAGAATATGGTATCGGAGCTTAGGTTGTGAAAACCTAGGCAGTCGGGTCGAGTTGGGTCGTGCTTTTGTCGTGTCATTCGAGTTGTCAGTTGACAAATGTCTGAGCTCTGAGTTTTTGTTGTTCACTCAGGCTTGTGCGTTATGTGATTTACCAGTGTGGTACTGGGGTTGTTGTAACTTTTCCAAATGGTATTAACGTGTTTCTTCAGATAGAACTGTGTTGTGTTCTCGAGTTGAACTGAGTTTGCAAAATGTGTGTTTTGAAAATATCTGTGTAGAGTATTTTCTTGAGTCGAGACATGTGCCAGTATCACGGGGAATCGTCGGCTTCACGATCTGTAAGTATTTGGAGTTTTGAATTTCATCGAGATTTATTGCCGTTCTAAGTTGATATGCTTTGAGATTCAGCAGAATATTATTCATTACAGTATAAGGTGACAGAGTTGGGACAGGATTGATGATCTTGAGAAGTTATGATTTTCGAAATCATTATGTCGATTAAGTTTTGGGAACGGAGTTGTGCATTTGGGAGAAATATTGTGGATTGTTCAGGAGAACATGTAGTCATGTTAGTTCATTTTGAGATATACGAGCTGTTTTTGAGCATTTGAAAATGATACTTTTCAAAATGAATGTTTTATGGATATTTTACGGAAAATAATTTTTGGGCCGAGACCCAATCGATTTTGAAATGGTTTTATAACTCAGGACTTGGGCTCCGAAAAAGGGTTGTCTATTTTTTTAAACTTCTTGTAATGCGAAACGAGATACGGGCTGAGACCCTAATGTTTCAAAAGGCTTTTTCATGATTTCTAAAAAACTCTCGAGATTTGTAAAACACTCTACCAATTGTTAACCTATTTTATTACTACCTTCTGAAGTTTTGATTTACTTGTTCAAATGAAACCTCTCGGGAAGTCTATCGATGTGTTGATTTGTTTCAATATTTTGTCATAGCATATTTGAGGTAATCCATGATGGGTTAATGGTTGACATTGCGAGTCATAGGTGGAAAAGGAGTTTTTGGGTCGGAGTTTATATATTGAGATTTTGGAACTCTATCGTGTGGTCTTCCGATAGAATATCAGTGGATATTGGTGACGAGCCGAATTGGTATGCAGGAGTATGGATGTGGTTAATCATCTGCATAATTTCATTTTATTTAATTATGCGTATTCGAAAAGAATTATTATCGAATACTTGGCACCAGAGAGCCGATTTAATTTTTCGGAAATTGATTTTGTGGTCTTACCAAAATTATGTTTTGAGTCTTGAAATTTTTGATAGAACTTTCGAAAATTGTCTTCTTGACGAGACTATATGATTTCAAACAGGTTTTGAAAATTTGATTGATATACATACGCATTTAGTGCATAGTGCATATCATGGTGAAGTTATGAGTATGACTCACAATCTGGATAAGACATCGGTATGGTACGATGAATAGGATTCAAACTTCAGTATGTTAGTTTGGTTATCCAGAGATGATCGGTTGGTTGAGCCGATAAGAGAAATATGCCACGTAATGTAGGTTCGGTACAGAATATGATTTTGGAATTTTGAGTTTTGTGAAACTGGAGCATATGTGCTATGTGACTCTATTGGTGTGGTAGTAGTGCGATTTTACCATAGTGATTTTTGAATGATTTCATTTTAAGTGTAGATTTGGGGATGGTGACTCCAGGATGGTTGTTTTGGATATTGATTGGTCGTTCCCACTCCAAGTATGATTGGGTATGTTCGTCGGTTTGTGATTGGTTGTTCGTATGCCGAAGGGTATGTTCAACATTCGGGTGCATTTTTTGAGATCCACTGTATGTGATTTGTGTAACGTTTTGAGAATTTTATTCGTCCGTATATCTGTCTCTGGGGTGCTGTATTGATCGTTGTCGTGATGGTTTCGGAATATTTTAGTTGAATGGTTTGTTTGTTTTTCTATGACGGCTTGCAAGTTTCGAGGACGAAACTTATTTTAAGTGGTGTAGTATGTAATATTCGGAATTTCTACTACTGTTGTTTAATATTATTTTATCCGAGTTATTTTGTACAACGTGGAATCTGTACAGTATGGATAAAATAAATGAAGGACTAAGACACCTGTATTAGTATTATTACCGCACTTGGTTGACAGTTGTATTGGAAGACATTGTGTGTCGGGCTTATTGTATGGGAATGTTGTTGGTATATGTATATGTATTCAGTATGCCGTATGTTCGTATTCTGCATGTCGAGACGTTGGATAAGAGTAGATGATAATGGCTAAACATAGCCTTATTAGCGCACGCTAATACTCATAGCGCACGCTAACGTGCAGGTGTAGCGCACGCTAAAGGTAAAATAATAGCGTGCGCTAGTGCAGGCAGATCAGAGGGAATCTACGTGTGGACCAGGCCACTTTCGGCGCACGTTCTGATAAGTCAACGGATGTTTGTAATGTAGTACTAGCGCACGCTAAACCCTAAAAGTTAGCACACACTAATGATATATTGGATAAAAAGGAATCTTATCCTCGTCAGCACTTTCGGCGTGTGGACCAGTCTTCGGAGCATATAGACAAATGAGTCAACTGCGGATAGCGCACGCTGAGGTTAAGGACTTGCGTACGCTAGACAGGATGTTTTACGTACGTTAATACATGGGCATTACGTACGCAAGCTAGTTTACGAAGCAAAACAGTCGCCTCTGGACTACGATAGCGCACGCTAACAAAGGACAGTTAGCGCACGCTAAGCTTATAACGTACGTTAATTAAAGATGTTAGCGTACGTTAATAATGTACAGTATATATATAAGTGCAGTTGGCCATTATTCGTCATTTCTGTCCATTTCTTCATGTGAACCGATAGAGAGAGAGAGAGAGAGAGGTCTTAGAGAGAAGTCGAGGTTCCAAACACTTGAGTTGATCATTCCTAACAACATTTGAAGCTTGGAAGTGATTGAAAACGGATTCAACATTGGGATTCAATCCATTCCTTCAAAGAGGTAATTACTCTCCACGTTGGGATTTCATTTTGGATTGTATATGATGTTCTTGAGTTGATGATCGTCATGTTTATGAGTTGATGAGTATGGTTATGAGATGGATTACTGAGTTATGTTGATAATATGTTTGATATGCGAATATTGATATGATTCGTGTGGTTTTGAATGGTGTTGTTTTTCTTCAGGAGATATGTTGGTTAATAATATCTCCCTTCATTTCGGGATTTTAATGTTGTTGTTATTTTTTACTTCGTATGATGATGAACATGCAAGTAATTATGATTCTTGGTATATATGATATGATTAAGAAGACTATATGTTGAAATGTTAGTGGAAATAAGATTTGGACACTTGTTTGGAAAGTAATGTGTATAAGGTTCGACTTTGGAAAATCACCACCAATTCTTGAAAACTCCAAAAATTCTGGAACATAACAGTATCATAGAGCATCGAGTTAGCTTTCTAATGGTTCAAACAGTGAGTTAATCGGAGTCCGGATGAGTGAGTTATGCTCAAAATGGCAAAAACTATACTGTCTGTATTCTAGGAACAGGTAGCGCACGCTATTGATGAAGTTAGCGTACGCTAACATGCCTGGGCGTATAAAAACGTAAAGCAGTCGTGAATTTCATTTCCCAACCCATCCTACACGATCCCCTTTCGTCCCAAATCACCCAAACTCGGTTTTTAACCCCTAAACCTCAGCTTTTGAGTTGGTTTATCAAGTGATAACATCTAGGAAAGCTTGGAACAAGGATTATAACATCATTATTGATTCTTTCGCCGGATTGAAGGTAATTGGCTTGAACTCTAATATTTTGGGATGTTTGAGATTTTTGATATATTTTGGTGGTTTAGTTCGTATCGATGGCTAGAATCATATAATGTTGAAGGATATATATGTTTGTGATTATGTTCTTCGTGTTCTTGATGTGGTTGGTGTTTGTTGATTGATGATTTGAATATACCTTTGAATTCCGCCTTCAAGGTATTTGATTGAAGTTTTGAAAGAGAAATTGATTGGAATATTTCGGTTAAGTTTGTATACTCGCCTTATCGAATCGATATGTGGGCTTTGTGGAATCATGGGAATGAATTCGTAATTGTTTGAGTTAGATTGTTCGGACTTGTGTTTAATTGAGATATTTTGGAATCGTTGGGTTTGTGGATTAGTTATATCGATTGTTGATTGTTATCGAATGTGTGTTAAATCGATTATTGTAATAGGTTGAGATTATTGATCGATGTTTAGAACCATGCTTTGCGGTCGTATTCAAGAATGTTCGTAGATTGCTTTGATCAGGGCCGAGGGACATGTAGACGACGACAAGGAATTGGTAACGGCTTCATTGGTATCAAGGTAAGTTATTACTTGCTCAGTTTATAATATTTAATGAATGGTTTCCGTTTCATTCGTGTATAATTCGTATAACAATGTTTATAATCGTAATCACAGGAGATTTGAGATTATAAATCGTATTCGAGTTTTGGGAATCTAAATCATAATGTATATGATTTACTTTTGTTATTGGTATACTTGTATATCGAGGATATATTGTGATAAAGACGAAGATATGAATTATCTGCAATCCGTGATACTTTGGGCCGTCGAGTATTGAGGATAGTGGTTCGTGATGGTTTAGACATTGAGATCGTTCTCGAAGGACTCGGGGCAAATACTCTATTCATTTTTATCATTTGTGTCGATCATGTCGTGATACATTCGTGTATTGTTGTTGTCATGCATTTGTGCATTGTTGTTGTCGTGTATTGTGTACTGTTGTTTTGTGCAGTTGTGCATTGTTGTCATATGTCCACCTCGTGTTGGTCCGACGGGATAATCGGGGGATCTATGCTAGCGTGCGCTGGATCATCGGACGGGTTTTCTGTAACACCCCCAAGTTATTCAGGGTATATTACAGCGCCGTGAGCCCCGCCGTGGGACACACAAGGCTAAACATACGCGGAACTATAAAACTTGACCGAGAAGGTCTACATACAATGGAAAGAAAGACGATACAAATGGTATTCAAAACCATAACCAATGAAACCATATACATCACTGCACAAATCAATACCTCAGCAACACAGGCCGGAACATCAAGGAAACTGAAATACAATACTCGAGTATTTAAAATCCATTCCAGTACAACAACACTGAATGGAGGAATCCCAAAAAGATAACCGGAGACAAGACACAGTATCACACTTGCCCATCATCTTCATGCCGACCCGATACCCACCTGTGCTCTCCCCTGGAACCTGAAATACATAAAAGGTATTTCCCCCATAAAGGGGTTAGCCGTCGAATAACTAGTGCAAGTATAACAGTATGAAACATAATACTCCTCGACAATAAAGTAAATGTAATCCGTCAATTCATCAATCCAAGATTAGTATTCCGGAATAACTAAATCTCATAGCATCGCATCAATACATATATGAATACCGTGGAACCGCACCAGAGGCTACGGAACCCTCAGAGGACCCGTCGGTCCGTCCCGTAGTGGTTAATTCACATTATCCATGGAATCGCACCAGAGGCTACGAAACCCTCAGAGGACCCGTCGGTCCGTCCCGGAGTGGATATAAATAAGCATGCCATTAATATTTCATACTTTCAAAGTCGAGAACGCACATTCATAAGTATATACTTGCCTTGAATAATCGACGACGCAACAAATGGAATGGAAATTCACCGACGAATGCTAGGAACCATCGAAACCGAACCTAACGATTCGAAAAATACAATCACAACAGATTCTAAACGAATATGGAATTGGAATACGCCCGGAAACCCGCCTACGATTCATGTATATTCGTATAAAAACGACAATGAGGGCGGACCACAACCAAACCCTCTCGATTTCGTAAAAATCACGAAATATACCATGAATCCGTAGGGAAACTAAGAGTACCAACAAGATTAATCATATTCATCATGAATTAATCAACAAAACGGAATGAATCAGACAAAAACGCGAAAACCCCCAAATCTCCCCAAAAGTAGGGTTCTAAAGATCTAACCTTGATTCGCTGGATCGAAGGACGTTATAGGATGATCGATCAATGATATGAACTCAGGAACTTCATGGATTTGTTGTTTAACAACATGGCTTCATCTTCTCCGAAGCTCCACCAAGGACCGAAGAGAAAGGAAATGAAAATGAGTGAGAAAGTGGTCGTTCTGTCATTTATATATCGGGCGGAACTAGCGTGCGCTAGCCTTCCCGGACTAGCGTGCGCTATCGGCCAAGATCGGCCCAAGACTCTCGGCCATGGCCCGCATGACCCGGCACCACCGACCAATTCTGCCGACCATGACTCGTCCGCCCGACTCCCGCTAGCGTGCGCTACGGCCGGAAGCCTGCGCACGCTAGCCGACTGGCCCAAAGAGCCTCGGACTAGCAAGCTCATCCGTAACGCACGGTAGTCGGCCGACAACAGACGCTACCTCGCCGGCCGGCGTGCAACGACCGGCAGAGCGTGCGCCACTGCCGATCCTACCCGAGTCCGTAACCTCGTAATCCCTCTCGCCTGTGCCCGATAGCGACGTTAGCCGACTCGACACAGGCGCTTACATCGCTGAAGCTAGCGCAGGCCCCGGCCAGTGGCGTGCGCTACGCCGGTTCTCGCCGTGCTCGGTCGGCTGCGCCATCGTCCGGCGTAACTCGCGACCGTACGGCCGGGCCCCGCAATCGTCCGGCCAGTGCCCGACCACCAGGGCTCGACGACTCGATTTCCGAAAACGTACGGAACGAACACGACGAAAAGTTCGCGGACAACATCAACGACCCAAAATAAAAGCATAATGTAATAATTAATCATACGCGACCGAGAAAAGAGTCGAGACAACGAATACAGATAGAATACCCATAACTTTGGGTAAATTAAAAATGGCCCAAAACGCCCGAAAATCACGATACGCGATCGAATAACCAAACCGAAGTTCACAACACTTCTAACAAAGTTAAACGGACTTACGGGAAACTCGAAACAGCAGTTTAGAACGAGATTCGCAAGAATCAAACTCAAGTGCGGAAAAGTCGCTGAAAAGCACGGAACTCAACATAACGACACCGAAACGAACTCGGATGTCAAAAAGTGTAGAATTAATCATTCTCAGGGTGACGAAACGGTCCCAAGCGAGTTGTCAAAACGGACTTCCACCGAAAATAGAAAGTTACTGGAAATCAAAATTACGGGTATTACATTCTACCCTCCTTAAAAGAAGTTTCGTCCCGAAACTTAAAACAAGTAGGGAGAAGAAATATCCCGTTAGGAAAAACTCAACGAGATACACAAGAACCGAAACTTACGCCCAAACGGCGAATCATCAATATAGAACACAACAATACATTACCCGAAGGTAAACTAAACCAATGCTGAAAGAGATGCGAATCACCATGCCCGAAGGCTCCAACAAAATACCAATACATCGCAATGGCCTGAAAACCCCTCAGCCGAAGCTGTGTATCACGATGGCCTGAAAGCCGAACAGCCCAAAGCTGTAAATCATCACAATACAGATTCTCAAAGAAGCAACCCTGACTGTCGGACATACCCCTCGGCGTATGCACAGCCAGCCGCAAATCGTCGGACATATCCAATACGACATGGACTACGAACAACCAAACAATAAGGCTCAAGAGGGACATCACAGTATGTCCGATCCGAAAATGTGTCCGTGCACATGTCCACCCCGTATACGGAATACAGAATATACGTGTGACAATGTACCTAATTAGCCTCAAGAACTACGTCTCGTGTGCACGGTCCAATGCGGAAACATCCACGCATGACCATCGAGTGCCTGGCTAAAAATCCTACACATAACCAGTCGGCACGCAGACATGATTCCAGATACGCCATGATACAACATGACAACGAAACTCAAAGGGTAAAATACCCGTTACGGATCATACGATTCACCAAGTGAACGATGACACACGAATAATGAAAGATCGACACGACCAACGATATTCAAAACAACCATCCTGGGATAAGAATTCCCTAAGGACCGATTAACACGGCAATAACCACGACACCACAATTCGGGAAATCCTCCACCCTCAACGATCACAAAATTATCGAGTTCATAAGAATAATAGTGTGCTGCCCTGAGTTGGCCAACACGACAATAATAACTCATAGATGGGCACTATCCTCGGAGATCCCCCATCGATATTTCGATTGTCTTCGAACGACCAATCGATAACGACTCAACGGATGGGAACTATCTTCGACAGTCCCAATTCAATACTTCGGTTACCTTAGAACGGTAACTCGATAACAACGGTACAACGGATGTCTCGGCACACTTAAATCAGTTACCGATAATGAAGATGAAATTCGGATACATCGATGCCTTCAATCGGCCGTTTACGAACAACAATAACATTTGGCATGATTTGTCGACGGGTGTCGTATCAAACAATCCCCTGATATCAATACAACGAACTGTTACCAATTCAGTTGATTTCGTCTTACGAATTCCTCAGTCTCGACCAAGTTAATCTACGAACCCTTCAACCTTAACCGCAACACAACAGTCATAATTTACGATCAAACATCATATCTTATTGTAAAACGAAGGATTAATAATCAACAGGTTCGATGACGACCAATATCAATACCACCAAACCACAAACTCAATCGTTTCACCATATCTCGACTAATCACAGTCTGAACAATCCAACTCAGACACTTACACATCCTGTCCACAATACGAGTCGAAATATGATGATCATGTCAGCAACAAATGAGGACCAATAATAAGGGTCTAAATGTTCCAAACTCAATTCTTAAATTCAAATTGATAAGGTTCCCTTCTCGTAAATCCATCGTTAAAATTTACTTATGACCGTCATCATTTCGAATCATCCGACTGGTTCAAAACAACAGATAATCCTACTAAAAAGGTTATCAAATAGTCCAATCATTCGACTTGAACATTTGCTCCATAAGTATGGGCTTCCAAATTCGGAGATGAATAATAGTCTCATCAAACTCATAATCACATTCGTATTCCTATACGAATATTATATCAAACACATAGTTTAGCTCTAGATATGAATATTCCATATTCATTTTCAAAACATCAACACTTCTAAAAAAAAATTCATCACCTCGTATAATTCAAGAGTTCTTCAAGGACACGAAATATCCGAAATCCCATTCAGAACAACATATCCGAGGTATATCTCTCCATGTTACCATTTTCTTCATCATGCCATTCGTACAACCTTAAGAGTCGCAACAATACTGTCATCACCATATGAAGAAGGTCTCAATAATCATATCAACATCCGAAATATCTTATTACAATTCCAATAAATCTCGTATAACATTATCACATGATACCACAATTGTAACACCCCAGATCCTCCTGGGAATATTACACGCCGTAAATCCTTCTCACAAGGATTTACCAGGCTAAGCACAATTTTTCCACATCATTTCAAAAATGCTAAAAAGACCGATGACGGTAATATATATTTTTTTTAAATATTAATAAAAAATCATTTTCCAGATACCGTCAAAATGATCATGGCCAAAATGCCAAAGACTCAGTTTAGGGAATCGGTTTTACAAAATAAAAATTCAGTTGGCAAAATACTAAAAGCCATTTCAAAATACTCACGCAGCGGATAAAAGTACAGTCCAATTTATGCATTTTCATTGAAATAAGACGAACATCAAAATACACGATTCCCAACATACTCCCTCCCAAGTAGTAATCCTTAAAGAAATGAACCACTATCAAAGGGATACGAGGACTACCATGTATGGACGAGCCACGAAGAAGAATAACTTGAACTCCATTCCGAGGATCATCAAAAACTTCATGAACAATACTTAAATCCGAGCTCTCCATCTTAATCTTGTTTGAGAGAATCATCTCTCAATGTTTAGGAACTTCAAGTACTTCCCAAGGTTCTCTCTATTGACTGAAGGAAGGAGAATGGACAAAATGCCTCTCAGCACTCGTCTATCCTCTCTATAAAACACATCACTAGCACGCGCTAGACCTTATATTTAGCGTGCGCTACATGACTAGCGTGCGCTATCCTTCCTTGATAGCGTGCGCTGTCGGGCAGTCCAAAAGCTACTACATTGCTTCGAAATTCATCTAACGTACGTAATGCCCATGCATTAGCGTACGCTAACAGGCGTTGACTTGATACAGTGAAATGCTCAGTAGCGTGCGCTATTCTTCGACCTTAACACGCGCTAATCGTCGTTGACTTGCTACAGTATCGTGCCCCCACATGCCGAAAGCATCCGCGATTATCGGGATTCCTTTGACCGATATGGAATTAGCGTGCGCTAATTATACGGTTTTAGCGTGCGCTAGCTCTACACGACAAACACTCGTTGGCCTTATCTGGACACGCGTCGAACATGGCCGGGTCCACCCGCCGAAAGCTAAGATTCCATTATTGGCGATCTGGTGTTAGCGTGCGCTAACCAACATGCGTTAGCGTGCGCTAACTGAATATAAAAATCAACCTGGGCCTACCTGTCGGCCACCTTCCGAAACTAACCCAGCCAGTCGTTACGTACGTTAGGGGTCCTCCTTAGCGTACGTAACCGAATCTCTTAGCGTGCGCTAAGTATGCACCGTAGCGTACGGTGAGTATATATCTTAGCGCGCGCTAGGCATACCTTATAGCGTGCGCTAACGTAGCTGTACTTAGCCATTTTCCGCTATTCTCTACCAACATCTCGACATACCAAACGATCATACGGCACAATGAATACATATACGCATTCAGCAACATTGTCATATGTTCACATCATCCTCAAGCACAATTATCCAACATATAAATCCAAAATCACCAAGATAACCATGAATTATCGAATAATCCAAACAACATACTTACAGGTCTGTGAATTCGATGATCTCCCGTGGTACTAGCATGCGACTCCCAAACAAAGTCCAAACACAAAACCAATACACGCTAATATCGAAATTAGCAATTTGACAAAATCTCAAGGAAGGGTTCACGTCCGTAACCACAGTCACGACTTCTTCTCCTTACATCCAACATTCTAAAGGGCACACACGTGCGGAAGTATAATCCAAATCGCACCTTCTCGAAGTGACAAATTCCAAAGAATACCATGTTGAAAACGAAACGGTCAAGAAAATACAAGAAGAGTGAGAGGACTTACAAGTACCGGTTGCACTGTGATGATGGCAGAGTAGTGATACTGTGGGCAAATGACGACTCAATCGACCCAAAAGACCGACAGCCTAGGTATCCATAAACCTAAGCTCTGATACCATATTCTGTAACACCCCCAAGTTATTCAGGGTATATTACAGCGCCGTGAGCCCCGCCGTGGGACACACAAGGCTAAACAGACGCGGAACTATAAAACTTGACCGAGAAGGTCTACATACAATGGAAAGAAAGACGATACAAATGGTATTCAAAACCATAACCAATGAAACCATATACATCACTGCACAAATCAATACCTCGGAAACACAGGCCGGAACATCAAGGAAACTGAAATACAATACTCGAGTATTTAAAATCCATTCTAGTACAACAACACTGAATGGAGGAATCCCAAAAAGATAACCGGAGACAAGACACAGTATCACACTTGCCCATCATCTTCATGCCGACCCGATACCCGCCTGTGCTCTCCCCTGGAACCTGAAATACATAAAAGGTATTTCCCCCATAAAGGGGTTAGCCGTCGAATAGCTAGTGCAAGTATAACAGTATGAAACATAATACTCCTCGACAATAAAGTAAATGTAATCCATCAATTCATCAATCCAAGATTAGTATTCCGGAATAACTAAATCTCATAGCATCGCATCAATACATATATGAATACCGTGGAACCGCACCAGAGGCTACGGAACCCTCAGAGGACCCGTCGGTCCGTCCCGGAGTGGTTAATTCACATTATCCATGGAATCGCACCAGAGGCTACGAAACCCTCAGAGGACCCGTCGGTCCGTCCCGGAGTGGATATAAATAAGCATGCCATTAATATTTCATACTTTCAAAGTCGAGAACGCACATTCATAAGTATATACTTGCCTTGAATAATCGACGACGCAACGAATGGAATGGAAATTCACCGACGAATGCTAGGAACCATCGAAACCGAACCTAATGATTCGAAGAATACAATCACAACAGATTCTAAACGAATACGGAATTGGAATACGCCCGGAAACCCGCCTACGATTCATGTATATTCGTATAAAAACGACAACGAGGGCGGACCACAACCAAACCCTCTCGATTTCGTAAAAATCACGAAATATACCATGAATCCGTAGGGAAACTAAGAGTACCAACAAGATTAATCATATTCATCATGAATTAATCAACAAAACGGAATGAATCGGACAAAAACGCGAAAACCCCCAAATCTCCCCAAAAGTAGGGTTCTAAAGATCTAACCTTGATTCGCTGGATCGAAGGACGTTATAGGATGATCGATCAATGATATGAACTCAGGAACTTCATGGACTTGTTGTTTAACAACATGGCTTCATCTTCTCCGAAGCTCCAGCCGCGGACCGAAGAGAAAGGAAATCAAAAATGAGTGAGAAAGTGGCTGTTCTGTCATTTATATACTGGGCCGGAACTAGCGTGCGCTAGCCTTCCCGGACTAGCGTGCGTTATCGGCCAGTATCGGCCCAGCACTCTCGGCCATGGCCCGTATGACCCGGCACCACCGACCAATTCTGCCGACCATGACTCGTCCGCCCGATTCCCGCTAGCGTGCGCTACGGCCGGAAGCCTGCACGCGCTAGCCGACTGGCCCGAGAGCCTCCGGACTAGCAAGCTCATCCCGTAACGCACGCTGTCGGCCGACAACAGACGCTACCGCCGGCCAAGATGCGCAACGACGGCAGAGCGTGCGCTACCCGCCGATCCTACCCGAGTCCGTAACCTCGTAATCCCTTTGTCGTGCCCGATAGCGACGTTAGCCGACTCGGCAGCGTGCGCTACATCGCTGAAGCTAGCGCGCGAAGGCCCCGGCCAGAGCGTGCGCTACGCGGTTCTCTGTGCTGCTCGCGGCTGCTGCGCCATCGTCCGGCTGTAACTCGTGACTGCCGTCCTGGGCCCCGCAATCGTCCGGCCAGTGCCCGACCACCAGGGCTCGACGACTCGATTTCCGAAAACGTACGGAACGAACACGACGAAAAGTTCACGGACAACATCAACGACCCAAAATAAAAGCGTAATGTAATAATTAATCGTACGCGACCGAGAAAAGAGTCGAGACAACGAATACAGATAGAATACCCATAACTTTGGGTAAATTAAAAAATGGCCCAAAATGCCCGAAAATCACGATACGCGATCGAATAACCAAACCGAAGTTCACAACACTTCTAACAAAGTTAAACGGACTTACGGGAAACTCGAAACAGCAGTTTAGAACGAGATTCGCAATAATCGAACTCAAGTGCGGAAAAGTCGCTGAAAAGCACGGAACTCAACATAACGACACCGAAACGAACTCGGATGTCAAAAAGTGTAGAATTAATCATTCTCAGGGTGACGAAACGGTCCCAAGCGAGTTGTCAAAATGGACTTCCGCCGAAAATAGAAAGTTACCGGAAATCAAAATTACGGGTATTACATTTTCCACCTCGGGTTAGTCTGACGGGATCATCGGGGGATCTAAGCAGTCAACGCTGGATCATCGGATTGCCATGTATTGTTGTTGTGCATATGTATATTATGGGCTTGCCATAAGTATACATTGTCGTTATTGTTGTGATCATATTTACGTTGTCATATGAGTATGCATTTGTAGGTCTTGTGTTAGGACCATGTCTGTAATACCCGGATTTTCAGTATAAATTTTTCGCGTTATTTTATCTGAGATATACTGTATAGTTTGGTATCTATACAGTATGGATAAAATAAATTGAGAACCGAGACAGTTATACTGGTGTGATTATCGTTTTTGATTGACAGATATATTCAGGATATGTTGTATCGAGTTAAACCGATTTGGATATCGTATATCGTATGAGAATATTTTTGGATTCGAGATGTGTATTCAAGATGCCGTATGTTTGTATTTTGTACGTCGAGACGCGTCGGACAGAACATTGGATTTTGGCTAAGTATAAAAGCCATTACGTACGTTAAGCCTTGGAGCTTACGTACGTAAAATGTGTTAGCTTACGTACGTTATATAGCGTACATAACGTACGTAACAAGAGGAATCGGACAGTGGGGCCCGTGGTCGGCAGCTTTCGGCGCAGATGTGGACAGGTGAGTCAACGGATGGAGTTACGTACGTTATACAGGGTGTATTACGTACGTAATACGAGTATTATACTGTAGCAAGTCAACGTACGTATTACGTACACAACGGATTAAGTGTTACGTACGTTACGGAGCGGCTGGCCGAGTCGTGGCCGAGATGACCTGGATGGCCGAGCATGGCCGGTCGTGACTCGTTGGAATGGCCGAGCATGGTCGGCAGTGATTCGTGGGGGTGGCCGATCACGGTCGGCAGTGACTCGCAGGGATGGCTAGGACTGGCCGATTACGTACGTAAGGCAGTGGCCGGTTACGGCCGTAAGGGCCAGTTACGTACGTAAGCCAGCTGCCGGTTACGTACGTAAGGGTTCCGGCAGAACTGGGCAGAGACTTCGGCCATGGCCGGTTACGTACGTAAGGGTCCGGCCGGTTACGTACGTAAGCGTCCGGCAGGGTCCGCCTATTTAAAGGCCTGGACCGAGTCATCCGGCCATTTTCATGTTTTCTCTTCGTTTTTTGGCGATTTCTTCATTAAAGTGGATGGATTTGAGTAATATCATCATCTAGTAACATGTTTTGGAAGTTGGAATCATGGATTATCATCATCTTCCACCCGGATCGAAGGTAAGAACACCTAAACACTTGGTTTTGGATATTTTTGAAGTTTCTTGATGTCTTGGCCGATTTGATTCGTTTTAACTCAGATTATTGATGGAACTTTGTTGTAAACTCGTAATCATTCATTAACCTTGAAGTTTTGTGGAACAAATTCGAGTATTCCTTTGAATAATCGATTGAATTGGACTATGCCTTCAAAGTGTTCGATGAAATGTCTCAATGAGTAGAACTTGGAAAATTCTACACGTTTTCGTATGAATGATGGTTGAAATGATATTGTTGTGATGATTCTTAGTAATTATGGGAATTTTGTTAAAGGAAGATAATGAATTGGTGATCAAATAATTCGATTATGTTGTTATGATTATGGAATCGTAGTATTCTCGATGTTCTTGGTGGTTTGTTGCGATTCATGATGTTATGAGAAGTATATGTTGAAGGACATGATTATATACACCTTAAACTATGATTAAGGGTTGTTTGGATGTTAGAAAACATCGGGTTATGTTGTTTTATGGATTATGAATGTGAATTTGGATAATTCGTGTTCTTAAAGAACTCTGGAGTTACATGTTATGATTTTGGAAGGATTTCGGATAATTTGGAATGTGATTTTCACGATAATAATCGATAAATTGTTTTCTACGAATTTACAAGTATGAACAAGAAGGAGTTTTGTCTTCGTATTTGGAGTTGAAGTTGGAATCGAATATGTTATAAAATCCTTAATGTCGAGATGAATTGATCATTGATTTGATGAACATGTTTTAAAGTGTTGGTGTTTTGGATATGAATATGGAATATTCACATTTAGAACTAAGTTATGTATTTGGTACAATATTCGTATAGGAATACGAATATGATTTCGAGTTTGATGAGAATTATTATCCATGTTTGAATTTGGAAATTCATACTTATTGAATAAGTGTTCAATTCGGATAATGGAATTATTTGAAACCTTTGGAATATGGTTATTTATGATGTTGAATTAATCGGATCGTCCGGATTGATAATGATAACCGGTAATTGGTTTATATTATGAATTTACAAGGAGGAAACTTGTAATTGTTTTTAAGATTGAATTTGGAATCGGTAATGTTAGACCCTTGTTGGTTTAAATAGATTATGGATATGATATTCGGATTGTGGAATCGTATTGTGGTTTTGAATTCGTGATCGATTGATTTGGTTGTTCGGATTTGTGTTTAATCGGGATATTGTAGAACCGTTGTGCTTGTTGATCGGTTATTGATTGTTATTTGTGATCATCGAGTTACGACTTGTATCGTGGATATGGGTTCGTATTTGTTGAGTTGGATTATTTGGTATTATGTATATGATCGAGGTTTCGTTGAACCGTTGAGTTTGTTGGTTGGGTATGTCGGTTATTGATTTTTATCGAATGTGTGTTAATCGATTATTGCAATAGGTTGATATATTTTGATCGTGGATTATGACCGTTGTGTTGCGGTTGAAGTTGAAGAGTTCGTAGATTGCTTTTGGTCGGGGCTGAGGAGCTCGTAGACAAAGGCAATGGATATTGGTAACGACTTCGTGGTATCGGTATCGAGGCAAGTTTATACTTGTTCAGTTTATAATATTTGATGAATGGTTTCGTTTTCATTTCATTTATAATTCGTATAGCAATGTTGTTAGAAATGTAAGTTGTCGGGATAATGGTTTGTATATCGTGTTTCGTTGTATTAAATCATAAGGTATATGATTTAATTGTGTTCGGGAAGACGTGAGTTATCTTTGGTCAAGGATATAGAATATCGGATATCGAGGATAGTTATCGTGATGACATAAATATCGGGATAAAGGTTTATTGGTATTGAATGGATGGTACCTTATTTGAGATTATTTGTATAACTGTGTATTCGTTCAGGGATGTTGTTCGTGGAAAGGATGTTGTCTTCGGCTTTGAGGTAATTTATGTATTGTTCAGTTATGAGATAATTATTATGTTGAGTTGTTGTATATGTTGTATGTTGAGGCTTCGTATATTGAGATTAAATCTGGTTGTTCGTTGAGGGATGTTGATCCCAGGACTATTGTTGGTATTAATGGTTATGTTGATCGTCTCATTGGGGGATGTTGATGGATATGGTCCTCGACTTTGAGGTAATCTAAGTATTTGTTCAGTCATGTGGATAATTAGTATGTTGAGTTGTTGTATATGTTGAGGTTTCGTGTAATGAGTTTCGTATCGGTTATTCGTTGAGGGATGTTGATCCCAAGACTGTTGTATTGAGATCGTAGATCATGTTGGTCATTCAGTTGGGGATGATGATCCCAGGATTGATGTTTTGGATATTGATTAGTTGTGTCGACTTTTCATTGTCAGTCTGTTGTTGTTCACTTCGGTGAGTCTTTTAATCCTTATTGGATATGTGTTTCTTTGAGTTTCGTTGTCATGTTGCATCGTGACATATCTGGAGTCATATCTGTGTGCCGATTGGTTATTGTGTAGGATTTTTAGCCGGGCACATGATGGTTATGTGTTGATATTTTCACATTAAACCGTGCACACGAGACGTAGTTCGCGAGGTGTTGTGTCAAGAATTAACACCTTCCGACTGGCGATCGCCTAGGAGGTCGGGCGACCAAGTCGCTGCCGAGCGTCCGAGGAAGAACCGCCGACCAGCGACCAGGCGACCTAGCCTTAGCCCGGCAGACAAGCATGAATCGCCCAGCCGAAGGTCCCAGGACAAGTCCCGGTGCCGAGCGATCGACCTCAGATGCGATCGCCTCTCGGTACTCGGCGACCGACTTCTGGCGACCGACTTATGGACGATCATCTCTCAGCGCTTTGCCGACCGACCCTTGGTGACCGACCATTGCCGACCTTCAGTGACTGGCCGAGAACGATCCTCGGTGTCCAGCTAGAGACGACCGCATCATGACGATCTGGGCCGATGGCCATCCAGTCGGCCAAGGCCGAGCAAACAGGACAGCACCCACGTGCAGATCCACAAAAGGCGCTGACAAACCTGTCACCTACCTCACCTACCAACAGGCCTGTGCCTGCGAAAGGAGCCGACGGACAAGACCGGTGACCACACTGTCACCTACCTCGCCATCGACAAAGTCCGCCGAAAGTAACAAAGTGGGACCTCCCGTGACAGTACTTAGGACGCGTCTTTGGCTCCTCATTGGACCGCATCAAGCTGCACCGTAGCCGTAGACTTTTGGCAGACAGCCCATGTGGCCTTTAGGACGATCGCCCCATTACATTAATGGCCGAGAGGCGATCGCCCACTAGGAGACAAAGCACCTCAACCCCTATATAAAGAAGGCAGCCTGCACTTGGATCCTGACTTTGGCATTCCCGCATTTCACACCATACAGAAGAAAAATACTTACACTTGGCAAAAATCCAACTCTTGGCAACAGCTATCTTTCGGTCTTACTTCTCCCAGCCTATCTCATCCAGCAGATTATCGGCGGGGACGAAGAACACCGAGCTTCGCTCAAGAGCCGGATTAACAGAGTCTTTTTACACTCATTGTATTTAGATTTCTCTCATTAATACTTGTATCCACGAATATTCGTATTAATAACATCTCGCGAGAGCATTCAAGCCCGGGCCTAACAAACCCGGCAAATCTTGTATTATTTATCTACTCTCGGAAGTGCTCCCGCAATTGTTGTTTGTTGTCCGTCTTCCAGCAGTATTAATCTTCGGATAAATATTTTGGGCAACAACAATTGGCGCTAGAAGGAGGGCATCCAACCCTCGATTTTTTATACCTACCGTCCCGAAGAACACTCACTGTTCTCGGGGCAGATACTTGAAGTGACACTTACTGCACTTCAAAGAAATCCTTCAGAAATCATGTCTTCCGCCTCCGCGTCGAAGAAAGCCGCTGACCAACCAGCCAAACCCCCTGTTCCGTCCCAGTCCGAGCCACAGCCGATGGTGGAGGGTAGCCGCCGCGGTCAGAGACGCTCGATCCCGTCCCTGGACGGCGGCCCAAGCCTCTCGCTCGATCGGTTCCGAACCAAGGAACAGATCGAAGGGGCCCTGGCCGTCCTACAGGAGCGACGGAGTGCTCTCAACGCGCCTCCTGCTATCGCCCCCTCGGCCGTCCGCCGGAAATCCAAGCGGAAGCTCAAGGCGTCACCGCCGAGCGACGCCGTGAGGCTCCGTCCGCAGGAAGGCGCTCGCTGGGGCACCTCTGTCTTCGATCGCCTGGGCAGTGACCCGACCTGGCTACCGGGGCAGTCCGGCCCCAGCTACGAGACGACGGAGTTTGAGTCCGTCACCAGGAGCTCGGCCTACCCTATTCCCAGAAGGCAGCCTAGCCGTCTGGCTCCCCCTCGCCGAATTGCCGAGGCCGGCGGCAGCGGAGCCCGGAGATCGGTACACGATCGCCTCGGCTCCTGCTCCCAAAGCCGATCTGCAAGCGACCAAGCCACGGCAATGGCTGCGATGCAACGTCAACTCAACGACATGAAGGCGCTCCTGGAATCCAGGGCAGGCGCCAAGAAGACGATCGCCGGGCCAAGCGAGCCGCTCGCGATCGACATCGAGCTCGCCCCCGTGCAGCATAAGATCGCTCCCCCGCAAACACCCGTGTACGAGGGGCGATCGGACCCCCAAGTGCACCTGAGGAAGTTCAACATCTACATGACCGGGTGTGGGGCATCTGACGCGACCAGGTGCCGAATGTTCCCTCTGACGCTGGACGACCTCGCCCACCGGTGGTACACTTCATTGCCACCTCGGTCCATTGGCTCCTTTAACGAGCTGGCGCACGTCTTCACGGAGTACTTCGCCACCGTGGTCGTCTGCCCGAAGGTCCCCTCCGCATGATGCAAATCAAGCGGGGAGAAGAAGAGTCCGACTCGGACTACATCGACCGGGTAGACGTCATCATCCTCAATGGCGAGCCCATAAGCGATGAGACCGCCCTCTACGCGGTCTAGGAGGTTTTCGTGGTTTTTCGCCTATGTTCAGCATCTTACGAAGACCCGACCGACGACCTACGCAGCCTTCCGGCTAGAGCCGCAGATTTTCTGGCCAGCAAAGGTTCCTTCTTAGCCTGTGAGCGGCGCGATCGGCGCCCGGACGACGATCTCCCACCCGATCGCCAATATCGACATACGAATAAAGCGATCGCGGTCGGCGACGATCGCCGCCTTCCGCCCGATCGCCGATCATCACGCTACATCATCAAGAACCCGGTGACACGATCTCCATCTACATCCAAAGATATAACATGACGGACTAAGGCATAAGAACGCCTCCACCGCACATCATAAAGCCATGGTCCTGGCAATCGATGGAACCGGCCGCTTCGCCATGCAAGGTCCCTTTCGGCCGAGATCGCCCGCCCTTCGTTTAAATACGAGGCCGGCGTAGTCTGAGGGCTCTCCAACATTAATCAGTGGACACATGCCACAATCCCCGTCTCAACGTACACCGTCGAGGTCGGCCATCTCCATGGCTGGCCGAGGTGGAAGCAGAGCTAACAAGCCGCGGGCGTGGAGTTGATTCATCCGACGCTGCCCCGCGCAAGGACTCCTCTAGACCGAGACCGCACGCCCTTCGTTTAAATACGAGGCGAGGCGCAGCCTAACATAGGACCCTCATAATAAAGTGAGTCACGAGACACTCATTGTCTTCGCGCACCAAGACACGGTCATGGGATCGGTCCATCGATCTCTGCGACTGTGCACGATTCCTCAAACAAAGCGAAACCACCAAATTTCCGTGGGGGATCGGCCAATGTTGTTTTTGCAGGTACAAGACCGAAAGATAGCTAAGCCAATCGACCATAATAGCCCAAGTCCGAAATCATATGTCAGCTCAGCAAGATCGCCCGTCCTCATCCTTACACGATCGCCAGCAAGAACCACCTCGCCCCATGTCTTCAACATAGGAGCAAGCTGGGGGGCAATTGTTGTGTCAAGAATTAACACCTTCCGACTGGCGATCGCCTAGGAGGTCGGGCGACCAAGTCGCTGCCGAGCGTCCGAGGAAGAACCGCCGACCAGCGACTCAGCGACCTAGCCTTAGCCCGGCAGACAAGCATGAATCGCCCGGTAGAAGGTCCCGGGACAAGTCCCGGTGCGAGCGATCGACCTCGCATGCGATCGCCTCTCGGTACTCGGCGACCGACTTTCGCGACCGACTTATGGACGATCATCTCTCGGCTTTGCCGACCGACCCTTGGTGACCGACCATTGCCGACCTTCGATGACTAGCCGAGAACGATCCTCGGTGTCGGCTAGAGACGACCGCATCATGACGATCCGGGCGATGGCCATCCAGTCGGCCAAGGCCGAGCAAACAGACAACACCCACGTGCAGATCCACAAAAGGCGCCGACAAACTGTCACCTACCTCACCTACCAACAGGCCTGTGCTGCGAAAGGAGCCGACGGACAAGACGGTGACCACACTGTCACCTACCTCGCCATCGACAAAGTCCGCCGAAAGTAACAAAGTGGGACCTCCTGACAAGATTTCCGGACGCGTGCTGGCTCCTCATTGGACCGCACAACTGGCTACCAGCTGTAGCCGTAGACTTTTGGCAGACAGCCCATGTGGCCTTTAGGACGATCGCCCCATTACATTAATGGCCGAGAGGCGATCGCCCACTAGGAGACAAAGCACCTCAACCCCTATATAAAGAAGGCAGCCTGCACTTGGATCCTGACTCTGGCATTCCCGCATTTCACACCATACAGAAGCAAAATACTTACACTTGGCAAAAATCCAACTCTTGGCAACAGCTATCTTTCGGTCTTACTTCCCCCGGCCTATCTCATCCAGCAGATTATCGGCGGGGACGAAGAACACCGAGCTTCGCTCAAGAGCTGGATTAACAGAGTCTTTTTACACTCATTGTATTTAGATTTCTCTCATTAATACTTGTATCCACGACTATTCGTATTAATAACATCTCGCGAGAGCATTCAAGCCCGGGCCTAACAAACCCGGCAAATCTTGTATTATTTATCTACTCTCGGAAGTGCTCCCGCAATTGTTGATTGTTGTCCGTCTTCCAGCAGTATTAATCTTCGGATAAATATTTTGGGCAACAACAGTTAACCCAAACGAGATTACCACAAACTCATAATGACCATAGCATGTTCGGAATGCCGTCCTTGCGATATCCGACTCTCGAATTTGCAACTGATGATATCCAGACCTTAAGTCGATCTCGGAAAAAACTGAAGCTTCCTTAAGTTGATCCAAAAATCATTGATATGGGGTAGAGGATATTTATTCTTGATCGTCACCCAGTTCAATTCCCAGTAATCAATACACAAGCGGAACGAACCATCCTTCTTCTTGACAAATAACACTGGTGCTCCCCACGGGGACGCACTCGGTCGAATATAACCCTTCTCGGTCAAATCCTCTAATTGATTCTTCAACTCCTGCATTTCGGTCGGGGCCATCCGGTATGGTGCCTTCGATATTGGAGACGTACCAGGCTCCAACTCAATCGTGAATTCCACATCTCTCTGTGGAGGAAAACCAGTTAACTCATCTGGAAATACATCGTCATAGTCTCTCATTATAGGAATATCCATCAACAATACTGATGGTCTCTCGGTCTTGGTCATATAGAACCAATAACCGACACACCCCTGACTGAGTAATTTCACTGCTTTCATCAAGTTGATGACTATCCCAGAATGTAATATCCGGAATTTCTATTACTGTTGTTTGATATTATTTTATCCGAGTTATATTGTACAGCGTGGAATCTGTACAGTAGGGATAAAATAAATAAAGGACTGAGATATCAGTATCGGTATAATTGTCGTATTTGGTCGACAGTTACATTTGAGGATATTGTGTATCAGGTTGTCGTACTTTTGATATTGGGTATATCGTATGATGATATTATTGGATTCGGTGTTTGTGTTCGGTGTGTCTTATGTTCGCTTTTGGTATGTCGAGACGTTGGACAAGAATCATGAAAATGGCTAAGTATAGCCTTATTAGCGCACGCTAATATTCATGCATAACGCACGCTATAAACGCGTGATTAGCGCACGCTACGTTTATAGGTTAGCGTCGCTAGTGCGATGCGATCGGAAGGAATCTGCGTGTGGACCCGGCTGCTTTCGGCGCACGTTCTGGTAAGTCAACGGTTGTTGTCCTGAAGTATTAGCGCACGCTAAAATATTAGGCTTAGCGCACGCTAACTATGTATCAGTCAACAAGGAATCTTATCCTTGCCAGATGCTGTCGGAATGTGGGGGCGAGTGGTAGGTGAACACTGTAGTAAGTCAACTTCGGATAGCGCACGCTAAGAGTAAGGACTTGCGTACGCTAGACATGATGATTTACGTATGTTAATGCATGGGCATTACGTACGTAAGGTAGTTTACGAAGCAAGACAGTAGCCTCTGGACTGCGATAGCGCACGCTAACAAAGTCAGTTAGCGCACGCTAAGGCTAGCGCACGCTAAGGCTAGCGCACGCTAAACATAAGGGTTTAGCGCACGCTAGTGGTGCATTCTATATAAAGGGACAAACGGGTGTCATGAAACATTTCGTCCATTTCTTTCCTTTCACCCGATAGAGACAACCTTGGGAGAACATTTGGAGTTCCTAAACACTGAGGGATGATCCTCTTTAACAAGATTAAAGATGGAAATCATGGAGTGAAGCTTTGTTCTTGAAATAATTGGTGATTCTTGGAAATCAATCCTTTCCTTCAAAAAAGGTAAATACTCTTCACTTTGAGATTTCGTTTTGGATTGTATATGATGTTCTTGAGTTGATGATTATCATATAAACAAGTTGATGAGCATGACAACGAGTTGGATTACCGTTCTAAGTTAGTGTTGTTATCAATATATGAGTATTGTTATGTTTCGTATGGTTTTGGATGGAATTCAAGATATATGTTGATGTAATTCCCTTCTTCAATTCAGATTTTTAATGTTTTGTCGTTGGTTACTTCGTATGGTAACGATTATGGTGATGCTACTGTGATTCTTGAAGTTATATGAATCGTATGTCGAAGAACATGATGAATAAGGATTTTTAGATGTTAGAACACATCGGATTTTATCATTTTATGGATCATGAACGTGAATTTGGTTAATTCGTGTTCTTGAAGAGCTATTAAATTATATGTCATGATTGTTATGAAATCCTTAATCTCGAGATGAGTTGATCATTGTCATGATGGAAGTGTTAGACGATGCTTGAAATGCATGCCACTGCACAGCATTAGCGCACGCTACGTTCTTGCCTAGCGCGCTAACGGGAGCAACTTAGCGCACGCTACGTTAGGTGATTAACGTCGCTAAGTAGGCGACAGGCAAGATTTTTGTGTTTTGATTAGGAATTCGTGATGGTTTGACTTGGTTGGTTCTCGACCGTGTTTATTCGAGGTTGTGTTGAACCGTTGAGTTCGATTGGTTAGTTTTCTCGCTTGTTGACCGTTATCGGATATGTGTTATTTGGTTTCTTCGATAGGTTGAGATTAGTGATCGTTGATTATAAACGGATATTGCGGTCGTGTTCTAGTATGTCCAGTGTATTGCGTTTGATCGAGGCCGAGGAGCTCGTAGATAAAGGCAATGTGTTCGGCAAGACTTCGTGGTATCGGTATCGAGGCAAGTTATTACTTGCTCGTTATAATATTTAATGAATGGTTTGATTTCATTTCGTTTATAATGCATATAGCGATGATTATTATTGTGAACTCGATATTCGGATCGCATATCGTTCTTTCGATTCGGAGGTAAATCATAATGTATATGCTTTATCTCGCTTATTGGTAACTTCAGTATCGAGGTTACATTATAATAAAGACGAAGATATGAGTATCTATAGTTCATTGTATGTTTGGATCGCGAGCATTGAGGATAATCGTCGGTGATGATTGGACATCGAGGTTGCTCCCGAAGGACTCGGGGCAAGTATTCCATATTGATTATGGTTTAGTGTTATTTATTTTGGTCTCGTACATTTTCTTTCATGTTGTTGAACATGAAGTAGTCCTAGTATATTGTCATGTTGTCGTGCATGTTATGTTGTTCATGTGGATGAACGTGTTGATTTGCATATGTGTATGCATATTGTGTTGTTTTTGTTGTGTAAATAATCCGATGGGATAATGAGGATCTATGCTGAGGGCGCTGGATCGAATGTCCACCATGCGTTGGTTCGACGGGATCATCATGGGGATCTATGCTGAGGGCGCTGGATCGTTGGACAGGTTTTCCACCATGCGTTGGTTCGACGGGATCATCATGGGGATCTATCTTTGAGGTGCCGGATCGTTGGATTACGGTATTGTGTTGATGGAATCGGTGATTTCGCATCATTGATTTTATCATGTGTTGTTGTTCACATGTGTATTGTTAGTTATCCACCTTATGTTGATCTGATAGGATCAACAAAGGGATCTATGCTGAGGGCGCTGGATCGTCGGATTTCCATTGAGTATACATGATTGTTATTGTTGTGATCATATTGACGTGGTCATATGAGTATGTATTTGTAGGTCTTGTGTTAGGACCTTGTCCGTATTGCATTGATCTGATCTCGGATTAGACTGGTATGATTGTCGTGGCACTTCATATCTCGAGGTATGTTCCGTATTTCCTTGGTACTTGTCTTTGGTGGACAATCGGTTATCGTCTTGGGATTTGATGATATTATTCGATGTATCGTATTGGTCAGAAATGGTAGATTTCCGTATCGTGAGTTGGTTATGATAGTTTGAGGATCTTGAGTATTGTTTAAGGTACAATACAGATATTATGTTCGATTTTATTGGTTAATCGAATACATGATGTGAAATGTGATAATGGCTACTCTGATGAGAATCACTTGAGTAAGCAAAGTTATGGCGGTAAGATTACATTGGTCGTATTCTTATGTTGTATTCTCATTGGTATGTTATTATTAATGTGATGTGACAGTTATCATTGTTGGATATTATGGCTGACCCCGTCGTGGGATTTCTTTTAGGTTCTCGGAGTATCGAGCTTGTAGCGGTCATGAAGAGATGAGCTTCCTGAGGATACCGCTAGGACATGTTGTGTGCATTGAGTTTCTTGATTGGTTCTTGTATTCCACGCTAGAGTATCTTTTTGGTTGGCCTTTTCCGTTGCGTGAGTATTTTGAAATGCTCTTTTGGTATCTAGTAACCGAGGTTACTTTGGGAATCGCTTTCTAAACTTTTGAGTGTCAATTTGTTTGGCCTTGCGTTTTCAAATGAGTTTTGCGACGGTTTTGATAAATGGATTTTTATAAGTCTTTGTGAATTTTAAAGATAGTACTGTCGTTGGCCTCTCGGGCATTTGTAAATGTTTGTGAAAATTTCTTTTTAGCCTTGTGGGTTCCATCTCTGGCCCACAATACTGTAATATTCCTTAAACTGGGGTGTTACGAATATGGTATCGGAGCTTAGGTTGAGAAAACCTAGGCATTTGGGTCGAGTTGGGTCGTGTTTTTGTCGCGTCATTCGAGTTGTCGATTGACAAATATTAGAGCCGTGAGTCTTTGTTGTTCACTCGGGCTTGTGCGTTATCGGATTTGCCAAGATCGCATCGGGCTTGTTATAACTTTTCCAAATGGTGTTTACGTGATATATTGTGTTCTTGAGTTGCACCGAGTTTGCAAAACGTGAGTTTTGAAAATACCGTGTCGAGTATTTTCTTGAGTCTAGACATGTGCCAAGATCACGGGAATCGTCGGCTTCACGATCTGTAAGTATTCGGATTTTTGAATTTCATTGAGATTTACTGCCGTTCTAAGTTGATATGTTTTGAGATTCAGCAGATATTATGCATTTCAATATAAGGTGACAGAGTTGGGATAGGATTGATGATCTTGAGAAGTTATGATTTTGGAAATCAGTATATCAGCTAGATTTTGGAACGGAATTGTGTAATCGGGAGAAGGACTATGGATTGTTGAGAAGAACATGTAGCATGTTAATTCATTTGAGATACATGAACTGTTTGAGCATTTGAAAATGATACTTTTCAAAATGAATATTATACGGATGTTTTACGGAAAATGATTTTGGGCCGAGACCCAATCGATTTAGAAATGGTTTTATAACTCAGGACTTGAAGTCCGAAAAGGGGTTTTCTACCTTTTAAACTTTTTGTAATGCGGAACGAGTTACGGGCTAAGACCCTAATGTTTCAAACGGCTTTTCTGTTTTCTTAAAACTCCCGAGACTTGTAAAACACTTTACCAATCGTTTACCTATGTTATTTCCGCCTTTCGAGGCTTTGGTTTACTTGTTCAAATTGAACCTCTCGGGAAGTCTTTCGCTATGTGGATTTGTTTCAATATTTTGTCATATCATATTTAAGGTGATCCAGGATGGGTTAATGACTGACGTTGCAAGTCATGTGTGGAAAAGGAGTTTAGTCGGAATTTATATATTGAGATTTTGGAACTCGATCGTGTGGTTTTCCGATGGAATATCAGTGGATATTGGTGACGAACCGAATTGGTATACAGGAGTTTGGATATAGTCGAGCATTTGCATACTTTTCATTTTAAAACTTCAAATCGTGTGGATTCAAGGAAATCATATCAAATACTTGGCACCATCGAGCCAAGTTAATTTTCGAAAATTGATTTTGTGGTCTTACCAAAATTTATGTTTTGAGTTTTCAAACTCTTGAAAGAATTTTCAAAATTTGTCTTTTGACAAGAATATATGATTTCAAACTGGTTTTGAAAATGTGATTGATATACATACGCATTTAGTGCATAGTGCATATCATATTGATGGTACGATGGAAAAGGAATTCGAACTCCAAGATGTTAGTTTGATTATCCGGTGATGATCGGTTGAGTTATCGATAAGAGAAATATGTTGCGTGTTGTAGATTCATGCACATAATATTATTTTGGAAACTTGGGATTTTTTGAAACCTTAACATATGTGCAATGTTAATCAATTTGTATGGTAGTAGCGCGATTTTACCTTACTGATTCATGAATGATTTCCTTGTAATCTTAGATTAGTGGAAGGATACCCCATAAATGTTGTTTTAGATAGTGAGTGGTCGTTTCCACTCCGTGTATGATTGGGTATGTTCATCAGTTTGTGATTGGTTGTTCATATGCCGAGGGGTATGTTCGCCAGTCGGATATGTTTATTGAGATCCACTGTATGTGATCGGTGTGTCGTTTTGAGAATTTTGCTTTTTCGTATATCTGTTTCTGTGGTTCTGTGTTGATAGTGTTGGAGTTTACCGTGTGAAGGTATTCTCGATTTCCGTTGATCGTTCGTTGGTTGTATTGGAGTTTATCACGTTGATGATATTCTCGATTGTGTTTTGACCTCTGGTTGGTCAGATTGGAATTTATCATGTCGATGATAAATTCGGTTGATTGTTGATCATTGTTGGTGATCATCTGAGCGTTCAGATTGTCTATCGATGTTTCGGGATTCGTTGCCATTGTATTGAGCAGTTGTTTCACATATACATCGGATATTATTCGTTTTATCAGAATTGAGACTTGATTATGTAATCAGCAGACAGGATTTGATTCGGGCATTGTTTGATCCGAAGATGATATATTTTGTTGAGAATCGTGGAATTGTGATCGTAAGCGTATTGAGACTGCATGGAGAACGCCTAGTATCTCGGATATCGTCGACTGCGTATTTGTAAGTATGCGGTTTTGGCTACTCGAATAATGATGATTGATCGCTGTCGTGATGGTTTTGGGATATTTTGGGTTGAACAAGATGTTTGTTTGTTTTCTATGACGGATTGCAAGTTTCGAGGACGAAACTTATTTTAAGGGGTGTAGAATGTAATATCCTAATTTCTATTATCATTGTTTGATATTATTTTATCCGAGTTATATTGTACAGCGTGGAATGCATGCAGTAGGGATAAAATAAATAAAGGACCGAGATATCGATTTCGGTATAATTGTCGTATTTGGTCGACGATTACATTTGAGGATATTGTGTATCGTGTTGTCGTACTTTTGATATCGGGTATATCGTATGATGATATTATCGATTCGGTGTTTGTGTTCGTGTGTCTTATGTTCGCTTTTGGTATGTCGAGACGCTGGACAAGAATCGCGGAAAATGGCTAAGTATATCCTTATTAGCGCACTCTGATATTCATGCATAACGCACGCTATCGTGCAGGATTAGCGCACGCTACGTTTATAGGTTAGCGTACGCTAGTGCAGACAGATTGGAAGGAATCTGCGTGTGGACCCGGCTGCTTTCGGCGCACGTTATGGTAAGTCAACGATTGTTGTCCTGAAGTATTAGCGCATGCTAAAATATTAGGCTTAGCGCACGCTAACTATGTATTAGTCAACAAGGAATCTTATCCTTGCCAGATGCTGTCGGAATGTGGGGGCGAGTGGTAGGTGAACATTGTAGTAAGTCAACTTCGGATAGCGCACGCTAAGAGTAAGGACTTGCGTACGCTAGACATGATGATTTACGTACGTTAATGCATGGGCATTACGTACGTAAGGTAGTTTACGAAGCAAGACAGTAGCCTCGATCGCGATAGCGCACGCTAACAAAGCCGCTAGCGCCACGCTAAGGCTAGCGCACGCTAAACATAAGGCTTTAGCGCACGCTAGTGGTGCATTCTATATAAAGGGACAAACGGGTGTCATGAAACATTTCGTCCATTTCTTTCCTTTCACCCGATAGAGACAACCTTGGGAGAACATTTGGAGTTCCTAAACACTGAGGGATGATCCTCTTTAACAAGATTAAAGATGGAAATCATGGAGTGAAGCTTTGTTCTTGAAATCATTGGTGATTCTTGGAAATCAATCCTTTCCTTCAAAAAAGGTAATTACTCTTCACTTTGAGATTTAGTTTTGGATTGTATATGATGTTCTTGAGTTGATGATTATCATATAAACAAGTTGATGAGCATGACAACGAGTTGGATTACCGTTCTAAGATAGTGTTGTTATCAATATATGAGTATTGTTATGTTTCGTATGGTTTTGGATGGAATTCAAGATATATGTTGATGTAGTTCCCTTCTTCAATTCGGATTTTTGATGTTTTGTCGTTGGTTACTTCGTATGGTAACGATTATGGTGATGCTACTGTGATTCTTGAAATTATATGAATCGTATGTCGAAGAACATGATGAATAAGGATTTTTAGATGTTAGAACACATCGGATTTTATCATTTTATGGATCATGAACGTGAATTTGGATAATTCGTGTTCTTGAAGAGCTATTAAATTATATGTCATGATTGTTATGAAATCCTTAATCTCGAGATGAGTTGATCATTGTCATGATGGAAGTGTTAGACGATGCTTGAAATGCATGCCATCACAAAGATTAGCGCACGCTACGTTTCTCGCTAGCGCGCTGGGAGCAACTTAGCGCACGCTACGTTAGGTGATTAACGTGCGCTAAGTAGGCGATAAAGCAAGATATTTTTGTGTTTTGATTAGGAATTCGTGATGGTTTGACTTGGTTGGTTCCGACCGTGTTTATTCGAGGTTGTGTTGAACCGCTGAGTTCGATTGGTTAGTTTTCTCAGTTGTTGACCGTTATCGGATATGTGTTATTTGGTTTCTTCGATAGGTTGAGATTATTGATCGGTGATTATAAACGGATATTGCGGTCATGTTCGAGTATGTCCATTGTATTGCGTTTGATCGAGGCTGAGGAGCTCGTAGATAAAGGCAATGTGTTCGGCAAAGCCTTCGTGGTATCGGTATCGAGGCAAGTTATTACTTGCTCGCTTATAATATTTAATGAATGGTTTCGCCATTTCGCTTATAATGCATATAGCGATGATTATTATTGTGAACTCGATATTCGGATCGCATATCGCTCTTTCGATTCTCGGGAGGTAAATCATAATGTATATGCTTTATCTCGCTTATTGGTAACTTCGAGTATCGAGGTTACATTATAATAAAGACGAAGATATGAGTATCTATAGTTCATTGACGCTTGGATCGCCGAGCATTGAGGATAATCTTCGGTGATGATCGACATCGAGGTTGCTCCCAAGGACTCGGGCAAGTATTCCATATTGATTATGGTTTAGTGTTATTTATTTTGGTCTCGTACATTTTCTTTCATGTTGTTGAACATGAAGTAGTCCTAGTATATTGTCATGTTGTCGCAGCATCTTATGTTGTTCATGTTGATGAACGTGTTGATTTGCATATGTGTATGCATATTGTGCTGTTTTTGTTGTGTAAATAATCCGATGGGATTATGAGGATCTATGCTGAGGGCGCTGGATCGAATGTCCACCATGCATTGGTTCGATGGGATCATCATGGGATCTATGCTGAGGGCGCCGGATCGCTGGGATGTTTTCCACCATGCGTTGGTTCGACGGGATCATCATGGGGATCTATGCCGAGGGCGCTGGATCGCTGATTACCAGATTGTGTTGATGGAATCTCGTGAATTCGCATCATTGATTTTATCATGTGTTGTTGTTCACATGTGTATTGTTAGTTATCCACCTTATGTTGATCTCGATAGATCAACAAAGGGATCTATGCTGAGGGCGCTGGATCGTCGGATTTCCATTGAGTATACATGATTGTTATTGTTGTGATCATATTGACGTGGTCATATGAGTATGCATTTGTAGGTCTTGTGTTAGGACCTTGTCCGTATTGCATTGATCTGATCTCGGATTAGACTGTATGATTGTCGTGGCACTTCATATCTCGAGGTATGTTCCGTATTTCCTTGGTACTTGTCTTCGTGGACAATCGGTTATCGTCTTGGGATTTGATGATATTATTCGATGGATCGTATTGGTCAGAAATGGTAGATTTCCGTATCGTGAGTTGGTTATGATAGTTTGAGGATCTTGAGTATTGTTTAAGGTACAATATAGATATTATGTTCGAGTTTATTGGTTAATCGAGTACATGATGTGAAATGTGATAATGGCTACTCTGATGAGAATCACTTGAGTAAGCAAAGTTATGGCGGTAAGATTACATTGGTCGTATTCTTATGTTGTATTCTCATTGGTATGTTATTATTAATGTGATGTGACAGTTATCATTGTGGATATTATGGCCGACCCGGCCGTGGATTTCTTTAGGTTCTCGAGTATCGAGCTTGTAGCCGTGAAGAGATGAGCTTCCTGAGGATACCGGCTAGACATGTCAGTGTGCATTGAGTTTCTTGATTGGTTCTTGTATTCCGCTGCTAGAGTATCTTTTTGGTTGGCCTTTTTCCGCTGCGTGAGTATTTTGAAATGCTCTTTTGGTATCTAGTAATTGAGGTTACTTTGGGAATCGTTTTCTAAACTTTTGAGTGTCGGCTGTTTGGCCTTGCTTTCAAATGAGTTTTTATGCGTTTTTGATAAATGGATTTTATAAGTCTTTGTGAATTTTAAAGATAGTACTGTCGTTGGCCTCTCGCATTTGTAAATGTTTGTGAAAATTTCTTTTAGCCTTGTGGGTTCCATCTTGGGCCCACTACTGTAATATTTCCTAAGTTAACTGGGGTGTTACATGCAATGTGGGATTACCTCCCGAAATACACATTCGACCCCATCGTCGAGATGATAGTGACCATACGCTATGGACACTAATGACGGCATCGTGACGATCCATCCAATCAATACCCGTGATGACGCCGTCTCTCGGTAAGTCTACCACGATTAGGTTTGCCAACCAATCACGGCTATGAAACCGAATCGGATAATTCTTAATCTCATGATTCCCGATAATTCTTCTACCATCGGGTAGACCAATGACATAAGGCTCACAACTAGTAGCACTACCTGCACGTAGTCTCCTCAAACACGACTTAAATGAATGAATGCGATGCACCAAGATCAAAAAGGATACACACAAGTTGAGATAGAATTTCGAGTGTACCCGAGATCATTCGGGCTTATGGATCATCAACTTTCTTCATCTCATAAATTGGCTTGCCGCCTCCGAACCGGATGCTCCTGCCTCGATAGCCGTGGGCTCCGCCTTTGTTAGCTCCTCGCCGTATTAAACGATGCGACCGAGTAGCCCGATTCGAACCGATCTGCTTCGGGCCCGAGATGATGCCGAGTAGGTTTGGAGTCCTTTCGCAAAAATGGGCCCTATGCCCCGCCATTCCACGCTTATTGCACGTGACGGTTTGCCTCAAGCACTTCTTACCGTAATGACTGCTCTCCACAAATGAAATCGTAATGGCCGAACCGCCGCCGTGATCGAGATTCCGTGGGTCCAGGCGCCATAGAGGTCGCCGGTGAAAGTAGAGCTCGCTAGAGGCTTCTTGAAAGTTGCTTGACTGCCTTCAGGCTGATTTCGATTATTAGACTTCTTGCCAGTAGATGAAGGTTGTTGCTTAGCAATCTCTTTAGCAGTAAGCTCATAAGTAAGAGATTTCTCAATGAATTTGGACAGAGTGGTGCAATTGTGATTAAGCAATTGCATCCGCATACGAGGCTTCAACCTCTTGCTGAAATACTTGATCTTGTCCGCCTCGGAGTGAATAATAGACAAGGCGAAAGGGAGAAGCTCCTGAAATTCCTCGGAAATGGCGAGAACATCATCGTCCGCTGAGAGGTCGGGAGTGAGTAATTCCGATAACTTGGCCTCTCTGAGTGGGGCCGGATAATACCTCTCCATCATGAGAGTATTGAATTGATCCCAACTACATGATCCGTCAGTGGGCTTCAACGATAACCACCACAAATGAGCGCTCTTACCCAGATAGTAAGCCGCAACTGAAACTTTATGCCCTTCGGGGCAATCCACCATAGCAAATAACTTCTCGAAATGCTCAAGCCAATGAGCACATCCGCCGGCCGATGAGCCCTCAAAGGTAGGTGGTCTATGGCGAGAGATGTCGCCAATAATATCGCCACACCCTCTCCCGCCCCGAGGTGGCGGCGAGGATCCCGTTGATTCCGAGTAGCCGAGTTCGCATCGTCTGCATGAGACGTGCCATTTGAGTCATTTGGGCCATCATGCCCCGCATAAAAGCGAGTGGGTCAACCCAAGCACCCTCTGAATGAGCCGAGTCCCTGTACGACTCCTGATGGTGAATGATCATTTCCAGAGAATGAGTGGCGGCATCGCCGCTCGATGAATTAGCATTATTCCTCACATTCGCACGCGTATTCACATGAGTTCTCGGGTTCGCCCGCACCGCGCCTCTTCCCCGCGTCCTCTGCCGCCTCTTTCCATTCTGAAGTGGGAAAGTCACAAGATGATTATATCTCGTATGAATATCACATTATGATTACGTTATGAAACGATGAAGATGAGCACACGCGCTCAAACACAATGATTACATGAATGATCAACTGAAGTGACGACATTATCTGATGAAATCCTTGAAATGATTATCTTGAACAAGCTAACAAGGTTAATGATACGATCCTCAAGATCAACAACTGAACGGTGAAATGAACTGAGTGATTAATGAGTTAACATGTTCGATATGATCGCAAATGAAAATGAGTAATGAGTGATTCTTATTGCCGTAAATTATACCATGGCATCGTAAATTTTATCGTTTCTTTGGTCCGAGGGGCTAGTTTCGCACGGTCACACGTGACGCGAAAGTCCAATGATACTAGTCTGATGAATGATGATTTCAATGAGACATGACTCGGAAGGTAGTATTCAAAACTACTCTCCGATACCAACTCTGTAACACCCCAAACTAGGCAGATATTATAGTGCCGTGGACCCCGACTGGGACCCACCAGGCTAATGAAAATTAATGACTTAAATAATATAATTATAGTACCCAACCACATTATATCATCAAAATACTCGGATGAGGAGTTTCATTTCAACACACACAGATAAAAATAATACATGCATATTTTATATGAAGATAAAATATACAACACCGCTTAAAATCGTATTTAAAGTAGAAGTCTGCAGCGGAATACAAATGAAGAAAACATGAAGACTGAAAGGACTGGGGCCCCCCAACTAGTATCACTGGGACTCCTCGCCGTCAATGTTCTCTTCCCGTGCCTTAGCTTTGCCATGACCTGAAAACAACATCCCCAACGGGCCGGGCTACATAGAACAACAATCCTCAAGAGTTGAACAATATACAACAATCACATGAATGAATTAATGAATTAAGTTGAATGATGAGCATCAATGTACGCCCGAATGAACTGAGTAATAACATAAATAGATGAGTGTCCGGAGTCCCGCATATACACCCGCTATTGGCCTAATTAGTCTCATGGTTCAATGTGTCCGGAGTCCCGCGTATACATATTACCTTGCGCATACCCAATATGTTCTGAGTCCCGCATATACACATGACCATGGTGTGCCCGACTAAAATTACACACATGCGCCAACCGCCCATGAAATATAATTCCGGAATATCACCATAACAAAATAACCCAGGTGAGGAGTAATGAATATAATCCTATAAGGATCAAGAACGACTCACCGAGATGAAATAATGATACAACGAGTGATAGCTTCAACGAAATGATTTTGGAACCGCTGCTTCTCGTGAGTTACATGATGAGTTGATAATTACAAGTCTCGACATGAATGATATATTTTGAGTGAATTACTATATGAATGAACAACAACATAAGGAATTGAATATCCTTTTGACCGAGTAAGAATTTACTTACATAATACCGGTGTCGAAATGTCCTTCCTCGAACAATGTCCTAAAACGAGATGTCGGTCGCTCGAACAACCTTGAATGACACAATTACCAACAATCCACTCAATATATGTATCAAGCATGAATTACGATTAACTCAAAGGTCGATACAACAATATCCGAACTCATTGAGGCATTCAAACAAACACTTAGCAAACATACATCCTTTGATAATATCCAATCCCGAATATGTCGAAACCAACTCCAAAATGAGTATTCCAAACCAACAAAATACCTCCAATGATATCAGTAATCCCATAGGAATCCACAAAACGAGCTAACGACAACATCTAATCGAAAACCCCCAAATATCAAAGTCAACTCCAAGGTGTTCTTGAATCAAACCCCAACAATACATCAAATCTGAAATATATGTTATTAAATCCGTAGGAATACATTTATCCAAGGTATATAACCCATATCTTGTTAGGAGTATGCCCTCGAATGCCACTCAGAGGTTGTTGAGTGAGGGCATTGTACTTGTAATTATGTAAACCATTTATATAAGGCAAATGAATGTTTCTTTATTTATTTACCGGTAGTTACCGCATTCCTAACTCATAAATAAACATATAGAAACTAGTCCGGTATTTGAGAGCAAAACGCTCCACTCCTTATTGGATAAGGGGTCGGCACCGGAAAGGTTATAGCTCAAATACTTAATCGTCGCAAGTCGATGAAACTTGATCGGGCGTTAAGTTTATGTGAAGACTTGTATGACGTGTTCTTTGACATGGAGAGTGCCCGAACACTAATGGTTAGTGGGAGCACACGTTATAGGTATGCTAATTGGATTAGTATACTCGAACCGACTCACCTCGATTCGTCACACGGATTTCACTCCGGACACCAATGATGGAATCGAAAGGTTGTGATAGGTATTCGTGAACCTTCGACTTGAGGATTTAGTAAGGATGTTCTTGTGACGTCAAGATTTTCATTAGAGTAGTTCGACCGTAAACCTAAGGCGGGGTCAACTCGACGTGCATCTTGACGGCAAGTAGCAGTCCTATCAATACCAAGATAGAATTCTTTCTCCCGTTAGTGAGCGGGTTATATGTCCTATGCGGTTATTGGTAGATGATATCATAAGTCTTTGGCCAAAGCATCGAGCTAGTTGTATTAGATACACGACACCGATGATCTCGATTTGCATTAACGCATGCATAACGCCAAGCGTATAGGGTTTGACCGACCGTGACCCTATAACTTGATCGGGACATTTGAAAAAGGGTTTATACGTATACCGTATTCATGACAGAATGGTTCTTGAATGATCCCAATCATTCGCTCTCGCCTGGGGTATAAAGCAGTAGCCGCCAGTCAAGCTAGGTGGTGCTACTACTCTTTGGTTCCTCCCATTATCGATCGAGACGGACCTACCGAGTCGCGCATTAGGATTGACGCATGTAATGAATCAAGCTAATTCTCTCATTATGTGTATTAGATATCGATATCTAAATTTGGGACATTAGATGTCTAAATCAATTTATTGGATAAATTGATTTATTTACTAATGAATTAAATATATCACCGGTGATTAATTTAATTCATGGATATAATTATTTCTTGGAGGAATTAATTAAGTTGTAATGTATTTGATATGATAAAATTAATTGGATTAATTAAACTATACAAATACATCGACGGAATGGAGTTTATCTGCTTGGACTCTGAGTCCGAAACGAACCGAACTCATCCGTTTCTCCATGGGCCGCCCCCCATTTCTAGCCACCTTCCTTTTGGACTTATGTATTCATTCTTTAATGAATGATAATAGTGGAGGTGGGGTTAGATTCCCACATGCATGAGTTGTAACATGTGGGAGAAGTTGAATAAGAGGGATGAAGACATCTTTCATTCATGACACATTGATTCCTACGTGAATAAGAGAGAGGAAAGAGAGAGATAAGTATACTTCATCATCTTCTTCTCTATTCATCAAGTTCTTGATTTTTTCTTGGAGAAAAATTGAGAAATAAAAGAGAGATTGTGAGTTATACACTTAGAGTGTAATAATTTCATATTGAAAGCTTCATCACTTAGCTCTAGCCGTATCCCTGAGGATACCAAGGTGATTGTCGCTCCTGGCCGCTCGGCGCGTGACAAGTAGAGACGCGGTGCTTTCGGGCTGGATCGCTCAAGGGCTTGGAGCGGAATAGATTCGTAGAGATCAAGCAAAGCTTGGGGAATAGCTCAAGAGAAGGTTATCCATTTAATCAACGGACTACAAGGGTATGTTTCTCGTATCTCTTGTATTTCGTTTTTGATATTCGTATATACGTAGCTCGATCGATCCTCGTAGGATTCGGATCGAATTAATTTTCGCTTTACCGCTCCGCCGGGCCTTCGCTTTAGGCACCAAATCCCAACAAAGGGTAACGAGCGTAGGTCTTGCGATCGTATATACGATATTAGCATTTGGAATGCTTGATTAGATGGTGAATGATTTGGAATCATTTTAGTCATAATCGTGGTATATATTTTTCGCTCATAATAATTGTATTTTTCGTAAGTTTATGTCTAAATATAAATCTTAAATTTCGGGAAATATGATTTATATTGAAGATATGAAACTCTAAAAATATATATATTGATATCCTATCGAAAATCTAGCTCCGAATCATCGTTTGACGACTTTTCGACAAAGGGCGTGAAGTCGCCAGGTGACTCGCCGTGTCCGTGACACGGGCCGTGTCGTGCAATCCCTGTGCCATCGCCAGCACTGACCGTGTCGAGACACGGCCGTGCCTAGCCGGCACCGCCGAGCGTGACTCGCCATGCCAGCCTCACGGAAGTCACGAGGGTGACTCGCCAGTAACCCTTTTGCCCCGGCTCGATTTTTTCGTATTCTTGAAAATTAATCTCCCGCATGTTAAATTGGATTTAATATGATTAAAATGATTTATGGTATTTCATTTTATAAGGTAAATTTGATTAATTGGAATATTTATGGTCGATCAATTATTTTGAATGTTATCATATTACCGATTGTGTGAATCGATTTGATCGGTTCGTATTGTTGATCGATCAATGTATCTCTACGCTTTTCATTTATATAGTATTTATTGGATGAATGCTTTTGAATGGGGATGTGGTTCGTGGACTTAGTTTTGAATCGCTCGCTTTATTCGATTGGGTTGTAAAGGCCGCTTTGAGCCTATTTATTTTACTAGAAATGTTTGTATCTAGGATGCAATTTTCGATGTAAAATTTATATGTAATGACGAAGACCGGAGGAAGATCCATTTCGAGAAGACGAAGATTCAAGACGAAGACCTGTAATTAGATTACGAAGTTTTTGTTTTCTAGGAACGGTTCATGAACCACATGTTGGTAGCAACTAGGTTGTGAATGGTTGTTTCATGTTGTATGAATGCCACAAACGCGCTTAAATGATTAATGTGCAAAGTGTAACGTTAATCGCGATAATTCTCCCACAACAAATAATTAAGTTTATAAGGTTTCAAGGTTTTCCTTCCCTCCATCGAGTTTTTGGGAAATTGAAATCCAAACCGGATGTGCTATGCTTCCGAGTTATCGGGGTAGTCATTTGGGGAGGACGGATAAATTACCGGGAGCGCATTGGATGACTTCGGTTGGAGCAAATTTTATCCCTAGAAACCTGATAGGTTGCCGGATAAGATTCAATTGTGAAACTGATTTGCGTCGATGGTATAAACTTAACTTGTTCACGAACCATAGAAACCGTATAGGTTGAGGGGAGTGAACAATGGGAAAAAGAAGATCGAATCATCCATTAGATGGGTTGGTGTTGGACACCACTTTATGAAAATTAATAGACTAGAAACCTGTTCGGTTGCCCTCTATTAAGATTTATAAAGAACTCGATCACCACTATGAAGTAGAGCGACGATACTTCCGGATATCACATGGGAGTGTGTTATTCCGATAAAAATAGTGGCTGCTGGGTAACAAGAATAGAAAAGACCTTAATTCTATACTCAGATCATAATATAACAAGTCACTAATTAATCTCTTATACTTAATGCAGAAAAATCTCAATATGACAATGAATCCACTCGCAATTCTACTCGAAAAGAACACCTTAATAGGACCTAACTTTGTGGATTGGCTCCGCAATCTGATGATTGTCCTCAGTATAGAGGCACTGGGATACGTCTTGGAGACGGACATTCCGGCGCCTCCTGTGCGGACCCGAGCCAATCAGGAAGAGATTGAAAACCACGAAAAGTGGGTTAAGGATGACGTGAAAGTCCGTGCTTATATGATGGCTTCCATGTCTAATGAGCTTCAGAGAGCTCATGAGAAAATGACTTCGCTAGTGCATTTTATCTCACTTAACCGAGCTTTATGGTGAGCACAGAATCGCTAGATATGAGATATCCAAGCAATCGCTCAAAGGCAAGGATGAAGGAAGGTGAGAAGGTTGGGGAACACGTCCTCAAAATGATATCCATGATCAAGAGATTGGAGGCTCTTGATTTTAAAATGGATACTTCTCTCCAAACCGACCTTATCCTACAATCTCTCCCTGATTCCTTCTCACAGTTTGGTATGAACTTCAACTGCAATGAGATTGCATGTAATTTAGCTGGGCTAATGAACAAACTTGTGACCGATCAGTCTCAGATGAAGACTCCGCGAATGAAGGAGTCTGCTCTTGTGATTTCTTATGGATTTCGGAAGTCTAAGAATAAGAAGAAAAAGACCAAGAAGCGAACTGGACCACAAGCTAAGGACCTTAAGGGAAAGGGCAAGGCCCCGATGGTTCCAAAGAACAAGAAGAAGAAGGATGTTTGTCTCAAGTGTGGTGAGCTGGGCCACTAGGCTAGAGACTGTCCGATTCTTCATGGCACTTCAGGTACAGAACTTTTAGTTTTGGAAACAAATTGTTCTGCTACTGTATTCTCTACTTCCTGGATACTTGATTCTGGTGATAGTTCTCATATTTGTACCGTGAATCAGGATCTGGAACAAAGTTGGAAGCTTGGAGCTGGAGAAGTTATGATCACAGTCGGAAGCGGGCATAGTGTCGAGGCGACCGACATAGGATCACTTCTTTTGGGTTTAGAATCCGGCTTTGTTTTGACTTTAGAAGATGTACTTGTTTTGCCTAAGGGGCACAAAAACATTGTATCCATTCCGGTCATGGACCGAAAAGGCTTTTCATTTTTTATTGGTGATGGTTCCTACAAAATTTATTTTAGAAATAAACTAGTGGGTACTGCTACATTGTTGAATGGATTGTATCATCTAAATCTCAGCAACAAAGTAGTTGTGAATACTATGATTAGAAAACTTGGTAGGGATGAAACCAATCAAGTTTTGAAATGGCATCTTAGACTTAGTCATGTTGGTCAGACCAAGGTTTACAAGATGGAAAAAGATGGACTTATGGGTCCATTAGGATCAGATCCCTTTCCTACTTGTGAATCTTGCCTTAAAGGCAAAATGACTAAGTTCCCCTTCACAGGGACTTTTGAAAGAGCCGCTGATAAACTGGGATTAATCCATACTGACGTTTGTGGTGCTTTGGAAGCAGCACGTGACGGATATCAATATTTCATTACATTTACAGATGATCATACTAGGTATGGTTATGTATACTTAATGAAACATAAATCCGAGGCCATTGAGAAATTCCAGGAATTCAAGGCCCTAGTCGAGAAGTAAACTGGTAATCATATCAAAGCACTTCGGTCGGACCGAGGTGGCGAGTATATGAGTATGGAGTTTGACGAGTTCCTTAAAGAACATGGAATAGTTTCACAACTAACACCTCCAGGTACTCCTCAGTTAAATGGTGTGTCAGAAAGAAAGAACCGGACCTTGTTGAACATGGTCCGTTCCATGCTGGGCTATACTGACTTGCCGATTTACCTATGGGGGTATGCACTCCTGACCGCCGCTTACATATTGAACAGATGTCCTTCCAAATCTGTTCCTAAAACTCCACATGAGATGTGGGAGGGAAGGAAACCAAGTCTTAATCATATTAGGATTTGGGGATGTCCCGCCTATGTCAAGAAGACTAAGGTGGAAAAGCTGGAAGCTAGGTCTGCGAAGGGACGTTTCATTGGATTCCTGTATGGGACGATGGTATATCTATTATACATGCCCGAAGATCGAAGGATCGTTGTTGCTTTACAAGCACACTTCCTGGAAGATGAGTTCATTCAGGAAGGCGGAGCAGGTAGAAGTATTTCTTTACAAGAATACAATGAAACTCCTCGAGACACTGTAAGAAACTGAATCGAACTTTCAAACACAAGTACAACCACCTCGTAGGTCTAGTAGGGTGTCTCATTTACTCGAGAGGTATGGGCTTGTGCACTTGGAGGAGCCGGGTCTCCATGAGGTTCCAAGTGATAGCCAAGAGACCGATCCAACGACCTATGACCAAGCGATGGTGGATGTAGACTCGCGAAATGGCGTGAAGCTATAGAAGCCGAGATAGACTCGATGCATGTCAATCAAACTGACTCTAGTAGACCGCCCCAAGGGCATAGTGCCTATTGGGAACAAGTGGATCTACAAGAGAAAGACTAATGGTGATGGCAAGGTTGACGCCTATAAGGCCGTGCTTGTGGCAAAGGGTTATACCCAAAAGGAAGGGATCGACACACGATACCTTCTCGCCCATAGCCATGATCAAGTCTATTCGCATGATGCTTGCTATAGCTGCCTACCACGATTATGAGATATGACAAATGGACGTAAAGACGGCTTTCCTTAATGGATTCCTCGAGGAGGAAATCTATATGGAGCAGCCTAAAGGCTTTGTGTCTGAAGTCGATATTCAGAAAGTGTGCAAGCTTCATTGCTCCATTTATGGACTGAAGCAAGCGTCGCGTAGTTGGAACCTTCGTTTTGACGAGGCGATCAAAGAGTTTGACTTCGTACAAAATGAAGAGGAACCTTGTGTATACAAGAGGGTTAGTGGGAGCAAGATCGCATTCTTAGTACTATATATAGATGACATTCTACTAATAGGAAATGATGTGGGAATGCTCAGTTCTGTGAAAGCTTGGCTTTCGAGTAATTTCTCCATGAAAGACTTGGGAGAAGCTACCTATATTCTTGGTATTCGACTCTACCGGGATAGAGCGAAGAGAACAATAGGTCTTTCCCAAGCCCTCTATATAGATAAAATCTTAAAGCGATTTAAGATGGATGATTCTAAAAGAGGGTTCCTACCGATGCGACATGGAATAAAACTCACCTTGAAGATGTATCCTCAAAATGAGGAACAACGAAAGGAAATGAGTAATATACCATATGCTTCGGCCGTGGGTAGCCTTATGTATGCTATGTTGTGTACAAGACCTGACATCGCGCATGCTCTAAGCGTGGTGAGTAGGTTTCAGGCAAACCTGTAGGGAACATCGATCATTGTAAAGAACGTTCTCAAGTACTTAAGAAGGACTAGATATATGGTTCTTATGTATGGCGGTGGAGAATCGATGTGGTGGGATTCACCGATTCGGACTTCCAAGGACCAAGGACGACTCAATGTCCACTGCTACATATTTACTCTTAATGGAGGAGCAGATCTTGGCGTAGTGCCAAGCAAAGCGCGATCACGATTCCACCTGTCAGGCTGAGTATCAAGCAGCCTCGGAGGCTTCCAAGGAAGGGTTTTGGATTAAGAAGTTTCTGGGAGAACTTCAAGTGATACCATGTGCTCAGCTGCCTGTTCCGCTGTACTGTGACAATGACGGAGCTGTAGCGCAGGCCAAGGAGCCGAGGTTTCACAATAGCACCAAACATATTGAGAGGAAGTATCATCTCGTAAGAGAATTTGTTCGCAAGGGATACATTGTGCTGCACAGAGTAGACTCGGCCGACAACGTTGCCGATCCACTGACCAAGCCACTTTCTCAGACTAGCTTGGAGCGTCATTTGGAGAACATGGGTATTAGACACCATAGTGTGTGGCATTGAGTGCAAGTGGGAGATTGTTAGGAGTATGCCCTCGAATGCCACTCAGAGGTTGTTGAGTGAGGGCATTGTACTTGTAATTATGTAAACCATTTATATAAGGCAAATGAATGTTTCTTTATTTACTGGTAGTTACTGGCATTCCTAACTCATAAATAAACATATAGAAACTAGTCCGGGTATTTGAGAGCAAAACGTTCTACTCCTTATTGGATAAGGGGGTCGGCACTGGAAAGGTTATAGCTCAAATACTTAATCGTTCGCAAGCCGATGAAACTTGATTGGGCGTTAAGTTTATGTGAAGACTTGTATGACGTGTTCTTTGATATGGAGAGTGCCTGTCGAACACTAATGGTTAGTGGGAGCACACGTTATAGGTATGCTAATTGGATTAGTATACTCGAACCGACTCACCCTCGATTCGTCACACGGATTTCACTCCGGGACAATCAATGACGGAATCGAAAGGTTGTGATAGGTATTCGTGAACCTTCGACTTGAGGATTTAGTAAGGATGTGCTTGTGACATCAAGATTTTCATTAGAGTAGTTCGACCCTATAGACCGGAAGGCGGGGGTCAACCTCGATGTGCATCTTGACGGGAAAGTAGCAGGTCCTACTGAATACCAAGATAGAATTCTTTCTCCCGTTAGTGAGCGGGTTATATGTCCTATGCGGTTATTGGCAGATGATATCATAAGTCTTTGGCCAAAGCATTGGAGCTAGTTGTATTAGATACACGACAGCTCGATGATCTCGATTTGCATTAACGCATGCATAGCGTCAAGTACAGATAGGGTTTGACTGACCGTGACCCTATAACTTGATCGGGACATTTGAAAAAAGGGTTTATACGTATACTGGTATTCATGACATAATGGTTCTTGAATGATCCCAATCATTCGTTCTCAGTTGGGGTATAGTGTAGGCCGCCAGGCTGGCTAGGTGGTGCTACTACTCTTTGGTTCCTCCCATTGCTGACTGAGACGGACCTACCGAGTCGCGCATTAGGATTGACGACGGAATGAATCAAGATAATTCTCTCATTATGTGTATTAGATATTGGATATCTAAATTTGGGACATTAGATGTCTAAATCGATTTATTGGATAAATTGATTTATTTACCTAATGAATTAAATATATCAATCGGGTGATTAATTTAATTCATGGATATAATTATTTCTTGAAAAAATTAATTATGTTGTAATGTATTTGATATGATAAAATTAATTGGATTAATTAAACTATACAAATACATCGGGACGGAATGGAGTTTATTTGTTTCGACTCTCGAGTCCGAAACGAACCGAACTCATCCGTTTCTCCATGGGCCGCCCCCCCATTTCTAGCCACCTTCCTTTTGGACTTATGTATTCATTCTTTAATGAATGATAATAGTGGAGATGGGCTAAGATTCCCACATGCATGAGTTGTAACATGTGGGAGAAGTTGAATAAGAGGGATGAAGACATCTTTCATTCATGACACATTGATTCCTACGTGAATAAGAGAGAGGAAAGAGAGAGAGAAGTCTATTTCATCATCTTCTTCTCTATTCATCAAGTTCTTGATTTTTTCTTGGAGAAAAATTGAGAAATAAAAGAGAGATTGTGAGTTATATACTTAGAGTGTAATAATTTCATATTGAAAGCTTCATCACTTAGTTCTAGCCGTATCCTCGGAGGATAGCAAGGTGATTGTCGTTCTGGTCGTTTCTCCGTCGCGTGACAAGTAGAGACGCGGTGCTTTCAGCGTTGGATCGTTCAAGGGCTTGGAGTGGAATAGATTCGTAGAGATCAAGCAAAGCTTGGGGAATAGCTCAAGAGAAGGTTATCCATTTAATCAACGGACTACGAGGGTATGTTTCTCGTATCTCTTGTATGTCGTTTTTGATATTCGTATATACGTAGCTCGATCGATCCTCATAGGGATTCGGATCGAATTAATTTTTGTTTTACCGCTTCCACTGAGCCTTCATTTTAGGCACCGAATCCCAACATATCTAACATATTCCAACAACAATCCAAGCTTACATGAAGAAATCGGAAGGAAAACCCAAAAATCCGAAATTCTAGATCCAAGAGATTATTACCTTGATTTGATGTGATGGGGATGATGAAATGATGATTAATCCGAATGATAAGCTTGAAGATGATGATTTATGGATTCAGCTCGAAGAAGACTCTCCAAATTGCTCGAAATCGCCCAAAACTGCCGAAGGAATGAAGTGATATGATGAAATGACGAAATGGACCGCACTGTCCAATATATAGCAAATCCCAGTTAGCGTGTGCTATCTTCTATGCGTAGCGTGCGCTAACGGGTGTACTGGGTAGTCCAGTACCCTCTGTTCGCAACGGTCGCGTGCGCTATGTACCTTTTGTAGCGTGCGCTACAACCGTATACTTAGCGTGTGCTAACTCAAAATGTTAGCGTGCGCTAACGATTTATCTGATGCCCAATACTAAAGTTCAAAACCTCCTGTTCTCTAATCTGATCGCGGTAGCGCGCACTACACATAATATACAACGTGTGCTACTGACACCTATTAGCGTATGCTAATAACTACTCGTAGCGTGCGCTAGGAATTATTCCAACTCAGTCCAGTAGCTACTGGACTCTGCCTGATCTGTCCTTAGCGCGCGCAACCTAGACTGCATAGCGTGCGCTACTCCTACCTACTAGCGCGCGCTACTTATCATTCGTAGCGTGCGCTACTTATAACCCAACTGCATTTCAGTGCCTTCTGGACTGCCTGCATTGAACTACATTAGCGTGCGCTAGTGTTGGGAGGTAGCGTGCGCGACCTGAACTCAATTAGCGCGCGCTAAAGAGAGTTTATAGCGTGTGTTACTCCTCACACACAACCCACTATGAATGTGACAATGATGATAAACACGGCACGATTATCCAACTAGATTGTTGATGAATGACGATACAATTACTCTGAACGGTGAATATTATGAATGAATATGAACGATGAATGATCATTAATGAGTGAAATTTACTGAGTGACAATTACTGAACGGTAAATACTGAATGAAAATGACTGAATTACAACCGAGTATTACAAAAAATGAGGTAGTTCAGTTTGTGGCTAAGTATTTGACTTGTCAGCAAGTCAAAATCAAGCATTAGCGGCCAATCGGGTTGTTAAAACCACTTCCCATCCTGGAATGGAAGTGACAAGATATCTCTATGGATTTTGTCACGAATTTGCCGAAGACGAAGACCAGAATGAATATGGTATGGGCGATCATGGACCGACTCACTAAGTTGGCACATTTTCTGGGCATCAAGGACACTTGGGGTCCAGAAAAATTGGCTCGTATTTTTATCGCACAGATCATGAGACTTCATGGTACGCCGAAGGCTATTATTTTGGAGAGAGATGGCCGGTTTGTATCGCCTTTTTGGCAGGCGGTACATAAGGAATTGGGTACACATTTGCTTTTGAGAACATCTTTCCATCCTCAGACCGATGGGCAGTTCGAGCGTACCATTCAGATGTTCGAGGATATGTTATGCGCGTGTGCCTTAGACTGGAGTAGTGATTGGGAGGAGAATCTGGACTTGATAGAGTTTACTTATAATAATAGTTGGCACGCGTCGATTAAGATGGCACCGTATGAGGCGCTTTATGGCCGACGATGTCGATCACCGATATGTTGGGACGATCCGTCCGATTTAGTTGGCACCAAGCCGAATCTTGTATTGGAGACAAGGAAGAAAGTTGAGTTAATTCGAGAGAGGATGTTGGCGGCTCAGAGTCGACAAAAGTCTTATGAGGATGTTAGGCGTCGACCTTTGGATTTTGAGGTAGAGGATCATGTTTTGTTGAGAGTGTCTTCGTCAAAGGGAGTTTTTCGTTTTGAGAAAACGGGGAAGCTCAGTCCAAGGTATATTGGACCTTTCGAGATATTAGAGAGAGTTGGCGAGTTAGCTTACCGTTTGGCATTACCTCTATCGTTGAGTCATATGCATAGTGTATTTCACATCTCTCAGTTGAGGAAGTATATTCATGACCCGACTCATGTTATTGACTTCAGGGACCTGGATATTGAGAAGAACGTCACATTCGAGGAGATGCCAGTGAGGAATTTGGAACGTCAGGACAAACAATTAAGGCACAAAACCATCTCCCTGGTTAAAATGCAATGGTCGGGGCACGGAGTAGAAGAAGCAACGTGGGAATTGGAGGAGGATATGCGTGCGAGACACCCCGAGATTTTTGATTCTTAAGTTTCGGGACGAAACTTCTTTTTAGAGGGGGAGAATGTAATATCCGTACTTTTCCATTTTTAGCAGTTTCCATGTTTGGTGTATGTCTATTTTTATGGACTCGCTTGTAACCGTTTCGACGTTTTGAATCTTCTTTGTTTTTGTATTTTTTCCATTTGGATGAGTTTCATAGATGTTTTTACGTAATTCTATTTTATGTTATGTCTTTCCGTATGTACGTTCGATTCTCGTACCAACGGTTAACTTTGAAATATTTTGTTGGAGAAATATGTTTTGTGCTTGTGCACCGTAATATTCCGGAATATAAATGTTTTCTAAAATGATTTTTGGTGCATATTTCATCTGATTAGATTGGTAGTTCAAATGAATTGTACTTGCACTAGCAGTTGTTGCTAACCCCTTAAATGGGGGAAATACTTTTGTATTTCAGGTACATGTTATGAAGGCTAACGAGCATGCGGGCCGTACGAGGATGATGGGCAAGAGTGATTCTGTTCAGTGGTTGTCCATTTGGTGTCTTGTCTTTTAAATTTATTTATTATCTCATTTGCTTAAGTACTCGAGTACTCCCTTCTTTGGATTTATTATTGTCATGTACCCGTTTTGGGGTGGATTTGATATTGAATGGCACTGTTGAGTTCAGTCTTTTGTCCTGAATTATGGATTCATGTATGTTGATGATGTTTGTCTTTCGTCGAATATCGGTTTGGTATGTTAGCTTGGTGGATTCCAAAGTGTGGGGTTCACGGCGCTGTAATATGCCCCGAATGTCTTGGGGGTGTTACAATATGTCGGGTGGTATTTTATAATATCATCGAATAATTGTTGGTAAGAATGTGGCGGTGGCCAACGTTATATTCTCCGATAAATTATTCAATGAAAATTAGAAATATTATCCGGACTAAATATGAGCTTGTGAATTTATCTGGACCTATAGTGTTGTTACCCAAAATATTATCCGGAGATGATATTGCTGGAATAATCGAGTAACAAACAAATGCGAGAACACTTCCGTGGGAAAATAAATAACACAAGATTTGCCGGGGTTGTTAATCCCGGGCTTGAATGCTCTCGCGAGATGTTATTAATATGTATACTGTGGAGTACAAATATCAATGTTAGAACACTATTACAATGAGTGTAATGATTCTAGTTATCTTAGCTATAGAGCGTGAAGATTGCCGGAAGAACCAGATATGAAGCTCTGTGAGTTCTTGCTTTTGATGTTCAGTGTATGATAATGTATCTCTCTCTTTCTGTATGTATTTCACTGTACTCACGATGATGCTAGGCCACTGTTGTAAGCCTCCTATTTATAGGAGACAAGGTTGCTGGGTCCTCTCCGGCGATCGCGGGCGACCACCGTTTTCTATATTAGAATAAGGTGGGCGATCGTCCCGTCACGTGGGGCTGTTCCCTTAAAGTTCGAGGATGCCGCTGCAACACAGTGCGAGCCAATGGGAAGCCCGCACGCGTCCCGAGTCAGCCAGACGGGAGGACCCACTTTGTACCTTTTCGCGGGCCTCGCTGTAGGTGAGGTAGGTGATCGGGTCGGGGTCAAAGGCCTTATCTTGCGGCGCCTTTTGTGGATCTCGCATGTGGGTCTCCGTCCAAGATTCGGCCTTCGACGACTTTGACGGATGTCGATTCATACGTGGCACGAGACGATCGCCTATGGTCGGACATCATAGACGATCGCGTATACCAAAAGACGATCGCCGTGGTGCCGACCGGGTGTTTGCCAGCCAGATGTATTCTATGGTTGGCTCTCGACCATTATGCCGATCGCCATCGAGGCGTATTAATCGCCGCATAACAACCGCCGCCACCGCTTCGATATTGAAAACACGGTGAGGTGGCATCATGGCGATCGCCATGTTTAGACAATTGGCTCATTTGTTTATGACAAGGACGATCGTCAGGACGATCTGATTTCAAATTTGGACGATCTCCTTTTGCGCTGGAACCAGCGGGAAATGAAGGCGGGCTCTCGAAACGTTGCAAGGACACGCGTATTGCTACTATTGGGGGAGTCCGACGGTTTTGTCAGACTTGTAGCCTGGTGTGCCCTCGAAAAGACACGTACGCGGGTTTCCAGGGCTGCATTTAATGTGTACCCCCGACGGTTGCACTCCAGCCCTCGGGATTTCGCCTATTTGCACAGAGACCCCTGCTCCCGCCTATAAAAGGGGCTAGGGCTACTTCATTTCCACTCTTCACGCACCCTTGCTTTTTAGTCGAGACTCTGTAGAATTTTTTCGAAGATCCTTCTGCCGATCGTCCTTCTTTTTAGGTAAGAACTCAAATCTTCTCTCCCCCTTTACTTTTAAGAACATGTCTGGAGGATCTAAAAAATTCGAGGCCGGTAGCTCCTCCGCCGCCGCGGCTTCACCTGACTGGGAGGAAATTCTCGTGGGTCTTCATATGGAAACGGCCGTCGAGGCCATTCGTGCGGGGATTGCACCCACGGAAATTGAAGAGCTCTTCAATGAGGCCGAAGTGGCGAGATCGGGCCGTGGCGGCGAGCTGGGGCTCACGGGATGAAGATGAAATGGTACGGCTGTCTTGGGAAAAGAATAGCGTATTCGGCCCAACCTATTTAGATTTTGCTAGACTTATGGAGGGGATCGCCGGACCATATCCTGAATTTGATTTCGAAGCGTATTCCGCCGCTAACCCCTATGAGCACGTGAAGCGGACGTCATTCCAGCCCGCGGACCATTCCTTATGGACCCTTGGATAGATCCGGAGTTCGGCGACCAGGAAAGATTTGCTTCGTTGGAGGGAGAAATTCCACATTCCTTCTGATGTTTCATTGCACGTGCCCCCGGAGAACGAACGTGTCGACCAGCCTCCCGAGGGTATGGTCGCTGTCAATGAAATGATCCCGGCAGCCAAATTGCGGTTTCCCTTGCCGTTCTCCATGTCGAATTTGTTGATCGCCTGGAATGTGGCGCCGCTCCAGTTGACGTCGAACGCCTGGCTGCAGATTATCAGTACCTTGACTTTATTCGGCGATCATCGGCTGTTTCGCCTGCCTCCGCTACTGAAATGAACTATCTTTTCAAGCTGACTGCACAGAAGGGATCGGTCGGAGGCCACCATATCCAGGGTCGCATGGGTAGGGTGGTCCTTGGGGTGCCGAACAAGGTTCGCGGCGACCTGGCAAAGTGGTGCTGGGTCGGCGGAGCATGGAGGTCGGCATCGAGCGATAATCTGGAGGAAGAGTTGGATATCCCCACCAATTTTCGAGAGAGGAATCCTAGTAAGGTTTTCAACTCTCCCTTTATTTGGATACACCTTGAACTGATCTAATTTGGTTTTCTTTGCAGATCCCTTGTTCCAAATGATCGGTGATCTCCCCTATGATTTCTTGATCGTCTGCGAGTGGATTCGCGCCTGCTGCCGAACTCCTACATCGACGTTCACTCAATCATCCACGAGCTTCATCGGTATGGAGCTCGACTGTTTCGCTAACCTCGCCACCTGAAGGCCCCGGGCATGAATTTTTACTTCCTCTTTCCTCCATGATGATCGTCTGATTGAAGTAGATGTCTTACTTGTCTGAATTTCTCCTTTGACAGAGATCTATTTTCCCCGCTACGCCGAGCCACCGAGAGAGATCGTGATGTCAAACCCCGGACTCTTGGGTCGTCTTCATCAGGGGAAGAAGATGGGTCGTGCCCCTGTGACGATGTCTCACCCCGTCCCTGCGGTGAGGCCTACTATGGTGCCGGTCGCCGAGCTGGAAGTACCGGAGGAAGAACAACTCCAGCGCAACCGCAAGAGGCGGAGGCCGGAGGGGTCCCTGCTGACTGCTGAGGCGGACGTATCTATTTTGGAGCCGCCGGTTGCCGCTCCGCCTATCTCTGTTGTTCCGATGGTAGAGGTGTCTGGCTCCGGGCCCTTGGCCAGCTTCTTGAAAACTGCGGCGATCGCCGAAGCTGAAACTCCTTGGGGCAAGCCCTTTTTCGGCCGTGACCCCTACTTGGTCAACAGGTAAGACCGGTTGGATCTTTCCGAGTTAGGCAATTCGTGTAATGCATATACTAACTCCTTTGTTTCTTTTTGTTTGTGTTGTAGGGTCCGTTTTGCTGATCCGGACGTCTTCCAATGGTGCTGGATTTTCTGGCGAGCAAGCCTCCGCGCCAGTCCCTCGATGTTCCCTCTTATGTTTCCAAGGCCATCACCTCTCTTCCTAAGGCTTGGACGACCGATCTCGACGCGATTGCTCGTCGGCGATCTGGAGATGCCATGCAGGCGACGTTCGCCCTGACTCTCCAGGCGGCGGCGATGGCCGCCTAAGCCGTTAAGGATTATGAGGGGTGATCCTCTAATGCTCGCCTCCATCAAGATCTTGAGGCCGCTCGGAGCAAGAACGTTGACTTCGCTAACGGGATCCAGGCCATGGAGAAGGAAAATCTGGAGACGGACAAGCGGGCCAAGCAGGATCTTGACCGGATGAAGAGGAGCTTGACCGGTCTCGGGGGGTGGCAGATCGATTCCGCGATCAGGTGACATAGGCTCGCCGGATGCACGCGGCCTCGCAGGAGGAGGCGACTGGCTTGAAGGCGACAGTGGATCGGCTCAACAGCGAGCTGGAGAAAGAAAAGGGAGAGCTGGAGAAAGCAAAGGGAGAACTGGCCACCAAGGTGGCCGAGCTAACGGATGCTGAGAAGACGACTTCGGATTTGAAAGGGCAGATAAAGGCGATCGAGACCGATCCCTACCTTAATATGGCACTCGTCGGCGAGTTTGCCTACTATATGGCCTACGTCGACGCTGTCCGAGCCGCCAAGAAGGTAGGGATCGAGGTCGGTCCTATGATGGAGATCTTCAAGGCCTACGTACTCGAGCACCCTTTGCATCTGGAATTTTCCCTGCCGATCCTCGACCTCACCGACTTGGGGATCGACTTGAGTTGGTATCCTTTTCCGAATAAACTTATTTATCCTGAAGCCGATGAGGGACCGCGTGCCGATCCGCCACCTGGGGGCGAAGACCAGCCGGGGGGAGCCTGAGTGATTTTTATCTTCCTTCGCTTTGTAATTTTCTGCTTTTTCTTCTACTGCCTTTGGGCTTGTATTTGTACGAACTTCTTGATTTGAATAAAATACTCCTTTTTCGCATCTGATTCTTTACATGTACGATCGCCTTTGATGTTTGCATGTGAATTTATACAAGTGTGTATATAATTGCTTCTGATGCCTTGCTCGCCTGATCGATTGTTTGAATGTTGAGTGTATTGACATGCTTGGAAATTCTTACTTGTAAATATTGTCGAACAAAACCGATCATCCTGTGTGTGTTTGAACGAAGCCGATCGGGTACGGTCCCTTCCTTCCAATCGCGTTTAGGACTAGCTCCACTTCTTTGCCCCTTGTTTTTGTTTACTTATTGTAAGTAAGGGAACAAAAATAGTATGTTTGGTGAGCTATCTTCAGTTTTGCCAACTCTGAGGAACCCTGAACGGTCGCGGAGTTCGATGGACCGACCTCTGTAGCCGTGTCTTTATGTACGAGGGACTGTCCTGCGACTCACTTTTTTGTTAGGGTCCACCGTTAGGCTGCGCCTGCCTTGTATTTAAACGAAAGACGAGCGGTCTTGGTCTGGAGGAGTCTTTGCATGGGGTGTCATCGGTTTATTCGACTCTATGTCCGTGGCTTGTTAGCACTTTTCTACCTCGGGTCGGCATGTTAGATGGCGACCCTCGACGGTATACGTTGTGATGGGGTATGGACGCGCCGCCTTGTCCGAGTACATCATGTTAGATGATGTACTTTGAGGGCGCGCGAACGTGTCCACATATTAGTTTGGAGGGTCCTTCGGCTACGCCCGCCTCGTATTTAAATGAAGGGAGAGCGATCGCAGCCCAAAGGAACCTTGCATGGACGAAGCTGTGGGTTCCATCGACCTTCAGGCCCACGACTGCACTATTACTACCTCGGATCGCCAAGTTGACTGACGACCCTCGATGGTATACGTTGTGCTTGGAGGGACGATCGCTTGCATAGGTCTGTCAGGTTTAGACGATGACCTCTCGTAGGGCGAGCGAGCCGTCCTATTTTCAGCTGTTTGTTTTTGTTGAGGTGAATCATATAGATGGGATGGGAAAATCTCATTATACTTCTTTGTACATTGGGTAATCAAATCGAATACAGAGTTTTCACAGTAGTATTTCTTCAAATGTATGGCGTTCGAGGGATATTGGTCCGGAGTGCCGTCAGGGTGTTCAAGTTTGTAGGCTCCCCTAGTTAGCCACCTAGATATCCTGAAAGGGCCTTCCCAATTCGGGCCAAAGACACCTGTGTGGGTCTGGACCTTTTTGAGGACGAGATCGCCCACTTGGAACCGTCTTTCCTTGACCTTCGAATTAAAGAACTTCTCGAATCTCCTTTTATGGAGTGTGTTCCTCATTTCGAGGTCACCGTCGTTCTTCGAGCATGTCAAGGTCGATCCGCCGGCCATCATTGATCGCCGTCATCTCTTGTTCGGTTCGGTGGCCGAGGACGGCGATCTCTCGAGGATCACCGCTTCGCTCGAAGGCGAGGGCGAATGGGGTTTCGCCGGCCAATTTCGGGTCGCTGCTCGATAAGACCACAAAACGTCTGGGAGCTCGTTCGCCCATCGTCCTTGCCTGGATTCGAGTCGTGCTTTAATCGTGTGTTTGAGGATTTTGTTTATGGCCTCTACCTGCCCGTTCGTCTGAGGGTGGTAGGGGGCCGAGAATAACTTCTTGATTCCCCACTTCTCGCAGAATTGCATGACTTATAAGGCGTCGAACTGCTTTCCGTTGTCGGAGATTATTGTCTGGGGCAGGCCGAATCGGCATATGATAGTCTTCCAAATGAACTTAATTACTTGTTCTTGGCCGATCTTGTTGAGTGGTTCGGCCTCAGCCCATTTAGTGAAATAATCGACCCCTACGATGGCAAACTTACAGCCCCCTGGCGCCGTCGGCAAGGGACCTATGAGGTCGATGCCCCATTGGGTGAATGGCCATGGGCTGTACATTGAGGTGAGCTGCTCGGGGGAGAGCTTGATGTTTGGGCCCATCACTTGACACCTGTGACACGATCTGGCATAGGCGATCGCGTCTTTTTGTAGTGTACTCCAGAAAAAACCTTGCCTGGTTGTTTTGTGGATGAGAGCTCGTCCGTCAGCATGGTTTCCACAGATCCCGTCATGGATCTCGGCTAAAACGAGCTGGCCTTCCTCCGGCGTAATGCACTTGAGGAGGGGAAGGCTGAAAGCTCGCTTTTAAAGCCGATCATCCAGTAGGGTGTATTGGGTTGCATGGAGTTGGAGCTGGCGAGCTTTGATACGATCGTCGGGGACCATCCCGTCCTTTAAGTATTTAATGAAAGGAGTCATCCAGAACTCCTCGGCGATGGTGACCGTGGTAATCAGGTTTCTGTCGATCGCTGGTTTCTACGATTTTGTGATTTGGATGTTAGAGAAATCGGCTGCCCCATCTAACGACGCTAGCTTGGATAGGGCATCGGCCTGGGAATTGTGCTCTCTCGGTACTTGTTCGATTAACACTTCCTCAAATTTCGTGCACATTTCGGCGACCAATTCTTGGTATTTGACCATCTGTTCGCCGCGCGCCTCATATTCTCCCTTGACTTGGTTCACGACCAAGAGGGAGTCCATGAAGATATGGAGGCGACGAACATCTAGGGCGAGGGCTAGATCGAGCCCGCCTACCAAGGCTTCGTACTCGGCTTCATTGCTGGTCGCCCGAAACCCGAAATGCACAGCATTTGTGAAACTTTTCCCATCGGGGCTGATGAGGACAATCCCTGCCCCTGCTCGCGAATTGGTCGCCGAGCCATCCACGTATAGCTTCCAGGCAGGGCGGCCGATCTTGGTCGCCGAGCCATCCACGAAGTCTGCCAGAGCTTGTCCTTTGATCGCTGTGCGAGGGGCGTACGTGATACCGTATTGGGCGATCTCCAGTGACCACTTGAGGAGTCGCCCGTTAGTGTCTGGCCGGTGTAGAACTTGCCTTAGAGGGAGAATCGTCAGAACCTCCACTTGATGTTCGAAGAAGTAAGCCCTCAGCTTGCGAACACTCATGACTAGAGCGTAGGCGATCTTCTCCAAAGGTGTATAATGTGTTTCCGCGTCATGGAGCGCTTGACTAACGAAATAGATCGGCAAGTGGGCTTGCCCCTCTGCTCGCACTAAGACGACACTCAGCGCGACCTCCGAGGCTGCCAGGTAAAGGAATAGCTTTTCGCCAGGGATCGGCTTTGCTAAGATCTGGGGGTTATAAAGATACTCCTTTATTTTGGCGAATGCTATTTGACTCTTCTTCGTCCATGCGAACTTCTTGTTCTTTATGGTCACGAAGAAAGGCTTGATTTTATCACCGAGCTGAGATATGAAACGATTGAGGGCGGCTAGACAACCTGTGAGGCGTTGCACCTGCTTGACATTCCGTGGCTCCTGCATGTCGAGGATCGCCTGAATCTTGGTGGGGTTCGCCTTGATCCCCCTTTAGCTCACGATGTGCCCCAGGAATTTTCCGGAGCTCACCCCGAAGTTGCATTTCTTGGGGTTCAGTTTCATGTTGAACTTCTCGAGAATGGTGAACGTCTCGGCAAGGTCATTGAGGTGGTCTTCCTTCTTGAGGCTTTTGACCACGATGTCATCAATGTAGACCTCCATGGTCTTGCCGATCTGATTGGCGAGCATTCCGTTGACTAGACGCGGTAGGTTGCCCCCGCATTCTTCAAGCTGAACGGCATTCGGACCCAAAAGTATATGTCTTTTTCCGTGTGGAAAGATGTATGCTTTATGTCTTTCTCCGCCATTGGGATTTGATGTTATCCGGCGAAGGCATCCATGAACGACATCATTTCGCAACATGCTGTACTATCGACCAAGTGATTAATATGAGGCATCGGAAAGTGGTCTTTTGGACATGCCGCATTGAGGTCGGTGAAGTCGATGCATAACCTCCAGGAGCTGTTCGGCTTTTTGACGAGCACCGCGTTGGTGACCCACTGAGGTTCGTATGTAGCTACTCCGATTAGTTTGTTATCGAGCAGCTTTCTGACTTCTATGTCGAGTGCTACGTTGAGTTTCGTAGCCTGCTCGCTATCATTTTGAATCGTAGTTGGTGCGTTTGCATGATGGAGTATTTCTCAGGACCGAATTTCCTATGTTTCAGGTGAACAGGCTTCCTTGTCGGGTCGATATTTAGATAGTGGCATGCGTGTTCAGGACTTATGCCAACCATATCTTGATGCGACCAGGCAATAACTCCGATGTTCTTACATAGTAAGTTGATCAGATCCTCCTTGAACTCAAAACCAACGCTTGCGCCGATCTGTACTTCCCGTCCTGGACGAGCCAGATCTATCGTTATACTCTCCAACTCTTCAATGGGGACGGTCGCCTCTCGTTTGGAACGATTTTCGGACTCGATCCTTGGATCGATGTCGAGACTTGGCTCGAAACCGATCCTTGGCTCGATGTCGTCCATTAATCAATGTGAGATGGCATCCTCTGAGTCGGGTTAGTACGATGTGCTTGGCTCGTCGATCTCCATGGCTTGATTGTCGATCATTTCAATGTTACACACAGCATGGGAAGTATTGAAAGAAGTTACGACATAGGAGTAATTCAAACATTTCTTTGCCATTAGCTGATCTCCTTTTACAGTACCGACCGTCCCATCGGTAGTGGGGAATTTGATACAGTAAAAGAAAGAAGAGGCGACCGCCTCGAAGGTTTATAGAAATGGACGACCTAGGAACCCATTATAGATGCTGGGCCTATCTATGATTACAAAATTTAGGTTCCTAGTAATCCTAATCTTGGGATCGTAGTAACATGTTAGCTCGACATAGAGCTTGATCCTTCCGTAGGCTTGGACTGTGCTGTCGCCGAATCCTTGAAGCACGGTGTAGAACGGCTTGATGAACTTGGTCAGGTTACCGAGCTGGTCAAGAGCAGATTTGAATATGATATTGCAGAAGCTCCCATTGTCAACCAGCACGCGATCGACCATTTTCCCAAGGATACATGCAGAGATCACCAATGCATCCTCTTTGGGGCACTGCACTCCCTCCCTATCCTTGTTGGAGAAAGTGATGAGCGCGTCTTTGGAGATGGTCGGCTCTGGGGGTACCACGACATGGACCCCGGCGAACGCCCTCAGTTCGGCCTTTCGCTTTCTATTCGACATGGTGGAAACCAGGGAGAGGCCCCCGAGGTTTCCACCTCCCGCCTGAAGCATATTGATCCGGCCGCCAGGGTTGATCGGAGGGATCGATTCATCAGAGTACTCCGGCTCATTCTGCTAAATCCTTGCGACCGGATTGGGAGGGATTCCATCATTTTGTCGGCGCTCGCGCCCTCCGGTCCTCTCTGTCCGAGGTTCTGGCTTGGTGTCCAAGTTGTCCAATTTGCCTTCCTCAAACAGTCGCCAGAGTTGTCTGAGGAGGTCGCGGCCCTGGCTGGTGTTGTGGCCGGGACTCTTGTGGTAGGCACAAAATTTGCTGCGGTTTAGATGACCGTGGTCCCTTATCGGATTTGGTTTGTTAAGCCACTCGCGCCCCTTGATGGCATTAAAGATGTGGGCCCGAGATAAGTTGAGGTTGCGAAGGAGGTGAACCTCCACATCCTCGAAGGCTTTGAACTCACCAGGCGGCTTTGCGACCGCCTTTCTGGGCTTGGCGACTGCCTTCTTCTGGACGTGGGATGGCGCCTTCCCTTCTCCGGCGGATCCCTTGCCTAAGCGGAGGGTGAGCATCCTCTGCCTGGCTAGGAAATCAGCGGCCCTGACGCGGAAGATCGACTACGTCGGGGGGATGTCTTTTGTGAGGTGCCTGAACATGGGCGAATGGCCGTAGAATCCCCCTAGGACTGAGTAGAGAGCGAGCTCATCGCTAATGGGCTCAACGGTGAGGACTATTTCGTCCACCCGGTCGATGTAATCTTCATCGGGCTCGTCCTTCCCCTGCCTGATTTTCATCATACGGTGGGGGCCTTCTGGCCGAGCAACTTTGGCGGCGAAGTACGACGTGAAGTCGTTCGCCAGCTTCTCAAAGCAATTGATTGAGCGATGTAATATCCGGATTTATTACTGTGTATTTTACCTGTATTCGAACCCTGTATTATTCGGAATTATAATCTTGATGATTGGAGTATGATATTTCTTGCATTGGCATCCTTGTACTTGAGTATTGCAACATACAAATTTTCTCATGCAAACTCTAAGAATGTAGCTTAACGCGCGCTATCGAGCTACTACTAGCGCATGGTAGTTATGTAGGAGTTGCGTGCGCTAAGCACTCAATTATTGAGCGGGACGGCTAGCACATGCGCCAACCGGGACATGGGTCCGGATAAGATTCCCACGGACGAACCTGGACAGTTTTGAAGTCAACTCTTATTAGCGTGCGCTAAGGAATGCTTAGTAGCGTGCGCTAATTAGCTAAAGTGCAGAATATTATAAATGAGACAACAACCCGTTTTGGCTTACATTTCATTCGTCCATTTTTCATTCTTGAAAGGCCAGAGAGCTATAATAATCCTTCTACACACTTAGAACACATCTTATTGATCCTTGTATATTGGTTATCACTTGTGAGTGATCATTGAAGTGGAATAGCACCTTGGAGTGGCATACAACCAACCGGAGTCGGATTCTACCTTACGGTTCAGTGATTTTCGTCATATTAAGGTATGTTCAACCTATCTCCAGACTTAGAGTTGGATTCTAAAGAATTAGATGATCATGTTAACAAGATATTGATTTTCACTAGTGAATTATTCAACATGCATCATGTTTGGAATATAGAGATGGTTATGCCTCAAGTACCTTGATTATGAACACCATGATTCGAATCTTATTACAATGAACAAGTAGAGGAAGCTTCCATCATTCGTAATCCAAATCTAGTAGATGACTTCATAGCAATCATGGACTTGACTTAAACATCATTATTGTTAGATGAATCTAAAGGATTGATCATGGAAGGATTTATCTAGTATAGATGGAATGTTAAACAATTACAGTATGATAATTTTGATTGATATTAAGGTGTCGATATCAACCGTTAAGCCTTTCGAATTGTCGTATGAAGATTGTAGTCGAAATGGAAGATGGTTTCATAATAGTATACATATCTTTGAACCCGAAGTTGTTGTTATCCGTTAGATCATTCATAGCCGTATGTCCATTGTATTGCGTTTGATCGAGGCTGAGGAGCTCGTAGATAAAGGCAATGTGTTCGGCAGCAGCTTCGTGGTATCGGTATCGAGGCAAGTTATTACTTGCTCAGTTATAATATTTAATGAATGGTTTCAGTTTCATTTCGTTTATAATGCATATAGCGATGATTATTATTGTGAACTCTGGATATTCGGATCGCATATCGTTCTTTCGATTCTGGGAGGTAAATCATAATGTATATGCTTTATCTCAGTTATTGGTAACTTCGAGTATCGAGGTTACATTATAATAAAGACGAAGATATGAGTATCTATAGTTCATTGTATGTTTGGATCGCCGAGCATTGAGGATAATCGTCGGTGATGATTGGACATCGAGGTTGCTCCCGAAGGACTCGGGGCAAGTATTCCATATTGATTATGGTTTAGTGTTATTTATTTTGGTCTCGTACATTTTCTTTCATGTTGTTGAACATGAAGTAGTCCTAGTATATTGTCATGTTGTCGTGCATGTTATGTTGTTCATGTGGATGAACGTGTTGATTTGCATATGTGTATGCATATTGTGTTGTTTTTGTTGTGTAAATAATCCGATGGGATTATGAGGATCTATGCTGAGGGCGCTGGATCGAATGTCCACCATGCGTTGGTTCGACGGGATCATCATGGGGATCTATCCGAGGGCGCCGGATCGCTGGGATGTGTTTTCCACCATGCGTTGGTTCGACGGGATCATCATGGGGATCTATGCTGAGGGCGCTGGATCGTTGGATTACCAGTATTGTGTTGATGGAATCTGGTGAATTCGCATCATTGATTTTATCATGTGTTGTTGTTCACATGTGTATTGTTAGTTATCCACCTTATGTTGATCTGATAGGATCAACAAAGGGATCTATGCTGAGGGCGCTGGATCGTCGGATTTCCATTGAGTATACATGATTGTTATTGTTGTGATCATATTGACGTGGTCATATGAGTATGTATTTGTAGGTCTTGTGTTAGGACCTTGTCCGTATTGCATTGATCTGATCTCGGATTAGACTGGTATGATTGTCGTGGCACTTCATATCTCGAGGTATGTTCCGTATTTCCTTGGTACTTGTCTTTGGTGGACAATCGGTTATCGTCTTGGGATTTGATGATATTATTCGATGGATCGTATTGGTCAGAAATGGTAGATTTCCGTATCGTGAGTTGGTTATGATAGTTTGAGGATCTTGAGTATTGTTTAAGGTACAATACAGATATTATGTTCGAGTTTATTGGTTAATCGAGTACATGATGTGAAATGTGATAATGGCTACTCTGATGAGAATCACTTGAGTAAGCAAAGTTATGGCGGTAAGATTACATTGGTCGTATTCTTATGTTGTATTCTCATTGGTATGTTATTATTAATGTGATGTGACAGTTATCATTGTTGGATATTATGGCTGACCCCGTCGTGGGATTTCTTTTAGGTTCTCGGAGTATCGAGCTTGTAGCGGTCATGAAGAGATGAGCTTCCCGGAGGATACTGGCTAGGACATGTTGTGTGCATTGAGTTTCTTGATTGGTTCTTGTATTCCGCTGCTAGAGTATCTTTTTGGTTGGCCTTTTTCCGCTGCGTGAGTATTTTGAAATGCTCTTTTGGTATCTAGTAACTGAGGTTACTTTGGGAATCGTTTTCTAAACTTTTGAGTGTCGGCTGTTTGGCCTTGCGTTTTCAAATGAGTTTTTGCGACGGTTTTTGATAAATGGATTTTTATAAGTCTTTGTGAATTTTAAAGATAGTACCGTCGTTGGCCTCTCGGGCATTTGTAAATGTTTGTGAAAATTTCTTTTTAGCCTTGTGGGTTCCATCTCGGGGCCCACGGCGCTGTAATATTTCCGGTTAAATGCGGGGTGTTACGAATATGGTATCGGAGCTTAGGTTGAGAAAACCTAGGCATTTGGGTCGAGTTGGGTCGTGTTTTTGTCGCGTCATTCGAGTTGTCGATTGACAAATATTAGAGCCGTGAGTCTTTGTTGTTCACTCAGGCTTGTGCGTTATCGGATTTGCCAGTATCGTACTGGGCTTGTTATAACTTTTCCAAATGGTGTTTACGTGATATATTGTGTTCTTGAGTTGCACTGAGTTTGCAAAACGTGAGTTTTGAAAATACCTGTGTCGAGTATTTTCTTGAGTCTAGACATGTGCCAGTATCACGGGGAATCGTCGGCTTCACGATCTGTAAGTATTCGGATTTTTGAATTTCATTGAGATTTACTGCCGTTCTAAGTTGATATGTTTTGAGATTCATCAGATATTATGCATTTCAATATAAGGTGACAGAGTTGGGATAGGATTGATGATCTTGAGAAGTTATGATTTTGGAAATCAGTATATCAGCTAGATTTTGGAACGGAATTGTGTAATCGGGAGAAGGACTATGGATTGTTGAGAAGAACATGTAGCATGTTAATTCATTTGAGATACATGAACTGTTTGAGCATTTGAAAATGATACTTTTCAAAATGAATATTATACGGATGTTTTACGGAAAATGATTTTGGGCCGAGACCCAATCGATTTTGAAATGGTTTTATAACTCAGGACTTGAAGTCCGAAAAGGGGTTTTCTACCTTTTAAACTTTTTGTAATGCGGAACGAGTTACGGGCTAAGACCCTAATGCTTCAAACGGCTTTTCTGTTTTCTTAAAACTCCCGAGACTTGTAAAACACTTTACCAATCGTTTACCTATGTTATTTCCGCCTTTCGAGGCTTTGGTTTACTTGTTCAAATTGAACCTCTCGGGAAGTCTTTCGCTGTGTGGATTTGTTTCAATATTTTGTCATATCATATTTAAGGTGATCCAGATGGGTTAATGGTAGCGTTGCAAGTCATGTGTGGAAAAGGAGTTTAGTCGGAATTTATATATTGAGATTTTGGAACTCGATCGTGTGGTTTTCCGATGGAATATCGGTGGATATTGGTGACGAACCGAATTGGTATACGGGAGTATGGATATAGTCGAGCATTTGCATACTTTTCATTTTAAAACTTCAAATCGTGTGGATTCGAAGGAAATCATATCAAATACTTGGCACCATCGAGCCAAGTTAATTTTTCAAAATTGATTTTGTGGTCTTACCAAAATTTATGTTTTGAGTTTTCAAACTCTTGAAAGAATTTTCAAAATTTGTCTTTTGACAAGAATATATGATTTCAAACTGGTTTTGAAAATGTGATTGATATACATACGCATTTAGTGCATAGTGCATATCATATTGATGGTACGATGGAAAAGGAATTCGAACTCCGGTATGTTAGTTTGATTATCCGGTGATGATCGGTTGAGTTATCGATAAGAGAAATATGTTGCGTGTTGTAGATTCATGCACATAATATTATTTTGGAAACTTGGGATTTTGTGAAACCGGAACATATGTGCTATGTGATTCCATTGGTATGGTAGTAGCGATTTTACCTTACCGATTCGAATGATTTCCTTGTAAGCGTAGATTTGGGGATGGTGACCCCATACTTGGTTGTTTTAGATAGTGAGTGGTCGTTTCACTCCGTGTATGATTAGGTATGTTCGTCGGTTTGTGATTGGTTGTTCATATGCCGAGGGTATGTTCGCCATCGGATATGTTTATTGAGATCCACCGTATGTGATCGGTGTGTCGCTTTGAGAATTTTGCTTTTCGTATATCTGCTTCTCGTGGTTCTCGTGTTGATAGTGTTGGAGTTTATCGTGTGAAGGTATTCTCGATTTCCGTTGATCGCTCGTTGGTTGTATTGGAGTTTATCACGTTGATGATATTCTCGATTGTGTTTTGACCTCGGTTGGTCGATTGGAATTTATCATGTCGATGATAAATTCGTTGATTGTTGATCATTGTTGGTGATCATCCGAGCGTTCGATTGTCTATCGATGTTTCGGATTCGTTGCCATTGTATTGAGCGGTTGTTTCACGTATACATCGGATATTATTCGCTTTATCGATTGAGACTTGATTATGTAATCAGGCAGACAGGATTTGATTCGGGCATTGTTTGATCCGAAGATGTTATATTGTGTTGAGAATCAGGGAATTGTGATCGTAAGCGTATTGAGACTGTACCTTGAGAACGATGGCTAGTATCTCCGGATATCGTCGACCTGCGTATTTGTTAGTAGGCGGTTTTGGCTACTCAGAATAATGATGATTGATCAGTTTCGTGATGGTTTTGTGATATTTTGGGTTGAGCAGTATGTTTGTTTGTTTTCTATGACGGATTGCAAGTTTCGAGGACGAAACTTATTTTAAGGGTGTAGAATGTAATATCCTAATTTCTATTATCAGTTGTTTGATATTATTTTATCCGAGTTATATTATGCAGCGTGGAATCATGCATGAGGGATAAAATAAATAAAGGACTGAGATATCAGTATCGGTATAATTGTCGTATTTGGTCGACAGTTACATTTGAGGATATTGTGTATCAGGTTGTCGTACTTTTGATATTGGGTATATCGTATGATGATATTATTGGATTCAGTGTTTGTGTTCAGTGTGTCTTATGTTCGTTTTTGGTATGTCGAGACGTTGGACAAGAACTGCGGAAAATGGCTAAGTATAGCCTTATTAGCGCACGCTAATATTCATGCATAACGCACGCTATCGTGCAGGATTAGCGCACGCTACGTTTATAGGTTAGCGTACGCTAGTGCAGACAGATTGGAAGGAATCTGCGTGTGGACCCGGCTGCTTTCGGCGCACGTTCTGGTAAGTCAACGGTTGTTGTCCTGAAGTCTTAGCGCATGCTAAAATATTAGGCTTAGCGCACGCTAACTATGTATTAGTCAACAAGGAATCTTATCCTTGCCAGATGCTGTCGGAATGTGGGGGCGAGTGGTAGGTGAACATTGTAGTAAGTCAACTTCGGATAGCGCACGCTAAGAGTAAGGACTTGCGTACGCTAGACATGATGATTTACGTACGTTAATGCATGGGCATTACGTACGTAAGGTAGTTTACGAAGCAAGACAGTAGCCTCTGGACTGCGATAGCGCACGCTAACAAAGTCAGTTAGCGCACGCTAAGGCTAGCGCACGCTAAACATAAGGGTTTAGCGCACGCTAGTGGTGCATTCTATATAAAGGGACAAACGGGTGTCATGAAACATTTCGTCCATTTCTTTCCTTTCACCCGATAGAGACAACCTTGGGAGAACATTTGGAGTTCCTAAACACTGAAGGATGATCCTCTTTAACAAGATTAAAGATGGAAATCATGGAGTGAAGCTTTGTTCTTGAAATCATTGGTGATTCTTGGAAATCAATCCTTTCCTTCAAAAAAGGTAATTACTCTTCACTTTGAGATTTAGTTTTGGATTGTATATGATGTTCTTGAGTTGATGATTATCATATAAACAAGTTGATGAGCATGACAACGAGTTGGATTACCGTTCTAAGATAGTGTTGTTATCAATATATGAGTATTGTTATGTTTCGTATGGTTTTGGATGGAATTCAAGATATATGTTGATGTAATTCCCTTCTTCAATTCGGATTTTTGATGTTTTGTCGTTGGTTACTTCGTATGGTAACGATTATGGTGATGCTACTGTGATTCTTGAAGTTATATGAATCGTATGTCGAAGAACATGATGAATAAGGATTTTTAGATGTTAGAACACATCGGATTTTATCATTTTATGGATCATGAACGTGAATTTGGATAATTCGTGTTCTTGAAGAGCTATTAAATTATATGTCATGATTGTTATGAAATCCTTAATCTCGAGATGAGTTGATCATTGTCATGATGGAAGTGTTAGACGATGCTTGAAATGCATGCCACTGCACATTAGCGCACGCTACGCCATCGCCTAGCGCGCGCTAATCGGATCAACTTAGCGCACGCTACGTTAGGTGATTAACGTGCGCTAAGTAAGGCGACGATCGATATTTTTGTGTTTTGATTAGGAATTCGTGATGGTTTGACTTGGTTGGTTCATTGTGTTTATTCGAGGTTGTGTTGAACCGTTGAGTTCGATTGGTTAGTTTTCTCAGTTGTTGACCGTTATCGGATATGTGTTATTTGGTTTCTTCGATAGGTTGAGATTATTGATCGGTGATTATAAACGGATATTGCGGTCATGTTCGAGTATGTCCATTGTATTGCGTTTGATCGAGACTGAGGAGCTCGTAGATAAAGGCAATGTGTTCGGCAGCAGCTTCGTGGTATCGGTATCGAGGCAAGTTATTACTTGCTCAGTTATAATATTTAATGAATGGTTTCAGTTTCATTTCGTTTATAATGCATATAGCGATGATTATTATTGTGAACTCTGGATATTCGGATCGCATATCATTCTTTCGATTCTGGGAGGTAAATCATAATGTATATGCTTTATCTCAGTTATTGGTAACTTCGAGTATCGAGGTTACATTATAATAAAGACGAAGATATGAGTATCTATAGTTCATTATACGTTTGGATCGCCGAGCATTGAGGATAATCTTCGGTGATGATTGGACATCGAGGTTGCTCCCGAAGGACTCGGGGCAAGTATTCCATATTGATTATGGTTTAGTGTTATTTATTTTGGTCTCGTACATTTTCTTTCATGTTGTTGAACATGAAGTAGTCCTAGTATATTGTCATGTTGTCGTGCATGTTATGTTGTTCATGTGGATGAACGTGTTGATTTGCATATGTGTATGCATATTGTGTTGTTTTTGTTGTGTAAATAATCCGATGGGATTATGAGGATCTATGCTGAGGGCGCTGGATCGAATGTCCACCATGCATTGGTTCGATGGGATCATCATGGGGATCTATGCTGAGGGCACTTTGGATCGTTGGGATGTGTTTTCCACCATGCGTTGGTTCGACGGGATCATCATGGGGATCTATGCTGAGGGCGCTGGATCGTTGGATTACCAGTATTGTGTTGATGGAATCTGGTGAATTCGCATCATTGATTTTATCATGTGTTGTTGTTCACATGTGTATTGTTAGTTATCCACCTTATGTTGATCTGATAGGATCAACAAAGGGATCTATGCTGAGGGCGCTGGATCGTCGGATTTCCATTGAGTATACATGATTGTTATTGTTGTGATCATATTGACGTGGTCATATGAGTATGCATTTGTAGGTCTTGTGTTAGGACCTTGTCCGTATTGCATTGATCTGATCTCGGATTAGACTGGTATGATTGTCGTGGCACTTCATATCTCGAGGTATGTTCCGTATTTCCTTGGTACTTGTCTTTGGTGGACAATCGGTTATCGTCTTGGGATTTGATGATATTATTCGATGGATCGTATTGGTCAGAAATGGTAGATTTCCGTATCGTGAGTTGGTTATGATAGTTTGAGGATCTTGAGTATTGTTTAAGGTACAATATAGATATTATGTTCGAGTTTATTGGTTAATCGAGTACATGATGTGAAATGTGATAATGGCTACTCTGATGAGAATCACTTGAGTAAGCAAAGTTATGGCGGTAAGATTACATTGGTCGTATTCTTATGTTGTATTCTCATTGGTATGTTATTATTAATGTGATGTGACAGTTATCATTGTTGGATATTATGGCTGACCCCGTCGTGGGATTTCTTTTAGGTTCTCGGAGTATCGAGCTTGTAGCGGTCGTGAAGAGATGAGCTTCCCGGAGGATACTGGCTAGGACATGTTGTGTGCATTGAGTTTCTTGATTGGTTCTTGTATTCCGCTGCTAGAGTATCTTTTTGGTTGGCCTTTTTCCGCTGCGTGAGTATTTTGAAATGCTCTTTTGGTATCTAGTAATTGAGGTTACTTTGGGAATCGTTTTCTAAACTTTTGAGTGTCGGCTGTTTGGCCTTGCGTTTTCAAATGAGTTTTTGCGACGGTTTTTGATAAATGGATTTTTATAAGTCTTTGTGAATTTTAAAGATAGTACCGTCGTTGGCCTCTCGGGCATTTGTAAATGTTTGTGAAAATTTCTTTTTAGCCTTGTGGGTTCCATCTTGGGGCCCACGGCGCTGTAATATTTCCGGTTAAATCTGGGGGTGTTACACAGAACAGCTGGGATTACCTCCCTGAAATACACATTCGACCCCATCGTCTGAGATGATAGTGACCATACGCTTATGGACACTAATGACGGCATCGTGACGATCCATCCAATCAATACCCAGGATGACGTCGTCTCTCGGTAAGTCTACCACGATTAGGTTTGCCAACCAATCACGGCTATGAAACTGAATCGGATAATTCTTAATCTCATGATTCCCGATAATTCTTCTACCATCGGGTAGACCAATGACATAAGGCTCACAACTAGTAGCACTACCCAGACGTAGTCTCCTCAAACACGACTCGGAAATGAATGAATGCGATGCACCAGTATCAAAAAGGATACACACAGGTTGAGATAGAATTTCGAGTGTACCTGAGATCATTCGGGCTTATGGATCATCAACTTTCTTCATCTCATAAATTCGGGGCTTGCCAGCTCCGGAACCGGATGCTCCCATCTGATAGCTGTGGGCTCCGCCTTTGTTAGCTCCCGTCGTATTAAACGATGCGGACTGAGTAGCCTGATTCGGAACCGCTGACTGTTTCGGGGCCTGAGATGATGCCGGAGTAGGTTTGGAGTCCTTTCGGCAAAAATGGGCCCTATGCCCCGCCATTCCACAGTTATTGCACGTGACGGTTTGCCTCAAGCACTTCTTACTGTAATGACCCTGTTCTCCACAGTTGAAACTGGTAATGGCCGAACTGGCCGCTCGTGACTGAGATTCCGTGGGTCTGGGCGCCATAGGAGGTCGCTCGGTGAAAGTAGAGCTCGCTAGAGGCTTCTTGAAAGTTGCTTGACTGCCTTCAGGCTGATTTCGATTATTAGACTTCTTGCCAGTAGATGAAGGTTGTTGCTTAGCAATCTCTTTAGCAGTAAGCTCATAAGTAAGAGATTTCTCAATGAATTTGGACAGAGTGGTGCAATTGTGATTAAGCAATTGCATCCGCATACGAGGCTTCAACCTCTTGCTGAAATACTTGATCTTGTCCGCCTCGGAGTGAATAATAGACAAGGCGAAAGGGAGAAGCTCCTGAAATTCCTCGGAAATGGCGAGAACATCATCGTCCGCTGAGAGGTCGGGAGTGAGTAATTCCGATAACTTGGCCTCTCTGAGTGGGGCCGGATAATACCTCTCCATCATGAGAGTATTGAATTGATCCCAAGTACATGATCCGTCAGTGGGCTTCAACGATAACCACCACAAATGAGCGCTCTTACCCAGATAGTAAGCCGCAACTGAAACTTTATGCCCTTCGGGGCAATCCACCATAGCAAATAACTTCTCGAAATGCTCAAGCCAATGAGCAATATCCGCCGGCTCAGATGAGCCCTCAAAGGTAGGTGGTCTATGGCGAGAGATGTCGCCAATAATACTGCTCACACCCCTCTCCTGCCCCTGAGGTGGCGGCGGAGGATCCTGTTGATTCTGAGTAGCTGAGTTCTGCATCGTCTGCATGAGACGTGCCATTTGAGTCATTTGGGCCATCATGCCCTGCATAAAAGCGAGTGGGTCAACCCAAGCACCCTCTGAATGAGCTGAGTCCCGGGTACGACTCCCTGACAGTGAATGATCATTTCCAGGAGAATGAGTGGCGGCATCGCTGCTCGATGAATTAGCATTATTCCTCGCATTCGCACGCGTATTCACATGAGTTCTCGGGGTTCGGCCCGCACCGCGGCCTCTTCCCCCGCGTCCTCTGCCAGCTCTTTCCATTCTGAAGTGGGAAAGTCACAAGATGATTATATCTCGTATGAATATCACATTATGATTACGTTATGAAACGATGAAGATGAGCACACGCGCTCAAACACAATGATTACATGAATGATCAACTGAAGTGACGACATTATCTGATGAAATCCTTGAAATGATTATCTTGAACAAGCTAACAAGGTTAATGATACGATCCTCAAGATCAACAACTGAACGGTGAAATGAACTGAGTGATTAATGAGTTAACATGTTCGATATGATCGCAAATGAAAATGAGTAATGAGTGATTCTTATTGCCAGAAATTATACCATGGCATCAGAAATTTTACTGTTCTTTGGTCTGAGGGGCTAGGCTCTTGCACGGGTCACACGTGACGCGAAAGTCCAATGATACTAGTCTGATGAATGATGATTTCAATGAGACATGACTCGGAAGGTAGTATTCAAAACTACTCTCCGATACCAACTCTGTAACACCCCAAACTAGGCAGATATTATAGTGCCGTGGACCCCGACTGGGACCCACCAGGCTAATGAAAATTAATGACTTAAATAATATAATTATAGTACCGAACCACATTATATCATCAAAATACTCGGATGAGGAGTTTCATTTCAACACACACAGGATAAAAAACAGAATACATGCATATTTTATATGAAGATAAAATATACAACACCAGTTAAAATCAGTATTTAAAGTAGAAGTCTGCAGCGGAATACAAATGAAGAAAACATGAAGACTGAAAGGACTGGGGCCCCCCAACTAGTATCACTGGGACTCCTCGCCGTCAATGTTCTCTTCCCGTGCCTTAGCTTTGCCATGACCTGAAAACAACATCCCCCAACGGGGTCAGTTACATAGAACAACAATCCTCAAGAGTTGAACAATATACAACAATCACATGAATGAATTAATGAATTAAGTTGAATGATGAGCATCAATGTACGCCCGAATGAACTGAGTAATAACATAAATAGATGAGTGTCCGGAGTCCCGCATATACACCCGCTATTGGCCTAATTAGTCTCATGGTTCAATGTGTCCGGAGTCCCGCGTATACATATTACCTTGCGCACAGTCCAATATGTTCGGAGTCCCGCATATACACATGACCATGGTGTGCCCGACTAAAATTACACACATGCGCCAACTGGCCATGCAATATAATTCCGGAATATCACCAGAACAAAATAACCAAGGTGAGGAGTAATGAATAGAATCCGATAAGGATCAAGAACGACTCACCGAGATGAAATAATGATACAACGAGTGATAGCTTCAACGAAATGATTTTGGAACCGTCGTTTCTCGTGAGTTACATGATGAGTTGATAATTACAAGTCTCGACATGAATGATATATTTTGAGTGAATTACTCTATGAATGAACAACAACATAAGGAATTGAATATCCTTTTGACCGAGTAAGAATTTACTTACATAATACCGGTGTCGAAATGTCCTTCCTCGAACAATGTCCTAAAACGAGATGTCGGTCGCTCGAACAACCTTGAATGACACAATTACCAATAATCCACTCAATATATGTATCAAGCATGAATTACGATTAACTCAAAGGTCGATACAACAATATCCGAACTCATTGAGGCATTCAAACAAACACTTAGCAAACATACATCCTTTGATAATATCCAATCCCGAATATGTCGAAACCAACTCCAAAATGAGTATTCCAAACCAACAAAATACCTCCAATGATATCAGTAATCCCATAGGAATCCACAAAACGAGCTAACGACAACATCTAATCGAAAACCCCCAAATATCAAAGTCAACTCCAAGGTGTTCTTGAATCAAACCCCAACAATACATCAAATCTGAAATATATGTTATTAAATCCGTAGGAATACATTTATCCAAGGTATATAACCCATATCTTGTTAGGAGTATGCCCTCGAATGCCACTCAGAGGTTGTTGAGTGAGGGCATTGTACTTGTAATTATGTAAACCATTTATATAAGGCAAATGAATGTTTCTTTATTTACTGGTAGTTACTGGCATTCCTAACTCATAAATAAACATATAGAAACTAGTCCGGGTATTTGAGAGCAAAACGTTCCACTCCTTATTGGATAAGGGGGTCGGCACTGGAAAGGTTATAGCTCAAATACTTAATCGTTCGCAAGTCGATGAAACTTGACTGGGCGTTAAGTTTATGTGAAGACTTGTATGACGTGTTCTTTGACATGGAGAGTGCCTGTCGAACACTAATGGTTAGTGGGAGCACACGTTATAGGTATGCTAATTGGATTAGTATACTCGAACCGACTCACCCTCGATTCGTCACACGGATTTCACTCCGGATACCAATGATGGAATCGAAAGGTTGTGATAGGTATTCGTGAACCTTCGACTTGAGGATTTAGTAAGGATGTGCTTGTGACGTCAAGATTTTCATTAGAGTAGTTCGACCACGTAAACGGAAGGCGGGGTCAACTCGACGTGCATCTTGACGGCAAGTAGCGAGTCCCATGAATACCAAGATAGAATTCTTTCTCCCGTTAGTGAGCGGGTTATATGTCCTATGCGGTTATTGGTAGATGATATCATAAGTCTTTGGCCAAAGCATTGGAGCTAGTTGTATTAGATACACGACAGCTCGATGATCTCGATTTGCATTAACGCATGCATAACGTCAAGTACAGATAGGGTTTGACTGACCGTGACCCTATAACTTGATCGGGACATTTGAAAAAAGGGTTTATACGTATACTGGTATTCATGACAGAATGGTTCTTGAATGATCCCAATCATTCGTTCTCAGTTGGGGTACAGTGTAGGCCGCCAGGCTGGCTAGGTGGTGCTACTACTCTTTGGTTCCTCCCATTACTGACTGAGACGGACCTACCGAGTCGCGCATTAGGATTGACGACAGAATGAATCAAGCTAATTCTCTCATTATGTGTATTAGATATTGGATATCTAAATTTGGGACATTAGATGTCTAAATCAATTTATTGGATAAATTGATTTACGGCCTAATGAATTAAATATATCACTGGGTGATTAATTTAATTCATGGATATAATTATTTCTTGGAGGAATTAATTAAGTTGTAATGTATTTGATATGATAAAATTAATTGGATTAATTAAACTATACAAATACATCGGGACGGAATTGGAGTTTATCTGTTTGGACTCTCGGGAGTCCGAAACGAACCGAACTCATCCGTTTCTCCATGGGCCGCCCCCCATTTCTAGCCACCTTCCTTTTGGACTTATGTATTCATTCTTTAATGAATGATAATAGTGGAGGTGGGGTTAGATTCCCACATGCATGAGTTGTAACATGTGGGAGAAGTTGAATAATAGGGATGAAGACATCTTTCATTCATGACACATTGATTCCTACGTGAATAAGAGAGAGGAAAGAGAGAGATAAGTATACTTCATCATCTTCTTCTCTATTCATCAAGTTCTTGATTTTTTCTTGGAGAAAAATTGAGAAATAAAAGAGAGATTGTGAGTTATACACTTAGAGTGTAATAATTTCATATTGAAAGCTTCATCACTTAGCTCTAGCCGTATCCTCGGAGGATACCAAGGTGATTGTCGTTCCGGTCGTTTCTCCGGCGCGTGACAAGTAGAGACGCGGTGCTTTCGGCGTTGGATCGTTCAAGGGCTTGGAGTGGAATAGATTCGTAGAGATCAAGCAAAGCTTGGGGAATAGCTCAAGAGAAGGTTATCCATTTAATCAACGGACTACGAGGGTATGTTTCTCGTATCTCTTGTATTTCGTTTTTGATATTCGTATATACGTAGCTCGATCGATCCTCGTAGGGATTCGGATCGAATTAATTTTCGTTTTACCGCTTCCGCTGGGCCTTCGTTTTAGGCACCGAATCCCAACAGTGGTAACGGAGCGTAGGTCTTGCGATCGTATATACGATATTAGCATTTGGAATGCTTGATTAGATGGTGAATGATTTGGAATCATTTTAGTCATAATCGTGGTATATATTTTTCGTTCATAATAATTGTATTTTTCGTAAGTTTATGTCTAAATATAAATCTTAAATTTCTGGGAAATATGATTTATATTGAAGATATGAAACTCTAAAAATATATATATTGGATATCCGGTCGAAAATCTAGCTCCGAATCATCGTCGGACGACTTTTCGGACAAAGGGCAGGAAGTCGCTGGGGTGACTTCCCGTGTGCAGTGACACGGCCGTGTGCAGTGACACGGCCGTGTCGAGCGATCCCAGGCCACTTCAGTGCACCCGACCGTGTCAGGAGACACGGGCCGTGCCTAGCCGGCAGCTGCCGAGCGTGACTCGGCCATGCCAGGCCAGTCTGCCGGAAAGCTGCCGAGGGTGACTCGGCCAGGCAACCCTTTTTTGCCCCGACTCGATTTTTTCGTGTATTCTTGAAAATTAATCTCCCGCATGTTAAATTGGATTTAATATGATTAAAATGATTTATGGTATTTCATTTTATAAGGGAAATTTGATTAATTGGAATATTTATGGTCGACCGAATTATTTTGAATGTTATCATATTACCGATTGTGTGAATCGATTTGATCGGTTCGTATTGTTGATTGGATCAATGTATCTCTACGCTTTTCATTTATATAGTATTTATTGGATGAATGCTTTTGAATGGGGATGTGGTTCGTGGACTTAGTTTTGAATCGTTCGTTTTATTCGATTGGGTTGTAAAGGCCGTTTTGAGCCTATTTATTTTACTAGAAATGTTTGTATCTAGGATGCAATTTTCGATGTAAAATTTATATGTAATGACGAAGACCGGAGGAAGATCCATTTCGAGAAGACGAAGATTCAAGACGAAGACCTGTAATTAGATTATGAAGTTTTTGTTTTCTAGGAACGGTTCATGAACCACATGTTGGTAGCAACTAGGTTGTGAATGGTTGTTTCATGTTGTATGAATGCCACAAACGCGCTTAAATGATTAATGTGCAAAGTGTAACGTTAATCGCGATAATTCTCCCACAACAAATAATTAAGTTTATAAGGTTTCAAGGTTTTCCTTCCCTCCATCGAGTTTTTGGGAAATTGAAATCCAAACCGGATGTGCTATGCTTCCGAGTTATCGGGGTAGTCATTTGGGGAGGACGGATAAATTACCGGGAGCGCATTGGATGACTTCGGTTGGAGCAAATTTTATCCCTAGAAACCTGATAGGTTGCCGGATAAGATTCAATTGTGGCGATTTGCGTCGATGGTATAAACTTAACTTGTTCACGAACCATAGAAACCGTATAGGTTGAGGAGTGAACAATGGGAAAAAGAAGATCGAATCATCCATTAGATGGGTTGGTGTTGGACACCACTTTATGAAAATTAATAGACTAGAAACACATTCGGTTGCCCTCTATTGAGATTTATAAAGAACTCGATCACCACTATGAAGTAGAGCGACGATACTTAGGATATCACATGGGAGTGTGTTATTAGATAAAAATAGTGGGCTCTTGGGTAACAAGAATAGAAAAGACCTTAATTCTATACTCAGATCATAATATAACAAGTCACTAATTAATCTCTTATACTTAATGCAGAAAAATCTCAATATGACAATGAATCCACTCGCAATTCTACTCGAAAAGAACACCTTAATAGGACCTAACTTTGTGGATTGGCTCCGCAATCTGATGATTGTCCTCAGTATAGAGGCACTGGGATACGTCTTGGAGACGGACATTAGGCGCCTCTGTGCGGACCCGAGCCAATCAGGAAGAGATTGAAAACCACGAAAAGTGGGTTAAGGATGACGTGAAAGTCCGTGCTTATATGATGGCTTCCATGTCTAATGAGCTTCAGAGAGCTCATGAGAAAATGACTTCTGCTAGGCAGATTTTATCTCACTTAACCGAGCTTTATGGTGAGCACAGCAGAACTGCTAGATATGAGATATCCAAGCAACTGTTCAGTGCAAGGATGAAGGAAGGTGAGAAGGTTGGGGAACACGTCCTCAAAATGATATCCATGATCGAGAGATTGGAGGCTCTTGATTTTAAAATGGATACTTCTCTCCAAACCGACCTTATCCTACAATCTCTCCCTGATTCCTTCTCACAGTTTGGTATGAACTTCAACTGCAATGAGATTGCATGTAATTTAGCTGGGCTAATGAACAAACTTGTGACCGATCAGTCTCAGATGAAGACTCCGCGAATGAAGGAGTCTGCTCTTGTGATTTCTTATGGATTTCGGAAGTCTAAGAATAAGAAGAAAAAGACCAAGAAGCGAACTGGACCACAAGCTAAGGACCTTAAGGGAAAGGGCAAGGCCCCGATGGTTCCAAAGAACAAGAAGAAGAAGGATGTTTGTCTCAAGTGTGGTGAGCTGGGCCACTAGGCTAGAGACTGTCCGATTCTTCATGGCACTTGGTCTGAGAACTTTTAGTTTTGGAAACAAATTGTTACGCTCTTGTATTCTCTACTTCTGGATACTTGATTACGGTGATAGTTCTCATATTTGTACCGTGAATCGGGATGCGGAACAAAGTTGGAAGCTTGGAGTGGAGAAGTTATGATCACGGTCGGAAGCGGGCATAGTGTCGAGGCGGCCGACATAGGATCACTTCTTTTGGGTTTAGAATCGGCTTTGTTTTGACTTTAGAAGATGTACTTGTTTTGCCTAAGGGGCACAAAAACATTGTATCCATTCGGTCATGGACCGAAAAGGCTTTTCATTTTTATTGGTGATGGTTCTACAAAATTTATTTTAGAAATAAACTAGTAGATCTTTGCTACATTGTTGAATGGATTGTATCATCTAAATCTCAGCAACAAAGTAGTTGTGAATACTATGATTAGAAAACTTGGTAGGGATGAAACCAATCAAGTTTTGAAATGGCATCTTAGACTTAGTCATGTTGGTCAGACCAAGGTTTACAAGATGGAAAAAGATGGACTTATGGGTCCATTAGGATCAGATCCCTTTCCTACTTGTGAATCTTGCCTTAAAGGCAAAATGACTAAGTTCCCCTTCCTGAGGACTTTTGAAAGAGCGGCGATAAGCGGGATTAATCCATCTGCAGCGTTTGTGGTGCTTTGGAAGCAGCACGTGACGGATATCAATATTTCATTACATTTACAGATGATCATACTAGGTATGGTTATGTATACTTAATGAAACATAAATCCGAGGCCATTGAGAAATTCCAGGAATTCAAGGCCCTAGTCGAAAGTAAGCGGTAATCATATCAAAGCACTTCGGTCGGACCGAGGTGGCGAGTATATGAGTATGGAGTTTGACGAGTTCCTTAAAGAACATGGAATAGTTTCACAACTAACACCTCCAGGTACTCCTCAGTTAAATGGTGTGTCAGAAAGAAAGAACCGGACCTTGTTGAACATGGTCCGTTCCATGCTGGGCTATACTGACTTGCCGATTTACCTATGGGGGTATGCACTCCTGACCGCCGCTTACATCTTGAACAGATGTCCTTCCAAATCTGTTCCTAAAACTCCACATGAGATGTGGGAGGGAAGGAAACCAAGTCTTAATCATATTAGGATTTGGGGATGTCCCGCCTATGTCAAGAAGACTAAGGTGGAAAAGCTGGAAGCTAGGTCTGCGAAGGGACGTTTCATTGGATTCCTGTATGGGACGATGGTATATCTATTATACATGCCCGAAGATCGAAGGATCGTTGTTGCTTTACAAGCACACTTCCTGGAAGATGAGTTCATTCAGGAAGGCGGAGCAGGTAGAAGTATTTCTTTAGAAGAATACAATGAAACTCCTCGGGAGACACCTGTGTAAGAATCTGGAACTGAACTTTCTGAAACACAAGTACAACCACCTCGTAGGTCTAGTAGGGTGTCTCATTTACCTGAGAGGTATGGGCTTGTGCACTTGGAGGAGCTGGGTCTCCATGAGGTTCCAAGTGATAGCCAAGAGACCGATCCAACGACCTATGACCAAGCGATGGTGGATGTAGACTTCGCGAAATGGCGTGAAGCTATAGAAGCTGAGATAGACTCGATGCATGTCAATCAGGTCTGGACTCTAGTAGACCGCCCCAAGGGCATAGTGCCTATTGGGAACAAGTGGATCTACAAGAGAAAGACTAATGGTGATGGCAAGGTTGACGCCTCTAAGGCCAGGCTTGTGGCAAAGGGTTATACCCAAAAGGAAGGGATCGATTACCACGATACCTTCTCGCCCATAGCCATGATCAAGTCTATTCGCATGATGCTTGCTATAGCTGCCTACCACGATTATGAGATATGACAAATGGACGTAAAGACGGCTTTCCTTAATGGATTCCTCGAGGAGGAAATCTATATAGAGCAGCCTAAAGTCTTTGTGTCTGAAGTCGATATTCAGAAAGTGTGCAAGCTTCAGCGTTCCATTTATGGACTGAAGCAAGCGTCGCGTAGTTGGAACCTTCGTTTTGACGAGGCGATCAAAGAGTTTGACTTCGTACAAAATGAAGAGGAACCTTGTGTATACAAGAGGGTTAGTGGGAGCAAGATCGCATTCTTAGTACTATATATAGATGACATTCTACTAATAGGAAATGATGTGGGAATGCTCAGTTCTGTGAAAGCTTGGCTTTCGAGTAATTTCTCCATGAAAGACTTGGGAGAAGCTACCTATATTCTTGGTATTCGACTCTACTGGGATAGAGCGATGAGAACAATAGGTCTTTCCCAAGCCCTCTATATAGATAAAATCTTAAAGCGATTTAAGATGGATGATTCTAAAAGAGGGTTCCTACCGATGCGACATGGAATAAAACTCACCTTGAAGATGTGTCCTCAAAATGAGGAACAACGAAAGGAAATGAGTAATATACCATATGCTTCGGCCGTGGGTAGCCTTATGTATGCTATGTTGTGTACAAGACCTGACATCGCGCATGCTCTAAGCGTGGTGAGTAGGTTTCAGGCAAACCCAGGTAGGGAACATTGGACTGCTGTAAAGAACGTTCTCAAGTACTTAAGAAGGACTAGATATATGGTTCTTATGTATGGCGGTGGAGAATTGGATGTGGTGGGATTCACTGATTCGGACTTCCAAGGACTGAAGGACGACTCAATGTCCACTTCTGGCTACATATTTACTCTTAATGGAGGAGCAGTATCTTGGCGTAGTGCCAAGCAAAGCGGCTGCGATTCCACTGTCGGTGAGTATCAAGCGGCCTCGGAGGCTTCAAGGAAGGGTTTTGGATTAAGAAGTTTAGGAGAACTTCAAGTGATACCATGTCTTTGAGTACTGTTCATTTGTCTTGTGACAATGACGGAGCAGTAGCGCGAGCCAAGGAGCCGAGGTTTCACAATAGCACCAAACATATTGAGAGGAAGTATCATCTCGTAAGAGAATTTGTTCGCAAGGGATACATTGTCTTGCCTGAGTAGACTCGGCCGACAACGTTGCCGATCCACTGACCAAGCCACTTTCTCAGACTAGCTTGGAGCGTCATTTGGAGAACATGGGTATTAGACACCATAGTGTGTGGCATTGAGTGCAAGTGGGAGATTGTTAGGAGTATGCCCTCGAATGCCACTCAGAGGTTGTTGAGTGAGGGCATTGTACTTGTAATTATGTAAACCATTTATATAAGTAAAATGAATGATTATTTATTTTGGTAGTTACTGGCATTCCTAACTCATAAATAAACATATAGAAACTAGTCCGGGTATTTGAGAGCAAAACGTTCCACTCCTTATTGGATAAGGGGGTCGGCACTGGAAAGGTTATAGCTCAAATACTTAATCGTTCGCAAGCCGATGAAACTTGATTGGGCGTTAAGTTTATGTGAAGACTTGTATGACGTGTTCTTTGATATGGAGAGTGCCTGTCGAACACTAATGGTTAGTGGGAGCACACGTTATAGGTATGCTAATTGGATTAGTATACTCGAACCGACTCGCCCTCGATTCGTCACACGGATTTCACTCCGGGACAATCAATGACGGAATCGAAAGGTTGTGATAGGTATTCGTGAACCTTCGACTTGAGGATTTAGTAAGTATGTGCTTGTGACGTCAAGATTTTCATTAGAGTAGTTCGACCCTATAGACCGGAAGGCGGGGGTCAACCTCGATGTGCATCTTGACGGGAAAGTAGCAGGTCCTACTGAATACCAAGATAGAATTCTTTCTCCCGTTAGTGAGCGGGTTATATGTCCTATGCGGTTATTGGCAGATGATATCATAAGTCTTTGGCCAAAGCATTGGAGCTAGTTGTATTAGATACACGACAGCTCGATGATCTCGATTTGCATTAATGCATGCATAGCGTCAAGTACAGATAGGGTTTGACTGACCGTGACCCTATAACTTGATCGGGACATTTGAAAAAAGGGTTTATACGTATACTGGTATTCATGACATAATGGTTCTTGAATGATCCCAATCATTCGTTCTCAGTTGGGGTATAGTGTAGGCCGCTAGGCTGGCTAGGTGGTGCTACTACTCTTTGGTTCCTCCCATTCCTGACTGAGACGGACCTACCGAGTCGCGCATTAGGATTGACGACGGAATGAATCAAGATAATTCTCTCATTATGTGTATTAGATATTGGATATCTAAATTTGGGACATTAGATGTCTAAATCGATTTATTGGATAAATTGATTTACGGCCTAATGAATTAAATATATCACTGGGTGATTAATTTAATTCATGGATATAATTATTTCTTGGAAAAATTAATTATGTTGTAATGTATTTGATATGATAAAATTAATTGGATTAATTAAACTATACAAATACATCGGGACGGAATTGGAGTTTATTTGTTTGGACTCTCGGGAGTCCGAAACGAACCGAACTCATCCGTTTCTCCATGGGCCGCCCCCCCATTTCTAGCCACCTTCCTTTTGGACTTATGTATTCATTCTTTAATGAATGATAATAGTGGAGATGGGCTAAGATTCCCACATGCATGAGTTGTAACATGTGGGAGAAGTTGAATAAGAGGGATGAAGACATCTTTCATTCATGACACATTGATTCCTACGTGAATAAGAGAGAGGAAAGAGAGAGAGAAGTCTATTTCATCATCTTCTTCTCTATTCATCAAGTTCTTGATTTTTTCTTGGAGAAAAATTGAGAAATAAAAGAGAGATTGTGAGTTATATACTTAGAGTGTAATAATTTCATATTGAAAGCTTCATCACTTAGTTCTAGCCGTATCCTCGGAGGATAGCAAGGTGATTGTCGTTCCGGTCGTTTCTCCGTCGCGTGACAAGTAGAGACGCGGTGCTTTCAGCGTTGGATCGTTCAAGGGCTTGGAGTGGAATAGATTCGTAGAGATCAAGCAAAGCTTGGGGAATAGCTCAAGAGAAGGTTATCCATTTAATCAACGGACTACGAGGGTATGTTTCTCGTATCTCTTGTATGTCGTTTTTGATATTCGTATATACGTAGCTCGATCGATCCTCATAGGGATTCGGATCGAATTAATTTTTGTTTTACCGCTTCCACTGAGCCTTCATTTTAGGCACCGAATCCCAACATATCTAACATATTCCAACAACAATCCAAGCTTACATGAAGAAATCGGAAGGAAAACCCAAAAATCCGAAATTCTAGATCCAAGAGATTATTACCTTGATTTGATGTGATGGGGATGATGAAATGATGATTAATCCGAATGATAAGCTTGAAGATGATGATTTATGGATTCAGCTCGAAGAAGACTCTCCAAATTGCTCGAAATCGCCCAAAACTGCCGAAGGAATGAAGTGATATGATGAAATGACGAAATGGACCGCACTGTCCAATATATAGCAAATCCCAGTTAGCGTGTGCTATCTTCTATGCGTAGCGTGCGCTAACGGGTGTACTGGGTAGTCCAGTACCCTCTGTTCGCAACGGTCGCGTGCGCTATGTACCTTTTGTAGCGTGCGCTACAACCGTATACTTAGCGTGTGCTAACTCAAAATGTTAGCGTGCGCTAACGATTTATCTGATGCCCAATACTAAAGTTCAAAACCTCATGTTCTCTAATCTGATCGCGGTAGCGCGCACTACACATAATATACAACGTGTGCTACTGACACCTATTAGCGTATGCTAATAACTACTCGTAGCGTGCGCTAGGAATTATTCCAACTCAGTCCAGTAGCTACTGGACTCTGCCTGATCTGTCCTTAGCGCGCGCAACCTAGACTGCATAGCGTGCGCTACTCCTACCTACTAGCGCGCGCTACTTATCATTCGTAGCGTGCGCTACTTATAACCCAACTGCATTTCAGTGCCTTCTGGACTGCCTGCATTGAACTACATTAGCGTGCGCTAGTGTTGGGAGGTAGCGTGCGCGACCTGAACTCAATTAGCGCGCGCTAAAGAGAGTTTATAGCGTGTGTTACTCCTCACACACAACCCACTATGAATGTGACAATGATGATAAACACGGCACGATTATCGACTAGATTGTTGATGAATGACGATCTGATTACTGCGAGCGTTGAATATTATGAATGAATATGAACGATGAATGATCATTAATGAGTGAAATTTACTGAGTGACAATTACTGAACGGTAAATACTGAATGAAAATGACTGAATTACAACCGAGTATTACAAAAAATGAGGTAGTTCAGTTTGTGGCTAAGTATTTGACTTGTCAGCAAGTCAAAATCAAGCATTAGCGGCCAATCGGGTTGTTAAAACCACTTCCCATCCTGGAATGGAAGTGACAAGATATCTCTATGGATTTTGTCACGAATTTGCCGAAGACGAAGACCAGAATGAATATGGTATGGGCGATCGTGGACCGACTCACTAAATTGGCACATTTTCTGGGCATCAAGGACACTTGGGGTCCAGAAAAATTGGCTCGTATTTTTATCGCACAGATCATGAGACTTCATGGTACGCCGAAGGCTATTATTTTGGAGAGAGATGGCCGGTTTGTATCGCCTTTTTGGCAGGCGGTACATAAGGAATTGGGTACACATTTGCTTTTGAGAACATCTTTCCATCCTCAGACCGATGGGCAGTTCGAGCGTACCATTCAGATGTTCGAGGATATGTTATGCGCGTGTGCCTTAGACTGGAGTAGTGATTGGGAGGAGAATCTGGACTTGATAGAGTTTACTTATAATAATAGTTGGCACGCGTCGATTAAGATGGCACCGTATGAGGCGCTTTATGGCCGACGATGTCGATCACCGATATGTTGGGACGATCCGTCCGATTTAGTTGGCACCAAGCCGAATCTTGTATTGGAGACAAGGAAGAAAGTTGAGTTAATTCGAGAGAGGATGTTGGCGGCTCAGAGTCGACAAAAGTCGTATGAGGATGTTAGGCGTCGACCTTTGGATTTTGAGGTAGAGGATCATGTTTTGTTGAGAGTGTCTTCGTCAAAGGGAGTTTTTCGTTTTGAGAAAACGGGGAAGCTCAGTCCAAGGTATATTGGACCTTTCGAGATATTAGAGAGAGTTGGCGAGTTAGCTTACCGTTTGGCATTACCTCTATCGTTGAGTCATATGCATAGTGTATTTCACATCTCTCAGTTGAGGAAGTATATTCATGACCCGACTCATGTTATTGACTTCAGGGACCTGGATATTGAGAAGAACGTCACATTCGAGGAGATGCCAGTGAGGAATTTGGAACGTCAGGACAAACAATTAAGGCACAAAACCATCTCCCTGGTTAAAATGCAATGGTCGGGGCACGGAGTAGAAGAAGCAACGTGGGAATTGGAGGAGGATATGCGTGCGAGACACCCCGAGATTTTTGATTCTTAAGTTTCGGGACGAAACTTCTTTTTAGAGGGGGAGAATGTAATATCCGTACTTTTCCATTTTTAGCAGTTTCCATGTTTGGTGTATGTCTATTTTTATGGACTCGCTTGTAACCGTTTCGACGTTTTGAATCTTCTTTGTTTTTGTATTTTTTCCATTTGGATGAGTTTCATAGATGTTTTTACGTAATTCCATTTTATGTTATGTCTTTCCGTATGTACGTTCGATTCTCGTACCAACGGTTAACTTTGAAATATTTTGTTGGAGAAATATGTTTTGTGCTTGTGCACCGTAATATTCCGGAATATAAATGTTTTCTAAAATGATTTTTGGTGCATATTTCATCTGATTAGATTGGTAGTTCAAATGAATTGTACTTGCACTAGCAGTTGTTGCTAACCCCTTAAATGGGGGAAATACTTTTGTATTTCAGGTACATGTTATGAAGGCTAACGAGCACGCGGGCCGTACGAGGATGATGGGCAAGAGTGATTCTGTTCAGTGGTTGTCCATTTGGTGTCTTGTCTTTTAAATTTATTTATTATCTCATTTGCTTAAGTACTCGAGTACTCCCTTCTTTGGATTTATTATTGTCATGTACCCGTTTTGGGGTGGATTTGATATTGAATGGCACTGTTGAGTTCAGTCTTTTGTCCTGAATTATGGATTCATGTATGTTGATGATGTTTGTCTTTCGTCGAATATCGGTTTGGTATGTTAGCTTGGTGGATTCCAAAGTGTGGGGTTCACGGCGCTGTAATATGCCCCGAATGTCTTGGGGGTGTTACAATATGTCGGGTGGTATTTTATAATATCATCGAATAATTGTTGGTAAGAATGTGGCGGTGGCCAACGTTATATTCTCCGATAAATTATTCAATGAAAATTAGAAATATTATCCGGACTAAATATGAGCTTGTGAATTTATCTGGACCTATAGTGTTGTTACCCAAAATATTATCCGGAGATGATATTGCTGGAATAATCGAGTAACAAACAAATGCGAGAACACTTCCGTGGGAAAATAAATAACACAAGATTTGCCGGGGTTGTTAATCCCGGGCTTGAATGCTCTCGCGAGATGTTATTAATATGTATACTGTGGAGTACAAATATCAATGTTAGAACACTATTACAATGAGTGTAATGATTCTAGTTATCTTAGCTATAGAGCGTGAAGATTGCCGGAAGAACCAGATATGAAGCTCTGTGAGTTCTTGCTTTTGATGTTCAGTGTATGATAATGTATCTCTCTCTTTCTGTATGTATTTCACTGTACTCACGATGATGCTAGGCCACTGTTGTAAGCCTCCTCTTTATAGGAGACAAGGTTGCTGGGTCCTCTCCGGCGATCGCGGGCGACCACCGTTTTCTATATTAGAATAAGGTGGGCGATCGTCCCGTCACGTGGGGCTGTTCCCTTAAAGTTCGAGGATGCTGCTGGCAGCCAGCTGTGCGAGCCAATGGGAAGCCCGCACGCGTCCTGAGTCGCTGTACGGGGAGGACCCACTTTGTACCTTTCGGCGGGCCTGTCGGTAGGTGAGGTAGGTGACTGGCTAGGGTCAAAGGCCTTATCTTGCGGCGCCTTTTGTGGATCTGCATGTGGGTCTCCGTCCAAGATTCGGTCTTCGACGACTTTGACGGATGTTGGATTCATACGTGGCACGAGACGATCGTCTATGGTCGGACATCATAGACGATCGCCAGATACCAAAAGACGATCGCCGTGGGTGCCGACTGCTGGGTGTTTGCCCAGCGTATGTATTCTATGGTTGGCTCTCAGACCATTATGCCGATCGCCATCGAGGCGTATTAATCGCCGTACAACAACTGCTCGCCAGCTCGCTTCGATATTGAAAACACGGGGTGAGGTGGCACTGTTGGCGATCGCCAGTGTTTAGACAATTGGCTCATTTGTTTATGACAAGGACGATCGTCAGGACGATCTGATTTCAAATTTGGACGATCTCCTTTTGCGCTGGAACCAGCGGGAAATGAAGGCGGGCTCTCGAAACGTTGCAAGGACACGCGTATTGCTACTATTGGGGGAGTCCGACGGTTTTGTCAGACTTGTAGCCTGGTGTGCCCTCGAAAATACACGTACGCGGGTTTCCAGGGCTGCATTTAATGTGTACCCCCGACGGTTGCACTCCAGCCCTCGGGATTTCGCCTATTTGCACAGAGACCCCTGCTCCCGCCTATAAAAGGGGCTAGGGCTACTTCATTTCCACTCTTCACGCACCCTTGCTTTTTAGTCGAGACTCTGTAGAATTTTTTCGAAGATCCTTGTGCCGATCGTCCTTCTTTTTAGGTAAGAACACAAATCTTCTCTCCCCCTTTACTTTTAAGAACATGTCTGGAGGATCTAAAAAATTCGAGGCCGGTAGCTCCTCCGCCGCCGCGGCTTCACCTGACTGGGAGGAAATTCTCATGGGTCTTCATATGGAAACGGCCGTCGAGGCCATTCGTGCGGGGATTGCACCCACGGAAATTGAAGAGCTCTTCAATGAGGCCGAAGTGGCGAGATCAGCGGTGGCGGCGGAGCGGGGGGGGGGGGGGGGGCGCGCCGGTGGATGAAGATGAAATGGTACGGCTGTCTTGGGAAAAGAATAGCGTATTCGGCCCAACCTATTTAGATTTTGCTAGACTTATGGAGGGGATCGCCGGACCATATCCTGAATTTGATTTCGAAGCGTATTCCGCCGCTAACCCCTATGAGCACGTGAAGCGGACGTCATTCCAGCCCGCGGACCATTCCTTATGGACCCTTGGATAGATCCGGAGTTCGGCGACCAGGAAAGATTTGCTTCGTTGGAGGGAGAAATTCCACATTCCTTCTGATGTTTCATTGCACGTGCCCCCGGAGAACGAACGTGTCGACCAGCCTCCCGAGGGTATGGTCGCTGTCAATGAAATGATCCCGGCAGCCAAATTGCGGTTTCCCTTGCCGTTCTCCATGTCGAATTTGTTGATCGCCTGGAATGTGGCGCCGCTCCAGTTGACGTCGAACGCCTGGCTGCAGATTATCAGTACCTTGACTTTATTCGGCGATCATCGGCTGTTTCGCCTGCCCTCCGCGCTGGAAATGAACTATCTTTTCAAGCTGACCGCGCAGAAGGGATCGGTCGGAGGCCACCATATCCAGGGTCGCATGGGTAGGGTGGTCCTTGGGGTGCCGAACAAGGTTCGCGGCGACCTGGCAAAGTGGTGCTGGGTCGGCGGAGCATGGAGGTCGGCATCGAGCGATAATCTGGAGGAAGAGTTGGATATCCCCACCAATTTTCGAGAGAGGAATCCTAGTAAGGTTTTCAACTCTCCCTTTATTTGGATACACCTTGAACTGATCTAATTTGGTTTTCTTTTTGCAGGATCCCTTGTTCCAGCGATCGGTGATCTCCCCTATGATTTCTTGATCGTCTGCGAGTGGATTCGCGCCTTGCCAGACTCCTACATCGACGTTCACTCAATCATCCACGAGCTTCATCGGTATGGAGCTCGACTGTTTCGCTAACCTCGCCACCTGAAGGCCCCGGGCATGAATTTTTACTTCCTCTTTCCTCCATGATGATCGTCTGATTGAAGTAGATGTCTTACTTGTCTGAATTTCTCCTTTGACAGAGATCTATTTTCCCCGCTACGCCGAGCCACCGAGAGAGATCGTGATGTCAAACCCCGGACTCTTGGGTCGTCTTCATCAGGGGAAGAAGATGGGTCGTGCCCCTGTGACGATGTCTCACCCCGTCCCTGCGGTGAGGCCTACTATGGTGCCGATCGCCGAGCTGGAAGTACCGGAGGAAGAACAACTCCAGCGCAACCGCAAGAGGCGGAGGCCGGAGGGGTCCCTGCTGACTGCTGAGGCGGACGTATCTATTTTGGAGCCGCCGGTTGCCGCTCCGCCTATCTCTGCTGTTCCGATGGTAGAGGTGTCTGGCTCCGGGCCCTTGGCCAGCTTCTTGAAAACTGCGGCGATCGCCGAAGCTGAAACTCCTTGGGGCAAGCCCTTTTTCGGCCGTGACCCCTACTTGGTCAACAGGTAAGACCGGTTGGATCTTTCCGAGTTAGGCAATTCGTGTAATGCATATACTAACTCCTTTGTTTCTTTTTGTTTGTGTTGTAGGGTCCGTTTTGCTGATCCGGACGTCTTCCAATGGTGCTGGATTTTCTGGCGAGCAAGCCTCCGCGCCAGTCCCTCGATGTTCCCTCTTATGTTTCCAAGGCCATCACCTCTCTTCCTAAGGCTTGGGCGGCCGATCTCGGCGATTGCTCGTCGGCGATCCAGAGATGCCATGCGGCGGCGTTCGCCACGACTCTCCGGGCGGCGATGGCCGCCTAAGCCGTTAAGGATTATGAGGTGATCCTCTAATGCTCGCCTCCATCAAGATCTTGAGGCCGCTCGGAGCAAGAACGTTGACTTCGCTAAGGATCGAGGCCATGGAGAAGGAAAATGCAGAGCGGACAAGCGGGCAGCGGGATCTTGGCCGGATGAAGAGGAGCTTGGCCGGTCTCGGGGGTGGCGGTCGATTCCGCGATCGGGTGACATAGGCTCGCCGGATGCACGCGGCCTCGCGAGGAGGCGGCGGCAGCTTGAAAGCGGCAGTGGATCGGCTCAGCAGCTGGAGAAAGAAAAGGAGAGGCTGGAGAAAGCAAAGGAGAAGCCACCAAGGTGGCCGAGCTAACGAATCTTGAGAAGGCGACTTGGTTGAAAAGGGCAGATAAAGGCGATCGAGACCGATCCCTACCTTAATATGGCACTCGTCGGCGAGTTTGCCTACTATATGGCCTACGTCGACGCTGTCCGAGCCGCCAAGAAGGTAGGGATCGAGGTCGGTCCTATGATGGAGATCTTCAAGGCCTACGTACTCGAGCACCCTTTGCATCTGGAATTTTCCCTGCCGATCCTCGACCTCACCGACTTGGGGATCGACTTGAGTTGGTATCCTTTTCCGAATAAACTTATTTATCCTGAAGCCGATGAGGGACCGCGTGCCGATCCGCCACCTGGGGGCGAAGACCAGCCGGGGGGAGCCTGAGTGATTTTTATCTTCCTTCGCTTTGTAATTTTCTGCTTTTTCTTCTACTGCCTTTGGGCTTGTATTTGTACGAACTTCTTGATTTGAATAAAATACTCCTTTTTCGCATCGATTCTTTACATGTACGATCGCCTTTGATGTTTGCATGTGAATTTATACAAGTGTGTATATAATTGCTTCTGATGCCTTGCTCGCCTGATCGATTGTTTGAATGTTGAGTGTATTGACATGCTTGGAAATTCTTACTTGTAAATATTGTCGAACAAAACCGATCATCCTGTGTGTGTTTGAACGAAGCCGATCGGGTACGGTCCCTTCCTTCCAATCGCGTTTAGGACTAGCTCCACTTCTTTGCCCCTTGTTTTTGTTTACTTATTGTAAGTAAGGGAACAAAAATAGTATGTTTGGTGAGCTATCTTCAGTTTTGCCAACTCTGAGGAACCCTGAACGGTCGCGGAGTTCGATGGACCGACCTCTGTAGCCGTGTCTTTATGTACGAGGGACTGTCCTGCGACTCACTTTTTTGTTAGGGTCCACCGTTAGGCTGCGCCTGCCTTGTATTTAAACGAAAGACGAGCGGTCTTGGTCTGGAGGAGTCTTTGCATGGGGTGTCATCGGTTTATTCGACTCTATGTCCGTGGCTTGTTAGCACTTTTCTACCTCGGGTCGGCATGTTAGATGGCGACCCTCGACGGTATACGTTGTGATGGGGTATGGACGCGCCGCCTTGTCCGAGTACATCATGTTAGATGATGTACTTTGAGGGCGCGCGAACGTGTCCACATATTAGTTTGGAGGGTCCTTCGGCTACGCCCGCCTCGTATTTAAATGAAGGGAGAGCGATCGCAGCCCAAAGGAACCTTGCATGGACGAAGTTGTGGGTTCCATCGACCTTCAGGCCCACGACTGCACTATTACTACCTCGGATCGCCAAGTTGACTGACGACCCTCGATGGTATACGCTGTGCTTGGAGGGACGATCGCTTGCATAGGTCTGTCAGGTTTAGACGATGACCTCTCGTAGGGCGAGCGAGCCGTCCTATTTTCAGCTGTTTGTTTTTGTTGAGGTGAATCATATAGATGGGATGGGAAAATCTCATTATACTTCTTTGTACATTGGGTAACTGAAACTGGATACAGAGTTTTCACAGGTAGTATTTCTTCAAATGTATGGCGTTCCAGGGATATTGGTCCGGAGTGCCGTCAGGGTGTTCAAGTTCGTAGGCTCCCCTAGTTAGCCACCTAGATATCCTGAAAGGGCCTTCCCAATTCGGGCCAAAGACACCTGTGTGGGTCTGGACCTTTTTGAGGACGAGATCACCCACTTGGAACCGTCTTTCCTTGACCTTCGAATTAAAGAACTTCTCGAATCTCCTTTTATGGATTGTGTTCCTCATTTCTGAGGTCAGTCGTCGTTCTTCGAGCATGTCAAGGTCGATCCGCCGGGCCACATCATTGACTGTCGTCATCTCTTGTTCGGTTCGGTGGCTGAGGACGGCGATCTCTGAGGGGATCACCGCTTCTGTTCGGAAGGCGAGGGCGAATGGGGTTTCGCCGGTTGAATTTCGGGTCGTCGTTCGATAAGACCACAAAACGTCTGGGAGCTCGTTCGCCCATCGTCCTTGCCTGGATTCGAGTCGTGCTTTAATCGTGTGTTTGAGGATTTTGTTTATGGCCTCTACCTGCCCGTTCGTCTGAGGGTGGTAGGGGGCCGAGAATAACTTCTTGATTCCCCACTTCTCGCAGAATTGCATGACTTATAAGGCGTCGAACTGCTTTCCGTTGTCGGAGATTATTGTCTGGGGCAGGCCGAATCGGCATATAATAGTCTTCCAAATGAACTTAATTACTTGTTCTTGGCCGATCTTGTTGAGTGGTTCGGCCTCAGCCCATTTAGTGAAATAATCGACCCCTACGATGGCAAACTTACAGCCCCCTGGCGCCGTCGGCAAGGGACCTATGAGGTCGATGCCCCATTGGGTGAATGGCCATGGGCTGTACATTGAGGTGAGCTGCTCGGGGGAGAGCTTGATGTTTGGGCCCATCACTTGACACCTGTGACACGATCTGGCATAGGCGATCGCGTCTTTTTGTAGTGTACTCCAGAAAAAACCTTGCCTGGCTGTTTTGTGGATGAGAGCTCGTCCGTCAGCATGGTTTCCACAGATCCCATCATGGATCTCGGCTAAAACGAGCTGGCCTTCCTCCGGCGTAATGCACTTGAGGAGGGGAAGGATGAAAGCTCGCTTTTAAAGCCGATCGTCCAGTAGGGTGTATTGGGTTGCATGGAGTTGGAGCTGGCGAGCTTTGATACGATCGTCGGGGACCATCCCGTCCTTTAAGTATTTAATGAAAGGAGTCATCCAGAACTCCTCGGCGATGGTGACCGTGGTAATCAGGTTTCTGTCGATCGCCGGTTTCTACGATTTTGTGATTTGGATGTTAGAGAAATCGGCTGCCCCATCTGACGACGCTAGCTTGGATAGGGCATCGGCCTGGGAATTGTGCTCTCTCGGTACTTGTTCGATTAACACTTCCTCAAATTTCGTGCACATTTCGGCGACCAATTCTTGGTATTTGACCATCATTAGCGCGCCTCATATTCTCCCTTGACTTGGTTCACGACCAAGAGGGAGTCCATGAAGATATGGAGGCGACGAACATCTAGGGCGAGGCTAGATCGAGCCCGCCTACCAAGGCTTCGTGCTCGGCTTCATTCTTTGGTCGCCGAAACCCGAAATGCACGGCATTTGTGAAACTTTTCCCATCGGGGCTGATGAGGACAATCCACCTTTGCTCGCGGGTGGTCGCCGAGCCATCCACGTATAGCTTCCGGGCGGGCGGCGATCTTGGTCGCGAGCCATCCACGAAGTCTGCGAGCTTGTCCTTTGATCAGCATGCGGGCGTACGTGATACCGTATTGGGCGATCTCCAGTGACCACTTGAGGAGTCGCCCGTTAGTGTCTGGCCGGTGTAGAACTTGCCTTAGAGGGAGAATCGTCAGAACCTCCACTTGATGTTCGAAGAAGTAAGCCCTCAGCTTGCGAACACTCATGACTAGAGCGTAGGCGATCTTCTCCAAAGGTGTATAATGTGTTTCCGCGTCATGGAGCGCTTGACTAACGAAATAGATCGGCAAGTGGGCTTGCCCCTCTGCTCGCACTAAGACGACACTCAGCGCGACCTCCGAGGCTGCCAGGTAAAGGAATAGCTTTTCGCCAGGGATCGGCTTTGCTAAGATCTGGGGGTTATAAAGATACTCCTTTATTTTGGCGAATGCTATTTGACTCTTCTTCGTCCATGCGAACTTCTTGTTCTTTATGGTCACGAAGAAAGGCTTGATTTTATCACCGAGCTGAGATATGAAACGATTGAGGGCGGCTAGACAACCTGTGAGGCGTTGCACCTGCTTGACATTCCGTGGCTCCTGCATGTCGAGGATCGCCTGAATCTTGGTGGGGTTCGCCTTGATCCCCCTTTAGCTCACGATGTGCCCCAGGAATTTTCCGGAGCTCACCCCGAAGTTGCATTTCTTGGGGTTCAGTTTCATGTTGAACTTCTCGAGAATGGTGAACGTCTCGGCAAGGTCATTGAGGTGGTCTTCCTTCTTGAGGCTTTTGACCACGATGTCATCAATGTAGACCTCCATGGTCTTGCCGATCTGATTGGCGAGCATTCCGTTGACTAGACGCTGGTAGGTTGCCCCCGCATTCTTCAAGCTGAACGGCATTCGGACCCAAAAGTATATGTCTTTTTCCGTGTGGAAAGATGTATGCTTTATGTCTTTCTCCGCCATTGGGATTTGATGTTATCCGGCGAAGGCATCCATGAACGACATCATTTCGCAACATGCTGTACTATCGACCAAGTGATTAATATGAGGCATCGGAAAGTGGTCTTTTGGACATGCCGCATTGAGGTCGGTGAAGTCGATGCATAACCTCCAGGAGCTGTTCGGCTTTTTGACGAGCACCGCGTTGGTGACCCACTGAGGTTCGTATGTAGCTACTCCGATTAGTTTGTTATCGAGCAGCTTTCTGACTTCTATGTCGAGTGCTACGTTGAGTTTCGTAGCCTGCTCGCTATCATTTTGAATCGTAGTTGGTGCGTTTGCATGATGGAGTATTTCTCAGGACCGAATTTCCTATGTTTCAGGTGAACAGGCTTCCTTGTCGGGTCGATCTTTAGATAGTGGCATGCGTGTTCAGGACTTATGCCAACCATATCTTGATGCGACCAGGCAATAACTCCGATGTTCTTACATAGTAAGTTGATCAGATCCTCCTTGAACTCAAAACCAACGCTTGCGCCGATCTGTACTTCCCGTCCTGGACGAGCCAGATCTATCGTTATACTCTCCAACTCTTCAATGGGGACGGTCGCCTCTCGTTTGGAACGATTTTCGGACTCGATCCTTGGATCGATGTCGAGACTTGGCTCGAAACCGATCCTTGGCTCGATGTCGTCCATTAATCAATGTGAGATGGCATCCTCTGAGTCGGGTTAGTACGATGTGCTTGGCTCGTCGATCTCCATGGCTTGATTGTCGATCATTTCAATGTTACACACAGCATGGGAAGTATTGAAAGAAGTTACGACATAGGAGTAATTCAAACATTTCTTTGCCATTAGCTGATCTCCTTTTACAGTACCGACCGTCCCATCGGTAGTGGGGAATTTGATACAGTAAAAGAAAGAAGAGGCGACCGCCTCGAAGGTTTATAGAAATGGACGACCTAGGAACCCATTATAGATGCTGGGCCTATCTATGATTACAAATTTAGGTTCCTAGTAATCCTAACCTTGGGATCGTAGTAACATGTTAGCTCGACATAGAGCTTGATCCTTCCGTAGGCTTGGACTGTGCTGTCGCCGAATCCTTGAAGCACGGTGTAGAACGGCTTGATGAACTTGGTCAGGTTACCGAGCTGGTCAAGAGCAGATTTGAATATGATATTGCAGAAGCTCCCATTGTCAACCAGCACGCGATCGACCATTTTCCCAAGGATACATGCAGAGATCACCAATGCATCCTCTTTGGGGCACTGCACTCCCTCCCTATCCTTGTTGGAGAAAGTGAGGAGCGCGTCTTTGGAGATGGTCGGCTCTGGGGGTACCACGACATGGACCCCGGCGAACGCCCTCAGTTCGGCCTTTCGCTTTCTATTCGACATGGTGGAAACCAGGGAGAGGCCCCCGAGGTTTCCACCTCCCGCCTGAAGCATATTGATCCGGCCGCCAGGGTTGATCGGAGGGATCGATTCATCAGTACTCGGCTCATTACGCTAAATCCTTGCGGCCGGATTGGGAGGATTCCATCATTTTGTCGGCGCTCGCGCCCTCGGTCCTCTGTCAGGGTTACGGCTTGGTGTCCAAGTTGTCAATTTGCCTTCCTCAAACAGTCGCCAGAGTTGTCTGAGGAGGTCGCGGCCCTGGCTGGTGTTGTGGCCGGGACTCTTGTGGTAGGCACAAAATTTGCTGCGGTTTAGATGACCGTGGTCCCTTATCGGATTTGGTTTGTTAAGCCACTCGCGCCCCTTGATGGCATTAAAGATGTGGGCCCGAGATAAGTTGAGGTTGCGAAGGAGGTGAACCTCCACATCCTCGAAGGCTTTGAACTCACCAGGCGGCTTTGCGACCGCCTTTCTGGGCTTGGCGACTGCCTTCTTCTGGACGTGGGATGGCGCCTTCCCTTCTCCGGCGGATCCCTTGCCTAAGCGGAGGGTGAGCATCCTCTGCCTGGCTAGGAAATCAGCGGCCCTGACGCGGAAGATCGACTACGTCGGGGGGATGTCTTTTGTGAGGTGCCTGAACATGGGCGAATGGCCGTAGAATCCCCCTAGGACTGAGTAGAGAGCGAGCTCATCGCTAATGGGCTCACCGGTGAGGACTATTTCGTCCACCCGGTCGATGTAATCTTCATCGGGCTCGTCCTTCCCCTGCCTGATTTTCATCATATGGTGGGGGCCTTCTGGCCGAGCAACTTTGGCGGCGAAGTACGACGTGAAGTCGTTCGCCAGCTTCTCAAATCAATTGATTGAGCGATGTAATATCCGGATTTATTACTGTGTATTTTACCTGTATTCGAACCCTGTATTATTCGGAATTATAATCTTGATGATTGGAGTATGGTATTTCTTGCATTGGCATCCTTGTACTTGAGTATTGCAACATACAAATTTTCTCATGCAAACTCTAAGAATGTAGCTTAACGCGCGCTATCGAGCTACTACTAGCGCATGGTAGTTATGTAGGAGTTGCGTGCGCTAAGCACTCAATTATTGAGCGGGACGGCTAGCACATGCGCCAACCGGGACATGGGTCCGGATAAGATTCCCACGGACGAACCTGGACAGTTTTGAAGTCAACTCTTATTAGCGTGCGCTAAGGAATGCTTAGTAGCGTGCGCTAATTAGCTAAAGTGCAGAATATTATAAATGAGACAACAACCCGTTTTGGCTTACATTTCATTCGTCCATTTTTCATTCTTGAAAGGCCAGAGAGCTATAATAATCCTTCTACACACTTAGAACACATCTTATTGATCCTTGTATATTGGTTATCACTTGTGAGTGATCATTGAAGTGGAATAGCACCTTGGAGTGGCATACAACCAACCGGAGTCGGATTCTACCTTACGGTTCAGTGATTTTCGTCATATTAAGGTATGTTCAACCTATCTCCAGACTTAGAGTTGGATTCTAAAGAATTAGATGATCATGTTAACAAGATATTGATTTTCACTAGTGAATTATTCAACATGCATCATGTTTGGAATATAGAGATGGTTATGCCTCAAGTACCTTGATTATGAACACCATGATTCGAATCTTATTACAATGAACAAGTAGAGGAAGCTTCCATCATTGGTAATCCAAATCTAGTAGATGACTTCATAGCAATCATGGACTTGACTTAAACATCATTATTGTTAGATGAATCTAAAGGATTGATCATGGAAGGATTTATCTAGTATAGATGGAATGTTAAACAATTACAGTATGATAATTTTGATTGATATTAAGGTGTCGATATCAACCGTTAAGCCTTTCGAATTGTCGTATGAAGATTGTAGTCGAAATGGAAGATGGTTTCATAATAGTATACATATCTTTGAACCCGAAGTTGTTGTTATCCGTTAGATCATTCATAGCCGTATGAACAGGATATTCATGGAAGTAACATGAACTAACACTGATGATTTCTTTTGGTATAATCATGTTGAGGTCCGTCTACTGCCCATCAGTAAACTGCCATGCAGAGTTAGCGCACACTAAGCTATGTAGATTAACGTGCGCTATCGAGCACGAGTTAGCGTACGCTACGTTTGGTACGTAACGTACGCTAGGCCACCAGATGAGCCAATCGGTGATCGGTGAAAATCGACCATGCATAGTTAGCGTACGCTAGGCTTTGTTGTTTACGTGCGCTATCGAGCAGACTTAACGCACGCTACACAGAGTACTTAGCGTGCGCTAAGCAGCTCAGGCAGATTACATTTTATGAGCTTTTGACCGTAAATCGAATTGTTAGACATTCGTACGATGTGAGATAAATCCTATATTATTTCTTTTGATTGAGGGGGGACGACCTTCGAGTGTTCGTTTTCGTGGAAGTATTGTTCTTATCTTCAAATCGAGGCAAGTAACTTATTTGTTTTATGTATTGATGTTATACATATTGTCGTGCATGTATGTCGTTGTTGTATGTCCACCTCGTGTTGGTCCGACGGGATCATCGGGGGATCTATGCTAACGTGCGCTGGATCACCGGACGGGTTTTTCCACCACGGGTTGGTCTGATGGGATCATCGTGGGTTCTAGGCAGTGAACGCTGGATCGACGGAATTACCATGTGTATCTTATGATACCATGTTGTGATTATCAGTTGTGTATGTTATGTTTGAGTTTCTCGCAGGAGAAGACTCGTTTGACATTTTATCATTTACGTTATTATTATTATTCTGCGTGTGACGTTGAATAATATGTTGTGGTACTTGTACTAGCATCGTTATGCTAACCCCTTCGGGGGTTAACATTTTGTTTATGTTCAGGATCCAGGAGAGCGGGAAAACAACCACTGGAGCTGCATGACGACGAGGGTGCAGAGTGATGTTCCGGCCGGGTTTATTTGTCTGTTGTTTATTGGTTATTTCAATAAGTACTCGAGTACGAAGTCATTTATGATGAATTTGCATTTGGTGATGTATTATTAAGTCCCTGTTGAACAATTGTACTTTCAGTATTTGGTCAGAACTGTTGTATCTTAATTCCGATATTTCCATTCGTTAGTATTTCTTAATGTCTGTTCAATTCTTCAGCCTTGTAAATCTTTATGTAAAGGATTTACAGCGCTGTAATATTCCTGAATATATCGGGGGTGTTACAGAATATGGTATCGGGCTAAGATTATCGATATCTTGGCCGTTGGGTTAAAATAGGGGTCATTTATGTCTTTTGAGGTAACCGGCCGTGAATGACATCACTGCACTGCCTACGTCTTCATGCGAATGGTGGTTGTAAGTTCCTAAACTCTACCTCGTTCTTTACATGTTGTGTCTCTTTATAATCGAATATTAGAACGATGTTGTTTCCTGTATATTGAGTCTTTATGCTTACAGTATGTTGAGAGGCGGACGTGGACGTGGTCGCGGTCGTGGACGCGGACGAAGAAATGCTGAAAGGGAAGCGTCGCCTTCTAATCAGGCTAGTCATAGCTCAGGCGAGCCACAACAATCTATTAATAATGAATCTGAACCTGCTGTACCAGAGATCCTTCGTCAAGTGGTGAACCAGATGACTCAGTTCGCCCAAGTCGTGGACCGAAGGCAAGTGGCGGTGGGACTACAGCAGGGAGAGAGACAGCAAGGGATCCTAGAGATGGGAAATCGAGGTGACCGGTGGCTGCAAGAGGTGGCGAAGATGCAACCACCCAAATTCGACGGTATTTCTGAGACTCCCACCTGGGACCATTAGTTGAAGGAACTGGAGAAAATCTTTCTTTGGAATTAAGCGCCCGGGCAATAGGAGAGCTTCTATCGCTCAATACTTTACGATAGGGAAGCGTCAGAATGGTGGGAAGCCATCCGGCTTTGTAGACCATGATCTTGATTGGGCGAGTTTAGATGGATGATGGAAGCTCGGTATTTCCCTCGTCTGTGAGGAAGCCAAAGTTCGGGAGTTTTCTCGCTCGGCCTTGAGATGTGCGGTATCGAGCAATTAAAGCGTTTAACCAAGGTGGCATTTGTTCAACATCCGGGTGAGCAGATGCGAAATGATGATCCATTTCGATATGAGGATGAAACCAGAAATCCAGGTACATGTCAGTTTGAATGTACCACACTCGTCAATACCAAGATAAGGCGTTTGGGTATGAGATCAAGGAAGCGGCTATGGAGAAATTTTGAAATCCAAGCAGAAAGTCTCAGTACTTTTACGAGCACAAGAACATGGGCCCCGTAAGGCCTAGTCATCCTTTCACTCTTTCAAGAAATCTCCGCACCCGATTAGGAGTGGAAAGAACTTGAGCGACATCAACTATTACCGATGTTACCAGAAATGCTTTAAGCTGCGCCCGAGGCGGGACACTATCGACGGAATTGCCCCCTACCAGTGACTTGTTTTGATTGTGGGCCAGAGAGGACATCGGGCGTGTATTGTGAAGAGAGGCGCAAAGTCTTTTAGAGCCCGTACACCACGGCCGATGTCTGAGAAGGAAGCCGTATCAGCAGGCGACAAAGTGTTCAAATGCCTCAGAATTTCGGCCGCGGACGAGGCATAGGACAATGGGACCGAAAGGGGACATCGAGTGCCGGATCTGGTCCCCCACGTTTGTACGAGATGAGGAGGACAATCGATCGGGATCTTCTTTGTCGCATCGAGTCTTATCGAGATCCTTTCCCAGCCAGTTAGCGTTTTATTCGATACAGGAGCTACACATTATTTCATATATTTGTCTTGTGTAAATCGTTTGAATATTTCCGGTTTTCATACTTGTGAACCTTATGTTGTTGGTTTACCGAGTGGAGAGAGGATTTTCGGGAACTTAGAAACTAGAAATTTCCCGATATCATTTGGAGGCAGAGAGTGGCTCTCAAATTTGATTATAATAGAAATGCAAGGAGACGACCTGATACTCGGAGATGATTGGATTAATCGATATGGAGCAATTGTAAACTACCGAAGGAGGAATATCTCGCTGATCGCTGACGATGGTTCCAAAATATTGTTCGAGGGGTGGAAACCAGGAAGCTCAGGGAAATTGATCAAGGCAATGAAAGCTGTCAAATTGTTGAAACAGGGCTGTACCAGATATTGGTGTTATGCAATGAAGAAAGAAGACGAAATTACGGAACTTTCATCCATTCCTGTTGTGAATGAATTTCCAGATGTATTTCCTGACGAGTTACCTGACTACCTCCACGAAGAGATGTAGAATTTACCATTGAGCTGGAACCCGGAGCTATACCAATTTCTAAGGCACCATATCGTATGGCACCTACTGAGATGTATGAACTGAAAAAGCAGCTGGAGGAGTTACTGGACAAAGGCTATATTCAGCCAAGCGTTTCGCCCTGGGGAGCGCGAATTCTTTTTGTCCGAAAGAAGGATGAATCGCTTCGACTGTGTATTGACTATCGAGAGCTGAACAAGATGACGATTAAGAACAAGTATCCATTGCCACGGATTGATGATCTATTTGACCAGTTGCAAGGGGCAACAGTATTTTCTAAAATCGATCTGAGATCAGGGTATCATCAGCTGAGGATTAAGGAATCTGATGTTCCGAAATCAACGTTCAGAACTCGCTACGGACATTATGAGTTTGTAGTGATGCCGTTTGGTTTCACTAACGCACCTGCTGTATTTATGCAATTGATGAACCGAGTGTTCATCGAATTTTTGGATAAATTTGTGGTCGTGTTCATTGATGACATTCTGGTATATTCTAAGAGCCCGGAAGAACATGCGCAGCATTTGCGAATTGTATTGGAACTTTTGAGAAGCGAGCAATTGTACGCCAAACTTTCTAAGTGTGAATTCTGGCTAAAGGAAGTAATGTTCCTCGGCCATGTGGTTTCAGCTAAAGGAGTCCGAGTAGATCCTCAGAAGATCGAAGCAATTATGGATTGGAAGCCTCCAAAGAACGTGAAAGAAGTCCGAAGTTTCTTAGGACTTGCTGGGTATTATCGTCGGTTCGTGGAAGGGTTTTCCAAAATCTCCCGCCCACTTACTCGACTCCTGCAGAAAACTCAAAAGTTTGAGTGGAACGAGTCGTGTCAGACTAGTTTTGATGAATTAAAGAAGAGATTGACGACACCAATTCTATCACTTCCACAGGGGACTGGAGGATTCATAGTTTACAGTGATGTTTCGAACCAAGGACTCGGATGCGTATTGATGTAGAATGATAAGGTGATCACTTATGCGTCGCGACAACTGAAACCTTATGAAGTGAATTACCCAACACATGATTTGGAGCTAGCAGCAGTAGTTTTTGCTTTGAAGATCTGGAGGCATTATCTATACGGGACTCACTGTCAGATCTTTACGGATCACAAGAGTCTCAAATACATCTTCAGTCAGAAGGAGTTGAACATGCGGCAAAGAAGATGGTTAGAGCTGATAAAGGACTATGACTTGGAGATTTTGTATCATCCAGGCAAAGCAAATGTAGTGGCCGATGCACTCAGCCGCAAACCTGTTTCTATTCGAGATCTTTGGAGGCGACCTCCCAACTTAGCCTTCAACGAGAGATGATTCGAGAAGGAATTGAAGTGTGGTTACAAAGAGTCCAAGGACAAGCGTGCGTGATGGAAATAACTTCATCATTAACCGAAGAAATCAAATCTAGGCAGCGAGATGATCCTACGATGATTGATTCGTGATGAAGTGATCAAGGAAAGGCCCCCGGATTCATAATTCATGATGATGGAGTTTTGAGATTTCAGAACCGACTCTGCGTTCCCGATGTCGATGTTCTGAAACAGACAATTATGAAGGAAGCTCACAGTTCGCCCTATTCTATCCACCCAGGCACCAATAAGATGTATAAGGACTTGAAGCAGAATTTCTGGTGGGGCAACATGAAGAAAGATGTAACGGACTATGTTTCGAAATGCTTGACTTGTCAGCAGGTTAAGATCGAGCATCAACGGCCTGCCGGAATGTTGAAGCCACTCCCGATTCCTGAATGGAAGTGGAAGGACATATCGATGGACTTTATCAATAGTATGCCGAGAACCAAGACAAGAATGAACATGATTTGGGTGATAGTTGATCGTTTAACCAAATCAGCTCATTTTCTAAGCATTAAGGACACGTGGGGACCAGAGAGGTTCGCACGAGTATTTATATCAGAGATAGTTCGATTGCATGGTACGCCGAAGACCATTATTTCTGATCGAGACGACCGTTTTGTGTCTCATTTTTGGAAAGCAGTTCATAAGGCCTTGGGGACCGAATTGAACTTCAGTACAGCTTATCACCCGCAAACTGACGGACAATCCGAGAGGACCATTCAAACGGTGGAAGATATGCTGAGGGCCTGTGCCTTAGATTGGTCAACTGATTGGGAAGTTCATCTACCGTTGATTGAATTTACCTACAACAATAGTTGGCATGCTTCCATTAAGATGGCACCGTTTGAGGCATTATACGGGAGGAGATGTAGATCGCCCCTATGTTGGGACGATTCGTCAGACTTGATCGGAACAGAATCAGAGTTGATTGTGCATACTCGAGAGAAGATAGCCTTGATTCGTGAAAGGCTATTGACCGCCCAGAGTCGCCAGAAATCTTACGCAGACGTACGCCGTCGCCCTTTGGAGTTCAGTATGGGAGACCACGTACTTTTAAAAGTTTCTCCTACTCGAGGAATTTTTTGTTTTGGAAGGAAAGGAAAGCTGAGTCCGAGATATATCGGACCATTTGAGATCCTTGAGAGAGTTGGGGAGTTGGCATACAGATTGGCATTGCCGCCATCATTGTGCCATGTTCATAACGTGTTCCACGTATCCCAGTTACGGAGGTATATACCAGATCCCAGTCATATCATTGATTTCGGCGAGATCAAAGTCGCGCAGGATGGGACGTTTGAAGAAAGACCGGTCAAGATACTTGAGAGTCGAGTTAAGCAGTTAAGGAACAAACCAATCGTTTTGGTCAAAGTTCAATAGTCACGTCACGGAATGGAAGAAGCCACATGGGAAACCGAAGATGGCATGAAGTCCACATATCCCAAGTTATTTTCGTCTTGAGTTTCGGGACGAAACTCTTTTTTAATAGGAGAGCATGTAATATCCAGATTTATTAATGTGTATTTTACCTGTATTCGAACCCTGTATTATTCGGAATTGTAATCTTGATGATTGGAGTATGATATTTCTTGCATTGGCATCCTTGTACTTGAGTATTGCAACATACAAATTTTCTCATGCAAACTCGTGATAGCGCACGCTAAGAATGTAGCTTAACGCGCGCTCTCGAGCTACTACTAGCGCACGCTAGTTATGTAGGAGTTGCGTGCACTAAGCACTCAATTATTGAGCGGGACGGCTAGCACATGCGCCAGCTGGGACATAGGTCCGGATAAGATTCCCGCGGACGAACCTGGACAGTTTTGAAGTCAACTCATATTAGCGCGCGCTAAGGAATGCTTAGTAGCCTGCGCTAATTAGCTAAAGTGCAGAATATTATAAATGAGACAACAACCCATTTTGGCTTACATTTCTTTCGTCCATTCTTCATTCTTGAGAGGCCAGAGAGCTATAATAATCCTTCTACACACTTAGAACACATCTTATTGATCCTTGTATATTGGTTATCACTTGTGAGTGATCATTGAAGTGGAATAGCACCTTGGAGTGGCATACAACCAACCGGAGTCGGATTCTACCTTACGGTTCAGTGATTTTCATCATATTAAGGTATGTTCAACCTATCTCCAGACTTAGAGTTGGATTCTAAAGAATTAGATGATCATGTTAACAAGATATTGATTTTCACTAGTGAATTATTCAACATGCATCATGTTTGGAATATAGAGATGGTTATGCCTCAAGTACCTTGATTATGAACACCATGATTCGAATCTTATTACAATGAACAAGTAGAGGAAGCTTCTATCATTGGGAATCCAAATCTAGTAGATGACTTCATAGAAATCATGGACTTGACTTTAACATCATTATTGTTAGATGAATCTAAAGGATTGATCATGGAAGGATTTATCTAGTATAGATGGAATGTTGAACAATTACAGTATGATAATTTTGATTGATATTAAGGTGTCGATATCAACCGTTAAGCCTTTCGAATTGTCGTACGAAGATTGTAGTCGAAATGGAAGATGGTTTCATAATAGTATACATATCCTTGAACCCGAAGTTGTTGTTATCCATTAGATCATTCATAGCCGTATGAACAGGATATTCATGGAAGTAACATGAACTAACACTGAGAATTTCTTTTGGTATAATCATGTTGAGGTCCGTCTACTGCCCAGCAGTAAACTGCCATGCAGAGTTAGCGCACGCTAAGCTATGTAGATTAACGTGCGCTATCGAGCACGAGTTAGCGTACACTACGTTTGGTACGTAATGTACGCTAGGCCACCAGACGAGCCAGTCGACTGATCAGTGAAGTACTGACCATGCATAATTAGCGTACGCTAGGCTTTGTTGTTTACGTGCGCTATCGAGCAGACTTAACGCACGCTACACAGAGTACTTAGCGTGCGCTAAGCAGTTCAGGCAGATTACATTTTATGAGCTTTTGACCGTAAATCGAATTGTTAGACATTCGTACGATGTGAGATAAATCCTATATTATTTCTTTTGTTAAGGTTTGAGCTTGATACGTGATTGATTGAGGGGGGACGACCTTCGAGTGTTCGTTTTCGTGGAAGTATTGTTCTTATCTTCGAGGCAAGTACCTTATTTGTTTTAGGTATTGATGTTATACATATTGTCGTGCATGTATGTCGTTGTTGTATGTCTACCTCGTGTTGGTCCGACGGGATCATCGGGGGATCTATGCTAGCGTGCGCTGGATCACCGGACGGGTTTTTCCACCACGGGTTGGTCTGACAGGATCATCGTGGGTTCTAGGCACTGAACGCTGGATCGACGGAATTACCATGTGTATGTTATGATATCATGTTGTGATTATCAATTGTGTATGTTATGCTTGAGTTTCTCGCAGGAGAAGACTCGCTTGACATTTTATCATTTACGTTATTATTATTATTCTGCGTGTGACGTTGAATAATATGTTGTGGTACTTGTACTAGCATCGTTGTGCTAACCCGTTCGGGGGTGAACATTTTGTTTATGTTCAGGATCCAGGAGAGCGGGAAAACAACCACTGGAGCTGCATGATGACGAGGGTGCAGAGTGATGTTCCGGCCGGGTTTATTTGTCTGTTGTTTATTGGTTATTTCAATAAGTACTCGAGTACGAAGTCATTTATGATGAATTTGAATTTGGTGATGTATTATTAAGTCCTTGTTGAACAACTGTACTTTCAGTATTTGGTCAGAACTGTTGTATCTTAATTCCGATATTTCCATTCGTTAGTATTTCTTAATGTCTGTTCAATTCTTCAGCCTTGTAAATCCTTATGTAAAGGATTTACGGCGCTGTAATAATCCTGAATATATCGGGGGTGTTACAAGTGAGGTGGTAGTGAGATGTACCACCTGTAGGCGAGGTCGCCCAGAGTTAATGGGAACATTCGACATTTCGTCGCATCTGATGCTCCGCATCCGGTCATGTAAATCTGGAATTTGCTCAAATGGGTCTCCGGATCCGATCTCCATTCATATAGAGGTGTCTGGGGCGAGCTCGATCTAGACCGCGAGTGGCTCACTCGGTCCAGTGATCGATCTCCTGGCGCCTGCCCCAGTTTCTAGGAGCGCCTTCATTTCGTCGAGCTGGCGCTGCATGGCGGCCATCGCCGTAGCTTGATTGCTCGCTGATTGGCTCCCGGAGCGCGAAACAAGGCGATCATGCACTGATCCCCTGGCCCCATGGTGGATGATGAGTTCTCCGCCAACGGGATTAGTCCTTGGGCAAGTGGGGGCCCGTTGGCCAGCTTGTCTTCTGGGAGTCGGATATGCCGAACTCCTAGTAATGGATTCGGACTCCGATGTCTCCCTGCTGGGGACCGAGTGCCCGGGTCGCCATGAGGGATCGCTCCCTAGGCGGCTGAAGATGGAATCATCTCGCCTTACGAGAGCCTTTTCCTTCGGCTCGGGGCTTTCTGTCGATTTCTCAACATATATCCCCTTGAGCTTCTGCTTGCCTGCTCGACGGATGGTTGACGGAGTAATGGTGGGCGAGTCGCATGCCCTCCATCGCTCCCTGAGGATGGCTATAGCCTTCTCAATCTGTTCCGTGGTATGGAACTGATCGAGTGAGAGGCTAGGACCGTCCCTCGGGGGCGGGAGTGAGAGTCTAGCGTCGCCGCAGTCACCTTCCGCCGTAGGCTGGGATTCGGTCTGGGCCGGAATGAGATTTCCGGCAGATCGTAGGGTGGCTCTTTTGGAGGTCGTGGCAGATGTCATATTTCTGAAGGCTTTTCTTTGAAGAACAGTGAGTGTTTCTTCAAGTATATATCCAGAGAACAGTGAGTGTTCTTCGAGACGGTTGGAAAAAATGAAGGTTAAGACCCCCTCCTTCTAGCGCCAATTGTTGTTACCCAAAATATTATCCGGAGATGATATTGCTGGAATGGTCGAGTAACAAACAAATGCGAGAACACTTCCATGGGAAAATAAATAACACAAGATTTGTCGGGGTTGTTAATCTCGAGCTTGAATGCTCTCGCGAGATGTTATTAATAGGTATACTGTGCAGTACAAATATCAATGTTAGAACACTATTACAATGAGTGTAATAATTCTAGTTATCTTAGATATAGAGCGTGAAGATTGCCGGAAGAACCAGATATGAAGCTCTGTGAGTTCTTGATTTTTATGTTCAGTGTATGAGAATGTATCTCACTCTATGTATGTATTTCACTGTACTCACAATGATGCTAGGCCACTGTTGTAAGCCTCCTATTTATAGGAGACAAGGTTGCTGGGTCCTCTCCGGCGATCGCGGGCGACCGCCGTTTTCTATATTAGAATAAGGTGGGCGATCGTCCCGTCACATGGGGCTATTCCCTTAAAGTCCGAGGCTGCTGTTGGCAGCCAGCTGTGCGAGCCAATGGGAAGCCCGCACGCGTCCTGAGTCGCTGTCCGGGGAGGACCCACTTTGTACCTTTCGGCGGGCCTATCGGTAGGTGAGGTAGGTGACAGGCTGGGGTCAAAAGCCTTATCTTGCGGCGCCTTTTGTGGATCTTCACGTGGGTATCCGTCCAAGATTCGGTCTTCGACGACTTTGACGGATGTTGGATTCATACGTGGCACGAGATGATCGTCTATGGTCGGACATCATAGACGATCGCCAGATACCAAAAGACGATCGCCGTGGGTGCCGACTGCTGGGTGTTTGCCCAGCATATGTCTTCTATGGTTGTCTTTCAGACCATTATACGGATCGCCATCGAGGCGTATTAATCGCTGCACAACATATAGGAGGTGGATTTTTGGTCTTGAACCATTTAAAATAATAAAGGAGCACAGAAAGTGTAAATAGAAATAAAATTGGACATTTTCTATGATGTGTCGTGGACAAGTATCAACTTTGTATAATCACCACGAACTTTTGAGAAGTTAAAAAATTCTTTAAATTATCAGTATTATAGATAATTGGGTTAGCTTTCCAACAGTTTAAACAGCGAGCAAATCGGAGTACGGACGAAGAAGTTATTATCGAATTAGTGTAAGACTGCCAGCTGTCGGGCACCATGCATTACTGCGTGCATCAGCGTCCGACAGGTTGCCGGGAATCCCGCGCGAGCGAGGCACGGTCGTCACTCATGATGCCTAGTCAGGACATTGTTTTGACTGACTAGCGGAGTTTTAACCCATAAAGAACGGCCTTACCTTTATTATTGTCTCATTTCATTTATCAGTATCTGTATAAAATGTACACCTCTTAAAGGTCATATTTCTATATCCTAGTTTTGTGATTTCTAAGATCTCCAAAACGCTCAAATACCCAGCGAATCTGAGCAGTCTAGTCCAGGAGACGTCCGGTAGATGTTTGATGAAATTTCCCAATGAGTCTGTTAATTCCAGGGTGGGTTGCCATATTTGAACTCGATTATCTCACAATTGGTAAGTTATTTTACAAATGCATCTCAATCAGTTTGTAAACAAGATACATTTAAGTGTATATGTGGTTATTATCGTAAGTATTATCTCAGAATACTTGGATAATACGAGCTTTTTTCTGGTGAGTCAGACCAGCTTTTAAAGGATATAGACTGGAACCTGTTCGATGAATTTCTCCAGTGAGTCTGAGAATTCCAGACTAGGTTTCCTTATTTTAACTCTATTATCTCACGACTTGTAAGTTATTTTGAGAATTCTTCTCGACTATTTCGTAGATAAAATACATGTTAGTATAACAGGAGCCTGTACCATTGGTATTGTGTCAGTATACCTGTACAAAATAAGCCATTTTACACTGAGTCAGCCCTGTTCGTATCAGTCATTTCCAGCAACTTGTCTTTTGAAAGTTGATCGAGTTGTCTAACTTGAACATGTATATCTTTGAACCTGCAAGTCTTATTTTGACAAAATTTCATGAAATTTATCTCTGAGATACATTTGATCATAAATCAGTTTTTATTTTGATTTTTCTCAACTATTTAGACTCCTGTATTTATCAATATATCACCGAGTCAGCTCTATATTTTTCGTATGTATCGAACGGGTTGAATACCTTGTAATTGTGTTTAGGGTGGAAAATTTAATAATGATGATTATTAATATTTTTCTATATGAGGATCATGAATTTTCAAAATTGATGATTTTGAAATATTTTCCGTATTAAAATAATACGAAGTTTTCATTCAATCAAATCGATATAAATAACGGTTATACTATAAATACAGCCAAAAAATATTGAATATTATTTTATATTTAAAATAATATGCTGGAGTTTTAGTAATTAAATTTTTAAAGTCCGGATCGTCATTTTTGAGAAAGGAAAAAATAAAATTATAAAATTGGGATAGTCGTTGATCGTGAAAATCGAATGTCGTAGTATATTGCTATTGATAGTGGAATATCAATACCTTGTTTAGGTGTGGAAATCAAATCTCGGAGACTTCATTGGATCTATTTTACAGACTAGACTACTTAAGGCAAGTCTATACTTGTTCAGTTCATAATAGTTATTAAATGATTTTGATTTCATTTCATTTATAATTCATAGAGCAATGATATTATAAATGTAATTGTCGGGATGATGGTTTGTATATTGTGTTTTGATTTGGATTAAATCATAATGTATATGATTTAAATGTGTTTGGTGAAGACGTAGATGTGCGTTATCTTTGGTTTGTGATATGGAATGTCGGATATCGAGGATAGTTTATCGTGTCGACATTGATGTCGGGATGGTGGTTTGTTGATATTAATGGACTGTACCTCATTCGAGATTATTCGAATAACTATGTATTCGTTCAGGGATGTTTGTTCGTGGAAAGGATATTGTCTTCAGCATTGAGGTAATTTAAGTATTGTTCAGTTAGGAGGATAATTGTTCTGGTGAATTGTTGTATATGTTGTATGTTGATGTTTCGTATGATGGGATTCATATTGATTGTTTCGTTGAGGGATGTTGATCCCAGGACTGTTTGTATTGAGATCGTTGATCGTGTTGATCATTCATTGGGGATGATGATCCCAGGATTGTTGTTTTGGATATTGATTGGTCGTGTTGACTTTTCATTGTCAGTTTGTCATTGTTCACTTTGGTGAGTCTTTTGATCCTTATTGGATATGTGATTCTTTGAGTTTCGTTGTCATGTTGCATCGTGACATATCTGGAGTCATATTTGCGTGCCGATTGGTTATTGAGTAGGATTTTAGCCGGGCACACGATGGTCATGCGTGGATGTTTCCGCATTGGACCGTGCACACGAGACATTACTTCGTGAGGCTAATTAGGTACATGTCCCACTTATATCTTGGATTCTGTATACGGGGTGGACATGTGTACGGATACATTTCCGGATCGGGCGTACTGTGACGTCCATTTTTGAGCCATATGGATTGGTCGTTCATCCTCCATTTATGGTTGGGTATGTTCGACGGTTTGCGACTGGTTTTTCATACGCTCGAGGGGTATGCTCGACAGTCGGGGTTATATCTTTGAGATCCATTATTGTTGGTCATTTGGAGTTTACCTTGTTTATGGCATTCTCGGTCATTGTTGATCATTTGTTGATCGTGTTTGGAGTTTACCTTGTTGATGGTACTCTCGGTCGCTGTTGATCCTTTGTTGATCGTGTTGGAGTTTATCATGTTGATGGTATTCTCGATTATTGTGGATCTTTTATTGGTAGCATTGGAGTTTATCATGTCGATGTTATTCTCAGTTGATTTATTGGTTGATCATTGTTATTGATCGTATGAGCGTTCAGACTGTACGTCGATGTTTTGGGACTTGTTGTCATTGTTTTGTGTGTTATTTGTTTTTATCCAGATTGAGATTTGACGGTGCAATCTGACAGACATGATTTGGCATAGATGGTTCATTCTACACTTATGAGTTATGATGTTTTGAGGATTCTTGGTATTGTTGGAACACAGTACAGATGGTTGTAGTTAAATTCATTTCGTAATTCGAGAATGCGAAATATGGATTATAGTAAGGATTGATTTGATATAGATTGTGATGGGTTGGTGAGGTTATGACGGTAAGATTACATTGGTAGTATTCTTACTATGATATTACATCGGTATGTAATTATTTATGATGATGTGATCGTTATCATTGTTCAGTATTGTGGCTGACCCCATCATGGGCTTTATTTTTAGGTACTCGGAGATCAAGCTAGTAGCGGTTGTGGAGGGATGAGCTTCCCGGGTGATACTGGCTGTGGCATTATTTTGGGAACCGAGTATTTGACTGGTTGTTTTATTCCGCTGCAAATGTATATTTTGAACTGTGTTTATATCCGCTCCGTGTGTATTTTAAAATGGCTTTCCGATATTTTTACCAACTCGTGGATAACTTTCAAAATGTCCTTTTTGGGTATCTCGTAAACTTGGGTTATTTCATTAAACCCATTTTCCCTAAACTATTTTATCGGTACGTATAAGTGTTGGCTTAACGTACATTTTGAAACTGTTGAATTTTGGCATTTTGGCCTTTTTTTTCAAATGTTATTTAATGACGGTATTTGGAAAATAGATTTTTGGAGACTATTTGAGTATTTACAAAATATTACCGTCTTGGCTTCTTTGGCGTGTTTGAAACGTTTGCGAAAATGATTTTTGGCCTTGTGGGTTCCGGCGCGGGGCCCACGGCGCTGTGATATTCCCGGATGGTTTTGGGGGCATTACAGAAGATGGTATCGGAGCTTGGGTTTTGTGAAACCCGGGCATGTGTGTTATGTGGTTCTACGAGTACAGTAGTGGCATGACTTTTAGAAAACTATTTTTCTGACTTTTGAGTCAAACCGATTTTTGGATGTTCCAAAATTTTTGAGATATTTTTAAAATTGCTATAATTGCGATATTGGTGTATGTTGGTATTGTGTTGAGCCTTCGTATGGGAGTCATATATCACGGGAGATCATCGACTTCACGAACCTGTAAGTATATTATTTTGGTTATTCGATTGTGACAATGATTGCTTGCCTTTTTGATGATTTTGAATTTTCGGGATTGCACTCTTGTTTATGACAGGATGACAAGTTTCGAGGACGAAACTGATTTTAAGGGGGGTAGTATGTAATATCCTGAATGTTAGAATAGTATCATATCGCCGACCTTGTGGAAAATTGGTAATGTGATTTTTTGCGATAATAGTAATTATATTGAGTAAACGAGAGTAATATATCGGGTGGTATTTTCTAATATCGTCGAATAATTATTGGTAAGAATGTGGCGGTAGCCAACATTATATTCTCCGATAAATTATTCAACGATAATTTGAAATATTATCAGGACTAAATATGAGCTTGTGAATTTATTTGGACATGTCGGAGATAGATTTTTGGTCTTGGACCATTTAAAATAATAAAGGAGCACCGAAAGTGTAAATAGAAATAAAATTGCATATTTTCTATGAAGTGTCGTGGACAAGTATCAACTTTGAATAATCACCACGAATTTTTTAGAAGTTAAAAAATTCTGAAAATTTGAAGTAGTATAGATAATTGAGTTAGCTTTCCAACGGTTCAAATGGCGAGCAAATTGGAGTACGGACGAAGAAGTTATTATCGAATTAGTGGAAGACTAGAAGCTACCGGACACCACGCGTCACTGCGTGCGTCAGCGTCCGACAGGCTTCTGGGAATCCCGCGCGAACGTGGCACGGGTCATCACTCATGATTCCTAGTCAGGACTGACTAGTGGAGTTTTAACCCATAAAGAACGGCCTTACCTTTATTTTTGTCTCATTTCATTTATCTGTATCTGTAGAAAATGTACACCTCTTAAAGGTCATCTTTCTATATCCTAGTTTTGAGATTACTAAGACCTCCAAAACGCTCAAATACCCAGTCAATCTGAGCAGTCTAGTCCAGGAGACGTCCGGTACATGTTTGACGAAATTCCCCAATGGTCTATTAATTCCAGACTGGGTTGCCATATTTGAACTCGATTATCTCACAATTGGCAAGTTATTATACAAACGCATTTCAAGCAGTTTGTAAATAAGATACATTTAAGTGTATATGTTGTTTTCATCGTAAGTATTATGTCAGAACACTTGGATAATACAAGCTATTTTCTGGCGAGTTAGATCATCTTTTACAGCATACTGACTGGAACCTGTTCGATGAATTTCTCCAGTGAGTCTGAGAATTCCAGACTAGGTTTCCTTATTTTAACTCTATTATCTCACGACCTGTAAGTTATTTTGAGAATCCTTATCGACTATTTCGTAGATAAAATACATGTTAGTATAACAGGAACCTGTACCGTTGGTATTGTGTCTGTATACCTGAACAAAATAAGCCATTTTACACTGAATCAGCCCTGTTCGTATCAGTTATTTCCAGCAACTTGTCTTTTGAAAGTTGATCGAGTTGTATAAATTGAACATGTATATATTTGAACCTGTAAGTCGTATTTTGATAAAGTTTCATGAAATTTATCTCTGATATACATTTGATCATAAATCACTTTTTATTTTGATTTTTCTCAACTGTTTAGACTCTTGTGTTTATCAATATATCACCGAGTCAGCTCTATATTTTTCGTATGTATCGAACGGGTTGAATACCTTGTAATTGTGTTTAGGGTGGAAAATTTAATAATGATGATTATTAATATTTTTCTATATGAGGGCCATGAGTTTTCAAAATTGATGATTTTGAAATATTTTTCGTATTAAAATAGTACGAAGTTTTCATTCGATCAAATTGATATAAATAACGGTTGTACTATAAATACGGCCGAAAAATATTGAATATTATTTTATATTTAAAATAATATGCTGGAGTTTTAGTAATTAAATTTTTAAAGTCCGGATCGTCATTTTTGAGAAAGGGGAAAATAAAATTATAAAATTGGGATAATCGTTGATCGTGGAAATCGAATGTCGTAGTATATTCCTATTGATAGTGAAATATCGATACCTTGTTTAGGTGTGGAAATGAAATCTCGTAGACTTCAATGGATCTATTTTACAGACTCGACTACTTAAGGCAAGTCTATACTTATTCAGTTCATAATAGTTAATAAATGGTTTTGATTTCATTTCATTTATAATTCATATAGCAATGATATTATAAATGTAAATTGTCGGGACGATGGTTTGTATATTGTGCTTTGGTTTGGATTAAATCATAATGTATATGATTTAAATGTGTTTGGTGAAGACGGAGATGTGAGCTGTCTTTGGATTGTGATATGGAATGTCGGATATCGAGGATAGTTTATCGTGTCGACATTGATGTCGGGATGGTGGTTTATTGATTTTAATGTACTGTACTTCATTCGAGATTATTCGAATAACTGTGTATTCATTTAGGGATGTTTGTTCGTGGAAAGGATGTTTCCACGTATTGGACCGTGCACACGAGACGTTACTTCGTGAGGCTAATTATGTAATATCCGTACCTTTCTCTTTTTAGCAGTTTTCATTTTTTGGTGTATATCTATTTTTATCGACTCGCTTGTAACCATTTCGACGTTTTGAATCTATTTTGTTCATGGAGTTTTTCCATTTGAACGAGTTTCGGAGATATTTTTACGTAATTCCATTTTATGTTATGACCTTATCGTATGTACGTTCGATTCTCGTAAAACTCATTTGTTTTCGTTGTTTCTTTGTTTACATGAGTTCATACGGTTGAGTTGTTCGTGTTGTGAGTTTTGGTTTGTTAATCCGACGTCGTATCGTGATTTTCGGACGTTTCGGCCGTTCTATAATTTCCTATAAGTTTAGGGAATTCCACCTTCTTTGTCGTATTTCGGATCTTTGACTACTCGGAATGGTGTTTCCTTTTAGCGCTTGAACTCATCTTCGCGAATACTTCATTTATGTGCTTTTGAAATCCCATCTTTTGTGGCGTTTCGTTTTTGTACCTTCTAGAACAGCGGGCTGCATTATGCAGTACTGAACCGTTTTGTAAGTAACATACGTTATGCATGTCATGTTACGTACGCTACTCACATTGTTAATGTACGTAATCCGCCGGCCATAACATACGTAATCTACTTCAGATTTTTGGAAAGATTGTTCTGCCACGCCCTTACGTACGCTAACGCCTACGTAATGGGGCATAACGTACGTTAACCTCAGTATGTTAACGTACGTAATGAGCAATCAGGTTTTAAAAACATGAACAGACCCTTCATCGCGTCATTCTTTATTTTCCTTCCTTTTGTCCGCGGTGAGAGTCCCCAGGCGATTTCAAGCGGCTTTCGAGATTTTGTCCGTAGAGTTCCTTGAGAGATCGATTATTGTGCTTCAAGTGAAGTTTATCTTCAACCTAATCATCTTCCTCCGTCCGAATTCAAGGTATTTTCGTCTAGAACCCTAACTTTGTCAATTTTGGGGGGTTTTCCGAGTTTTGCTTGTTAGACTCGAATTGTTCGGTTATGTTGTAATTTTCCTTATCAATTAGTGTTATAAGGTAATTTCCAATCCGATTCCGTTGTGTTTAATCTTTATATTGTTGATTCGGGAGGTTTTGTGATTACGCTCGCCCGTATCAATTGTACGTACATTGTCATAGTTTATAATCGGGGTTGTGGGCGTATTCCATTCGATTATTGTTATCGAATAGGACTGAGTTGTGTTAATCCTTCGTTTAGGAAAGGTCATGTTCCATCCGGGTCAATCGTAGTCGTTGTTCGTTCCCATTTCGTCGAAGATGTCTCAAAGGCAAGTACTTTACATTTGTTTGCATATTCTAGTATTTGGATTATGGCTTCCCGTTATGTTGTGGATGTATATGTGTATGTTCACCCAGGGATGGTCTGACGGGGCCTATGGGAATACGTATTTCCGCGTGTGTGCGTATCGCGAACTAGGTTTAACCACCCAGGGATGGTCTGACGGGGCCTCTGCGGGGTACAGTGGTCGTGATCTCGTACCAACGGTTAACTTTGAAATGTTTTGTTGGAGAAATGTGTTTTATGCATGTGCACCGAAATATTCCGGATTATAAATGTTTTCTAAAATGATTTTGGCGCATATTTCATCTGATTAGAATGGTAGTTCAAATGGATTGTACTTGCACTAGCAGTTGTCGCTAACCCCTTAAATGGGGGAAATACTTTTGTATTTCAGGTACAGGTCATGGAGGCGAATGAGCATGCGAGCTGTACGAGGATGATGGGAAAGAGTGATTCTGTTCAGTGGTTGTCCATTTGGTGTCTTGTCTTCTAAATTTATTTATTATGTCATTTACTTAAGTACTTGAGTACTTCCTTCTTTGGGTTTATTATCGTTGTGTACCTGTTTTGTGGAAGATTTGATTGAATGGTATTGTTGAGTTGAGTCTTTTGTTTTGAATGTCTTGAATTATGGAATCGTGTGTATATTGATGATGTTTGTCTTTTGTTGATGTTGTGCGGCAATTAATACGCCTGGATGGCGATAGGCATAAGGCCGAGCGACCGAGTTCATGATCAAATGAGCCGCGGCAAACTTGCCAATCGAAGGTAACAGTCCATCTTCGAGTATCTAGCGATCGACATCCGGGGCGATCGCCTCTTGACACCTAGGGATCTACTCTGGTGCCCGACCAAGGACGATCATCCTATGCCACGTGTAAAGGCATCATCCGTCATATCTACGAGGATTGGATCTCGGAGCAAGGACCCACGTGCATATCCGCGAATGGCGCCACAGAATAAGGATCTTTGACTCCAGCCCATCAATAGCTGTCCTACCGACAGACCTGCCGAAAGGTCCTAGGTGGGGCTTCCCAAGATAGTGACTCAGGATGCGTGTAGTCTTCTCATTGGTTCGCGCATCCAGCTGCCAGCAGCTGCCGCGGACCTTAAGGAGTCCCACCCATGTGCTAAAGACGATCGCGCACTTATTATAATACAGCAAAGGCGATCGCCCAGCTACCTCCAGTCCTATAAATAGAGAACCTCCAGCAACTGGAAGGGGGTTCGGTTCAGAAGTTAAGAAGTTCAGACTTTAAGAGGTTCACAAGTTCAGAAATTATTTCATACGAGAGTTCAGCTAATTCACACAGTGAGAGACCGTCGATTTCTCAGAGTCAACACAGCACTCCATCGTTGTTACATGAACTTACAGAGCATCAACTATGGTTCTTCCGGCAATCTTCAGCACTCAAGAGCTAAGATAACTAGGGTCTTTACAGTCATTGTAATTGTACTCTAACATTAATATTTGTACTCCCAAGTATTCATATTAATAATATCTCGCGAGAGCATTGAAGCCCAGGACTACCAAGCCCGGCAAATCTTATGTTATCTACGCCCCCACAGACGTGTTCTCGCATTTTGTTTGTTACTCGTCCATTCCAGCATATCATCTCCGGATAATATTTTGGGTAACAACAATTGGCGCTAGAGTAAGGGGGTTCGGTTCAGAAGTTCAGAAGTTCAGACTTTAAGAGGTTCACAAGTTCAGAAATTATTTCATACGAGAGTTCAGCTAATTCACACAGTGAGAGACCACCGATTTCTCACAGTCAACACAGCACTCCATCGTTGTTACAAGAACTCACAGAGCATCAACTCTGGTTCTTCCGGCAATCTTCAGCACTCAAGAGCTAAGATAACTACGGTCTTTACACTCATTGTAATTGTACTCTAACATTAATATTTCTACTCCCAAGTATTCATATAAATAATATCTCGCGAGAGCATTCAAGCTCGGGACTAACAACCCCGGAAAATCTTGTGTTATCTACTCCCCCACGGACGTGTTCTCGCATTTTGTTTGTTACTCGTCCATTCCAGCATATCATCTCCGGATAATATTTTGGGTAACAACAATTGGCGCTAGAGGAAGGGGGCACTACCTTCATTTTCTCTCCGACCGTTTCGAAGAACACTCACTGTTCTCAGTAGCATATACTTGAAGAAACACTCACTGTTCTTCAAAGAAAAACCTTCAGAATAATGACGTCTGCCACGACCTCGAAAAGAGCCGATTTACGATCCGCCGGACGCCTTGTTCCGGCCCAGGCCGAGTCCCAACCTGTGGCAGAAGGCGACCGCGGCGACGCTAGACTCTCACTCCGGCCCCCAAGGGATGGCCCCAACCTCTCACTCGATCAGTTCCAAACCGCAGAACAGATCGAGGAGGCCACGGCCATCCTAAGGGAGCGATGGAGAGCATGCGACACGACCACCATTACTCCATCAGCCATCCACCGTGCGGGTAAGCGAAATCTCAAGGGGCTATATGTCGAGAAATCGTCAGAAGGCCCCGAGCCGCTGGAAAAGATGCTCGCAAGGCGGGATGATTCCGTCTTCAGCCGCCTAGGGAGTGATCCCTTATGGCGACCTGGGCATTCAGGCCCCAGCCGTGAGACGTCGGAGTCCGAATCCATCACCAGGAGTTCGGCGTACCCAACTCCCAAAAGACAGGCCTGCCATCTGGCTCCCACTCGCCAAAGAATTGAGCTCGGCGGAAGAGGCCTCGTCGTCTACAACGGGTCCAGGAGATCGGTACACGATCGCCTCGGCTCCCACTCCGAGAGCTAGACCGTGAGTAGCCAGGCTACAGCGAGGGCCGCAATGCAGCACCAGCTCGACGAAATGAAGGCGCTCATAGAAACTGGGACAGGCGCCAGGAGATAGATCGCCAGACCAAGTGAGCCGATCGCGGTCCATATCGACCTTGCCCCCATGCAATGAAGGATCACTCCTCCTCCTCAAACACCTTTGTATGAGGGGAGATCGGACCCCGAGACCCACTTGAGCAAGTTCCGGATCTACATGACCAGGTGTGGGGCATCAGATGCGACCAGGTGCCGAATATTCCCGTTAACGTTAGGCGAACTGGACCATAGGTGGTACATCTCTCTACCGCCGCGATCGATCAATTCCTTTGAGAAACTGGTGAATGACTTCACGACATACTTCGCCGCCAAGGTCGCCAGACCAGAAGGCCCCCACCGCATGATGAAAATCAGGCAGGGGGAAGACGCATCCGATGCAGATTACATCGACCGGGTGGATGAAATAGTCCTCACCGGCGAGCCCATAAGAACGAGCTCGCCCTCTACTCGGTCCTGGGGGATTCTATGGTCATTCACCAATGTTTAGGCACCTCACGAAGAACATCTCTCCGACCTACGCGATCTTCCGCGCCAAGGCTGCCGACTTTCTAGCCAGGCAAAGGCTCCTCACCCTTCGCTTAGGGAAGGAGACACTGCCTCCCGTCCAAAAGATGGTGATCCCCAAATCCAACAAGGATGTCGCCAAGCCACCCGGTGGTTTCAAGGCCTTCAAGGAGGTGGAAGCCCATCTCCTCCACAAGTTCAACCGAACTCCGGCTCATATTTTTTACGCCATCAAGGGGCGCGAACCGCTAAGCAAGCCAAAGGCGATAAGGGACAACAGTCATCTGGACCACAATAAATATTGTGCTTACCACAAGAGTCCCGGTCACAGCACTAACCAATGCTGCGACCTCCCCAGACAACTCTGGATATTGTTCGAGGAGGGCAAGCTGGACAGTTTATTGGCTTAGCCGGAGCCCAGTCAATCTCTCAAACTGGTCGCAGAGTCGAACGTGACAGGCCGCAAGACTCATACGAGTAGACCACCCGATCAACCTCGGCGACCGAATCTGTATGCTTCAATCAAGAGGTGGGAACTTCAGAAGTCTTTCCCCGATTCCCACCACGTACCTGTAACACCCCCAGAGCCATCCAAGAATATTGAAACACCCCCAAAACCGACTGGGAATATTACAGCGCTGTGGGCCCCATGTTGGAACCCACAAGGCTAAAATCATTTTCGCAAACGTTTAAAAATACCAAAAGGCCCTTTGAAAGAACACACACACGCAGTGGATAAAATCACAGTTCAAAGAATATCGAAAGCCATTTAGAAACATACACACACAGCGGATAAAACATAATTAAATAAATTTGCAGCGGAATTAGAAAAACCAGAAAAGAATACACAATCCGAACAATCACGCCATAGCCAGTATCACCGGAAAGTTCATCCCTTCACGACCACTACTAGCTTGAACTCCGAGTACCTAAAAAATATAGCCCACAACGGGGTCAGCCATAATACTCAACAATGATAACGATCACATCACAAAAACAATACATATCAATGTAATCACAGTAACACCCCCAAAACCATCCGGGATATTACAGCGCCGTGGGTCCCGCGCCGGAACCCACCAGGCTAAAAACCGTTTACAAAACCAATTCAAAAACACCAAAAGGGCGATGACGGTAATATTTTAAATACTCAAATACTTTCAAAAATAAAGTTCTCAAATACCGTCATAAAATACCATTTGAAAATACAAGGCGAAGTGCCAAATCTCGACAGTTCAAAATGTACGTTAAGCCACCCCTTAAACGTACCGATAAAATAGTTTGGGAAAAAGAGTTTGACAAAAAATAACTCAAGTTCGTAAAATGCCAAAAAGGCCATTTTGAAATACACACACGCAGCGGATAAAGATACCGAAAAGCAATTTTGAAATATACACACGCAGCGGATAAAGATACCGAAAAGCTATTTTGAAATATACACATTTGCAGCGGAAATAAATAACCGGGAAAGAATACTCAATTCTCCGAAAACAAGCCACAACCAGTATCACATCGGGAAGCTCATCCCTTCACGACCGCTACTAGCTCGATCTCCAAGTACCTAAAAATAAAGCCCACGACGGGGTCAGCCACAATACTCAATAATGATACCGATCACATCATCATAAATAATTACATACCAATGTAATAATACTGTAAGAATACTACCAACGTAATCTTACCGTTATAACCTTACCCATCCATAATAATCCAATCCTTACCATAATCCACATTTCGCATCCTCGAATAACGAAATGAACTTAACAACAATTATCTATATTGAATTTCAAAAATACCAACAATCCTCAAAACATCATCATAACTCATAATCATGAAATAATTCATCCGTGCCAAATCATGTCCATCGGATTACACAATCAAAACTCAACCTGGATAAACCAACAGTACACAACATATCTGTAGATCAACTACCATATGATAATGATAACAAATCCCGAAACATCGACGTACAGTCCGAATGCTCATACGATCAATAACAATGATCAACCAATACATCACTGAGAATATCATCGACATGATAGCTCCAATATGACCAACGAAGGATCAACGATGACTGAGAGTACCCTCAACAAGGTAAACTACAAACACGATCAACAAAGGATCAACTATAACTGAGAATACCCTCAACAAGGTAGACTCCAAATGATCAACAAAAGACCAACAATAACCGAGAATACCCTCAACAAGGTAGACTCCAAATGATCAACAAAGGACCAACAATAACCGAGAATACCCTCAACAAGGTAGACTCCAAATGATCAACAATAATGAATCTCAAGAAATAACTCTGACTGTCGAACATACCCCTCGGGCGTATGAACAACCAGTCGCAAACCATCGAACATATCCAATCATACATGGACTATAAACGACCCAACAATATGGCTCAAAAGATGGACGTCACAGTACGCCCGATCCGGAAATGTGTCCGTGCACAAGCCACCCCGGGTATCGATCAAATACACGTGTGGTCTTGTACCTAATTAGCCTTACGAACTACGTCTCGTGTGCACGGTTCAATGCGGAAATATCCACGCATAACCATCATGTGCCCGGCTAAAAATCCTACACAATAACCAATCGGCACGCAGATATGACTCCAGATATGTCACGATGCAACATGACAACGAAACTCAAGAATTACATATCCAATAAGGATCAAAAGACTCACCGAAGTGAACAACAACAGACTGACAATGAAAAGTCGACACGACTAATCAATATCCAAAACATCAATCCTGGGATCATCATCCCCAAATGAATGACCAACACGATCTACGATCTCAAAACAACAGTCCTGGGATCAACATCCCTCAACGAATAACCGATACGAAACTCATTACACGAAACCTCAACATATACAACAACTCAACATACTAATTATCCACATGACTGAACAAATACTTAGATTACCTCAAAGCCGAGGACCATATCCATCAACATCCCCCAATGAGACGATCAACATAACCATTAATACCAACAATATTCCTGGGATCAACATCCCTCAACGAACAACCAGTATGAATATCAATATACGAAGCCTCAACATACAAAATATGCAACAACTCAACATAATAATTATCTCATAACTGAACAATACATAAATTACCTCAAAGCCGAAGACAACATCCCTTCCATGAACAACATCCCTGAACGAATACACAGTTATACAAATAATCTCAAATAAGGTACCATCCATTCAATACCAATAAACCTTTATCCCGATATTTATGTCATCACGATAGCTATCCTCGACATCCGATATTCTATATCCTTGACCAAAGATAACTCACGTCTTCCCTGAACACAATTAAATCATATACCTTATGATTTAATACAACCAGAGCACGATATACAAACCATTATCCCGACAACTTATATTTCTAACAACATTGCTATACAAATTATAAATGAAATGAAAACGAAACCATTCATCAAATATTATAAACTGAACAAGTATAAACTTGCCTCGATACCGATACCACGAAGCCGTTACCAATATCCATTGCCTTTGTCTACGAGCTCCTTAGCCCCGACCAAAAGCAATCAACGAACTCTTCGACCTCAACCGCAGCACAACGGTCATAAACCACGATCAAAACATATCAACCTATTGCAATAACCGATTAACACACATTCAATAAAAATCAATAACCGACATACTCAACCAACAAACTCAACGGTTCAACGAAACCTCGATCATATACATAATACCAAATAATCCAACTCAACAAATACGAACCCATATCCACGATACAAGCCGTAACTCGATGATCACAAATAACAATCAATAACCGATCAACAACGGTTCTACAATATCCCGATTAAACAGATATCCAAACAACCTGAACCAATCAAACACGAATTCAAAACCACAATACGATTCCAAAATCCGAAGATCATATCCATAATCTATTCAAACCATCAAGGGTCTAACATTACCGATTCCAAATTCAATCTTAAAAACAACTACAAGTTTCCTCCTTGTATAATCATAATAAAATCCAATTACCGATTATCATCATCAATCCGGACAATCCGATAAATTCAACATTATAGATAACCATATTCCAAAGGTTTCAAATAATTCCATTATCCGAATTGAACACTTGTTAAATCCCTATGAATTCTCAAACTCAAAAGTGAATCATAAACTTATCAAATCTGAAATCATATTCGTATTCCCATACGAATATTGTACCAAAACACATAACTTAGTTCTAGATATGAATATTACATATTCATATATAAAACACCAACACCTTAAAACGTATTCATCAAATCAATGATCAATTCATCTCGACATTAAGGATTTTATAACATATTCGATTCCAACTTCAACTCCAAATACGAAGACAAAACTCCTTCTTGTTCATACTTGTAAATTCGTAGAAAACAATTTACCGATTATTATCGTGAATAATCACATTCCAAAATTATCCGAAATCCTTCCAAAATCATAACATGTAACTCAAGAGTTCTTTAAGAACACGAATTATCCAAATTCACGTTCATAATCCATAAAACAACATAACCCGATGTTTCTAACATCTAAACAACCCTTAATCATAATTCAAGGTGTATATAATCATGTCCTTCAACATATACTTCTCATAACATCATGAATCGCAACAACCCACCAAGAACATCGAGAATACTACGATTCCATAATCATAACAACATAATCGAATCATTTGATCACTAATTCATTATCTTCCTTTAACAAAATTCCCATAATTACCAAGAATCATCACAACAATATCATTTCCATCACCATTCATACGAAAACGTGTAGAATTTTCCAAGTTCTACTCATTGAGACATTTCATCGAACACTTTGAAGGCATAGTCCAATCCAATCGATTATTCAAAGAAATACTCGAATTCTTTCCACAAAACTTCAAGAATAATGAATGATTACGAGTTTACAATCAAGTTCAATCAACAATCTGAATCAAAACGAAGCAAATCGGCCAAAACACCAAGAAATCTCAAGAACATCCAAACACCAAAAGTTTAGGTGTTCTTACCTTCGATCCGGGTGGAAGATGATGTTAATCCATGATTCCAACTTCCAAAACATGTTGCTAGATGATGATATTACTCAAATCCATCCACTTTGATGAAGAAATCGCCAAAAAACGAAGAGAAAACATGAAAATGGCCGGATGACTCGGTCCAGGCCTTTAAATAGGCGGAACCTGCCGGACCGTTACGTACGTAACCGGCCACTGCCTTACGTACGTAACCGGCCATGGCCTGCTCACTGCCCAGTTCTGCCGGAACCCTTACGTACGTAACCGGCAGCTGGCTTACGTACGTAACTGGCCCTTACGGCCGTAACCGGCCGCTGCCTTACGTACGTAATCGGCCAGTCCTAGCCATCCCTGCGAGTCACTGCCGACCGTGATCGGCCATCCATGCGAATCACTGCCGACCATGCTCGGCCATCCCAACGAGTCACGTCCGACCATGCTCGGTCATCCAGGTCATCTCGGCCACGACTCGGCCAGCCGCCCCGTAACGTACGTAACACTTATTCCGTTGCGTACGTAATACGTACGTTGACTTGCTACAGTATAATACTCGTATTACGTACGTAATACACCCTGTATAACGTACGTAACTCCATCCGTTGACTCACCTGTCCACATCTGCGCCGAAAGCTGCCGACCACGGGCCCCACTGTCCGATTCCTCTTGTTACGTACGTTATGTATGCTATATAACGTACGTAAGCGAACACATTTTACGTACGTAAGCTCTAAGGCTTAACGTACGTAATGGCTTTTATACTTAGCCAAAAATCCAACTGTTCCTGTCCGACGTCTCGACGTACAAAATACAAACATACAGCATACTGAATACACAACCTAAATCCAAAGATATTCTCATACGGTATACCTGATATCCAAATCTGTTTAACCTGATACAACATATCCTGAATATATCTGTCAATCAAAAACGATAATCACACAAGTATGACTGTCTCGGTTCTCAATTTATTTTATCCATACTGTATAGATACCAAACTATACAGTATATCTCAGATAAAATATCGCGAAAAATTTATACTGAAAATCCGGGTATTACATACTACTCCCCTTAAAATAAGTTTCGTCCTCGAAACTTGCAACCAGTCACCAACAACAGATAAATCCAAAATTTTACAACTCATCACAAAACAATCAAGCGTCGCCACAAGCGAAATAACCAAACCAATATACTTACAGGTGCGTGAAGCCGATGATTTCCCGTGATACTATCACACGACTCCCATACGAAGTCTCAACACAACCATCGCACACCAATATCACAAATAGCAGTTTGAAAAGAATCTCGAAAATTTTGGAAACTCCAAAAATCGGTTTGACTCAAAAGTCAGAAAACTCATTTTCAAAAATCACGCTACTACCGTACCGGTAGTGCCACATAACACACACGTCTGGGTTTCACAAAACCCAAGCTCCGATACCATCTTCCGTAACACCCCCAAAACCATCCGGGATATTACAGCGCCGTGGGTCCCGCGCCGGAACCCACCAGGCTAAAAACCGTTTACAAAACCAATTCAAAAACACCAAAAGGGCGATGACGGTAATATTTTATATACTCAAATACTTTCAAAAATAAAGTTCTAAAATACCGTCATAAAATACCATTTGAAAATACAAGGCGAAGTGCCAAATCTCGACAGTTCAAAATGTACGTTAAGCCACCCCTTAAACGTACCGATAAAATAGTTTGGGAAAAAGAGTTTGACAAAAAATAACTCAAGTTCGTAAAATGCCAAAAAGGCCATTTTGAAATACACACATGAAGCGGATAAAGATACCGAAAAGCCATTTTGATATATACACACGCAGCGGATAAAGATACCGAAAAGCTATTTTGAAATATACACATTTGCAGCGGAAATAAATAACCGGGAAAGAATACTCAATTCTCCGAAAACAAGCCACAACCAGTATCACATCGGGAAGCTCATCCCTTCACGACCGCTACTAGCTCGATCTCCAAGTACCTAAAAATAAAGCCCACGACGGGGTCAACCACAATACTCAATAATGATACCGATCACATCATCATAAATAATTACATACCAATGTAATAATACTGTAAGAATACTACCAACGTAATCTTACCGTTATAACCTTACCAATCCATAATAATCCAATCCTTACCATAATCCACATTTCGCATCCTCGAATGACGAAATGAACTTAACAACAATTATCTGTATTGAATTTCAAAAATACCAACAATCCTCAAAACATCATCATAACTCATAATCATGAAATAATTCATCCGTGCCAAATCCTGTCCATCGGATTACACAATAAAAACTCAACCTGGATAAACCAACAGTACACAACATATCTGTAGATCAACTACCATATGATAATGATAACAAATCCCGAAACATCGACGTACAGTCAGAATGCTCATACGATCAATAACAATGATCAACCAATACATCACTGAGAATATCATCGACATGATAGCTCCAATATGACCAACGAAGGATCAACGATGACTGAGAGTACCCTCAACAAGGTAAACTACAAACACGATCAACAAAGGATCAACTATAACCGAGAATACCCTCAACAAGGTAGACTCCAAATGATCAACAAAAGACCAACAATAACCGAGAATACCCTCAACAAGGTAGACTCCAAATGATCAACAAAGGACCAACAATAACCGAGAATACCCTCAACAAGGTAGACTCCAAATGATCAACAATAATGGATCTCAAGAAATAACTCGATCAGAACATACCCCTGCGTATGACAACGATGCAAACCGTCTAACATATCCAATAATACATGGACTATGAACGACCCAACAATATGGCTCAAAAGATGGGCGTCACGACGCCCGATCCGGAAATGTGTCCGTGCACAAGCCACCCGGTATCGATCAAATACACGTGTGTTCTTGTACCTAATTAGCGTCACGAACTAAGTCTCATGTGCTCGGTTCTATTCGGATATATACACTCATAACCATCTTGTGCCGGGCTTAAAATCCTACACAATAACCAATCGGCACGCAGATATGACTCGGATATGTCACGATGCAACATGACAACGAAACTCAAGAATTACATATCCAATAAGGATCAAAAGACTCACCGAAGTGAACAACAGATCGACAATGAAAAGTCGACACGACTAATCAATATCCAAAACATCAATCCACGGGATCATCATCCCCAAATGAATGACCAACACGATCTACGATCTCAAAACAACAGTCCTGGGATCAACATCCCTCAACGAATAACCGATACGAAACTCATTACACGAAACCTCAACATATACAACAACTCAACATACTAATTATCCACATGACTGAACAAATACTTAGATTACCACAAAGCCGAGGACCATATCCATCAACATCCCCCAATGAGACGATCAACATAACCATTAATACCAACAATATTCCTGGGATCAACATCCCTCAACGAACAACCAGTATGAATCTCAATATACGAAGCCTCAACATACAAAATATACAACAACTCAACATAATAATTATCTCATAACTGAACAATACATAAATTACCTCAAAGCCAAAGACAACATCCCTTCCACGAACAACATCCCTGAACGAATACACAGTTATACAAATAATCTCAAATAAGGTACCATCCATTCAATACCAATAAACCTTTATCCCGATATTTATGTCATCACGATAGCTATCCTCGACATCCGATATTCTATATCCTTGACCAAAGATAACTCACGTCTTCCCTGAACACAATTAAATCATATACCTTATGATTTAATACAACCAGAGCACGATATACAAACCATTATCCCGACTTATATTTCTAACAACATTGCTATACGAATTATAAATGAAATGAAAACGAAACCATTCATCAAATATTATAAACTGAACAAGTATAAACTTGCCTCGATACCGATACCACGAAGCCGTTACCAATATCTATTGCCTTTGTCTACGAGCTCCTTAGCCCCGACCAAAAGCAATCTACGAACTCTTCGACCTCAACCGCAGCACAACGGTCATAAACCACGATCAAAACATATCAACCTATTGCAATAACCGATTAACACACATTCAATAAAAATCAATAACCGACATACTCAACCAACAAACTCAACGGTTCAACGAAACCTCGATCATATACATAATACCAAATAATCCAACTCAACAAATACGAACCCATATCCACGATACAAGCCGTAACTCGATGATCACAAATAACAATCAATAACCGATCAACAACGGTTCTACAATATCCCGATTAAACACATATCCAAACAACCCGAACCAATCAAACACGAATTCAAAACCACAATACGATTCCAAAATCCGAAGATCATATCCATAATCTATTTAAACCATCAAGGGTCTAACATTACCGATTCCAAATTCAATCTTAAAAACAACTACAAGTTTCCTCCTTGTATAATCATAATAAAATCCAATTACCGATTATCATCATCAATCCGGACAATCCGATCAATTCAACATTATAGATAACCATATTCCAAAGGTTTCAAATAATTCCATTATCCGAATTGAACACTTGTTAAATCCCTTTGAATTCTCAAACTCAAAAGTGAATCATAAACTTATCAAATCCGAAATCATATTCGTATTCCCATACGAATATTGTACCAAAACACATAACTTAGTTCTAGATATGAATATTCCATATTCATATATAAAACACCAACACCTTAAAACGTATTCATCAAATCAATGATCAATTCATCTCGACATTAAGGATTTTATAACATATTCGATTCCAACTTCAACTCCAAATACGAAGACAAAACTCCTTCTTGTTCATACTTGTAAATTCATAGAAAACAATTTACCGATTATTATCGTGAATAATCACATTCCAAAATTATCCGAAATCCTTCCAAAATCATAACATGTAACTCAAGAGTTCTTTAAGAACACGAATTATCCAAATTCACGTTCATAATCCATAAAACAACATAACCCGATGTTTTCTAACATCTAAACAACCCTTAATCATAATTCAAGGTGTATATAATCATGTCCTTCAACATATACTTCTCATAACATCATGAATCGCAACAACCCACCAAGAACATCGAGAATACTACGATTCCATAATCATAACAACATAATCGAATCATTTGATCACTAATTCATTATCTTCCTTTAACAAAATTCCCATAATTACCAAGAATCATCACAACAATATCATTTCCATCACCATTCATACGAAAACGTGTAGAATTTTCCAAGTTCTACTCATTGAGACATTTCATCGAACACTTTGAAGGCATAGTCCAATCCAATCGATTATTCAAAGAAATACTCGAATTCTTTCCACAAAACTTCAAGAATAATGAATGATTACGAGTTTACAATCAAGTTCAATCAACAATCTGAATCAAAACGAAGCAAATCGGCCAAAACACCAAGAAATCTCAAGAACATCCAAACACCAAAAGTTTAGGTGTTCTTACCTTCGATCCGGGTGGAAGATGATGTTAATCCATGATTCCAACTTCCAAAACATGTTGCTAGATGATGATATTACTCAAATCCATCCACTTTGATGAAGAAATCGCCAAAAAACGAAGAGAAAACATGAAAATGGCCGGATGACTCGGTCCAGGCCTTTAAATAGGCGGAACCTGCCGGACCGTTACGTGCGTAACGGCCATCGCCTTCGTACGTAGCAGAATCGCCACGCTCACCCGATTCTGCCGAACCGCCTTCCCTTACGTACGTAATCGCGCCGGCTTACGTACGTAATCGCCTTACGTGCGTAATCGGCCGATCCTAGCCATCCTCGCGAGTCACCGCCGACCGTGATCGGCCATCCATGCGAATCACCGCCGACCATGCTCGGCCATCCCAACGAGTCACGTCCGGCCATGCTCGGCCATCCAGTCATCTCGGCCACGACTCGGCGGCCGCCCGTAACGTCGTAACACTTATTCCGTTGCGTCATGCGTGCGTACATTGACTTGCTACAGTATAATACTCGTATTACGTACGTAATACACCCTGTATAACGTACGTAACTCCATCCGTTGACTCACCTGTCCACATCTGCGCCGAAAGCTGCCGACCACGGGCCCCACTGTCCGATTCCTCTTGTTACGTACGTTATGTACGCTATATAACGTACGTAAGCGAACACATTTTACGTACGTAAGCTCCAAGGCTTAACGTACGTAATGGATTTTATACTTAGCCAAAAATCCAACTGTTCCTGTCCGACGTCTCGACGTACAAAATACAAACATACAGCATACTGAATACACATACTGAATCCAAAGATATTCTCATACGGTATACCTGATATCCAAATCTGTTTAACCTGATACAACATATCCTGTATATATCTGTCAATCAAAAACGATAATCACACAAGTATGACTGTCTCGGTTCTCAATTTATTTTATCCATACTGTATAGATACCAAACTATACAGTATATCTCAGATAAAATTTCGCGAAAAATTTATACTAAAAATCCGGGTATTACAATCACAAGGCAAGGATAAACCCAGTGTAACCTTACTGATCCATCACAATCCATATCAAATCAGTTCTTACCATAATCCACGTCCCGCGTCCTTAAGTAATGAACGAATTCAAAAGTAATCACCTGTACTGTATCCGAAACACTACCAAGATTTCCAAACATAAACATATCTCGAGTATAGAATAATCTGGCCAAGTTCGATTCTGCCGGCTGGGTCGCACAATAAGATCCCAGTACTGATAGAAACTGATATCACACGATACATCTACAAATCAACTGTCCCGAAACAATAGCAAGTCTCGGATATCAATACAAAGCATGAATGCTCACACAATCAATAATGATAAACAATCGATGCATCACAATGGAAATATCAATGACATGATATTTCCACACAAGATCGACAAAGGATCAACCACGGACGAGAATACCATGATCTGGTAACTCCAACAAGATCAACGAAGAATTAATAATCGAGAACACCGACGACACAGTAAGGGTCAACGAAGAATCAATAACCGAGAATACCGACGACACGGTAAGGATCAACGAAGAATCAATAACCGAGAATACTGACGACACGGTAAGGATCAACGAAGAATCAATAACCGAGAATACCGACGACACGCTGAGGATCAACAAAGAATCAATAACCAAGAATACCGACGTCACGGTAAACTCCAATAGGGATAATAAGGGATCAACAACTGAGAATACCGACGACACGGTAAACTCCAATAACATCAATCAAGGACTAATAACCAAGAATACCAACGATGAGACAACTCTCAAACGGAATCAATAAGGATCAATAACGAACGAGATTACCAATGACAGGGTGAACTCCCAACGAGATTTATAAAGGATCAATATCAATGAGTTGACCATCGATATGGTAACTCCGAACGAGATTAGTAAAGGTTCAATGGCGACGAATACACGAGGGAATAAAATCGTCAACCATATACAAATCATATATACGGGATTTCAAAGACAACCCGAATATCGAACAGATCCAATTATACATGGACTGCGAACGACCAATCAATAAGACTCAAGATGGACGTCACGATACGCTCGATCCGGACATGTGTCCGTGTACAAGCCAACCACGGGTATTGATCAATACACGTCTGGTCTCGTACCTAATCAGCCTCACGAAGTATGTCTCGTGTGCACGGTTCAATATGAGGTCGAATCCAACACATGCTACACATGCCCTTACAGAAAATCCTACACATGAACGATCAGAACGTATCTGACTCCAGATATGCCATGATACAACATGACAACCAATCTCAAAGAAACGCATATCCAACAAGGATCAAAAGATTTTCCAAGAGGGCAACAATAATTCGATCATGAAAGACCGACATGACCACAATGTCGTATTCCGTCAGATATCAGTTCACAGCCTGCTCAACAATGCATATAATAATAGCACATAAACTCCCAAGGCAGCTGCCATGGGTCACGGAAGCATCTACTCAGGAATACTCCGGACAATATCACATAAAATCCTAAGGCAGCAACCAAGGGTCACGGAAGCATCTACTCAGGAATACTCCGGACATAGGTGCCATTTAGGTCTTATACCCTAACACATTTCCATTCGGGTACCATACAGGTTTTATCCCCAACACATCGGCCCCACAGATTACGGCTCAAAGAAAGAGCACTTCACAAAACGTAACAAACAATGGTGCACATTCACCGCATGGAATATCAACACACACATGCAATAATGCAACATGATTATTATCATAATCTAACAATATTAATTTACCTCAAGGTGGAGATGCTAACCTTTCCACGACCAACCACCCTGAATGAATACATGGTTTATCCGGAAAATCCAAAATGAAGTACAGTCCATAACTAATACCAAACCACTATCTCGAGTTCAATATCGACATGATAACTATCCTTGATATCCAACTTCTCATGTAATAGACCAAATTTAATTCACATCTCCGTTTCCTCTAGACGTCTTAAAATCCTATACATTATGATTTATCTTAGTCCAAAAATAATATACATACCATCACCCCGACAATTCATTTATTCCATAACACCATTGCTATATGAATCATAAATGAATGAAAACGAAATCATTTATTAACATTATGAACTGAGCAAGCATAACTTGCCTCGATACCGATACGATGAAGTTGTTACCAATCCCGTCATCCTCATCTACAAGTTCCACCGCCCCAACCAAGGCGATTCATGCGTCCTCCAATTGCAATCGCAGCACAACAGTTAATCATCAACGATCACTTAACGCAACGTAATGCAATAATCAATTAACAACACGTTCAATATCCATCAACAATCGATATAACCAACCAATCGAACTCAACGAAATCTCGACCATACCAAACCATTCCAACTCTTAACAATATGAATTCAAGCCCAATGTCAATAATCAATAGTTCTAACAACGTCTACAACATTCTTGGTTCCGACTTCAATCTTAATTTCGGATTAACACGGCTCATCTTTGTAAATTCATATAAATTCAATTATCGGTTTTCATCACGAATAATCATATACCAAAATTATCTGCAATCCTTCTAATTTACAGACATATTACTCATGAACTCTTCAATAACATGAATTAACCCACAATCATGTTTGTAGCCAACAAAACGACGTAATTCGATATGTTCTAACATCTAACCATCATCTAGATCATAATCCAAGGCATATATCATCATATTCTTCAATATACGATTCGTATAATCTCAAAATCATAACAACAATACCATAATCATCATCATACGGAGAAGAACATCAATAACAACATCAGAATCCGAATCGATGGAAGGAGTTTATCAATATACCTCTTGAAGAAGAACCATAAGGATCAAACACTTCCAAAAACATCAAGAACTCTGAGTTTCAAGCTTCTAATCATCTTCATCAATGTCTTAACGAAGGTATAAGGGTCTAGAATGGATTTGAGAGTGAAGAGGGACGAGCTGGGGAGGAGGAAATGTGTTTCCTTTCGTGAAGAAATGAAAGACCAGTTCTTATTTTATAAACTGCACTTCACATTACATACGTTAAGTCACAACCTTAACGTACGTAAGGCCTTTAATGTACGCTATATTACCTGTATAGCGTATGTAATCATCATCCAGGGTTAACTGTACTATTTTGTGTCATGCATTACGTACGTAACATACTTGCCATGGCGTACGTAATGTAACAGTTGACTTGCTACAGTATTTCGCTTGCTTACGTACGTAATTCTTAATCCTTAACGTACGTAAGGCTCGATGTTGACGTCTTGAGACCGTAGATCCCCTTCAAAAGGTCTCTTTATTGATTTACACGACGCCCACCAATAATACGGGTCAGCGTTCGCAGGAGCAACGCTGCTTCAAGCTGCTCCTTCTCGCCTGTCCACATCCTGCGCCGAAAGCAGCCGATACCGGGTCCCACCTGCCGACCACGGCTCGATCCTGTCGGAATCCCTTCTTAACGTACGTAATGTACATTCATTAACGTACGTTAATCCTGTTTACTTACGTAAGACTCCTTACATAACGTACGTAATGGCTTTCATACTTAGCCATTTCTGCCTGTGTCTGTCGTCTCAATAAACCAAACACATACACGCGACATACCGAATATATATACTCGTTCCGATAACATTTCCGTACGATACATCTGATGTGTGATATCCTTGATTACAATTGTCGACCAAGTACGACAATCATACAAATACTCATACGGTATATCCGACATCGAAAAACACACCAAGCATGTAATATCCTAGAATTAAAAATAACCTCGATAGGTATACTGGCACGACTGTCACAATTCCTAAAATTATTTATCCATACTGTATTGGTCCCACTCTGTACAGTACGACTCAGATAAAATAAAGCGAAAAATTCATAGTGAAATTCTAGGATATTACATATCTACCCACTTAAATAAGTTTCGTACTCGAAACTCAAAATCCTCTCACAATCAGTATCTCAATCCCGAAATATCTCAAAATCACGACACCATGCTCAAATAATCATCAAAACCAAATAACCAAAAGAACATACTTACAGGTCTGTGAAGTCGATGATCTTCCGTGATACCAGCAAACCACTCCCATACAAAGTCTCAACACACTAACAACACACCGGCATCGCAAATACGACAATTTGAAAATATTTCAAAATTTTGAAACCTCCAAAAACCAGTTTGACTCAAAAGTCAGAAAATCATTTTCAAAAGCCACGCTACTACCGCACCGGGAGAGCCACATAACACACACGCCCGGGTTTTATGAAACCCAAGCTCTGATACCATCTTCTGTAACACCCCAAAAACCGACCGGGAATATTACAGCGCCGTGGGCCCCATGTTGGAACCCACAAGGCTAAAATCATTTTCGCAAACGTTTAAAAATGCCAAAAGGCCCTTTGAAAGTACACACACACGTAGTGGATAAAATCACAGTTCAAAGAATATCGAAAGCCATTTAGAAACATACACAAACAGTGGATAAAATATAATTAAATACATTTGCAGCGGAATTAGAAAAACCAGAAAATAATACACAATCCTAACAATCACGCCATAGCCAGTATCACCGGAAAGCTCATCCCTTCACGACCGCTACTAGCTCGAACTCCGAGTACCTAAAAGATAAAGCCCACAACGGGGTCAGCCATAATACTCAACAATGATAAAGATCACATCACAAAAACAATATATATCAATGTAATCACAAGGTAAGTATAAACCCAGTGTAACCTTACTGATCCATCACAATCCATATCAAATCAATTCTTACCATAATCCACATCCCGCGTCCTAAGTAATGAACGAATTCAAAAGTAATCACCTGTACTGTATCCGAAACAATACCAAGATTTCCAAACATAAACATATCTCGAGTATAGAATAATCTGGCCAAGTTCGATTCTGCCGGCTGGGTCGCACAATCGGATCCCAATACTGATAGAAACTGATATCACACGATACATCTGCAAATCAACTGTCCCGAAACAATGGCAAGTCCCGGATATCAATACAAAGCATGAATGCTCACACAAACAATAATGATAAACAATCGATGCATCACAATGGAAATATCAATGACATGATATTTCCACACAAGATCGACAAAGGATCAACCACGGATGAGAATACCATGATCTGGTAACTCCAACAAGATCAACGAAGAATCCATAAACGAGAACACCGACGACATGGTAAGGGTCAACAAAGAATCAATAACAGAGAATACCGACGACATGGTAAGGATCAATGAAGAATCAATAACCGAGAATACCGACGACACCGTAAGGATCAATGAAGAATCAATAACGAAGAATACTGATGACACAGTGAGGATCAACTAAGAATCAATAACCGAGAATACCGACGACACGGTAAACTCCAATAGGGATAATAAGGGATCAACAACTGAGAATACCGACGACACGGTAAACTCCAATAACATCAATCAAGGACTAATAACCAAGAATACCAACGATGAGAACTCTCAAACGGAATCAATAAGGATCAATAACGAACGAGATTACCAATGACAGGGTGAACTCCAAATGAGATTTATAAAGGATCAATATCAATGAGTTGACCATCGATATGGTAACTCCAAACGAGATTAGTAAAGGTTCAACGGCGACGGATACACGAGGGAATAAAATCATCAACCATATACAAATCATATATATGGGATTTCAAAGACAACCCGAATATCGAACAGATCCAATTATACATGGACTGTGAACGACCAATCAATAAGACTCAAGATGGACGTCACAATAAGCTCGATCCGGACATGTTCCCGTGTACAAGCCAACCACGGGTATTGATCGATACACGTCTGCTCTCGTACCTAATCAGCCTCACGAAGTACGTCTCGTGTGCACGGTTCAATATGATGTCGAAACCAACACATGATACACGTGCCCGTCCTGAAAATCCTACACATGAATGATCAGAACGTATCTGACTCCAGATATGCCACGATACAACATGACAACCAATCTCAAAGAAATGCATATTCAACAAGGATCAGAAGATTTCCCAAGAGGGCAATAATAACTCGATCATGAAAGACCGACACGACCACAATATCGTATTCCGTCAGATATCAGTTCACAGCATGCTCAACAATGCATATAATAATAGCACATAAACTCCCAAGGCAGCAACCAAGGGTCATGGAAGCATCTACTCAGGAATACTCCAGACAATATCACATAAACTCCCAAGGCAGCAACCAAGGGTCACGGAAGCATCTACTCAGGAATACTCCGGACATAGGTGCCATTTAGGTCTTATCCCCTAACACATTTCCATTCGGGTACCATACAGGTTTTATCCCCAAGAGATCGGCCCCATAGATTACGGCTCAAAGAAAGAGCACTTCACAAAACGTAACAAACAATAGTGCACATTCACCGCATGGAATATCAACACACACATGCAATAATGCAACATGATGATTATCATAATCTAACAATATTAATTTACCTCAAGCTGGAGACGCTAACCTTTCCACGACCAACCGCCCTGAACGAATACATGGTTTATCCGAAAAATCCAAAATGAAGTACAGTCCATAACTAATACCAAACCACCATCTCGAGTTCAATATCGACAAGATAACTAACCTTGATATCCAACTTCTCATGCAATAGACCAAATTTAATTCACATCTCCATTTCCTCTAGACGTCTTAAAATCATATACATTATGATTTATCTTAGTCCAAAAATAATATACATACCATCACCCTGACAATTCATTTATTCCATAACACCATTGCTATATGAATCATAAATGATGAAAACGAAATCATTTATTAACATTATGAACTGAGCAAGCATAACTTGCCTCGATACCGATACGATGAAGTTGTTACCAATCCCGTCATCCTCATCTACAAGTTCCACCGCCCCAACCAAGGCGATTCATGCATCCTCCAATTCCAATCGCAGCACAACAGTTAATCATCAACGATCCCTTAACGCAACCTAATGCAATAATCAATTAACGACACGTTCAATATCCATCAACAATCGATATAACCAACCAATCGAACTCAACGATATCTCGACCATACGAAACCAAACCATACCAACTCTTAACAATATGAATTCAAGCCGAATTTCGATAATCAATAGTTCTAACAACGTCTAGAACATTCTTGGTTCCAACTTCAATCTTAATTTCGGATTAACACAGCTCATCTTTGTAAATTCATTGAAATTCAATTACCGGTTTTCATCACGAATAATCATATACCAAAATTATCTGCAATCCTTCTAATTTACGGACATATATTACTCAAGAACTCTTCAAGAACATGAATTAACCCACAATCATGTTTGTAGCCAACAAAACTACGTAATTCGATATGTTCTAACATCTAACCATCATCTAGTTCATAATCCAAGGCATATATCATCATATTCTTCAATAAACGATTCGTATAATCTCAAAATCATAACAACAATACCATAATCATCATCATACGGAGAAGAACATCAATAAAAACATCAGAATCCGAATCGATGGAAGAAGTTTATCAACATACCTCTTGAATAAGAACCACAAGGATCCAACACTTCCAAAAACATCAAGAACTCTGAGTTTCAAGCTTCTAATCATCTTCATCAAAGTCTTAACGAAGGTATAAGGGTCTGAAATAGATTTGAGAGTAAAGAGGGACGAGCTGGGGAGGAGGAAATATGTTTCCTTTCGTGAAGAAATGAAAGACCAGTTCTTATTTTATAAACTGCACATCACGTTACGTACGTTAAGTCACAACCTTAACATACGTAAGGCCTTTAACGTACGCTATATGTCCTGTATAGCGTACGTAATCGTCATCCAGGGTTAACTATACTATTTTGTGTCATGCATTACGTACGTAACATACTTGCCATGGCGTACGTAATGTAACAGTTGACTTGCTACAGTATTTCACTTGCTTACGTACGTAATTCTTCATCCTTAACGTATGTAAGGCTCGAGGTTGGCTCGCCTGTCCACATCCTGCGCCGAAAGCAGCCGATACTGGGTCCCACTTGATAACCACGACTCGATCCTGTCCGAATCCCTTCTTAACGTACGTAATGTACATTCATTAACGTACGTTAATCCTGTTTACTTACGTACGTAAGACTCCTTACATAGCGTACGTAATGGCTTTCATACTTAGCCATTTCTGCCCCTGTCTGTCGTCTCAATAAACCGAACACATACACGCGACCTACCGAATACATATACTCGTTCTGATACCATTTCCATACGATACATCTGATGTACGATATCCTTGATTACAACTGTCGACCAAGTACGGCAATCATACAAATACTCATACGGTATATCCGACATCGAAAAACACACCAAGCATGTAATATCCTAGAATTAAAAATAACCTTGATAGATATACTGGCACGACTGTCACAGTTCCTAAAATTATTTATCCATACTGTATTGGTCCCACTCTGTACAGTAAAACTCACATAAAATAAAGCAAAAAATTCATAGTGAAATTCTAGGATATTATAAATATTACAGCGCCGTGGGCCCCGAGATGGAACCCACAAGGCTGAAGGAAATTTTCGCAAACATTTACAAACGTCTAAGAGGCTAACGATGGTATTATCTATTTAAAACATTTGAAGACTTTATAAAACTCGTTTATCAAAACCGTCGTAAAATTTCATTTGAAACCACAAGGCCCGAATGCCAAAACTCAACAGTTTAAAAACATACGTTAAGCTATCGCTTACACGTACTGACAGAATAGATTTAGAAAATGATTGCTAAAGTAACCTAAGTTAGCAGATACCAAAAGGCCATTTAAAAATACTCACGCAACGGATAAAGATAAACAATTAAAATACTCTAGCATCGGAATACAACAATTGATCAGAAACTCAATACATAAATACATGTCCTAGCCAGTATCCTCCAGGAAGCTCAGCTCTCCACGACCGCTACAAGCTTGATAATCCAAGAACCTAAAAAGGAAGCCCACAACGGGGTCAGCCATAATATCCAATAATGATAACCATCACATCACTTCAATAATTACATATCAATGGAAATACTAAGTAAGAATACGACCAATGTAATCTTACTGTCGTACCTTTACGAAAATCCACGATTCATATCCTTAACAACACAATAAGATAATACCGAAATATATGTATGGTATCTCGACAATACCCAAGGTTTTCAAAACATTATCATAACTCGCGATACGGAAATTATACCAAGTCTGGCCAATTCAATCCATCGGATAACGTCGACAATTCCAATACGATAATTGATTGTCCATCAAAGACAAGTACCAAGGAAAAATATGGAGCATACCTCAAGATACGAAATACCATGACAATCACGTCAGTCTAATCCAAGATCAGATCGACACAACATACGGACATGGTCCTAACACAAGACCTACAAATGCATACTCATATGACAGCGTCAATATGATCACAACAATAATGAAAATGTATACTTATGGCAAACCCATAATATACATATGCACAACAACAACACATGGCAATCCGATGATCCAGCGTTCACTGCCTAGATCCCCCGATGATCCCGTCAGACCAACCCGAGGTGGAAAACCCGCCCGATGATCCAGTGCATGCTAGCATAGATCCCCCGATGATCACGTCGGACCAACACGAGGTGGACATATGACAACAATGCACAACTGCACAAAACAACAATACACAATACACGACAACAACAATGCACAAATGCATGACAACAACGATACACGAATGTATCATGACATGATCGATACAAATGATAAAAATGATTAGAGTACTTGCCCCGAGTCCTTCAAGAACGATCTCAATGTATAAACCATCACGAACCATTATCCTCAATACTCGACGGTCCAAAGTATCGCGGATTGCAGATAATTCATATATTCGTCTTTATCACAATATATCCTCGATATACAAGTATAACAATAACAAAAGTAAATCATATACATTATGATTTAGATTCCCAAAACTCGAATACGATTTATAATCCTAAATCTCCTGTGATTACGATTATAAACATTGCCATATGAATTATACACGAATGAAACATAAACTATTCATTAAATACTATAAACTGAGCAAGTAATAACTTACGTCGATACCGATGAAGCCGTTACCAATTCCATTGCCGTCATCTACAAGTTCTTCGGTCCCGACCAAAGTAATTCATGAACATACTCGAACACGACCGCAGCATACGGTTATAATCACCGATCAATAATCTCAACCTATTGAAGTAATCAATTAACACATATCCGATAATAATCAACAATCGCTAAAACCAATTCACAAACCCAATGGCTCAATAATATCTCAGTTAACCACAAGTCTGATCAAACCAACTTAAATGATCACGAATACATAACCGAAACAGAATATACTACACTGCCTGTTGACTTAGCGCACGTTAATTACTTAACGTAGCGTGCGCTAAGTTGCTCCCGTTAGCGTGCACTAGCCAATAGGCTTGGCGTGCGCTAATAACATGCAGTTGCATGTATTTCGGATACCGATCAACATATGGCGATTATCAAGAACACTAAGTGATTCTTAACCATGTTCAAAGCTATCAAAACAAGAAAGTCCAATATCCTTTAACATACAAACAATCATTCAACTTATAATCCAAGTCCTATATCCATATATCATCTTCCTCAATATCAACATCATGAAACATTAAGAACGTAACAACACTTCCATAATCTATCATTACAAGGAGTAATCATCAACAATAACATCAACATCCACAAAGGAGAAGGATGATTAATCAACTTATCTCAAGAAAACGAACTACATAATTCAAACCACACGAATCATATTAATATCATCATACTCCGGTAATCCATCTCATAATCATGCTTGTCAACTTGTTTATGTAATAATCATCAACTCAAGAACATCAACATTCAATCCAAAACGAAATCCAAAGATGAAGAGTGATTAGCTTTATGAAGGAATGTATTGATTTCCAAGGTTGAATCGATTTCCAGGAATCACCAATGATTTCAAGAGCAAAGCTTTAATCCATGATTTCCATCTTTAATCTTGTTAAAGAGGATCATCCCTCAGTGTTTAGGAACTCCAAATGTCCTCCCAAGGTTCTCTCTATCGGATGAAAGGAAACAAATGGACGAAATGCTTCATAATACCCGTCTGTCCCCTTTTATAGAATATATTACTAGCGTGCGCTAACATCTCATATTTAGCATGCGCAACAGCCTTAGCGTGTGCTAACTGACTTTTGTTAGCGTGCGCTATCGCAGTCCAGAGGCTACTGTCTGGCTTCATACATGTGCTTACGTACGTAACGCCCATGCATTAGCATACGTAACTTACACTCTCTATCGCATGCAAGTCCTTGTGTTTAGCGTGCGCTAATATCAATTGACTCGTTTATCTGTATGCTTCGAAGACCGGTCCACACGCCAAAAGTGCTGACGAGGATAAGATTCCTTTTTGTCAGATATACAGTTAGCGTGCGCTAATCAACATGCATTAGCGTGCGCTAACACTACATTACAACATCCGTTAGCATGCACCGAAAGTGGCCTGGTCCATGCGTAGATTCCCTCCGAGCTGTTCTTTACTAGCGTACGCTAAGTTATGTCCGTAGCGTGCGCTAAACCCGCACGATAGCATGGGCTACTCGTGATTATTAGCGTGCACTAATAATGTTACACTTAGCCATTTCAAACTTTTCTCGTCCGTCTCGACATACTGGATACGTATACATGACACACTATATCCTCTAATACAATTGTCGACCAAGTACGACAATTATACCGATACTGACATCTCAATCCTTCATTTATTTTATCTATACTGTACAGATTCCACGCTGTACAATATAACTCGGATAAAATAATATTAAACAACAGTAGTAGAAGTTCCGCATATTACATACTACACCACTTAAAATAAGTTTCGTCCTCGAAACTTGCAATCCATCATAGAAAAACAAACCACCCGTTCAACCAGAATATTCCGAAACAATCACGACAACGATCAATCATCATCATTAACGAATAACCAAAATAGCATACTTACAAAAGCGCAAAGTCGATGATCTCCCGAGATACTAACATGTGACTTCACTGTAAAGCCTCAATGCGCTTATAATCACAATTCCATAAGTCTCAACAAAATATATCATCTTCGGATGAAATAATCTATCCATGTCAAAACCTGTCTGCCTGATCGCACAATCAAATCCCAATTCAGGTACAAATCAATAATACACGATACATCTCTGAAACAACTGCCCAAAACAACTACATAAATTTCGAAACATCGACACAAAATCTGAACGCTCATATGATCATCAACAATGTTCAACCAATAAATTGACCGAAAATATCATCGACATGATAAACTCCGATATAACCAACGAACGACCAACGATAATCGGGAATACCCTCACACGGTAGGCTCCAACATGATCAACATAGAATCGCAGCAACCGATACGAAAGAACAAAATTCTCAAAACATTAAACAAATCACATACAGTGAATCTCAACGAAATACAACCGACTGGTGAACATTCCCCTCGGCATACGAACAACTAATCGCAAATCGATGAACATACCAACTCATACAAGGAGTGGGAATGACCAATCATTGTCCAAAACAACCAGTATGGGGTCACCATCCCCAAATCTACACTTACAAAGAAATCATTCAAAAATCACTATGGTAAAATCGTGCTACTACCGTACCAATGGAATCACATAGCATATATGTCCCGGTTTCACAAAATCCAAAGTTCCAAAATTACATCCTGTGAATGAATCTACAACACGCAGCATATTTCTCTTATCCGGTAAATCTATCAATCATCCCTGGATAACCAAACTACCATACTAAAGTTCGAATCTCTTTTCCTCGTACCATCGATATGATATCCAGTTTATGAGTCACACTCATAACTTCACCATGATATGCACCATGCACTAAATGCGTATGTATATCAATCACATTTCAAAACCAGTTTGAAATCATATAGTCTTGTCAAGAAGACAAATTTTCGAAAGTTCTTTAAAAAATTTCAAAACTCAAAACATAAATTTTCGTAAGACCACGAAATCAATTTTCGAAAAATTAAATCGGCTCGCTAGTGCCAAGTATTCGTTAACAGCTTTCCTTCGAATTCACACGATTTTGAAGTTTTAAAATGAAAACTATGCAAATGATTGACCACATCCATACTCCTGTATACCAATTCGGTTCGTCACCAATATCCACTGATATTCCATCGGAAAACCACACGATAGAGTTCCAAAATCTCAATATATAAACTCCGACCCAAAAACCCCTTTTCCACCTATGACTCACAATGTCAACCATTAACCCATCCTGGATTACCTCAAATATGCTATGACAAAACATTGAAACAAATCAACACAGCGAAAGACTTACAGAAAGATTTCATTTGAATAAGTAAATCAAAACCTCAGAAGGTAGTAATAAAATAGGTAAACGATTGGTAGAGTGTTTTACAAATCTCGAGAGTTTTTAGAAACCATGAAAAGCCTTTTGAAACATTAGGGTCTCAACCCGTATCTCGTTCCGCATTACAAGAAGTTTAATAAGTAGAAAACCCTTTTTCGGACCCCAAGTCGTGAGTTATAAAACCATTTCAAAATCGATTGGGTCTCGGCCCAAAAATCATTTTCCGTAAAACATCCATAAAACATTCATTTTGAAAAGTATCATTTTCAAATGCTCAAAAATAGTTCGTATGTCTCAAAATGATCTAACATGACTACATGTTCTCCTGAACAATCCACAATATTTCTCCCAAATGCACAACTCCGTTCCAAAACTTAATCGACATATTGATTTCCAAAATCATAACTTCTCAAGGTCATCAATCATGTCCCAACTTTGTCACCTTATACTGTAACGCATAATATCTACTGAATCTCAAAGCATATCAACTTAGAACGGCAATAAATCCCAATATAATTCAAAAATCCAAACACTTACAGATCAGGAAGCCGACGATTCCCCGTGATACTGGCACATGTCTCGACTCTAGAAAATACTCGACACAGATATTTTCAAAACACACATTTTGCAAACTCAGTTCAACTCGAGAACACAACACATCTCTATCCGAAGAAACACGTTAACACCATTTGAAAAAGTTTACAACAACCCCAGTATCACAGTGGTAAATCACATAACACACAAGCCCGAGTGAACAACAAAAACTCAGAGCTCAAACACTTGTCAACCGACAACTCGAATGACACGACAAAAGCACGACCCAACTCGACCCGACTGCCTAGGTTTTCACAACCTAAGCTATGATACCATATTCTGTAACACCCCCAGAGCCATCCAGGAATATTACAGCGCCGTGGGCCCCGAGATGGAACCCACAAGGCTGAAGGAAATTTTCGCAAACATTTACAAACGTCTAAGAGGCTAACGACGGTATTATCTATTTAAAACATTTAAAGACTTTATAAAACTCGTTTATCAAAACCGTCGTAAAATTTCATTTGAAACCACAAGGCCCGAATGCAAAAACTCAACAGTTTAAAAACATACGTTAAGCTATCGCTTACACGTACTGACAGAATAGATTTAGAAAATGATTGCCAAAGTAACCTAAGTTAGCAGATACCAAAAGGCCATTTAAAAATACTCACGCAGCGGATAAAGATAAACAATTAAAATACTCTAGCATCGGAATACAACAATTGATCAGAAACTCAATACATAAATACATGTCCTAGCCAGTATCCTCCAGGAAGCTCAGCTCTCCACGACCGCTACAAGCTTGATAATCCAAGAACCTAAAAAGGAAGCCCACGACGGGGTCAGCCATAATATCCAATAATGATAACCATCACATCACTTCAATAATTACATATCAATGGAAATACTAAGTAAGAATACGACCAATGTAATCTTACTGTCGTACCTTTACGAAAATCCACGATTCATATCCTTAACAACACAATAAGATAATACCGAAATATCTGTATGGTATCTCGACAATACCCAAGGTTTTCAAAACATTATCATAACTCGCGATACGGAAATTATACCAAGTCTGGCCAATTCAATCCACCGGATAACGTCGAAATTCCAATATGATAATCGATTGTCCATCAAAGACAAGTACCAAGGAAAAATACGAAGCATACCTCAAGATACGAAATACCATGACAATCACGTCAGTCTAATCCGAGATCATATCGACACAACATACGGACATGGTCCTAGCACAAGACCTACAAATGCATACTCATATGACAGCGTCAATATGATCACAACAATAACGACAATGTATACTTATGGCAAACCCATAATATACATATGCACAACAACAACACATGGCAATCCGATGATCCAGCGTTCACTGCCTAGATCCCCCGATGATCCCGTCAGACCAACCCGAGGTGGAAAACCCGCCCGATGATCCAGCGCACGCTAGCATAGATCCCCCGATGATCACGTCGGACCAAAACGAGTTGGACATATGACAACAATGCACAACTGCACAAAACAACAATACACAATACACGACAACAACAATGCACAAATGCATGACAACAACGATACACGAATGTATCATGACATGATCGATACAAATGATAAAAATGATTAGAGTACTTGCCCCGAGTCCTTCGAGAACGATCTCAATGTCTAAACCATCACGAACCATTATCCTCAATACTCGACGGTCCAAAGTATCGCGGATTGCAGATAATTCTTATCTTCATCTTTATCACAATATATCCTAGATATACAAGTATACCAATAACAAAAGTAAATCATATACATTATGATTTAGATTCCCAAAACTCGAATACGATTTATAATCCTAAATCTCCTGTGATTACGATTATAAGCATTGCCATACGAATTATACACGAATGAAACGGAAACCATTCATTAAATACTATAAACTGAGCAAGTAATAACTTACCTCGATACCGATGAAGCCGTTACCAATTCCATTACCGTCATCTACAAGTTCTTCGGTCCCGACCAAAGTAATTCACGAACATACTCGAACACGACCGCAGCATACGGTTATAATCACCGATCAATAATCTCAACCTATTGAAGTAATCAATTAACACATATCCGATAATAATCAACAATCGCTAAAACCAATTCACAAACCCAACGGCTCAACAATATCTCAGTTAACCACAAGTCTGATCAAACTAACTTAAACGATCACGAATACATAACTGAAACAGAATATACTACCCTGCTTGTTGACTTAGCGCACGTTAATTACTTAACGTAGCGTGCGCTAAGTTGATCCCGTTAGCGTGTGCTAGCCAGTAGGCTTAGCGTGCACTAATGACATGCAGTTTCATGTATTCCGGATACCGATCAACATATGGCAATTATCAAGAACACTAAGTGATTCTGAACCATGTTCAAAGCTATCAAAACAATAAAGTCCGATATCCTTTAACATACAAACAATCATTCAACTTATAATCCAAGTCCTATATCCATATATCATCTTCCTCAATATCAACATCATGAAACATTAAGAAAGTAACAACACATCCATAATCTATCATTACAGGGAGTAATCATCAACAATAACATCAACATCCGCAAAGGAGAAGGAGGATTAACCAACTTATATCAAGAAAACGAACTACATAATTCAAACCACACGAATCATATTAATATCATCATACTCCGGTAATCCATCTCATAATCATGCTTGTCAACTTGTTTATGTAATAATCATCAACTCAAGAACATCAACATTCAATCCAAAACGAAATCTAAAGATGAAGAGTGATTACCTTTATGAAGGAATGGATTGATTTCCAAGGTTGAATCCATTTCCAAGAATCACCAATGATTTCAAGAACAAAGCTTCAATCCATGATTTCCATCTTTAATCTTGTTAAAGAGGATCATCCCTCAGTGTTTAGGAACTCCAAATGTCCTCCCAAGGTTCTCTCTATCGGGTGAAAGGAAAGAAATGGACGAAATGCTTCATAATACCCGTCTGTCCCCTTATATAGAATACATTACTAGCGTGCACTAACATCTCATATTTAGCATGCGCAACAGCCTTAGCCTGTGCTAACTGACTTTTGTTAGCGTGCGCTATCGTAGTCCAGAGGATACTGTCTGGCTTCGTACATGTGCTTATGTACGTAACGCCCATACATTAGCGTAGGTAACTTACACTCTCTAGCGCACGCAAGTCCTTGCGTTTAGCGTGCGCTAATATCAGTTGACTCGTTTGTCTGTATGTTCCGAAGACTGGTCCACACGCCGAAAGTGCTGATGAGGATAAGATTCCTTTTTGTCCGATATACAGTTAGCATGCGCTAATCAACATGCATTAGCGTGCGCTAACACTACATTACAAAAAATTGTTGACTTATCAGAACATGCGCCGAAAGTGGCCTGTTCCACGCGTAGATTCCCTCTAAGATGTTCTTCACTAGGGTACGCTAAGTTATGTCCGTAGCATGCGCTAAACCCGCACGATAGCGTGCGCTACTCGTGATTATTAGCGTGCACTAATAATGTTACACTTAGCCATTTCCAACTTTTCTCGTCCGTCTCAACATACAGGATACGTATACATGACGCACTATATCCTCTAATACAATTGTCGACCAAGTACAACAATTATACCGATACTGACATCTTAGTCCTTCATTTATTTTATCTATACTGTACAGATTCCATGTTGTACAATGTAAATCGGATAAAATAATATTAAACAACGGTAGTAGAAGTTCCGGATATTACAAAACCAAAGGCTACTGCCTGAGCAACGCCTCGAAAAAGAGGATGACTCGCTCTCCCTCTAAAGTTCGTCATCTAACATGATGGACCTAGGCAAGCGATCGCCTCCCTCAGCACAATGTGTACCGTCGAGGATCGCCATCTAACATGACGGTCCGAGGTAGAAAAGTGCTGATATGGCCGTGAAGGTCGATGAAACTGACGATCCGTCCATGCAAGGTTCCTTTGGGCCGAGACCACTCGCCCTTCGTTCAAATACGAGGCAGGTGCAGCCGAAGGACCCTCCAAAACAAATCAGAGGATGACTCGTTTGCCCTCTAAAGTTCGTCATCAACATGAAGGACCTAGGCAAGCGATCGCCCCCCTTACACAATGTATACCTTCGAGCATCGCCATCTAACATGATGGTCCGAGGTAGAAAAGTGCCGACATAGTTGTGGAGGACGATGGAACCGTTCTCTATGACCATGCAAGGTTCCTTTGGGTAGCGATCGCTCGCCCTTCATTTAAATATGAGGCGGGCGTAGCCAAAGGGCCCTCCAAAATAGATCTGTGGACACGTTTGCCCGCCCTCAAAAGTCCATCACCTAACATGGAGGATCTGGATAATGCGACGCGTCCCTCCCCCATCACAACGTACACCGTCGAGGATCGCCATCTAATATGACGATCTGAGGTAGAAAAGTGCTATCAAGCCGCGGTCGTGGAGTCGTTTAATCCGACGACGCCCCGTGCAAGAACTCCTCCAGACCAAGACCGCACGCCCTCCGTTTAAATACGAGGCGGGCGCAGCCTACGTAGGACCCTCACAATTAAGTGAGTCGCGAGAAGTTGGCCATCAGACGGAATGTCACTCGCGCACAAGACATGGTCATGGAGGTCGGTTCTATCGAACTCCGCGATCGTGCACGGTTCCTCTAGGCTGGGATGGTCGGCCTTCCTCGAGAAATATGCAAAATTGAAGACCGCTCACTCAACGATTTATTTTCGTCCCCTTACTTTCACTAAGTAAACAAAAACAAGGGGGAATGGCGGAGCTATGTATACCACGAGCATCTCTACCCAATTACACGTATGCCGATCGGCATTATTCAGTCATATGTGCAACGATCGACTTCATTCTAAAATTACCAGTATGAGTTTATCAATCCAATAGGAGCCATACACACGACAATCGTTCCTCAAACAGTTGTATAAAATCATGCAAGCAAGGAATCACAAGCAATTATTTACTTCATTTCATTCGGAATACTCGTACAAGCGCCCGAAGGCAGAATACAACAAAGATGAAAAATTACAAGCGAAAAACAAAAAAAAGGAAGACCAAATTAGATCAGTTCGGAGTGTCTCCGAACAAAGGGAGAGTCAGAACCCTTACTCGGATTCCTCTCCCGAAAGCGGGTGGGAATGTCCAACTCGCTAGTGGGATTGTCGCTCGCGGATGCTATCCATGCACCGCCGACCCAGAACCATTTCGCCGGATCGCCCCGCACTTTGTTCGGGACCCCAAGGATCACCCGACCAGAGCGGCCTTGGATGTGGTAGCCACCGACGGACCCTTTTTGAACCGTCATTTTGAATAGGTGGTTCATCTCCAACGGCGAGGGAAGATGGTACAGTAGGTGACCGCCGAACAAAGTGAGGGCGCAGACAATCTGGAGCCAGGCGTTCGGCGTTAGCTGAAGCGGCACCACATTCCAGGCGACCAGCAAGTTGGAGACGACAAACGACAGTGGGAACCGCATCACGGCCTCCATTATCGCCTCATTCACGACGACCATGCCCTCCGGAGGTTGGTCGGCTCGCTCGTTCTCGGCAGTCGAAAAGGTCCAGAGCAGAAGGGACATGGTACCTCGCCCTCTAGATGGCCAATTCTTTCCTGATCTGGCCAAGGGACCACGGGGAGCGCTGCGTGGCCTGGGGCAGTGACTGCTTCACGGATTGATAGGGATGGGCGATCGAGTACTCCCGATAGTCGAACTTGGGACGCGGACCGGCCAGTATCTCCATAATTTCTGCGAAGGCTGAATCGGCTTGGCCGAAGGCGCTATGTTGCTCCCAGTACGCCCTCACCACCAACTCCTGCTCGAACAGCAAGCATTTTTGCTCAGTCGCCACCTTCCTCGTAGCATCGGCCTCGTTGAGTAGTTCCTCGACTTCCGCAGGATTAATACCGGCGTGGATAGACTCGGCAGCTGTCTCCATGTGTAATTCCAGGGAGGTTCCTTCCCAGGCAGTCGAAGTCCCGGCAGCGGGGGTGGTGCCCGTTTCAGACATTATAGGTACTCCAGACATCCTCAAAAAGAAAAGGAAAAAGAGGATTGTTTCTTACCGAAGGATTGAGTCGAACGACGATCGGTAAGCAAGGCTTCAAGAAATTTCGGCTATCTTCCTCTCCGACGAAATTGCGTAAAGGGGATTACACTGTAACCCTAGCCCTTTTTATAGGAGAAGGCGGGGTCTTACGTGCAAATAAGGAGTATCTCGAGGGCTGAAGTGTAACCGTTGGATAAAGTCGCAGTCAATGCCTCCCTTGAAAACTGTGTACGCGTCATCTCAAGAACACGCCAGACGAGGAGTCTTGACTAACCGTCGGACTCCCCCAATCGCATCGCGGCACGTACCTCCACGGAGTTTCGAGCCCGCTATTATTTCCCACTCTTTTCAGCGACCGAGTGGATCGTGCAAATTTAAAACCAGTATGCTCGAAAAACGATCGTCTCAACTCATAAAAAGTCGCTCGTCTAAATCCAAGCGATTTCCAGTGGAGCCACCTCACCCCACGTCTTCGACATGAGAGCAAGCTAGGGGCAATTGTTGTGCGGCGATTAATACGTCGGACGGTGATCGGCATAGGCCGAGCGACCGAGTTCATGATCAAATGAGCCACGACAAACTTTCCAATCGAAGGTAACAGTCCATCTTCGAGTATCTAGCGATCGACGTCTGGGGTGATCGCCTCTTGACACCTGGCAATCTACTCTGGTGCCCGACCAAGGACGATCGTCCTATGCCACGTGTAAAGGCATCATCCGTCATATCTACGAGGACTGGATCTCGGAGTGAGGACCCACGTGCATATCCGCGAATAGCGCCACAGAATAAGGATCTTTGACTCCAGCCCATCAACAGCTGTCCTACCGACAGACCCACCGAAAGGTCCTAGGTGGGGCCTCCCAAGACAGCGAATCAGGACGCGTGTAGTCTTCTCATTGGTTCGCGCATCCGGCTGCCAGCAGCTGCCGCGGACTTTAAGGAGACCAACCCATGTGCTAAAGACGATCACCCGCTTATTATAATACAGTAAAGGCGATCGTCCAACTACCTCCAGTCCTATAAATAGAGAACCTCCAGCAACTGGAAGGGGGTTTGGTTCAGAAGTTCAGAAGTTCAGACTTTAAGAGGTTTATAAGTTCAGAAATTATTTCATACGAGAGTTCACAGTGAGAGACCGTCGATTTCTCACAGTCAACACAGCACTCTATCATTGTTACAAGAACTCACAGAGCATCAACTCTGGTTCTTCCGGCAATCTTCAGCACTCAAGATCTAAGATAACTAGGGTCTTTACACTCATTGTCATTGTACTCTAACATTAATATTTGTACTCCCAAGTATTCATATTAATAATATCTCGCGAGAGCATTCAAGCCTGGGACTAACAACCAGGGCAAATCTTGTGTTATCTACTCCCCCACAGATGTGTTCTCACATTTTGTTTGTTACTCGTCCATTCCAGCATATCATCTCCGGATAATATTTTGGTTAATAATAGTCGAATGTCGGTTTGGTACGTTAGCCTGGTGGATTCCAAAGTGTGGGGTCCACGGCTCTGTAATATGCCCTGAACGTCTTGGGGGTGTTACAGAGTATGGTATCGGAGCTTAGGTTTATAGATACCTAGGCTGCCGGTTATTTGGGTCTAGTTGAGTGTCGTTTTTGAACAGTATCACTACTACGCCATCATCTCTGTACGCCGGTGCTCGTAAGTTTTTCCTAACTCAACTCATTACGTTATCATGTTCTGATCCTTTCTTAGTGTCATGTTGTGTTTTGCGTTTGAATTGTACTTACCCGTTACTTGTTCAGAATGCCTGGCAGTAGAGGATGCGGACGCGGTCGCGGATGCGTTAGGGGACATGGCGCAGCCGCTGGGGCGGACATGTCCGAAAGCTCAGGGGCTGGTTCGGCAACACCTTGTTTGTCGAACAGTGTCCCGCTTAACGCCGAGGGCCAGCAGGATCAGTCTGCTAGTTTCGGCAATGCTCATGAAAATGTTGGAGTAGCGAACATTCTCTAGCAAGTAGCGAACCAGATGACGCTACTGACTCACGCCGATTTGGTCAACCAAGCTAATGCTAACTTGGTTCCGCCTACTGGTCCCGGCATTGATAAGCTACTTTAAGACGTGATCCGTATGCGTCCCCCGCAGTTCGATGGTACTTCCAACCCATCTGGTTGGAAGAGTTGGTTATTCGAGATAGAGAAGGTATTCGAGGCGGCTAACTGCTCCGAGAAGAGGAAGGTACCCATCGCTCAGTATTTCCTCGCCAAGGAGGCAGCAACGTGGTGGCAAGCAGTGAAACCACGTGATTGGGAAGCCACGTGGGAAGAGTTCCGAGAGTTGATGGAGGACGAATATTGTCCTTGGCCGGTAAAAGAGGGGAGGATTCGAGCCTTCTTTGAGGCAAAACCCCAATATGTTCCTATTTCACAGGCGATCAAGGACTTCAATCAACAACTTCATTATGTGAGAAATCAGGTCCGGGATAAGTTATATAAGATCTGCCACTTTGATATTGTAATACCCGGTTGTAATTCAGTCATTATCATTCAGTAATTGTCATTCAGTAATTGTCACTCAGTAATTATTCACTCATTAAGGATCATTCATTGTTCATATTCATTCATTGTATTCACCGTTCAGAGTAATTTGTATTCGTCATTCTACTTGGTTGGAGAATCGGACCGAGCATATTATCATTGTCACCTTTGTAGCTGGTTGTGTGTGATGAGTAGCGCACGCTATGTACCCTTCATTAGCGCGCGCCAATTGAGTACGGGTAGCGCATGCTACTTCTAAGCATTAGCGCACGCTAACGTGGTTCAGGCAGACAGTCCAGAAGGTACTGGACTACAGTCGAGTTGATGTAGAGCACGCTACCAATGGTAAGTAGCGCACGTTAATAAGTTTGGATAGCGCACGCTATGCAATCCGTGTAGCGGGCGCTAAGGCCGATCAGGCAGAGTCTAGTGGGTACTGGACTGATTTTGGAATAACTCATAGCGTACGCTATGAATGGATATTAGCGTAGGCTAATATTAATTCATAGCCTACGCTATGAATAGATATTAGCGTACGCTAATGGTGTAGTAGACACGCTGAGTTTTGGGTGTAGCGCACGCTATGGCGAGCAGATCAGAGAACAGGAGGTTATGGACTTCATTCACTGGACATGAGATATTAGTTAGCGCACGCTAACATTTGGAGTTAACGCACGCTAACGAGGCAGTCAGAGTTCACTGGACTGTCCGGTTAACTCGTTAGCGCACGCTAAGTAGCAGGTCGTAGCGTGCGCTAATCTGGGAATAGTATAAATTGGACAGTCAGCCCAGTTTTCGTCATTTCTCACTTCTCATTCATTTTTGGGCATTTCTGGGTGATTTCGGGAAATTCGAAGAGATCTTTTCGAGCTGCACTCACCTATCATCATCATCAAGCTTATCATTCGGATTAATCATCATTTCATCATCTCCATCACATCAAATCAAGGAAATAGTTTCTTAGATCAAGAATTTCAGATTTTGGGTATTTTCCTTCCGATTTCTTCGTGTAAGCTTGGATTGTTGTTGGAATATGTTAGATATGGATTATCTACCTTAGATAAATGTATTCCTACGGATTTAATGGTATAAATTTCGGATTTCATGAATTCTTGGGGTTTGATACAAGAACACATTGGAGTTGACTTTGATATTTGGGGGTTTTCGATTAGATGTTGTCGTTAACTCGATTTGTGGATTCCTATGGTATTATTGATATCATTGAAGGTGTTTTGTTGGTTTGAAATACTCATTTTGGAGTTTGGTTTCGATATATTCGGGATTGGATATTATCAAAGGATGTATGTTTGCTAAGTATTCGTTAGAATGCCTCAATGAGTTGGATATTGTTGTATCGACGTTTGAGATGGTTTTAATCGTGTTTGATACGCATATTGAGCGTTTGTTGTAATCATGTCATTCAAGGTTGTTCGAGCGACCGACATCTCATTTTAGGACGTTGTTCGGGGAAGGACATTCTTCACCGGTGTTGAGTAAGTTAATTCTTACTCGGTTAAAAGGATATTCATTCCTTTCGTTGTTGTTCATTCACAATCATAGTTCACTCATAATGTATTAATCGTATTGAGACTTATAATTGTCAAATAATCACTTCATTCACGAGGAACGACGGTTCCAATCATTCATTGAGCTATCATTCATTTCACTATCATTTCATCTCGGTGAGTCATTCTTGACTTTGTCGGATTGTTATTTATTATAATTCTTCATGGTCATTCTTGTCCATATGACCTTCTAGGTTCATATTGCGTGGTCGGGTGGGGATGTGTGGAATTTTTAGTCGGGCACATGATAGTCATGTGATTGGGTTTACCGACACATTGGACTGTGCACACGGTAACGTACCTCTGTGAGACTAATTAGGTACAAGGGAGGGTGTGTCCGGACACTCATCTTGTGCACTTGCACATACCATTATGGGCGTAATATGATGCCCCTCTTCAGCTTAATTTCATAATTGAGATATATCATGATTGTGTTTATTCAACTCTTGAGGATTGTTGTTCTATGTAACTGACCCCGTTGGGGGATGTTGTTTCCAGGTCATGGCAAGGCTAAGGCACGGGAAGAGAACATTGACGGCGAGGAGTCAAGTGATACTAGTAAGGGCCCCCAGTCCGTTTCAGTCATTCATGTTTTCTTCATTTTTATTTCCACTGTAGATTTCCGTTGAGATATTTATTTTCATTCAGTGTTGTATATTTTATCTTCATATAAAATATACATGTATTCTGTTTTATCCTGGGTGTGTTGTACTTGAAACTCCTCATTGGAGTGATTAATGATATAATGTGGTTCGGTACTATAATTATATTATTTAATTCATTAAGTTTCATTTGCCTGGTGGGTCCCAGTTGGGGGTCCACGGCACTGTAATATCCGCCTAGTTTGGGGTGTTACAAAGTTGGTATCGGAGAGTGGTTTTGAATACTACCTTCCGAGTCATGTCTCATTGAAATCATCGTTCATCAGACTAGTACCATTGTATTTTCGCGTCACGTGTGACCTGTGCAAGAGCCAAGCCCCTCAGACCAGGGAACACTAAGATTTTTGACGCCATGGTATAATTTCTGGCAATAAGAATCACTCATTCATCATTCAACAGTCAACAGTTCTCAATCATCATTTTCATTTTTGATCATGTCGATCATGCTAACTCATTAATCACTCAGTTTATTTCATTGTTCAGTTGTTTATCTTGAGGATCATATCATTAATCTTGTTAACTTGTTCAAGATAATCATTTCAAGAATTTCATCACATAATTATGTCACCTCAGTTAATCATTCATGTAATCACTGTGTTAGAGCGCGTATGTTCATTTTCATCATTTCATGACGTAATCATAATGTGATATTCATGCGAGATATATAATCATCATGTGACTTTCCCACTTCAGTATGGAAAGAGCTGGCAGAGGATGCGGGGGAAGAGGCCATGGTGCGGGCCGAAACCCGAGAACTCGTGTGAATACACGCTCGAACGCGAGGAATAATGTTAATTCATCGAGCAGGGACGCTGTCACTCATTCACCCGGAAACGATCATTCACTGTCAGGGAGTTGTACCCAGGACACAGCTCATTCAGAAGGTGTTCGGGTTGATCCATTTGCTTTTATGCAGGGCATGATGGCCCAAATGACACAGATGGCATGCCTCAAGCAGACGATGCAGAATTCAACAGCTCAGAATCAACAGGCTCCTCCGCCGCCACCCCAGGGGCAAGAGAGGGGTGTAAGAAGTATCATTGGAGATATCTCTCACCAGAGGCCACCTACTTTTGAGGGCTCATTTGAGCCGGAGGATAATGTTCACTGGCTCGAGCATTTCGAGAAGTTATTTGCTATGGTAGAGTGTCCCGAAGGGCACCAAGTTTCAGTTGCGGCTTACTATCTGGGTAATGGTGGTTATCGTTGAAGCCCACCGAAGGATCATGTACTTGGGATCAATTCAAGACTCTCATGATGGAGAGGTATTATCTGGCCCCACTCAGAGAGGCCAAGTTATCAGAATTACTGACTCCCGACCTCTCGGCGTACGATGATGTTCTCGCCATCGCCGAGAAATTTCAGGAGCTCCTTCCTTTCGCCTCATCTGTTATTCACTCAGAGGCGGACAAGATCAAGTATTTCAGCAAGAGGTTGAAACCTCGTATGCGGATGCAGTTGCTTAATCACAATTGCACCACTCTGGACGAATTTACCGAGAACGCTCTTATGAGCTTACTGCTAAGGAGATTGCTAAGCAACAACCTTCATCTGCTAGTAAGAAGTCAAAGAATCGTAATCAGTCTGAAGGCAGTCAGGCCACTTTCAAGAAGCCTCGTACGGGCTCTACTTTTTCTGAGCGACCTCCTATGGTGCCTAGACCCGTGGAATCTCAGTCACGAGTGGCCAGTTCGGCCATCACCTATTTTAACTGTGAAGAACAGGGTCATTTCAGCACCAAGTGTCCGAGGCAAACTGTCATGTGCCATAACTGTGGGATCGCTGTGCATAAGGCCCGTTTTTGCCGAAGAGACTCTAAACCTACTCCAGCATCATCTCAGGCCCCGGGACAGTCAGCGGTCCAGAATCAAGCCACTCAGTCAGCATTGTTCAAGACGACAGGAGCAAACAAAGGTGGAGCCAAAAGCTATCAAATGGGAGTGTCCGGTTCGGGGGCCGGCAAGCTCCAAATTTATGAGATGAAGAGGATTGATGATCCAGAGGCCCGGATGATCTCAGGTACACTCGAAATTCTATCTCCACCTGTGTGTACCCTTTTTGATACTGGTGCATCGCATTCATTCATTTCCGAGTCATGTTTGAGTAGACTACGTCTGGTTAGTGCTACTAGTTGTGAGCCTTATGTCATTGGTCTACCTGATGATAGAAGAATTATCGGGAATCGTGAGATTAAGGATTGTCCGATTCATCTTCATGGTCGTGATTGGTTAGCAGACCTACTCATGATAGATTTACCAAGAGACAACGTCATCCTCGGTATTGATTGGATGGATCGGCACAATGCCGTCATTAGTGTCCGTAAGCCTATGGTCAATATCATTTCATACGATGGGGTCTAATGTGAATTTTAGGGAGGTAATCCTAGCTGTTCCGGGAGAGTCATCAACTTGATGAAAGCAGGGAAATTACTTAATCAGGGGTGTGTCAGTTATTGGTGTTATATGACCAAGACCGAGAAATCATCAATCATGTTGGAGGATATTCCGGTAGTGAGAGAATATGCCGATGTATTTCCAGACGAGTTACCTGGTTTGCCTCAACAGAGAGATGTGGAATTCACGATTGAGTTGGATCCTGGTACGTCTCCAATATCGAAGGCATCATACCGGATGGCCCCGACCGAAATGCAGGAGTTGAAGAATCAATTAGAGGATTTGACCGATAAGGGTTATATTCGACCGAGTGCGTCCCCGTGGGGAACACCAGTGTTATTTGTCAAGAAGAAGGATGGTTCGTTCTGTTTGTGTATTGATTACCGGTAATTGAACAGGGTGACGATCAAGAATAAATATCCTCTACCCCGTATTGATGATCTTTTGGATCAACTTCAGGAAGCTTCAGTATTTTCTAAGATCGACTTAAGATCTGGATATCATCAGTTGCGAATTCGAGAGTCGGATATTGCAAGGACGACGTTCCGAACACACTATGGTCATTATGAGTTTGTGGTAATGCCGTTTGGGTTAACTAATGCACCTTCGGTATTCATGGAGTTAATGAATCGGGTTTTCATCGAATATTTGGATCATTTCGTGGTTGTCTTTATTGATGACATTTTTATTTATTCTCGTGATCGTGAGGAGCACGAATTTCATCTTCATCAGGTCCTCGAAGTGTTGAGACGAGAGCAACTCTATGGGAAGTTTTCTAAATGTGAGTTCTGGATGTCCGAAGTGACGTTTCCCGGACATGTAATTTCATAAGACGGAGTTCGTGTCTACCCTCAGAAGATGGAGGCTATCCGAGATTGGCAACCTCCGAAGAATGTTAAGGATATCCGAAGTTTCCTCAGATTAGCTGGTTATTATCAGCTATTTGTGGAAGTATTTTCTAAAATCGCTCAACCCATGACGAACCTTTTACGAAAGGATAAGAAATACACGTGGTCCGTCGCGTGTCAACATAGTTTTGAGGAACTCAAGAGCCGGTTAATTTCAGCACCTGTCCTTTCTTTACCGCAAGGGGCGAAAGGATTTGTGGTTTATAGTAATGCGTCCGGACAGGGTCTCGGATGTGTACTAATGCAGAACGGGAAAGTTATTGATTATGCTTCACGATAATTGAGACCTTATGAGGTTAATTATCCGAACCACGACCTGGAGCTAGCAGCCGTGGTATTCGCATTGAAGATTTGGCGCCATTATCTTTATGGCGTTACCTATTAGATATTCACCGATCATAAGAGTTTGAAGTATATATTTACTCAGAAGGAGTTAAATATGCGACAGAGATGGTGGTTGGAACTAATCAAAGATTATGATATTGAGATACTTTACCACCCGGGAAAGGCGAACGTTGTCGCCGACACCTTGAGTCGTAAGACCGTTCAGGAGCAGATGCTTGCTCGATTAACAGTTCAGAAGGAACTTCAGCAGGAATTTTTGAGACCCGAGATCGAGGTGTGGTTACAGCGAGTACAAGGGCAACTTTGTACGTTAGAGATTTCATCGCCACTTGAGGAGGCAATCAGGGAGAATCAGGGTTCGGACCCATTTTTGTTGCGCATCCGTGAGGATGTGGCGCAGGGAAAAGCCCCTGGATTTGTGGTCCATGAGGATGGACTTTTGCGATTTCAGAATCGGTTATTCATACCGGCGAATGATGAGTTGAAAAACTCAATTTTGAGAGAATCTCATGCTACCCCTTATTCCATTCATCCGGGGTCTAGCAAGATGTACAAGATTTGAAACAAAATTACTGGTAGAGTAATATGAAGCGAGAAGTCATGGAATTTGTTTCAAGATGCCTAACCTGTCAGCAAGTCAAGATAGAACATCAGCGACCGGCGGGTATGCTAAAACCTCTCCCTATTCCAGAGTGGAAGTGGGAATATATATCAATGGACTTCATCACGAGTTTGCCGACGAGTCGCCGCGGCATGAATACAATTTGGGTAATTGTGGACCGCCTAACTAAGTCAACTCATTTCCTTGAGATTAACACTACCAAAAATAAAACTTTAGCCGACGACTAGCCGGAGAACGGCCGACGGCCGGCGGAAGTCGTCGGCTAAAGTCAGCAAGTTTAGCAGATGGCTAACTTGTTGTCGGCTAATGTAGTTTAGCCGACGACTTTACTATTGGTCGTCACCTAAAGTCAAGTTAGTCGTCGGCTAAAGTTTTGTAGTTTAGCCAACGACTAATATACTTTAGCTGACGACATACCATCAGCTAAACTTAACTTTAGCCGAAGGCAAGTATACTTTAGCCGACGACCTGCCGTCGGCTAAAGTCTTACATTTTTTTTTTGTACAGAATATATCAACATCTAACACTTGAAGAGACCATTTACAACACATTCGGAAATTACAGAACAAGAAAATGAGAAACAGTAATTTTCTCTGGTTTGATCATTCAAGAAATCATATTGAAGGTATGTTTATTGAATTTTAATATCAGTTATAATTATATTACACATATAATATATCTATTTGGATGATTATGAAAATGTTTTAGAATTATTAGTTCGTTTTATCGAATATTACTTGGTGTGTGTGTGTGTATATATATATATGGATTTGACATCTTGAATTCGAGCTATATATATGATGATTTTAGTTGTAATTTTTGTATGTTCTTGATAAATACGATGTGTAATATTGTTGTTATTTTTGTTATAGGATGGATAAAAGTTGGATTGGTCTGCAAAAATGGGATCCAAGGGTCATAGATGGAATGCGAGGGTTTATTCGATTTGTGAAGGAGCATGATAGTGATAGTATGATTCATTACTGTCCTTGCAATAAATGTAAATGCCACAGCAATATGTACCGTTTTACACTTAATGTCGTATGGGAGCACTTGAAAAAAAAATGGATTTTGGGATAAATATACATGTTGGATTTACCACGGTGAAAGATCGAATTCAATTATTCCCCATGATCACGGACAGTACAATGGTAGCACATCCAATGACCCCACAAGAAGGTTGACTGACGACGTGTTTGGTTATTACGATAGGGACGTATCAGCTAAAGGTCAAGAATACCATATAGCTGATCAAGCAATCATCCAAATGCCTACATTGATACCCGTTAACACAAGAAGGATGTATAGCCGAAGCATATCTTGCATGGGAGCGTGTAACATATACCAAGTTCTATTTAGGCGCGGTGGATCCCACACCTGAGCCTATGTCAATAATTCCAGTGCAATTTAATCTCTCCATCATCACCAGCGAGGTTGAAGCTCAAGGAAGATTAACTGACAGTCATTTACAACCTTACGAGCTATGAATTGCACATTGGTGGATATTACTTAACTGTCCAGAAGTTCAATATTGGAAAGACATTCACCTTTCATATGATGCTATGAATGGAGACATTAGATTCCACAATGAAACATTTGCTTATTATTTTGGACAATGGGTAAGTGTTTAATTACTGTTTACTTAATTTGCTTATATAATTTACTTAATTACGACATTCACCTTAATTAATATCCAGATGACGCACATACAAAGTGATGGCCACCCGATGTGGTCACGTGAGTTGATGCTTCTTTCGATGAAGCCTGTTACATCTAGAGTTTATTCAATGGCGAAGGTAAATGGTGCGACATTCGTATGTATCGACAGAGATCAAAGAAGGAGGTGTCAAAATTCTGGGGTTATGATTGACGGTGGATATTACGGTGTTCTTCTCGAAGTAGAGGAACTAATTTATGGAGAAGGCTTGACAGTTTACTTGTTCAAGTGTAGGTGGTTGGATACAAATCCTCAAATCGAAAGGGAGGATAATTATGGACTATTATCTGTTGATACTTCTACAAGTTGGTATGAAGGCGATCCTTTTGTTTTTGCAACATCTGCTAAACCAGTTTACTACCTCGATGACTTGGTAAAAAAAGGAACATGGAAGATCGTAAATCATGTGGCTACGAGAAATATATATAGTGCGGCTACACTTGGACAAGCGGTCGATACGGATGATAATGAGGCATACAAAGACCCGGATACAACTAATATTCCACCATCCTCCACAATACTACTGAATAATGTTGTAGAAGGTCGAGTGGTTCGGCTACATGGTGAAGAATGTGGGTTCATAGATGTAGGTACAAATGAATTACGTGCAAACTTTGTTGAAGATGATGAGGACGAGTTCAGACATATGCTACCAGTTGTCTACTCCGACACAAAGACAAACTCAAGTAGTGATTCTGACTACGAACCTTAGAAGGACATATCATTTGTAAAAGTTCCTTAAATATTCATTATTGTGTGCCACTCGAACGAATCGAAAAAGTGATATTATTACCTGATTTTTTTATTTTGTTATATATTCATTGTTCCATTTATAATAATAAAACAAGTATAAATATAGAAACTATTAATATTATATAAAAAACAAATATAAATTTATAAAATATTATTATATAAAAACTGTATAAATTAATATATAGATATATAATTATGTCTAAATATTTATAAGATATATTTATAATTAATTTCAAATATATATATAAAATATTATTATATAAAAACATGTCTAAATATATAAAATATTATGACATATAAACTATATAAATATATAGTAATATTATATATATATATACATACATATATTTAAAATTAAATTCAAATATGTAAAATATTATATTATATAAAAGACATATATAAATATAAAAACTAGGTTAAAATATTTGAATGATAAACATGACCAGTGGCAAAATGCCATATCAATTACATAAATGGCACAGGTTCGAACCCGGTAGCCACCGGTCATGTTTTTTTAGGGGATTAAGAATAGCCGACGACCAACGCCGTCGGCTAAAGTGTTGGACTTTAGCCGACGGCAGTCGGCTAAAATATTGATATTTTTAATTTTTATTATATATATTTATAATTAAATTTAAATATGTAGATTTTTTTTTTGGGGTTTAGTTTAGCCGACGGCGGTCGTCGGCTAAAGTGACACGGCCCGTGTCGGTGTGTTCAACATTCCAAAAAGTTTCGGAAAGCTAACCCGATCAGTGTGGATCGACACGGTCGAGTCGGGCCGGCTTTTTCTATTTTGGCGATCATGCGTCTAAAGTATTGATATTTTTAATTTTTATTAAATATATTTATAATTAAATTTAAATATATAGATATATTAATTCTGTATTAAATATATCTATATTATTATATAAAAAATGTATAAATATATAAATATAATTTAATAAAAGCGTATAAATATATTATTTATAATTAAATTCAAAGAATATATTATTTATTATTTTATTTGGGATTTAGTTTAGCCGACGACGGTCGTCGGCTAAAGTATTGGTATTTTTAATTTTTATTAAATATATTTATAATTAAATTTAAATATATAGATATATTAATTCTGTATTAAATATATCTATATTATTATATAAAAATGTATAAATATATAAATATCATTTTATGAAAACTGTATAAATATATTATTTATAATTAAATTCAAAGAATATATTATATTATTTTTTTTCGGGATTTAGTTTAGCCGACGGCGGTCGTCGGCTAAAGTGACACGGCCCGTGTCAGTTGACACTGCCCTTGTCGTTGTGTTCTACATTCCAAAAAGTTTCTGGAAAGCTAACCCGACCGTGTCGATCGACACAGTCGAGTCGGGCTAACTGCTTTTTCTATTTTGGCTGACGGCGGTCGTCGGCTAAAGTACTCAACAGTTTAGCCGACGATGGCCTTTGTCGTCGGCTAAAGTGACCTTATATATAAAAAAAACGCGACTCTCCGTCCATTTTTTCCTTTCTTCCTCAGCACATCCGCCGCCCCCAATTTTTTTTTTCATTTCTTCCCTAGCTGGAACTCGTCCGACCGCCTCCCTCTTCCGACTGCCTCCCTCGTCCGACCGTCCCGTCCGTCCGCATCCCTCGTCTGACCGTCCGCCGCTAGCTCGTCCTTCGCCGCATTCCGTCGTCTGCCGTAGGTATTTTGATTTCTGTTTTTTTTTTCATTCTGTTTTTTTTTCTCGGATGTTTTATTTGCTGGTTTTGGTTATCGGGGCTGGTATTGCTTATGTTGTTAACGTCTGGGATAAATGATTCAAGTAGTTACTACAATCAGTTGTCATTTTTTTCTTCGGTTATCCATGTATTCAATTATATTAAATTAGTGATGCGTTCTTTATTCCCTGAGGTTATGCTTGAAATGATACTCATTTTGGAATGATTAGTTTTCACTGTTTTTGGTTCAGTGGAAGTTGCAATTGTTCGATGGAGCATTAGTTATCGATTAGTTATCGCTGTTTTTTAATTTCGTTACCTGTGAATTTTCAAAAATAATTGCGCATTAGTACTTATTAATTCAAAATGATCTTTAGGGTTTATGATGTTTTATGATGTAAAAATAATTGATTTATGTTTTCGAATTTGTACAGGTTAAATGGATAAAATGAAGAGATTAGCGTGTGGTAAGAAAAAATCGAAGACTCCGGAGTCGGGAGATAGTTCCGCAGCTTCCAACCGTGCGGATCCTGTCGGTAAATATTTGGATCAGAGTAACGCTCGCATACGTGGACTAGTAGAGAATAGTGGACGGAAGTTTAAGGATGAGACCTTGTATCCGGTGGATGATACACATACTATTGCGAGGCGCTTATCATATCAGACTCCCAGATCGCGGACGACCCCACTACTGTCGAGACGACTCAGCCTCGTATGCCTCCTATACACCGCATTCCCACCCCTCCTACTACATCTGGGAGCGGCCGATCTACACCGAGCACGTCATCCGAGGTGCCTTCCGGTCCACCATCGACTTTATTTATGCCCCTTTTGGTACCATCGATTCCAAGGGTCGATGAGGAAGGAGTCCGCCGGCCATATAACTTGGTTAACCCGACAGAGGCGTATGTGTTCCAGGCGTGGCCTGAGAAAATGATTTGGCGGACATGTCGGATATCTAAGACGAAGTTGTACGCGTCGCTTGCGCAACTTGAGAATGAGGAGGGTTGTACCGAAGACGAACCAAAAAAGAAGAAGAAGATGTAACACCCCCAAATCAAACCGGGAATATTACACGCCGTAGACCCTTGCCACAAGGATCTACCAGGCTAAACATCCATAAACGACCAAATGCTTGCCCGACCAGGGTCAAACAATAAAATGATACGGACCGATATGGTCACTTACACATGAATACACAGACCGATGAGGTCACACAACCCAATCGATAAAACTGACTTAAATAACATTACCCACACATGGGTCGAAATACAATACAGCGGAAGACTGAAATCAACTCTGACAACACAACAAAATCAAAACAACTCTCGACTCATGATTAGTATCGCACTCGTCATCCTCTTGTGCCAATCCCGTGTTGCTCCCTGAATCTGCATGTACCTGGACGCAAAACAGACATCCACCCCGATTACTCGGGGGTTAGTAAAACTCCACTGTTTTACTAGTGCAAGTATCAAACCATACGAAATGTAACAAGCAAATAGCAACTACGAATTTAATACGGAAATCAATTATCAAAATGTTCCCGAGAAGTTTTAGAATTTCGAACTCAAATAAGAGATATTTGAAAAGGAACACATCATCTCGAGGATTTTTAAAGCAGAAAATCTTTTGGACCTCGAGTCCCAATTTACAAAACCTTTTCGTAAACAATAGGGCCTTAGCCCGATTCTCGTTTCAAAGCACACCAAATAATATATCATTATGAGTCCGAGATCTATATTTAAAATGTTACCCGAACAATCACTGCTACACGATCACTGTTCGTACACATCATGTACCGAACTCCGGAGGCCTCGACGGACCTTACCCGGACTACACACATTGTTCGTACACATCATGTACCGAACTCCGGAGGCCTCGACGGACCCTACCCGGCTACAACACACCCTGTTCGTACACATCATGTACCGAACTCCGGAGGCCTCAACGGGCCCTACCCGGCTACACATCGTTCGTACACATCATGTACCGAACTCTAGTTGTCTCGTCTGACCCTTCATGGATCACACACATTGTCCGTACTCGTCATGTACCGTACACCAGAGGCGTCGTCAGACCCTACCTGGTTCACACACATTGTTCGTACACATCATGTACCGAACTCCGGAGGCCTCGACGGACCCTACCCGGCTACAACACACACATCGACTCGACACAATTCATAATCATTAAATGTCAAGTCATTCCACATTACGCCGAATGTACAATACGACAAGTAAACCAAAACAACACAAACATCATGATCATCACAACGACTCTTAACCAACACAACACACATTCGGTACACAATACGTTGAACAACCACGTGTACAACCATCTCATATGTACATCGCAATCCGCACAAATGGCACAACGCCTAACACGGATACCAATATATCACTATTATCACAAGCCTTCATGTTTGGAAAACACAACCAACTCAAACGTAATATATTTACGGAGGCAAGCAAAATCGTCATACATATCATACGTAATTACTAGTCACAAGATACAAGTCGTATAATAAGATACTTGCCTTAACAACCGCTACCGAACGCTCCGAAGAACACGGTTCGGCCAGGAAGCTCGGACCCCAAAGAAGGCAACGCGGAAGGGTTCCGACTCGAGTTCTTCGCAAGAATTCGACCCTAACAACATATAATCAATAAATCATCGATCATACGAGGAAGAATAATCGTAGAACGCCCAAAACCCCTCTACGACATTTCTAGGACACCTTCAAGGCGTCGATCAAGAACTCGACCAAAACAACGAATCGATACGATCCAACCATGGAATATTAAGGGAAAAGATGTAATACATCTTAATAATCATCAATCTATCATAATACCAAGTTAAATCGGATTAATCGGACGAAAACAACCAAAATACCCAAAATCCCCAAAATTAGATTTCTAGGAAATCGGCTGGTCGGTAGATCGGAGGATGTTATAGGACGGATGATTGATGATATGAGCCTCAAAACTTCATGGATTGAAAGAACAACATCATGTCTCCATGATGTATACACCCAGAGCCGCGAGCGGGAAGAAGAGGAATGAGAAATCGGGCGAAAAATACGCCTGCCGAGGCCTTAAATAGGCCGGCAGACTCGACCGTGTCCGACATGACATGGTCGTGGCGCGCGATTGGCGGCGAGGACTCGGCCGTGTCCTGCATGACACGGTCGTGTCGCGAAGGCGCTCGGCATTGACTCGGCCGTGTCACGGAACACGGTCGGGCCTCTGGCGACGCTACCGGCTTATCCGGACGAGTGCAGCACGGCCGTGCTGCGGCGACAGTCGGGTCTGAGGCGAGACTTCCGGCTTATCCGGACCAGTGCAGCCGGGCCGTGTCGGACGACACGGCCGAGTTCGGCCGGCAGTGATCGGCCAATAACGAGCGGGTGAGCTAAAATGACCATAACTCTCTCGTCCGGACTCCGATTGACTCACCGTTCGAACCATTGGAAAGCTAACTCGATGCTCTATAATATTGCAAAGATTCAGAATTTTTGGAGTTACCAAAAATTAATGGTGATCTAACAAAGTCGAACTCATACTTAGAAAAGTCGTTTAGTAATCCTGAATTCAACAAAACGACACCGAAATCGAACACGAATACGAACCGAAGATACGGTTACGAAGTATTCACAAAGACGAATCTACGAGCTAGTAGAACACACGATTCCGACCACCCGAAGGCTCGAAATTCGACAACGGAAGGTAATTACCCCAAACTTTGGGAAATTACGAAAATGGCCCAAATGCCCGAAAATCACCATACGACAACGAATAATCAAACCGAAGCTCACAACACGTATAACAACGTTAAATGAACTTACGAAAAACCCCAAACAGCGGTTTCGAGCGAGATTCGCAAGAACCGAACTCAAGCGCGGAAAAATCGCTAAAAGCACGGAACTCAACAAAGCGGCAAAAGCGAACTCGGATGACAAAAGTGCGAATTAAATATTCTCCGAATGACGAAAGCGGTCATGAGAGAGTCGTCAAAAGCAGACTCACCAAAAAAGAAATTTACCGAAAATCGAAAATTGCGGATATTACATTCTACCCTCCTTAAAAGAAGTTTCGTCCGAAACTTAAAACAAGTAGGGGAGAAATATTCCATGTGCAAATCTCAACAAGATACACAAGAATGCGTAACTAACGCCCAACGGCGAAATGTTACAAACAACGCAAAGGAATATACGGCGTGAAAACACGCTCCACGGCGACCAACACAACGTCGCCGTTAGGGATATAATAAAACCAACAAATGACAAGCGTTATCAAACGGATAATATAGCCAAGTCAATTATCCGACAATCACAAAACACAACGAACGAAAATCAATATGATTGACCATCCCAACGGTACATCAATCAAAACGCGAGCCAACCGAACAAATACGGAATCCCACCGCCCAAGGGTTGGAAGATCGAAAACGAGACTAATTTCCCGAACTTAAGGGAATTAGGAAGGAGCCCGAATGCTCAACAATCACGAAACGAGAACAAAACCGAACAAGCAAACGATCGAGACAACAAGGATCGAACAATCATGTCCGAAACAAGAAGGATAATAAAATTCAAACAACAACTCCCAGGATGATCGGTGAGAACTACAAGACAAGCATTCCCATAAGATCCACAGAAAGGAAATAGCGATTGCAAAGTCACAATGACAAACGAGTTATTCCAAAACAATACCACACTCGTTCGATCAACAAAAGCAAGGCGGGACAAGCTCGAAATGTCAACGAACATAATGAGTCGACAGTGTCGAAAACACAAGAGTTCCAAATCCGATCCACTTCGAATGAAAGAACTAATAGAACCGGATGAGGTCACTCCGAACAAGATTCACAAGAATCGAATCGAACCCAAAAAGTCACATCGATAACCGGATCGACCCACAACAAGATCACGATTCGTTCGAGCGATGAAACCGAAATACGTAACAAGTTCATAAAGTATCAACGAACACGGACGGGTCGATAGACTGAGAAAGAGGAAATGCGAGTCAAAACGATACAGCATTACATTCGACCACTTATAAAATAAATGTCGTTCCCGCAACTCACAACAACTGGAGTAAGGTTACAACACAAAAAGCAAACAAAAGAAATATCTCCCATGGGCCTCACAGATCCGATCCTCATATCTATACTGAAGTTCGCGCCCCGAAAGACTCGGAACCCAACTCGCAAAACTGGATCCTGTGTCTCTCGGGTCCACACTTGAAAAGCGTTACTGACGAGAAGGACGATTGGCACGTACATGCCCCCGGCACAATATGTTCGAAATGCCTCGGCTCGGCATATCGAAAATACAGATGCTAGATACAATAGAACATAACACCGCAAAACAACATACCGGAGATGCCAACTCAGCATAATAAAAAATCATAACACATATCATATACAACGATTACCATCGTAAAGTAATACACACACAAACACTACAACAACGACAGTATCGTTCGGCGACATCAACGGCCCGAACGATAATCAGCACATAATTACAAACATTATGAAACAATCACACATGTACACAAACGTACAAACCCAAGCTTCAACATCTCACACTCGTGCGACAACACGCAAATCGTCACGAGGCGATAAACAATAAACACCGGTTCACACCTCTCACAGAGGGCTAGTACAGCAAATGCGTGGCAACGCCTCGACGTTCATGGCACCAATTCGATCATACTCGGGAGCAAACATCATAACGACAACGTGAACATCATACATACATACCCAGCCCTCAAACGGGAATGGGTAGGTTTTTTTTTTTTAAAAAAAAAGAAAAACCTCCTTTTGAAAATAATTTAGAAAAAACACCGGTTGATCTTGAGTATCACCTTTCAAAAAAAAAATACAAACGTGAAACATCATTATCGAGACTTTGGAAAGCCATTTCGCATTTGAGAAAAATGAGGACACTTTCTCTTAGTGGAAAACTTTCTGAATATTCGACCCTCGGGTCTAAGTAAAACTGTTTATAAAACATTGAAAAATATCTCAAAACATTTTGGTCCTCGAGGTAGAAGAATTCGGAAACATATCGTGGCACCTTGGAAGTACCATGAGAAAACAATTCATTTTAAACGTACGTCTCGAAATTTATTTCTAGGATACTCAAGGTTTTCATAGGTAATTCAATGGGCTAGAATGCCCAAAATCTCGAGTAATTACGGAACATTATAGCGTTGTGGGTCCGTGCGGAACCCACCAGATAAAAACTATTTATAAAAACGCCAAAGGGCCGATGACGGTAATATTTCAAAACTCACAAAAGCCATTTACAAAATACTAAATACCGTCATAAGAATTTCACAAAGCGATCAAGGCCATAATGTCAAAACTCGGTTAAGGGAATCGATTTTCAAAATAAAACTCGATCGCCGATACCTTTTGAAATCCATCAAGGTTTACAACTTCCACACCATACCACACCACCCGGTGGTTCAAAGATAAAACAATAATGTGCCCGATTCTATACACATACTATATGCCACAAGTACTAAACACAATTACATTACACAATCATGTAAAGAAAATCATGCACCGCAATTAACTCACTAAGATAAAATCGAGATACACAGTACTTCGCATAAAAGAGGAGACTTACATCCACAGGTCGCACGGAGGTGACGGTCGCCCACGATACCAATCTCGTCCGACAACATAACCGACACGTTGTGACTACGCACAACTCAACTTGTCACCTGATGACTCAAACGACATGACAACACATTACTCGACAATTCACGACTTGACTCGACCCGACAGCCTAGGTTTCCGCAACCTAAGCTCCGATACCATAAATGTAACACCCCCAAATCAAACCGGGAATATTACACGCCGTAGACCCTTGCCACAAGGATCTACCAGGCTAAACATCCATAAACGACCAAATGCTTGCCCGACCAGGGTCAAACAATAAAATGATACGGACCGATATGGTCACTTACACATGAATACACAGACCGATGAGGTCACACAACCCAATCGATAAAACTGACTTAAATAACATTACCCACACATGGGTCGAAATACAATACAGCGGAAGACTGAAATCAACTCTGACAACACAACAAAATCAAAACAACTCTCGACTCATGATTAGTATCGCAGCTCGTCATCCTCTTGTGCCAATCCTGTGACTGCTCCCCTGAATCTGCATGTACCTGGACGCAAAACAGACATCCACCCCCCGATTACTCGGGGGTTAGTAAAACTCCACTGTTTTACTAGTGCAAGTATCAAACCATACGAAATGTAACAAGCAAATAGCAACTACGAATTTAATACGGAAATCAATTATCAAAATGTTCCCGAGAAGTTTTAGAATTTCGAACTCAAATAAGAGATATTTGAAAAGGAACACATCATCTCGGGGATTTTTAAAGCAGAAAATCTTTTGGACCTCGAGTCCCAATTTACAAAACCTTTTCGTAAACAATAGGGCCTTAGCCCGATTCTCGTTTCAAAGCACACCAAATAATATATCATTATGAGTCCGAGATCTATATTTAAAATGTTACCCGAACAATCACTGCTACACGATCACTGTTCGTACACATCATGTACCGAACTCCGGAGGCCTCGACGGACCTTACCCGGACTACACACATTGTTCGTACACATCATGTACCGAACTCCGGAGGCCTCGACGGACCCTACCCGGCTACAACACACACTGTTCGTACACATCATGTACCGAACTCCGGAGGCCTCAACGGGCCCGACCCGGCTCTGACATCGTTCGTACACATCATGTACCGAACTCCAGGTCTCGCCGACCCTACCGGATCACACACCTTGTCCGTACACGTCATGTACCGGACTCCAGAGGCCTCGTCAGACCCTACCTGGTTCACACACTTTGTTCGTACACATCATGTACCGAACTCCTGAGGCCTCGTCAGACCCTACCTGGATCACACACACATCGACTCGACACAATTCATAATCATTAAATGTCAAGTCATTCCACATTACGCCGAATGTACAATACGGCAAGTAAACCAAAACAACACAAACATCATGATCATCACAACGACTCTTAACCAACACAACACACATTCGGTACACAATACGTTGAACAACCACGTGTACAACCATCTCATATGTACATCGCAATCCCGCACAAATGGCACAACGCCTAACACGGATACCAATATATCACTATTATCACAAGCCTTCATGTTTGGAAAACACAACCAACTCAAACGGAATATATTTACGAGGCAAGCAAAATCGTCATACATATCATACGTAATTACTAGTCACAAGATACAAGTCGTATAATAAGATACTTGCCTTAACAACCGCTACCGAACGCTCAGAAGAACACGGTTCGGCCAGGAAGCTCGGACCCCAAAGAAGGCAACGAGCGGAAGGGTTCCGACTCGAGTTCTTCGCAAGAATTCGACCCTAACAACATATAATCAATAAATCATCGATCATACGAGGAAGAATAATCGTAGAACGCCCGAAAACCCCTCTACGACATTTCTAGGACACCTTCAAGGCGTCGATCAAGAACTCGACCAAAACAACGAATCGATACGATCCAACCATGGAATATTAAGGAAAAGATGTAATACATCTTAATAATCATCAATCTATCATAATACCAAGTTAAATCGGATTAATCGGACGAAAACAACCAAAATACCCAAAATCCCCAAAATTAGATTTCTAGAAAATCGGCTGATTCGGTAGATCGGAGGATGTTATAGGACGGATGATTGATGATATGAGCCTCAAAACTTCATGGATTGAAAGAACAACATCATGTCTCCATGATGTATACACCTGACATGCGAACGGGAAGAAGAGGAATGAGAAATCGGGCGAAAAATACGCCCGGGCCTTAAATAGGCCGACAGACTCGGCCGTGTCCGACATGACACGGTCGTGGCGCGCGATTGGCCGGCGAGGACTCGGCCGTGTCTGCATGACACGGTCGTGTGTCGCGAAGGGGCGCTCGGCATTGACTCGACCGTGTCACGGAACACGGTCGGGCCTCGGGCAGACGCTACCGCTTATCCGGACGAAATGCAGCACGGGCGTGTCGGACGACACGGCCGAGTTCGGCCGGCGTGATCGCCAATAACGAGCGGGTGAGCTAAAATGACCATAACTCTCTCGTCCGGACTCCGATTGACTCACCGTTCGAACCATTGGAAAGCTAACTCGATGCTCTATAATATTGCAAAGATTCAGAATTTTTGGAGTTACCAAAAATTAATGGTGATCTAACAAAGTCGAACTCATACTTAGAAAAGTCGTTTAGTAATCCTGAATTCAACAAAACGACACCGAAATCCGAACCTGAATACGAACCGAAGATACGGTTACGAAGTATTCACAAAGACGAATCTACGAGCTAGTAGAACACACGATTCCGACCACCCGAAGGCTCGAAATTCGACAACGGAAGGTAATTACCCCAAACTTTGGGAAATTACGAAAATGGCCCAAATGCCCGAAAATCACCATACGACAACGAATAATCAAACCGAAGCTCACAACACGTATAACAACGTTAAATGAACTTACGAAAAACCCCAAACGACAGTTTCGAACGAGATTCGCAAGAACCGAACTCAAGCACGGAAAAATCGCTAAAAAGCACGGAACTCAACAAAGCAGCACCGAAACGAACTCGGATGACAAAAGTGCAGAATTAAATATTCTCCGAATGACGAAACGGTCATGAGAGAGTCGTCAAAACAGACTCCGACCAAAAAAAGAAATTTACCGAAAATCGAAAATTGCGGATATTACAGAAGACTCGTGGCCCATCGAAGGGTCTAGCACTTGACACATTTGTTTCAAAAAATGGCCGTCACAAGATAATAGTTGATGAAAAGCATTGACGACCCATTTTGGCTTCGGATGCTTGTACGGCATATTGTCGTAATGTTGGGTTCGTCATACGCGATAGAGTTCCGGTATTGTGGGCTGAGTGGAAGGATGTGCCACAAAGTGTGAAGGATGCATTGAATGCTATGTCGGTAAGTTTATCTCAATTCCGAAAGCTACTTTGTGTATTTAAATTCAGAAAAAATTTAGTAATATATATTATATGCTAATTGTAGGTTTGGTTTGAGGTTCCTTCTTCCTACTACATACTTGGTGTGATGAGGTGCAAACAACCAAGTAAGTAATTTTCCCACTACGTAGTTGAGTAATTACTCGAGAAATTTTTACATTGTTTTTGTTATTGTTAAAAATATGTATTTGTCAAACGTTTTAATAATTTATTTATTAATACAAAACAATTTGTAATTTAAAATTCACAAGTTGTATAACTAGAAGGTAATTTGATTGATAAATTTAAACATGGTAAACATTCTAATTTTCTTGTAATTATGAGTATTATAACATACACTTTTAGAATATACATAAAACATTATAATATTAATTATACATAAAAATAATAAAACTAACACATTAACATTATATAATCATACACAAACAACAAATATAAAATGACATCTAACATAATCACTAAACTTAAATCTTAATATTCAACTGCATAATAACAACTGTATACACACAACAGATAATTTATGAATAACATAATAAACAAATAACTTTATGAATTAGAATAAAACAATAACACAAATCACAGTAAATAAATACATAAAATTTACAAAATACTTTACAAATATATTTGACTAATGTTTGATTATTATTTATAAATGTTTGTTATAGGTACAAATCTTGGAAAATGTGCTACACATGTTTTGGTCATGGCTTGGGGTAATTCCCGAGAGGCTACTCCCGAGGAGTTCAAGTATCGGGAGTACGAGTGGAGGCGGCTATGTGCACATTTTCGTGACCCGGACTATATTGTATGTAATCGAGCTCTAAATATTGTCGTAATGCTATTGTTGTTTAAAGATATGTAACATATATGAAACTTACTTGTGGTAATTTTTCTCCTTGTTAAATGAAAATTACATGTTTCTATGTGTAGCCGATCAGTTCAACCAACATTGTTAACCGTAAGGGTTTGACGGAACACCACAGCTTAAGTTCGCGGTCATTAGCGAGAGTTTCGCGAGGCCACTTCTGATGAAAATGTGGTGAATGCCTATGTCTACGTAACTCAGAAGGCATATCCTAACTATCCGGATAGACTTGTAAGTTGTAAATGTATCCTAACTATTTTAATATTGCTATCAGTCTTTACCTCTGAATATTATTAATATTCGGTTAGTTTTTTTGTTCCCACTTAATTAGGAGAGAGTGACTGAAGATTTTTAGAGGATGTTGATAGAGATGGTGAGGGAGGAGCATCCGGAGTTGGACGAGACTGGTCTCGAGTTAGCACGCCGAGAGATCGATCAGGCCGATCCCTACATTAGGGCAAGGGTGTGGGCTAACATTTACCCTCCTAAAGGGAGTCATCACCGGACGCTGATGATGGGAGCTGAAGGCACCGGATTATTGAAGAATACTACAGGGTTTCAGCGTAATCAAAGGGGCGACACTCAAAAGGCCTATTTGGAGTAGCAATTGAGGATCGAGAGGGAGCTCCGAGCTGAGGAGCAAAGTAAGTCTCAAGATGAGTTCCATAAATTTCAAGAGTAACAAAGGAAGGTTCAACAAGAGATATTAGCTCAGCAGCAGGCCATGATGCAGTATATGATGTCATTGACTCGGATCGTGTGTCAATCGGGAATTTCGGTACCACCACCACCTCAATTCTTCAATTCACAAACACCCCCTCTTCTTCACAGCCTCGGGACGATGACATGCAAGACGGTAGTAATCCTTCTTCTATCTTTAAGAATTTGATGGATCTTTGAGGATTTTAGTTGTCATTGTAGTAGTTCTTTTGCTAAATATTTTTTATTTAGACTCGTGTTCGCTAACGTTGGTATTTATAGTGATTTTGTTGATGTTGCGAGCTACACGATATGTTGATATGGTTTGTATTTAAATTATGCTTTTCATAATTGATTTATGTTGATTGTGATGTTTGGTGGTGTATTGTACATTTGGAATAACAGGTTATCTGTACAGGTTTGGTGATTTCGAAATATGAATTTTTTTTTTCACTCGACTTTCGCCGACGGAATTTGCACAGACCGTCGGAAAAAGTATTTATTTAAAAATATAAAATAAAATATTTTAGCCGACGACTATGTAACCGTTGGCTAAAGTATTTATTCAAAACAAATAAAAAACACTTTAGCCGACGACTATGTAGCCGTCGGCTAAAATGTATAGGTTTTAGCCGACGACCTTCCTTATTTGACGTCGGCTAAACTTTAGCTGACCGACCTCGGCCGACTGACTTTTAGCCGACAACTGGCCACTTTAGCCGATGATTTCCGACTTTAGCCGACGACTTTTTGTCGTCGGCTAAATTATAAATATTGGTAGTGTAAGGATACGTGGAGTCCCGAGAGACTTGCCTAGTTGTTCATCAAAGATATAGTGAGACTGCACGGTACTCCTAAGAGTATCGTTTCCGATCGTGACAGACGATTCGTGTCACATTTTTGGAAATCAGTTCATCGTGATATGGGAACTCAGCTTAATCTCAGCACATCTTTTCATCCTCAGTCTGACGGACAATCAGAGAGGACTATTCAGACATTAGAGGACATGTTGAGGGCATGCGTCCTCGATTGGAAAGATGATTGGGAAGCCCAACTACCGTTGATTGAGTTCACGTACAATAATAGTTAGCATGCTTAGATTAAGATGGCACTTTACGAGGCCTTGTACGGTCATCGTTGTCGATCTCCTTTGTGTTGGGATGACTTATCAGAATCAATCGGCATCGAGCCCGATATGCTTATAGCCGCCCGTGAGAAGGTAGCTTTGATCAGGAGTCGTTTGTTGACCGCTCAGAGTCAGCAGAAATCATAAACAGATAATGGTCGTCGACCATTAGAGTTCGAGACAGGTGACCACGTTTTGGTCAAGGTATCCCTGAGCTGAGGTATCTTCTGTTTCGGGAAACGGGGGAAGTTGAGTTCGAGATTCATTCGACCGTTTGAGATTTTGGATCGAGTTGGCAATCTGGCTTATCGATTGGCCTTACCTCCGGCGATCGAGTTGGCAATCTGCCAACCCAAGTCACATACTTCAGTTCGACGAAATCGAGATCGTGGATGATCATTCATATGAGGATCATCCCATACGAGTCTTGGAGCGGCGAATCAAGCAATTGAGGAACAAGACGATTCCTTTGGTTAAAATTCAGTGGTCTAGACATGGAGTCGAAGAGGCTACTTGGGAAACCAAGGATAGTATGTGGGGGAGTTATCCCGAGTTGTTTGATCCTTAGTTTCGGGGACGAAACTATTTTAAGGGGGTGTATGTAATACCCGGTTGTAATTCAGTCATTATCATTCAGTAATTATCATTCAGTAATTATTCACTCATTAAGGATCATTCATCGTTCATATTCATTCATTTTATTCACCATTCAGAGTAATTTGTATTCGTCATTCTACCTAGTTGGAGAATCGGACCGAGCATCTTATCATTCTCACCTTTGTAGTTGGCTGTGTGTGATGAGTAGCGCACGCTACGTACTCTTCATTAGCGTGCGCTAATTGAGTATGGGTAGCGCACGCTACTTCTTAGCATTAGCGCACGCTAGCGTGGTTCAGGCAGACAGTCCAGAAGGTACTGGACTGCAGTCGAGTTGATGTAGCGCACGCTACCACTGGTAAGTAGCGCACGCTAATAAGTTTGGATAGCGCACGCTATGCAATCCGTGTGGCGGGCGCTAAGGCCGATCAGGCAGAGTCTAGTGGGTAATGGACTGATTTTGGAATAATTCATAGCGTACGCTATGAATGGATATTAGCGTACGCTAATGTTGTAGTAGCGCACGCTGAGTTTTGGGTGTAGCGCACGCTATCGCGAGCAGATCAGGGAACAGGAGGTTCTGGACTTCAGTCACTGGACATCAGATATTAGCTAGTGCACGCTAACATTTGGAGTTAACCCACGCTAACAAGGCAGTCAGAGTTCACTGGACTGTCCGGTTAACCCGTTAGCGCACGCTAAGTAACAGGTCGTAGCATGCGCTAATCTGGGAATAGTGACAGTCAGCCCAGGTTTCGTCATTTCTCACTTCTCATTCGTTTTTGGGCGTTTCCGGGCGATTTCGGGCAATTCGGAGAGATCTTTTTGAGCTGCACTCACCTATCATCATCATCAAGCTTATCATTCGGATTATCATTTCATCATCTCCATCACATCAAATCAAGGTAATAATTTCTTGGATCTAGAATTTCGGATTTTGGGTATTTTCCTTCCGATTTCTTCGTGTACGCTTAGATTGTTGTTGGAATATGTTAGATATGGATTATCTACCTTGGATAAATGTATTCCTACGGATTTAATGGTATATATTTCGGATTTCATGAATTGTTGGGGTTTGATTCAAGAACACATTGGAGTTGACTTTGATATTTGGGGGTTTTCGATTAGATGTTGTCGTTAACTTGATTTGTGCATTCCTATGGGATTATTGATATCATTTAAGGTTTTTTGTTGGTTTTAAATACTCATTTTGGATTTTGGTTTCGATATATTCGGGATTGAATATTATCAAAGGATGTATGTTTTCTAAGTATTCGTTAGAATGCCTCAATGAGTTGGATATTGTTGTATCAACGTTTGAGTTGGTTATAATCGTGTTTGATATGTATATTGAGTGTTTATTGGTAATCATGTCATTCAAGGTTGTTCGAGCGACCGACATCTCATTTTAGGACGTTGTTCGAGGAAGGACATTCTTCACCGATGTTGAGTAAGTTAATTCTTACTCGGTTAAAAGGATATTCATTCCTTTCGTTGTTGTTCATTCACAATCATAATTCATTCATAATGTATTAACCGTATTGAGACTTGTAATTGTCAAATAATCACTTCATTCACGAGGAACGATGGTTCCAATCATTAATTGAGCTATCATTTATTTCACTATCATTTCATCTCGGTGAGTCATTCTTGACTTTGTCGGATTGTTATTCATTATTATTCTTCATGGTCATTCTTGTCCATATGACCTCCTGGGTTCATATTGCGTGGCCGGGTGGGGATGTGTGGAATTTTTAGTCGGGCACGTGATAGTCATGTGATTGGGTTCACCGACACATTGGACTGTGCACACGGTAACGTACCTCTGTGAGACTAATTAGGTACAAGGGCGGGTGTGTCCAGACACTCATTTTGGGCACTTGCACATACCATTACGGGCATACTATGATGCCCCTCTTCAGCTTAATTTCATAATTGAGATATATCATGATTGTGTTTATTCAACTATTGAGGATTGTTGTTCTGTGTAACTGACCCCGTTGGGGGATGTTGGGTCAGGTCATGGCAAGGATAAGGCACGAGAAGAGAATGTTGACGGCGAGGAGTCCCAGTGATACTAGTAGGGGCCCCCAGTCCGTTTCAGTCATTCATGTTTTCTTCATTTTTATTTCCGCTGCAGATTTCCGTTGAGATATTTATTTTCATTCAGTGTTGTATATTTTATCTTCATATAAAATATACATGTATTCTGTTTTATCGTGGGTGTGTTGTACTTGAAACTCCTCATCGGAGTGATTAATGATATAATGTGGTTCGGTACTACAATTATATTATTTAATTCATTAAGTTTCATTTGCCTGGTGGGTGCCAGTTGGGGGTCCATGGCACTGTAATATCCGCCTAGTTTGGGGTGTTACAGATATGCGGATGAAGATGAGGGTTCCTCACTACATGTCTGGTCTCGGGTGCACAACTTTGAAGGATTATCAGAATAAAGCGATGGCTTATGAGATGTCGTTTTCTGCGATAGATACGGCAACCGAGGGTAAGAAACAAAAGACCTCCAGTCAGTTTTCGGGAGGTAAGTCTGGCGGGTATCAGAAGGCTCAGTCTGGTTTGCGTGTCTTCGGGAATCAGTCCCCATAATTTGGGCGAGGAAATGGTTCTAAGTCTACTCCGACTGTTTCCGTTTGTGGTCCTACCTGCTTTAATTGTGTTCGTCGCAGACACATGATGAGTGAGTGTGACAGACCTCCGATTCAGTGTCTTACTTGCGGTCGTATGGGGCATCGTGCCAAGTTTTGTGGAGATGCGAGTCGGGCACCAGTTACTCAGGTGTCAGCCCTAGCAACGAGAGAACCGAGTGTGAATCAGATGCCGGCAGTTAATCAACCTCATCAGAGTTTTGGTAGAGGTCGAGGTCATGAGCAGCCTTCTAGAGGGGGGGGGGGGCTTCTAGTGCGGGGTCTGTTCCGCCCTGTGTATATGAGATGAGACGAGCAGGAGATCCTGACGCGACGGTGGCTACAGGTAACTTTCACATCCTTGACCATCCCGTTACTGTGTTATTCGATTCTGGTGGTACGCATTCTTTTAGATCTGGATTGTGTGCGTCGTCTGCATGTTTATTGTCTAGTGCATGTGAACTGTTTATTGTTAAACTGCCTAGTGGAGATAGTATCGTGGGGGATCTAGAGATTAGAGATTTTCCGGTGAGTATCGGGGGGAGGGATTGGTCTTCTAATTTGATTGTGGTAGACATTAGGGATAAGGACTTGATTCTTGGTGAGGATTGGCTAGATCGACATGGGGCGATCATAAATTATAGAGCGAGAACCATTTCGATGTTAGCCGCTGACGGTACCGAGCATTCTTTTGTGGGACGCAATCGGGGTAGTCAGAGATTCCTGATCAGCGCCATGAAAGCAGTGAAGCTCCTTCGAGGGGGTTGCACTGGTTACTGATGTTATGCTTTGAGATCGGAAGAAGGGAGAGTCGAGCTCTCGTCTATTCCGGTAGTAAGTGAGTATCTTGACATTTTCCGAGACGAGTTACCGGGTTTGCCACCAGACCGTGAGGTTAAGTTTACAGTTGATTTAGAGCCAGGTGCAGCTCCAATTTCTAAGACGCCATATCGCATGGCGCCTGCCGAGATGCTTGAGTTGAAGAAACATTTAGGAGAGTTGCTAGACATGGGTTATATTTGACCGAGTGATTCACCTTGGGGCGCACCGGTCTTGTTTGTAAAGAAGAAGGATGGGTCACCTCATTTGTGTATCGACTATCGAGAGTTAAACAAAGTGACTATCAAAAACAAGTTTCCGCTATCGAGGATTGATGACTTGTGTGAACAATTATAAGGGGCAACCGCGTTTTCGAAGATAGATTTGAGATCGGGGTATTACCAGCTCCGAGTGAAGGACTCCGATATTCTGAATACGGCTTTACGGACGATATATGGCAACTACGAGTTTGTGGTTATGCCACTTAGGATAACCAACGCCCCAGCCGTGTTCATGCAGTTAATGAACAAAGTCTTTATCGAATATCTCGATAAATATTTAGTCATCTTTATCGATGATATTCTGATTTACTCGAGGAGCAAGGAGGAGCATGCACGTCATTTGCATATAGTGTTGGGAATCTTGAGAACTCAGCGCCTTTATACGAAGTTCTCATGGTTATGTTTCTCGGCCACGTGATATGTAATACCCGGTTGTAATTCATTCATTTTCATTCAGTAATTATCAGTCTGTAATTGTCACTCAGTAATTTACACTCATTAATAATCACTCATCATTCATGAATCATTCATTTTCGTTCACTGTTGGCATGTTGTAATCGTATATCAGTTACCGATCGTCATTTTATCTCCGTTTTTAGATCGAGACGGGAGTATTATCATTTTCATTGTGATTGATAGCCTTGTACTGGGAGTATCACCTTTGGCTCGTGTTAGACTTGTTCACTTTCCATTCGTATGGTATGTCGGATCATTCATCAGTCGTAGCGAGGAATCGGAATTATCGGATTAATTCACCTTGGCCAACATTGAGTTACGGCCGTAAGGTTCTGAGATACGGTCGTAAGTTCAGCGGGTACGGCCGTAAGGTTGGCCGGTTACGGCCGTACGTGGTCAAGCAGGCTGCCCATGCATTTTGGCCGAATGCGAGTTACTGCCGTAAGGAGGGTTGGATACGGCCGTAAGTGGTGTTCGTAAATTTCGAGTGTTGTCGACCAAGGGTGACTTACGGCCGTAAGGGTTGCGGCATACGGTCGTAAGTCGAGGCAGGTACGGCCGTAAGGCTTGGCCGGATACGGCCGTCTGGCCGCAGTGTGATGTCCGCCATTTTTGACGAAGGCGGATTACGCCCGTAAGGTTGGCCGGATACGGCCGTATCATCTGAGTTACGGCCGTAAGGTGTGCGGGTACGGCCGTAAGGATGTTGGCGGATGTTTTTGACGAAGGCGGGTTACGCCCATAAGGTTGGCCGGATACGGCCGTATCATCCGAGTTACGGCCGTAAGGTGTGCGGGTACGGCCGTAAGGATGTCGGCGGATGTTTTTTACGAAGGCGGGTTACGACCGTAACTCAGGAGCGGTTACGGCCGTAAGTCTGTCGGCAGGCTTTTGGATGAAACCGAGTTACGGCCGTATGAGTTGGACGGTTACGGCCGTAAGGCCATTGACTTGGAATGTTACGGCCGTAAGAGGGCCGAGTTACGGCCGTAACTTCCGGCAGTATTTAAGGACTCGGCCGGGACATTTTTTCCTCATTTTCATTCATTTTCTTCTTTTATCCGAGAGAGTGGGTTGATGGAGAGATTTTGCCATCATCAATCACTTGAGTGTGTAATTTTCATCATCTTCATTCATTTGGGAAGCTTGGATTCTTGTTTTAACTCGTGCTCATCGGATCGAAGTGGTTGGATCTTTAAGAGGTAATTTCTTCAACACCTTGGACTTCGATTTTGTGTTGAGATATGATGTTTTGGACGTTATAATCATGTTATATGAAGGGATATGTATATGATTATGATTTTGTATAAGGATTCATTGGATTATTGAGGGATTATTCAAGAACACTTTGAATATCGAGTTGAAATTGGGGGTTTTCGATAAATTGTCGTTATAATCACGTTTTCGGATATTCATTTTGGATTATTGATCATTTAGAAGATGTTTGTTGGTTTGAAACACTTCTTGGGGGATTTGATAGTGGCTCATTGAGATTTGATTGTAAACAATCGGAGTTTGGTCACAACGTATTCGATATAATGCCCCAATGAACTTAGTTTTATTGTATCGACGTTTTGAGTTCGTTATATTCGTGTTTGATTCGTATATTGAACGGGTTGTTGGATATTGTATAATTCAAGGTTGTTCGAGCGACCGATATCTCAATTAGGACGTTGTTCGTGGAAGGATAATTGTCACCGGTATTGTGTAAGTTGATTCTTACTCAGTTAAAAGGATATTCATTTCCTTTTGTTGTTGTTCATTCATAATCGTAACTCATTCATCATTGTGTTAACTGTATTAAAACTTGTCATTGTCAATTAATCAATTCAGTCACAAGGAACGACGGTTCCAATCATTTCGTTGAGCTATCATTCATTTCACTATCATTTTATCTCGGTGAGTCATTATTCGTTTCCGATGTCACTTTTGTTATATCGTGGCATTCCGGGTCATACTGGCGTGCCGGTTGGTATGTGTAGGATTTTCATGTCGGGCACATTTATGTCGTGTGTTGGTTGTTGGCCTCACATTGGACTGTGCACACGAGTCGATTGCTTCGTGAGACTGATTAGGTATAAGACCACGCGGGTATTTGATCGATACTAGTTGGTGGCTTGTGCACGGACACATTTCCATCCCGGGCGTAGTGTGGCGCCACCCCTTGAGCCGTACTGTTAGTTGATTCATACAGCATGTTTGATTGCGTATGTTTTCAACAAGATTGGGTTATAATCTAACCGTTTCATTTTGAACGAACTTGTGGTTTATACTACATAATTGTTTGATTGTGTTTATTCAACTCTTGAGGATTGTTGTTATGTATAACTGACCCCGTTTGGGGATATTTGTTTCTCAGGTCATGGCAAGGCAAAGGCACAGGGAGAGTACGTTGACGGCGAGGAGTCCCAATGATACTAGAAGGGGGCCCCAGTCCTTTCAGTCATTTAATTCAGTCATTATGTTTCCTTCATTTATTTCGCTGCATACATTCCGTTTGAATACTCATTTCACTTAGTGTTGTATATTTTATCTCCATATAAAATATACATGTATTCTGAAATATCCTGGATATGTTGTATGAAACTCCTCATCGGAGTAATTATTGTTGTAATGTGGTTTGGTACTACATTTACCCTGTGTAATTCATCATTTTCAATTGCCTGGTGGGTCCCAGTCGGGGATTCACGGCACTGTAATATCCGCCTAGTTTGGGGTGTAAAAGAGTTGGTATCGGAGCGTGGTTTTGAATACTACCTTCCGAGTCATGCCTCATTTGAAATCATCGTCATCGGACTAGTATCATTGGACTTTCGCGTCACGTGTGACCTGTGCGAATCTTAAGCCAATCGACCGAAAGAACTGTAAGACTTCTAACGCCATGGTATAATTTCTGGCAATTATCATTCATTCATAATTCATCAGTTAACAATCCTCAAACATCATTTTCATTTTGACCAGGACGGTCATTTTAACTCATTAATCACTCAATTCATTTCATTACTCGGTTGTTGATCTGGAAGATCATATCATTAATCTTGTTAACTTGTTCAAGATAATCATTTCAATAATTTCATCAGATAATCATGTCACCTCAGTTAATCATTCATGTAATCACTGTGTTAGAGCGTATGCTCATTTTCATTATCTCATGTCATAGTCATAATGTAATATTCATGCGAGAGATATAATCATCATGTGACTTTCCACTTCAGTATGGAAAGAGCTGGCAGAGGACGTGGAGGACGAGGCCGTGGTGCGGGCCGAATCCCGAGGGCTCGTGTGAATACACGTGCGAATGCGAGAAATAATGCTAATTCATCGAGCAACGACGCTGCCACTCATTCACCTGGACGTGATCATTCACTATCAGGGAGTCGTACCCGGGACACGGCTCAGTCAGAAGGTGTTCGGGTGGACCCACTTGCTTTTATGCAGGGCATGATGGCCCAAATGACGCAGATGGCACAACTTATGGAGATGATGCACAATTCAGTCAATCAAAATCAACAGGCTCATCCGCCGCCACCTCAGAGGCAAGAGAGGGGTGTAAGCAATATCATTAGCGATATCTCTCGCCAGCGACCACCTACCTTTGAGGGCTCATCTGAGCCGGCGGATATTGTTCATTGGCTTGAGCATTTCGAGAAGTTATTTGCTATGGTGGATTGCCCAGAAGAGCATAAAGTTTCAGTTGCGGCTTACTATCTTGGTAAGAGCGCTCATTCATGGTGGTTATCGTTGAAGCCCACAGACGGATCATGTACTTGGGATCCGTTCAAAACTCTCATGATGGAGCGGTACTATCCGGCCCCACTCAGAGAGGCCAAGCTATCAGAGTTACTCACTCCCGACCCCTCATCAGACGCGGATGTTCTCGCCATTGCCGAGAAATTTCAGGAACTTCTTCCGTTCACCTCATCTATCATTCACTCTGAGGCGGACAAAATCAAGTATTTCAACAAGAGGCTGAAACCTCGTATGCGGCTACAGTTGCTTAATCATAATTGCACCACGTTGGCTGAATTCATTGAGAAAGCTCTTACTTACGAGCTTACTGCCAAAGAGATTGCTAAGCAGCAACCTCCATCTGCTGGCAAGAAATCTAAGAACCGTAATCAGTCTGACGGGAGTCAGGCCACTTTCAAGAAACCACGTGCGGGCTCTACTTTTTCTGAGCGACCTCCCCTGGCGTTTAAACCCGCGGAATCTCAGTCACGAGCGGCCAGTTCGGCCATCATCTGTTTCAACTGTGAGGAATAGGGCCATTTCAGCACCAAATGTCCGAAGCAGTCTGTCACGTGCCACAACTGTGGGATTGCTGGGCATAGGGCACATTTTTGCGAAGGACTCTAAACCCACTCGGCGTCATCTCGGGCCCAGGACATTCAAAGATGCGTAATCGAGCCACTCAATCGGCGTCGTTTAAGGCAGCGAGAGCTAGCAAGGGCGGAGCCAAGAGCTATCGGACGGGAGCGTCTGGTTCGGGGGCCGGCAAGCCCCGAATTTACGAGATGAAGAAGACCGATGATCCAGAGGCCCGAATGATCTCAGGTACACTCGATATTCTATCCCAGCCTGTGTGTACCCTTTTTGATACTGGTACATCGCATTCATTCATTTCCGAGTCATGTTTGAGTAGACTACGTCTGGGTAGTGCTACTAGTTGTGAGCCTTATGTCATTGGCCTACCTGATGGTAGACGAATTATCGGTAATCGTGAGATTCAGAATTGTCCGATTCAGTTTCATGGTCGTGTATGGCCAACAAACCTAATCGTAGTAGATTTGCCGAGGGACGACGTCATCTTGGGTATTGATTGGATGGATCGTCATGATGCCATCATTAGTGTCCGTAAGCGTATGATCACTATCATTTCAGATGATGGGGTTGAATGTGTGTTTCAGGGAGGTAATCCCGACTATTCTGGTAAGGTCATTAATTTGATGAAATCAGTGCGATTACTCAGTCAGGGATGTGTTGGTTATTGGTGCTATATGACCAAAACCGAGGAATCATCAGTAATGTTGACGGATATTCCCGTAGTGAGGGAGTATGCCGACGTTTTTCCAGACGAGTTACCTGGTTTGCCTCCACAGAGAGATGTGGAATTCACGATTGAGTTGGAGCCCGGTATGTTCCCGATATCGAAGGCACCGTACCGGATGGCCTTGACCGAAATGCAGGAGTTGAAGAACCAACTTGAGGAGTTGTTCGAGAAGGGTTATATCCGACCGAGTGCATCCCCGTGGGGAGCACCAGTGCTGTTTGTCAAGAAGAAGGATGGTTCGTTCTGTTTGTGTATTGATTACCGGGAATTGAACCGGGTGACGATCAAGAATAAGTATCCTTTACCTCGTATTGATGATCTCTTAGATCAACTTCAGGGAGCTTCAGTATTTTCCAAGATCGACTTAAGATCTGGCTATCATCAGTTACGGATTCGAGAGTTGGATATCGCGAAGACGGCGTTTCGAACACGCTATGGTCATTATGAGTTTGTGGTTATGCCGTTTGGATTGACTAATGCATCTGCGGTATTCATGGAGTTAATGAATCGGGTTTTCATCGACTTTAAAGATCAGTTTGTTGTTGTCTTCATCGACGACATTCTGATTTATTCTCGTAGCCGAGAGGAACACGAGGTTCATCTTCATCAGGTTCTCGACGTGTTGAGACGAGAGCAACTTTATGGAAAGTTTTTTAAATGTGAGTTCTGGATGTCCGAAGTGACTTTTCTCGGACATGTAATTTCATCAGATGGAGTTCGTGTCGACCCTCAGAAGACGGAGGCTATCCGAGATTGGTTACCTCCGAAGAATGTTAAGGAAATCCGAAGTTTTCTCGGATTAGCGGGTTATTATCGGCGGTTTGTGGAAGGATTTTCTAAAATCGCTCAACCCTTGAAGAACCTTTTGCGAAAGGATAAGAAATACACGTGGTCCGACGCGTGTCAACGGAGTTTTGAGGAACTCAAGAGCCGGTTAATGTCAGCACCTGTACTTTCCTTGCCACAGGGGACGGAGGGATTTGTGGTTTATAGTGATGCGTCCGGACAGGGTCTCAGATGTGTGCTCATGCAGAATGGAAAGGTTATTGCCTATGCTTCACGGCAATTGAGACCTTACGAGGTTAATTATCCGACTCACGATCTGGAGCTAGCGGTAGTGGTGTTCGCTTTGAAAATTTGGCGTCATTATCTTTATGGCGTTACATGAGATATTCACCGATCATAAGAGTTTAAAGTATATATTTACTCGAAGGAGTTAAATATGCGGCAGGCGGTGGTTAGAACTAATCAAAGATTATGATATCGAGATCCTTTACCACCGGGCAAGGCGACGTTGTCGCCGACGCCTTGAGTCGTAAGTCCGTTCGGGAGCGAGATGCTTGCTCGTTTAACTTGATTCGAAGGAGCTTCAGCAAGAATTCCTTAGACCCGAGATCGAGGTCTGGCTTTAGCGAATTCAGGGACAGCTTTGTATGTTGGAGATTTCATCGTCACTTGAGGAGGTAATCAGAGAGAATCAGAGTTCAGACCCTTCATTGTTGCGCATCCGTGAGGATGTGGCTCAGGAGAAAGCCCCTGGATTCGTGGTCCACGAGGATGGACTTTTGAGATTTAAGAATCAGTTGTGCGTACCGGCGAATGACGAGTTGAAAAACTCGATTTTGAGAGAAGCTCATGCTACCCCTTATTCTGTTCATCCGGGGTCCAGCAAGATGTACAAGGACTTGAAACAAAATTACTGGTGGAGTAATATGAAGCAAGAAGTCGCAGAATTTGTTTCGAGATGCTTAACCTGTCAACAAGTTAAGATTGAACATCAGCGACCGACGGGTATGCTGAAACCTCTCCCTATTCCGGAGTGGAAGTGGGAAGACATTTCTATAGATTTCATCACGAGTTTGCCGATGAGTCGTCGTGGCATGAATACGATCTGGGTGATTGTGGACCGCTTAACTAAATCAGCTCATTTCCTTGAGATCAAGGATACGTGGGGTCCCGAGAGACTGGCTCAGTTGTTTATCAAGGAGATAGTGAGACTGCACGGTACTCCTAAGAGTATCGTTTCCGATCGTGACGGACGATTTGTGTCTCATTTTTGGAAATCAGTTCATCGTGCTATGGAAACTCAGCTCAATCTCAGTACCGCCTTTCATCCTCAGTCCGACGGACAATCAGAGAGGACTATACAGACATTAGAGGACATGTTGAGGGCATGCGTCCTCGATTGGAAGGACGATTGGGAAGCCCAACTACTACTGATCGAGTTCACGTATAATAATAGTTGGCATGCCTCCATTAAGATGGCACCTTACGAGGCCTTGTACGGTCGTCGTTGTCGATCTCCTTTGTGTTGGGATGACTTGTCAGAATCAATCGGCACCGAGACCGATATGCTTATAACCGCCTGGGAGAAGGTAGCTTTGATCAAGAGTCGTATGTTGACAGCTCAGAGTCGACAGAAATCATATGCAGATAATCGTCGTCGACCACTAGAGTTCGAGACGGGTGACCACGTTTTGGTCAAGGTATCCCCGAGTCGAGGTATTTTCCGTTTCGGAAAACGGGGGAAGTTGAGTCCGAGATTCATTGGGCCGTTTGAAATTTTGGATCGAGTAGGCGAGTTATCTTATCGATTGGCTTTACCCCCGGCTTTGAGCCGAATTCATAATGTGTTTCACGTCTCTCAGTTGCGGAAGTATGTTGCCGACCCGAGTCACATACTTCAGTTCGACGAAATCGAGATCGCGGATGATCATTCGTACGAGGAGCGTCCTGTACGAGTGTTGGAGTGGCGAATCAAACAGTTGAGGAACAAGACGATCCCTTTGGTCAAGATTCAGTGGTCCAGACACGGAGTCGAAGAGGCCACTTGGGAAACCAAGGAGAGTATGCGGGAGAGTTATCCCGAGTTGTTTGACCCTTAGTTTCGGGGACAAAACTCTTTTTAAGGGGGGGGTATGTAATACCCGGTTGTAATTCATTCATTTTCATTCAGTAATTATCAGTCTGTAATTGTCACTCAGTAATTTTCACTCATTAATAATCACTCATCATTCATGAATCATTCATTTGCGTTCACTGTTGGCATGTTGTAATCGTATATCAGTTACCGATCGTCATTTTATCTCCGTTTTTAGATCGAGATGGGAGTATTATCATTTTCATTGTGATTGATAGCCTTGTACTGGTAGTATCACCTTTGGCTCGTGTTAGACTTGTTCACTTTCACATTCGTATGGTATGTCGGATCATTCATCAGTCGTAGCGAGGAATCGGAATTATCGGATTAATTCACCTTGGCCAACATTGGGTTACGGCCGTAAGGTTCTGAGATACGGCCGTAAGTTCGGTAATACGGCCGTAAGTGGCGATTCTGACGTCACGTGGTCGGTCAGTGCCCAGGCATTTGGCGAAGGCGAGTTACGGCCGTAAGGAGGGTTGGATACGGCCGTAAGTGGTGTTCGTAAATTTGAGTGTTGTCGACCAAGGGTGACTTACGGCCGTAAGGGTTGCGGCATACGGCCGTAAGTCGAGGCAAACGGCCGTAAGGCTTGGCGGATCTGGCCGTCTGTGCAGCGAGATGTCCGCCATTTTGTGAAGGCGGGTTACGCCGTAAGGTTGGCCGGATACGGACGTATCATCAAAGTTACGGACGTAAGGTGTGCGGAAATGCGGCCGTAAGGATGTCGGCGGATGTTTTTGACGAAAGCGGGTTACGCCGTAACTTCGAGGCGATTCTACGGCCGTAAGTCATCGGCGAGCTTTCGGACGAAATTCTGACGGCCGTATGAGTTGGCGATTCTGGCCGTAAGGCCGTTGACTTGGAATGTTACGGTCGTAAGAGGGCCGAGTTACGACCGTAACTTCCGGCAGTATTTAAGGACTCGGCCGGGACATTTTTTCCTCATTTTCATTCCTTTTCTTCTTTTATCCGAGAGAGTGGGTTGAGGGAGAGATTTTGCCATCATCAATCACTTGAGTGTGTAATTTTCATCATCTTCATTCATTTTGGAAGCTTGGATTCTTGTTTTAACTCGTGTTCATCAGATCGAAGTGGTTGGATCTTCAAGAGGTAATTTCTTCAACACCTTGGACTTCGATTTTGTGTTGAGATATGATGTTTTGGATGTTATAATCATGTTATATGAAGGGATATGTATATGATTATGAGTTTGTATAAGGATTCATTGGATTATTGAGGGATTATTCAAGAACACTTTGAATATCGAGTTGAAATTGGGGGTTTTCGATTAATTGTCGTTATAATCACGTTTTCGGATATTCATTTTGGATTATTGATCATTTGGAAGATGTTTGTTGGTTTGAAACACTTCTTGGGGGATTTGATAGGGGCTCATTGAGATTTGATTGTAAACAATCGGAGTTTGGCCACAACGTATTCGATATAATGCCCCAATGAACTTAGTTTTATCGTATCGACGTTTTGAGTTCGTTATATTCGTGTTTGATTCGTATATTGAACGGGTTGTTGGATATTGTATAATTCAAGGTTGTTCGAGCGACCGATATCTCAATTAGGACGTTGTTCGTGGAAGGATAATTGTCACCGGTATTGTGTAAGTTGATTCTTACTCAGTTAAAAGGATATTCATTTCCTTTTGTTGTTGTTCATTCATAATCGTAACTCATTCATCATTGTGTTAACCGTATTAAAACTTGTCATTGTCAATTAATCACTTGATCACAAAGAAGCAGCGGTTCCAATCATTTCGTTGAGCTATCATTCATTTCACTATCATTTTATCTCGGTGAGTCATTATTCGTTTCCGATGTCACTTTTGTTATATCGTGGCATTCCGGGTCATACTGGCGTGCCGGTTGGTATGTGTAGGATTTTCATGTCGGGCACATTTATGTCGTGTGTTAGTTGTTGGCCTCACATTGGACTGTGCACACGAGTCGATTGCTTCGTGAGACTGATTAGGTACAAGACCACGCGGGTATTTGATCGATACTCGTTGGTGGCTTGTGCACGGACACATTTCCATCCCGGGCGTAGTGTGGCGCCACCCCTTGAGCCGTACTGTTAGTTGATTCATACAGCATGTTTGATTGCGTATGTTTTCAACAAGATTGGGTTATAATCTAACCGTTTCATTTTGATCGAACTTGTGGTTTATACTACATAATTGTTTGATTGTGTTTATTCAACTCTTGAGGATTGTTGTTATGTATAACTGACCCCGTTTGGGGATATTTGTTTCTCAGGTCATGGCAAGGCAAAGGCAAAGGGAGAGTACGTTGACGGCGAGAAGTCCCAATGATACTAGAAGGGGGCCCCAGTCCTTTCAGTCATTTAATTCAGTCATTATGTTTCCTTCATTTATTCCGCTGCAGACATTCCGTTTGAATACTCATTTCACTTAGTGTTGTATATTTTATCTCCATATAAAATATACATGTATTCTGAAATATCCTGGATGTGTTGTATGAAACTCCTCATCGGAGTAATTATTGTTGTAATGTGGTTTGGTACTACATTTACCCTGTGTAATTCATCATTTTCAATTGCCTGGTGGGTCCCAGTCGGGGATTCACGGCACTGTAATATCTGCTTAGTTTGGGGTGTTACATGATCTCGGCCGAGGGTGTTCGTGTGGACCCGTATAAGATAGAGTCAGTGTTGGATTGGGCGCCTCCCAAGAACATGAAGGAGGTCCGTAGTTTTATGTGATTGGCAAGGTATTATCGTAGGTTTGTCGAGGGGTTTTCCAAGCTTGCTCGACCGCTTATCCAGTTGTTGCAGAAGTTAGAGAAGTTTGTGTGGACGGACGAGAGGCAGAAGAGTTTCGAGGAGTTGAAGAAGCGGTTGATGACCGCTCCCGTCTTGGCTTTACCGAGTGGTAATGAGGGTTTCTCAGTTTATAGCGATGCTTCATGCCAAGGGCTTGGATGTGTACTCATGCAGCACGGGAGGACGATTGCCTATGCTTTCCGTCAGTTGAAACCGTACGAGTTGAATTACCCTACCCGCGACCTTGAGTTGGCCGCAGTTGTATTTGCATTGAAGATTTGGCGTCATTACTTCTATAGCTCATCGTGTCAGATTTTCACTAATCACAAGAGCCTAAAGTACATTTTCACTTAGAAACAACTGAATATGAGACAGAGAAGGTGGTAAGAGTTGATTAAGGATTACGATCTCGAGATCCTTTATCACCCAGGCAAGGCAAATGTGGTGGCAGATGCCTTGAGTCGGAAATCGATATCACTTCGGGCACTTGAGTTACTCACGGCCCAGACAGAGCTCCAGCGAGAGTTGATGGGGTTAATCAGTGAGTTTGTGCTACCAGGGAGTGCCAGGCAGTTGCGCACTCTTGAGATATCTTCGTCTCTAGTCGATGACATTAGATCGAGACAGTTGGAAGATCCGATGTTTATTCAGCTCCGTGAGAATGTGGTGAAGGAGGAAATCCCCGGGATTCGTGATTCATGAGGATGGTATGTTGAGGTTACAAGGTCAGATGTGTGTTACGAATGACTTGGAATTCAGACAGGGTATTATGCGAGAGGCTCATGCGTCACCTTACTCAGTCCATCCGGGCTCGAGTAAAATGTATAAGGATTTGAGGAAGAATTTATGGTGGAATGACATGAAAAATGAGGTAGTTTAGTTTATGGCTAAGTGTTTGGCTCATCAGTAAGTCAAAATCGAGCATCAGCGGCCATCCGGGTTGTTAAAACCACTTCCCATCCCGGAATGGAAGTGGGAGGATATCTCGATGGATTTTGTCACGAATCTGCCAAGGACGAAGACCGGAATGAATATGGTGTGGGTGATCGTGGACCGACTGACTAAGTCGGCACATTTTCTGGGCATCAAGGACACTTGGGGTCCAGAAAAATTGGCTCGTACTTTTATCGCACAGATCGTGAGACTTCATGGTATGCCGAAGACTATTATTTCGGACAGAGATGGCCAGTTTGTATCGCGTTTTTGGCAGGCGGTACATAAGGCATTGGGGACACGTTTGCATTTGAGCACATTTTTCCATCCTCAGACCGACGGGCAGTCCGAGCGTACCATTCAGATGTTCGAGGATATGTTACGTGCGTGTGCTATAGACTGGAGTAGTGACTAGGAGGAGCATCTGGCCCTGATAGAGTTTACTTATAATCAAAGCTGGCACGCGTCGATTAAGATGTCATCATGTGAGGCACTTTATGGCCGAAAATGTCGATCACCGAAATGTTGGGATGATCCGTACGATTTAGTTGGCACCGATTTGGATCTTGTGTTAGAGATGAGGAATAAAGTTGAGTTGATTAGAGAGAGGATGTTGGCGGCTCAGAGTCGACAAAAGTCTTATGCGGATGTGAGGTGTCGACCCTTAGAGTTTCAGGTAGGGTATCATGTTTTGTTGAGAGTGTCTCTATCGAAGGGAGTTTTCCGTTTTGGGAAAAAAAGGAAGCTCAGTCCAAGGTATATTGGATCTTTCGAGATATTAGAGAGAGTTGGCGAGTTAGCGTACCGTTTGGCATTGCCTCCGACGTTGAGTCATGTGCATGGTGTATTTCACGTCTCTCATTTGAGGAAGTATGTTCCGAATCCGACTCATGTTATTGACTTCGGGGACGTAGAGATCGAGAAGAATGTTACGTTTGAGGAGAGGCCGGTGAAGATTTTGGAACGTCGTGACAAACAGTTAAGGCACAAAACCATTCCCCTGGTTAAAGTGCATTGGTCGAAGCATGGAGTGGAAGAAGCAACATGGGAATTGGAGGAAGATATGCGTGCGAGACACCCCGAGCTTTTTGATTATTAAGTTTCGGGACGAAACTTCTTTTTAGAGGGGGAGCATGTAATATCCATACCTTTCCATTTTTAGCAGTTTCCATTTTTGGTGTATGTCTAATTTATCGACTCGCTTATAACCGTTTCGACATTTTGAATCTATTTTGTTCTTGGAGTTTTTCCATTTGAACGAGTTTCAGAGATGTTTTTACGTAATTCCATTTTATGTTATAACCTTGTCGTATGTACATTCGATTCTCGTAAAACTCATTCATTTTCGTTATTTCTTTGTTTACATGAGTTCGTATGGTTGAGTTGTTCGTGTTGTGAGTTTTGTTTTGTTAATCCGACGTTGTACCGTGATTTTCGGATGTTTGGGCCGTTTTGTAATTTTCTATAAGTTTAGGGAATTCCACCTTCTTTGTCGCATTTCGAATCTTTGGCTAGTTGGAATGATGTTTCCTTTTAGTGCTTGAACTTGTCGTCATGAACACTTCGTTTATGTGCTTTTGAAATCCCATCTTTCGTGGCATTTCGTTTTTTATACCTTCTAGGACAGCGGGCTGCATTATGCAGTACTGAACTGTTCTATGAGTAACATACGTTATGCATGTCTTGTTACGTACGCTACTCACATTGTTAATGTACGTAATCCACCGGCCATAACGTACATAATCGACTTCAGATTTTTAGACAGATTGTTCTGCCAAACCCTTACGTACGCTAACGCCTGAGTGTTACGTATGTAAGGGGGCAAAACGTACGTTAAACTAGGTATGTTAACATACGTAACGAGCAATCACGTTTTAAAAACCTGAACAAACCCTTCATCGTGTCATTCTTGCTTTTCCTTCCTTTCGTCCACGGTGAGAGTCCACCAGGCGATTTCAAGCGGCTTTCGAGATTTTGTCTGTAGAGTTCCTTGAGAGATCGATTATTCTGCTTCAAGTGAAGTTTATCTTCAACCTACTCATCTTCCTCGATCTGAATTCAAGGTACTTTCATCTAGAACCCTAACTTTGTCAATTTTGGGGGTTTTTCTGGGTTTTGCTTGTTAGACTTGAATTGTTCGGTTATGTTGTAATATTCCTTATCGATTATTGTTATTGGGTGATTCCCAATCCGATTCCGTTGAGTTTAATTCGTAGATTGTTAATTCGAGGAGTTTTTGTGAAAACCCTCGCCCGTATCAATTGTACGTACGTTGTCATAGTTTACAATCGGGGTTGTGGGATTATTCCATTCGATTATTGTTATCGTATTGGACTGAGTTGTGTTAATCCTTTGTTTAGGAACGATCATGTTCCCTCCGGGTCAATCGTAGTCGTTGTTCGTTCCCGTTTCGTCGAAGATGTCTCAAAGGCAAGTACTTTACATTTGTTTGCATATTCTAGTATTTGGATTATGGCTTCCCGTGTATGTTGTGGATGTATATGTGTATGTTCACCCAGAGATGGTCTGACGGGACCTCTGGGGATACGTATTGCCGTGTGTGTGCGTATCGCGAACTAGGGTTAACCACCCAGGGATGGTCCGACGGGGCCTCTGCGGGGTACGGTGGCCATGAGTCTCGTACTAACAGTTGACTTTGAAATTTTTTGTTGGAGAAATGTGTTTAGTGCTTGTGCACCAAAATATTCTAGAATATAAATGTTTTCTAAAATGATTTTGGCGCATATTTCATCTGATTAGAATGGTAGTTCAAATGGATTATACTTGCACTAGCAGTTGTCGCTAACCCCTTAAATGGGGGAAATACTTTTGTATTTCAGGTACAGGTCATGGAGGCGAACGAGCATGCGGGCCATACGAGGATGATGGGCAAGAGTGATTCTGTTTAGTGGTTGTCCATTTTGTGTCTTGTCTTTTAAATTTATTTATTATGTCATTTGCTTAAGTACTCGAGTACTTCATTCTTTGGGTTTATTATCGTTGTGTACCCATTTTGGGAAGATTTGACATTGAATGGTATTGTTTAGTTCAGTATTTTGTTTTGAATGTCGTGAATTATGGAATCGTGTGAATGTTGATGACGTTTGTCTTCTGTCCAATGTGGGTTTGGTACGTTAGCCTGGTGGATTCCAAAGTGTGGGGTCCACGGCACTGTAATATGCCCTGAACATCTAGAGGGTGTTACAAATTAGGTACATGTCCCACATATATCCTGGATTCCGTATACGGGGTGGACATGTGTACGGATATATTTCCGGATCGGGCTTACTGTGACGTCCATCTTTGAGCCATATAGATTGGTCGTTCATCCTCCATTTATGGTTGGGTATGTTCAACGATTTACGACTGGTTGTTCATACGCTCGAGGGGTATGTTCGACAATCGGGGTTATTTCTTTGAGATCCATTATTGTTAGTGATTTGGAGTTTACCTTGTTAATGGCATTCTCGGTCATTGTTGATCCTTTGTTGATCATGTTTGGAGTTTACCTTGTTGATGGTACTCTCGGTCGTTGTTGATACTTTGTTGATCGTGTTGGAGTTTATCATGTCGATGATATTCTCGGTTGATTTATTGGTTGATTATTGTTATTGATCGTATGAGCGTTCGGACTGTACGTCGATGTTTCGGGACTTGTTGTCATTGTTTTGTGTGTTATTGGTTTTTATCCAGATTGAGATTTGACGGTGCAATCCGACAGACATGATTTGGCACAGATGGTTCATTCCACACTTATGAGTTATGATGATGTTTTGACGATTCTTGGTATTGTTGGAACACAGTACAGATTGTTGTAGTTAAGTTCATTTCGTCATTCGAGAATGCGAAATGTGGATTATGGTAAGGATTGGTTTGATATGGATTGTGATGGGTTGGTGAGGTTGTGACAGTAAGATTACGTTGGTAGTATTCTTACTATGATATTACATCGCTATATAATTATTTATGATGATGTGATCGTTATCATTGTTGAGTATTGTAGCTGACCCCGTCATGGGCTTTATTTTTAGATACTCGGAGATCGAGCTAGTAGCGGTCGTGGAGGGATGAGCTTCCCGGGTGATACTGGCTATGGCATTATTTTGGGAACCGAGTATTTGACTGGTTGTTTTATTTTAAAATGGCTTTCCGGTGTTTTTACCAACTCGTGGATATCTTTCAAAATGGCCTTTTGGGTAATTTATAAACTTGGGTTATTTCGTTAAACCCTTTTTCCCTAAACTATTTTATCGGTACGTATAAGTGGTGGCTTAACGTACATTTTGAAACTGTTGAATTTTGGCATTTTTGGCCTTTTGTTTTCAAATGTAATTTAATGACGGTATTAGGAAAATAGATTTTTGGAGACTATTTGAGTATTTGCAAAATATTACCGTCTGGGCCTCTTTGGCGTGTTTGAAACGTTTGCGAAAATGATTTTTAGCCTTGTGGATTCCGGCACGGGGCCCACGGCGCTGTGATATCCCCTGATGGTTTTGGGGGCGTTACAATATTATCATATAATTTAAATTATAATTGAGTATATATATAAATAGTTTATATCTACATATCATAATATAAATTTAGAATGTATATTAATATTATATATTTTAAAGATACAAAAATATAAACTATTTATTGATAAAAAGATTAATATAACTACATATATTAAAATATAAGTTAATATATATAAATATTATTTGATTATTTATATATAACTGAAAATTATAATATAATTTATGAATATATATTATAATATCAATTAAAATATATATTAAGTTATATTCTATATTTAAAAAGTGAAAGAAAACCCGACTAAAAACCGATGTTAAATTAAAAATTAATATCAGTTTTCCTAAAAACCGATGTTAAATTTTTCATTTCGGTTATTTCGAAACCGATGTGAAATTGAAGAATTTAACATCGGTTCTCTCAGAACCGATGTTAAATGAAAAGTTTAACATTGGTTTTTATTAGAACCGTTGTTAAATGATAATTTAACATCGGTTTTTAGCATAGTCGATATTAATTTGCTTTAAAATTTTCAATTATGCTATCGCGTCGTTTCTAACATCGGTTTTCCCAGAAACGATGTTAAACGAGTGATGTTAAATGTATTTTTTATAGTAGTGGATTGTGCATTTTAGATATCTAATTGTTCTTTTGGCTGTTTCCTAGTGGGACTGCTTTGGCTTGGATTGAAATTTGCGCACACTCCAACTGCATATGATATGTCTGGTTTGCTTGTAGATAGGTACAGTAGTGAGCCAATTAATCATCTATTGTGAGTTGGGTCCACTGAGATGCCTTTATCACCTGTCTCAATGTGCAGGGATCTGCTCATGGGTACTCTCAGGGGCTTGGCCGACTCCATGCCAAATATTTTGATCAGCTCCCTTGTGTATTTGGCTTGGTTGATGAAGATACTTGTTTCAACCTATTAGACTTGTAAACCAAAAAAGTTTAGTTTACACATCATACTCATTTCAAATTCTCCCTGCATAATCTATGAAATTTTTTCACATAGTTCAGGGTTGGTTGATCCAAAAATGATATCATCCACATATATCTGAACGCATAATATGTGGTCTTCATGTTCATTTCTGAGGAGTGTCTTGTACACCTTTCCTTTGATGAATTCAATAAATATGGATAGTGTTTCATACCAGGCACTTGGTGCCTGTTTGGGTCCATATAAGCCTTTCAGCAGTTTGTACACCTTGTCTCATTTGACGAATCCAAGAGGTTGTTCTACATACACTTCCTCTCCCAGTAGTCATTGAGGAAAATGCGCTCTTCACATCCATTTGATACATATCTAATTTCTTGAGGGATGCATAGGCAAGAAATAGCCTAATTTCTTTAAATCTTGCTACTGGTGCATAAGTTTCATCAAAATCTATTCCTTCACATTGGGCATATCCTTTTGCAACTAATTTAGCTTTATTCCAAAAACCAGCTCCATCTTCATCACATTTGTTCTTGTAGACCCACTTGGTGCCAATTACTTTCTTGTAGTATGTTCTATCTACTAGCTCCCATACATTGTTCCTTTCTATTTGGTTTAGTTCTTCTTGCATGGCATTCACCCAGGTGTAGTTATCCAGGGCTTGTTCTGTTGTTTTTGGTTTCATATGAGACATAAAGCATGAGAACATGGCCATTCCTGTTGGGTCTTTAGATTTTCTGGTTTTGACACTATCAGTTAGTTTCCCAATGATTTGTTGTATGGAATGGTCTTTTAACCATTTAGGAGTTTCATCTTCAAGTTCTGCTTCTAGTTGAGGGTTATCATTGTTTATTCCACCTGAAGAATTGCCCGTAAGGTTTGATATTTCCATATGTGCTTCATCTATGTCTTATTGATATGCAGCTGAGTCTGGTTCAACTATGTCTGATTTAGATTCAACTGGTTCAGCTGCGTTTGATGAACCTAGATGATCCGCAGAAGGGTCTTCATCAGCTGAGTTAATCAATCTTATGCCTTTGACAACGATTTATTCTAGATTGGTGGATTTGAGCTTTTTCTCAATTTGTTCCCCCTATTTCCTGTACTCAGCAGTAGATTCATCAAGGACAACATGATGTGTTTCTTCTCAAACTAATGTTCTTTTGTTAAAAACCCTGTATGCTTTGCTTATTTTAGAGTATCCCATAAAGAGAACATCATCAGTTTTAGGATCAAAAGCATTCAGTTTGGTTTTGCCATTGTTGTGGATAAAACACTTATAACCAAAAATATGAAAATATGCAACAGTTGGTAATCTGCCATTCCAAACCTTAGAGGGAGTTTTACAGTTTCTCCCTACAATCATGCTTCTTTTCTGTGTATGACAGGCTGTGTTGACAGCTTCAGCCCAAAACCTTTTGGGGATATCAGCTTCTGCAGTCATTGTCGTGACTGCTTCCTTGAGAGTTTTGTTCCTTCTTTTAGCTACATCATTTTTTTGTGGTGTTCTTGTGCTGAAACTTCATGTTGGATCCCATTATGATCACTTTATTTAGTTATAGCTTTGTTGAGAAATTCTCCTTCTTTATCGGATCGGACCTTGATGATAGATAAAGATTTCTCGTTCTGAATTCTCCTCATTAGCTCAGGCAACTTGGTTAGTGCTTAACTCTTCTTGTAGAGGAAAACTATCCAAGTGTATCTTGAGTAGTCATCTATGACTACTAAGGCATGTTTTCTTTCACTCAAGGTTCTTGGCTTGATGAGTCCAAAAAGATCCGTGTGAAGTAGTTCCAGCACTCTGTTGGTTAGAGTGGTGGTTGTATTGATTTGAATGAAGCTATGGTCTATTTTCTTTCTGGCATGCATCACAAAGAGTCTCTCTCTTGATGATTCCTTCTGAGAGACCTCTGACTAGTTTTTGTGAGATTAATTTGTTGAGCGCCTTGAAATTTAGATGGCTTAATATCTTATGCCATAACCATCCATTTTCAGCTGGAGTCTTTGAAATGAAACATGCATTGGGTATGCTTGTTTTCCAGTCTATCACATAGACATCCCTTTTTCTGTAGCCTTGTAGTTTCACTTCTCCAGTTTGGAGAGCAATCACCATACATTCCATTTGGTGAATACGACTAGGTTATTCTCATCACAGAACTGGCTTATACTTAAGAGATTGTATTTGAGTCCTTTGACATACTGTACCTTTGTTATAACAATGTTTCTTCTGTGCACCTCCCACATCCTTTAGTTTGTCCACATGAGCTATCTCCAAAAGTTACATCTGGGCCTCTTTTCCTTGGTATAACATAACAATATCTTTTTGTTTCCAGTCATGTGTCTTGAGCATCCGGAGTCCATAAACCATTCTTCACTTCCTACTAGTGATTATGTGGCTGCTGCACAGTAATCCTACCCAGCTCTGAATGGGTCCTCTAGGGTTAGCGGATTTCTGCTTTTGTTATTAGAGTTGTTCTGATATCTATATTAAGGTGCATAGTTATTATTCTTGTATCCTCTATATGGATTATGCATATGATAAGGTATATGATATGCTTGGTGTGAACCATGGTTAAAATCTTTCCTGAGACCAGTTATTAAAGTTTTGAGGTTTCCACATGTTGTGACTTTGAAGTCTTGGAATACCTTGAGGTTTCCATTTACCTTTCCCTTGTTGAACTCTGTTTTGTGGGAATTTTTGGAAGTAAAACGTCTTTTGAAAGTGTCTATGCTACTGATGCTGATTTTTCCATTGCCTAGTCATTTGTCTTGGTTGCTGCCTAGACTGTCTTGGCTGCTGCCTAAACATTCTTGGCTGCTGCCTAAACTTTTGACTTGACTGCTGCCTATTTTGAAATTATGGTCTTTTGATAGTCTCATAGTCTGTAGAGAGGTTTCTCCCTTTACAAAAGTAGTTTTTGAGATTGGGGGTTTATTAGGATTGTTGGGATAAATAAAACGTGTTTTTGATAATTGCCACCATACAGCATGAAGTCTTCAAAGTCAGCATTTCGCTCTAAGTATGGAAGTTGTTAGGAAACTCCATACAGCAAGAGATCTTCCAGCATAGTCCGATCCTACAGTGCCTACATTATTATACAATAGTGTTGAAGAAAGTTGGATACAACAATCTTGATGTAGGAGTTTTACTTAGGAAAAGTAAAACACATACAACAGGACTCAAGAATAGCTTTAAACTATTGTGAAATAAACTTTGTTTATTCATAAAGTATTCACGGTTAAAGCAGCATCTAATGCTGATAGGACAGCATTTAATGCGTCTAAAAGAGATCAGTTTGAACGTGTTGGAGAGCATTTAATGCAAAGTCAAAGAGAATGTATGAAGCATTAAATGCGAATTGCCTTTAATTTAAATATTATGCAGCCGCCAAATCGGAGCCGTTTAAATCTCACCAACCGGCCAACGACTATATTTATAACGGATCTATTTCCAAGATTATAAATATCCCCAAGCAGAGGACATCAGATACTACAATAATACACAAGTGATTATCTTGCACAATACATCTAACAATCAGCTCTGACAATTAGAATATTAAGCTAAGAAATAGCAGTATATTTCTTGAGCATACAACATCATCAAAGCAAAGAAATATGCAACTGCACATCGTACAGTGATCGCTCGTCAAAGTATACAACTGCTGTTTGAACTTATTCTACCCTCCTTACCATTGAGATCAACCTTATCCCTGTGTGGACTAAGTCCTTGCTAGTTTCGACCTATGTGGGAAGAATAGCATTGAAGACGAAGCTTCGATCTGTGTGAGAAGAAGCAAGTTGAAAGAGCCAAAGCCAATCTGTGTGAATGTCCCAAGATGTTGTCACTGTATCAATCCATGTGAACGACAGAGATAGGTTTAGTTAAAGTCATGTAATTGTGTACATAGTGATTTTAATAAACATTTTACTCCTGTCTGGAGGACCACTGGAAGTTAGAGGGGTTAACCTCAAACCACTTACATATGTGTGTATTTTACATTTCGTCCTTACTATTTGCATATCAACCTGTGATTTAAAGTATACATATTGTGAAAACTCTATATGTATCAAGTAAACCGGAGAGTGCCTAGTTGCTGTATTTACAACAACTCAATATTAGTCTTCCGCTATGCAAATAACTTCGAAAAAGATACAGATTAGTCTTCCGCTACCCAAATACCTACACAATATTAGTCTTCCGCTACAACTTACACGTGAAAGGAACAGCGGATGTAGCATTGTGGTATCCTACGGAAGGATGATTCGATCTGGTAGGCTATAATGACTCGGATCTCGTAGGCTGTAAGCTGGATAGGAAGAGTACAAGTGGCACTCGTCACTTCCTTGGACCTAGACTTATCTCATGGTTCAGTAACAAGCAATTGGCCAACTCGCTTTCTATAACTGAGTCAGAATATTATGCCGCTGGAAGTTGCTGTATGCATATTGTATGGATACAACAGTAGTTACAAGATTATGGAATGAGCGCCATAGAAACTCTAATCATGTGCGATAGCACAAGTGCAATTGCAATCATGCACAACCCTGTACTTGCGAACTAAGCATATTGATATGAAGCATCATTTCATTAAGAATCATGTTGAGAATAAAGATGTTCGGATCGAGAAGATTCATATAGATATACAGTTAGCCGACATCTTTAGAAAACCTCTCAGCACAACCAAATTCTGCATGTTTCGCTAGGAATTGGGAATGTTACGGCCGGACTCCTGTAAGTTTTTACATTTTACTCATCAATTGAGGGGGGATGCTGTAAGACCCAAGAATACAGTATCCATTTTGATTAACTATACACTCAGAACGAGTTAGATCTTACTGTAGGAAGAAGAAGGCATATAACCTTCCTACAGATGACGTGTGCATTAATAAAGGGAGAAAACAGTATGGCCCATGAGTATAATATCAATATAATATTAATATAAGAATTCAATCATATATGTACCTTTTAAGGGGGAATGCTGTATTTTCGCAGATACAACATATACACTGTAGGATATCAATTAATATTATAATCGTGTCTAATTCATACACATTCACATAGCAAACTGTTTTAAGTCCATGTGCTCTGTCTGAATTTAAAACGTTTTATCCTTTAAATGTTTTAAAGACACATGGACTTTACTGCCTCAAATACCGCAATTTCAAAATTCAACCGCTATTTCGTGCAATTGTGGAAGACGAACTGTGTCAGAAGTGGGATTAGACGTACAAGTTACATCTGAATCCATCCTGTACATTCTTTCAAAAGACGGTTCCCATCCCTTAAATCTGATATTAACGCTTTCTGTATAAAAGGATAGTACATTGCTCGCACAGACTCTTTACGCTTTCTGTATATTAACGAGTCTATAGCAATCTGTCTACATATTCTCTGCATTCTTTTGCTTAATATCCTGTTACTTTACCTTTTTTGCTTGAAAATGTCTACTTCACATACCTCTTCAATCTCTCTGAAAAAGAAGGAAACCATCATTGATGGTTGCATCTTTGCTAATTTTATTCTGATGGAGAGGATTGCCTTTGAAAATGAAGATGAAATCGGAATGGACTTAGTTTTTACACGAGTGAAGCAACAAGGTCTGTACCATCTAGGAAGTCATCACGCTGACAACTACGACGAACAGATAGTTGAGTAATCCTATATGGATGCTATGTTCAAATACTCATCATAGAGAAAAGCCTCTGAAATCACTGACATCATTGGGATAGTGCATGGGATTGAGATCCCTATGAACAAGGATATCTTGGAGAAGATCTATAAGCTGTCTTCTGGCGGGCTGAAGATGGAAGATCTGGAGACTTTCGGGTCTGAAAGCCTGTTGTCTGCCTACTGGAAGCTTTTTACTGGCACTTCTACGGCCACCAATGTCCAACATTATTTCCACAAGAAGAACTTCAACTTCCCATACGTCTATCTTCATGACTTCTATTGCCGAGTAGTTGAAACCCCCACTGGTGCTTTCGAAATGTGCACCAACTTGTGATATCTAATCATGGCCGTCATCTTGTTTGGTGGAAAAGTAAATATGTGCCAAATATTTCTGAAGCGCATTCAAGAATAGGCATCTAAGCCAGAGTCAGCCAAGAAATCATTTGGCCTAATTCTAAACAACATCCTTAATTGTTGCGGAGTGCAGTAGCCTACAGAGGCCAATATAATTCTGACTGGAAAGTTCATCGGTGCAATCAGACCCACTGTCTACAACAAAACGCCCATTCTTGCTGACAGGCCCAACCCTTTTAGCATGCCAACCTTGTGTGACCCTAGAGATGTCACTCTGAAGAGTTCTGATGATGACAAGAAGAAGAGGAAAAGAAGTGTGCACGAAAGCAGCTCCCTAAAAGCGGTTGAGAAAAAGAGAAAAAAGACGAAGAAATCTTCTAAGGCTATTTCTACGGTGACTACAGCGGTCACTGTAGAAGTCCCGTAGACCACTCCAATCGCTGAATCTATCCCAGGGCGCAACCCCTATGGAATAAACAGTTGCTGCTCCTACAGCAGTTCTGAGCCAGTTGCAGCTATGATAGAGGAACAACTCTTTGACAAGTTAGAAGGTTCAGGAGAATCGGATGCCCCTTTGGAGCAGAAAGCAACAACTGCCAATAGGGCACCACCCCTATACGAGTCCCTCTCCCAACAGGACACTCACCCTTGTCAGGGATCCCCCTCCCCAACAGGCTCCAACACCTGCAATCCGCAGGACAATTTAGCTATCTGTTATTCGGAGTCCCTCCCAAACATAAATAATCAATCAAACAGTCATCTATGTACAGATTGATGAAGCTTTCGAGCACTTCAATATCTGGAAGTCATACAGGTTGCTCCTTACGACACCCTGTATAACTGGGAAGAATGGAAAGGTGAGGAACTATTTCCTCTGGAGGTCACGGACTCCCAGAATGTTGAGGTCTTGACCAAATGGGAAGATCACTTTTGCCTAGAGCTTATCACAGATTATTTCATGGCAAAATAGAAGACCCGACTCAAAGGGGAGTCACTATCCAGTGACAAAGCTCTATCACTAAGTCATCACTCCGAACCGTAATCTGACAATGACGATGAGGCCTTACAGGCAGGTCTTCAGGTAAGCCAAGAAGAGGCTCGGGAAGGAGAATTTGCCAGCATTCAACCGCAATGGGGCCAGGGGACATCCAATGAAAAACATCAGTCCCCACACCTGCAATAGGAGGAAATAGTTCATGAAGACAATAAACAAGAGGAATCAGTCCCTCCTTCACTAATGAAGAACCCGCTACTTCTCCCCTTCAGGAAGCTCCTCCTGTACAAGAAGAATCTGTCCAGTCGACAGAGGAAAAGGAAGAATAAGCCACCCGCACCACCAGTCCCTCTTCCGAAATAGGCGGAAGCTGATAGTCGGTAGGAGGAATCAGTCCCTCCTGTAGTTCTGACTACCGAAACCCAATAGAGGTAGGAGGAATCAGTCCCTTTTGTCTCCCTGACAGACCATGCAGCACAACCTACAGTAGATCCTGCTTCCAAACAGATTAAATCTCCTATCTCTACAGGATCCCATTCTGAATCTGGTGATGGTTTCCTTGCTGACGACAAACCACGCAAGCCCCATCACAACGTGGTTCTCAAATAGCTCAGAGAACCGTATGATTCCAAGATTGCACACCCTGGCTCTTCACGCACAGAGGCACGAAATGAGCAACTCCAAGCGATCAATCTCCAAGCTGTATTCCTGCAGGATGCCATCAAGGCCCTATATGACGTCGGAAAGGAATTAGACTGGATGCACGAACCATCTTTGGACGAGCTCCCGAAGCTTCAAAGGGCCATTAATGATGTGGAAGAGGCTTTTTGCCTCATGCGAAATGCTCTATGGCAAGCCCTGAATCAACTGAAGCAGCGTCATGAGGGAATACTGAAGCAAGAGCAATAGAATATTCATGTTGCTAAAGCGAAGACTATAGTTACATGCAACAATAGTCACAAGATTATGGAATCAGCGTCAGAGAAACTCCAATCATGTGTGATAGCACGAGTGCAATTGCAATCACGCACAACCCTGTATTTCACTCACGAACTAAGCATATTGATATGAAGCATTATTTCATCAGGAATCATGTTGAGAATAAAGATGTTCGGATCGAGAAGATTAATACTGACATACAGTTTGCCAACATCTTTACAAAACCTCTCAGCACAACCAGATTCAGCATGCTTCACCAGGAATTGGGAATGTTACAACCAGACTCCTTGTAAGTTTTTACATTTTACTTATCAATTGAGGGAGAATGTTGTAAGATCCAAGAATACAGTATCCACTTTGATGAACTTTACACTCAGAACAAGTCAGATCTTATTGTAGGAAGAAGAAGGCATATAACCTTCCTACAGATGACATGTGCATTAACTAAGGGGGAATACAGTACGACCCATGAATATAGTATTAATCTAATATTGCTGTAAGAATTGAATCCTGTATGTATTTTTTTAATGGGGAACGCTGTATTTTCGCGGATACAGCACATATAATATAGGATATGGATTAATATTATAATCGTATCTAATTCATACACATAGCAAACTATTTTAAGTCCACGTGCTCTGTCTCAATTTAAAACATTTGATCCTTTAATAGTTTTAAAGACACATGTGATTTACTGCCTCAAATACCGCGCTTTCAATATTCAAACCACCGTTTTGTGCAATCGTAAAAGACGAATTGTGCCAAAATGGGGCCACATATTAATTTCAAAATTGATGGATTAGACGTACAAGTTACATATGAATCCATCCGGTATGTTCTTCCAAAATATGGTTCCCATCCCTTAAATCTGACCATTCACTTTTAGTCTTTCCTGCACCCTATAAAAGGATAGTACATTGCTCTTACCAAATCTTTACGGTTTCTGCAAATTAACGAGTCTATAGCTATCTGTATACATATTCTCTGCATTCCTTTGCTTAATTTCCTGTTATTTCACCTTTTTTGCTTGAAAATGTCTACTTCACAGACCTCGTCAATCGCTCTGAAAAAGAAGGAAACCATCATTGATGGTCGCATCTTTTCTAAATCTGTTATGATGGAGAGTATTGTCTTTGAAAATGAAGATGAAATCATAATAGAATTAGTGGTTGTTGCTCGACTGAAGCAACAGGATATGTATCGCCTGGGAAGTCATCACGCTGACAACTACGACGAATAGATAGTTGAGGAGTTATATCTGGATGCTACGTTCAAATACTTATCGCAGAGAGAAGGATCTGAAATCACTGACATCATTGGGACAATGCAAGGGATTGAGATCCCTGTGAACAAGGATCTCTTGGAGAAGATCTACAAGTTGCCCTCTGACGGGCTGAAGATGGAAGATCTAGAGACTTTCGGGTTTGAAAGCCTATTGTTTGCCTACTGGGAGCTTTTTACTGGCACTTACATGGCCACTAATGTACACCCTTCTTGCCACAAGAAGAATTTCAACCTACGATACATCTATCTTCATGATTTCTGTTGGCAAGAAGTTGAAAACCGCACTGGTGCTTTTGAAATGTGCACCAACTTGAGATACAGAATGATGGTCGCCATAATGTCTGGTGAGAAAGTAAACTGTTGCCAAATAGTTCTGAAGTGCATTTAAGAAGGCATCTAAGCCGGATTCAGCCAAGAAATCATTTGGCCTAATTCTGAACCACATCATTACTCGCTGCGGAGTACAGCAGTCCACAGAGGACAAGAAAACTCTGACCGGAAAGTTCACCGGTGGAATCTGACCCACTGTCTACAAGAAAACACCCATTCTTGCTAACAGGACCAACCCTTTCAGCATGCCAACCTCGAGTGACCCTAGGGATGTCACTCTAAAGAGTTATTATGATGGGAAGAAAAAAAGGAAAAGAAGTGTTCCCGACAGTAGCTCCCCCAAAGATGTTTAGAAGAAGATAAAGAAGACGAAGAAATCTTCTAAGGCTGTTTCTATGGTGACTACAACATTCATGAAGAAGTCCCATCAACCACTCTAATCATTGAATATATCCCACAGGGCGAAACCCCTATGGAATAAATAGTTGATGCTCCTACAACTGTTTGCCAAGTTAGAAGGTTCTGGCGAATCAGCTGCCCATTTGGAGTCGAAAGCCACAACTCCCAACAGGGCACCCACTCATATACGGAGTACCACTCCCAACAGGGCACCCACCCCTGTCAGGGATCCCTCTTCCCAATAGGCTCCCACACCTACTGAGGATCCCAATCGGATAATAGAGCCATCTGTTGTTCGGAGTCCCTCCCCAACACAAATAATCAATCAAACAGTCCTACAACTACAGATTGATGAAGCTTTCGAGCGCTCCAAGATCTGGAAGTAATACAGGGTCGCTCCTTAAGACACCCTGTATAACTGGGAAGAATGGAAAAATGAGATACTGTTTTCTCTGTAGGTCACAGACACCTAGAATGTTGAGGTATTGATCAAATGGCAAGATCACTTTTTCCTAGAGTTTATCACAGATTATTTCAGGACAAAATAAAAGGCCCGACTCAAAGCGAAGTCATAGTCTAGTGACAAAGCTCCATCACCAAGTCATCACTCCGAGGAAGAAGAAGAAGCCACCTGTGCCATCTGCCAGGAGGAATCAGTCCCTTATCCAGAACAAGCGAAAGCTGAGAGTCGCAGGAGGAATCAGTCCCTCATGTAGTTCCGACTGCCGAAACCCAACAGAGGCAAGAGGAATAAGTCCCTTCTGTCTCCCAGACCGACCATGAAGCACAACCTATAGAATCTCCTGCTTCCGAACATGTTGAATCTCCTATCTCTACACGATCCCATTCTGAATCTGATGATGGTTTCATTGCTGACGACAAACCACGCAAGCCCCATCACAATGTGGTTCTCAAACTGCTAGAAGAACCATCTGACTCCAAGATTCCACACCCTAGCTATCCGCGCATAGAGGCACGAATCGAGCAAGTCTAAGACATCGGCCGCCAAACCGTCTTCCTGCAGGATTCTGTCAAGGCCCTATATAATGTCGAAAAGGAATTAGACTGGATGCACGAAACAGCTCAAGACGAGCTCCCAAAGCTTCAAATGGACATTAATGATGTGGAAGAGGCTTTTCGCCTCATGCCAAATGATCTATGGAAACTATGAATCAACTGAAGCAGCATCAGGAGCGAATCCTGAAGCAAGAGCAAGAGAAGCTTCATATCACTGAAGACAAGACTGTTGCTGCCATAGAATACTCCGGCTCAAAACTCACTGACCATGATCACAAGATCGACGATCTTACTGCAGTGGTTGCAAAGCTGGTTGATAGTGTTAATGATCTGAAGACCCAACCGGTCGAATCTATGAAACTTCTTTGGGATATTCAAGGCAAGGTCTCAGAGCTTGACAATGCCAAAAAGGGGGAAGAGTCTAGAGAGGCTGCCAGGAAGTGGAGGCTGGAGAAAAAAAAAAGTAATGGAGGCTGCACTGGGGAAAGCATTGCTACTTCCATCAAACGACTGGCCGAACCCAGGACAAGTCAAGGAGAAAAAGGATACAGGGTACCTGTATCTCAACCTGAGTTCGAGGATCCCAATTTCCCATTGAAAAGTACAGCACTAAAGCCTACCGAGATATTTCTCCCAACGAATCGACAGCCCACAACAGATGAATTGAAGGACTGAAAAAACAACGAACTGATGAGATACTTCTGTATGCTCATCAGGGAGACCGCCATGTTCAACAAATTCAAAATACTAGAGGATGCTGCAAATGAGTTCTCGAGGCTACTAGCAAAACTAAAGCTTCCCTTGCAACTAAAAATGAAGTCCAAACACCATAAGGGTGATCGGGTGACCCATCATGAAGATTGGATTCTTACCTATGATATCTCCTATGAAGGACGAAGTATCTACAGGGACTGAGGCAGAGACTCCTTAATCAACTACTAGAAAGGAACCAATCATGATCCCTCTTAAAAGACTTGGAAACATCAACATTATAGGGACTAGCTTCTTTTAGTTGTATGTTGTATTTTATCCTACTGTATGCTCTTCAATGTAGTATTTTTTATCTTTCAAGCCCTATAATTTCGATCATCAATAAAAATTTGATTTCTTGAAAGATTACAGCTCGTAATCCTCTTGTACTATTTTACTATTTTGATTACGATGAAGTATTGATATATTCAACAAGTATAAACTTGTTAATCCACAAGCTATAAGAACTTGTCTGTCAACAGTTCATAGATTAAGTTGTATTCAACCTGCGTGCCAATCATAAGTTAAGTTGTAATGCACTTAGTCCTGTAGGATTTTCATTTTAAAACTTGCCTGCGAGCAGTTGAAAATTTTAGACTAAGTCATGAAGATCATATCTTTTGACATAAGATTTGAAGACAGCCTCTCCATATCAAGGAAGTTTTGGCATTATCAAAAAGGGAGAAATTTTTGGTAATTGCCACCATACAGCATGAAGTCTTCAAAGTCAGGATTTCGCTCTAAGTATGGAAGCTTTTAGGAAACTCCATACATCCTATCCATACAGCAAGAGATCTTCCTGCATAGTCTGATCATACAGTACCTACATTATTATAAATCAGATTTGAAGAAAGTTGGATACAACAATCTTGGTGCAGGATTTTTATTTATTAAAAGTAAAACACATCTAACAGGACTGAAGAATAGCTTTCAACCGTCGTAAAATAAACTTTATTTATTCATAAAGTATTCACAGTTAAAGCAGTATTTAATGCTCAGCATTTAATACACCGAAAGATAAAACAGTCTGAACGCACTGAAGCGTATTTAGTGCAAAGTCAAAGAGAATGCCTAAAGCATTAAATGCGAATCGCCTTTAATTCAAACATTCTGTAGCCACCAAATCAGAGCCATCTGAATCTCACTAACTGGACAATGGCTATATTTATAATACATCTATTTCAAAGGTTATAAATTGCCCCAAGTAGAGGACATCAGATACTACAATAATACACAATTAATTATCTCGCGCAATACATCTGATAATCAGCCCTGATAATCACGATATCAAGTTAAGAAAGAGCAGTATATTTTCTGAGCATACAGCATCATTAGAGTGAATAAATATACAGTCCTCAACACAAATGGCACATCGTACATTGATCGCTTGTCAATGCATACAACTGCTGTTTGAACTTGTTCTACCCTCTTTGCCGTTGAGATCAACCTTAGCCCAGTGTGGACCAAGTCCTTGCTAGTCCCGACCTGTGTGGGAAGAATAACATTAAATATGAAGCTTCGATCAGTGTGAGAAGAAGCAAGTCAAAAGAACCAAAGCTAATTTGTGTGAACGGCCCAATCTGTTGTCACTGAATCAATATGTGTGAATGATACAGATACAAGTTTAGTTAAAGTCACGTAGTTGTGTACATAGTGATTTTAATAAACCTTTTACTCATGTGTGGAGGCGCAGTGGACGTAGAGGGGTTTACCTCGAACCATTTATATCTGTGTGTATTTTACATTCCGTCCTTAATGTTTTCGTATCAACCTGTGATTTAAAGTATACATATTATGAAAACCCTGTATGCATCAAGCAAACAGGTGAGTGCCAAGTTGTTGTATTTGCAGCAACTCACTATTAGTCTTCCGCTATGAAAATAACTTCAAAAAAGAGACATCTTATTTACCCCCCTTTCAAAGTTTGTTTATATACTCTATGGCCAACAAGGATCATATCCAAGACCTGACATTAAATATAGAGGTCTTTGGTTAGTGCATAATTCTTCTAATGTTTTTGGATAGCAATTGATAACTTGTTTTCCTTCATCAATTTTGTTCCTTCACACATTATTGCTAATGTGTCGCAGATTTCTTTGGCATTTTTGCAATTTTTGATCTTCGCCATGGTTTCTTTATAAAGGGTTTGATATGGGACATCTCTGGCTTGATTGTCAAGATTAGCTAGCTTCCTTCCATCGGTGGTCATATCTGATCAGGTCTTGGGAATCTGCTTTGGTTTCCCATATGTGATTTCCTCAGCAATGTTGTCCTACATGTAGATGATAGGACCTTCTTCAAAAATGCTCCACATATCATCATCTATAGATGATATGTGTGCCTGCATTCTTACTCTTCCAGAGATCATAATCATCAACAGATAAAATAGGGAGTCTAGAGTGCATGTGCTCTATCTTAATATGAGAGATTAGTAAATTATACGTAAGTATATGGATCTGGTTCTAGGGCTACCAAATATGTGGTCTATGAACCAACCTGTCCGATACCATGTGTAGGTCACAGGTACGTATGGTAAAAGTCTAGGGGGTGAATAGACTTTTAAAATGCTTTTCTGAAATAGATGGTTTTAGAAACTCAGTTGTCATGTGTGCAGCTATGTAAACTTAGATGATCTTTAAACATAGCTGAAATCTCAGCTAGGTACAGTTCAGATGTCAGCTGAAAAATAATTTAGCTGACTTTTAATGCAACAGTTAAAAAGGATGCAACAGCTAAGTATGCTATTTAAAACTGTAAATCATACAACACTTATAGTGATTTCAGAGGTGGGGTAATCCTCTACTAGTCCACCTTTCTTCAATACACATAGAGATAAATTCACTATGACGTATAGTGGTTACAATGAATTAGTTACTACAGCTTTCAACCAGTGAAAACCCCTGGCCGCTGTAACTCCTTCCCTTGGTTGCTTGTCACCTCTTGATCTAAATTCCATGGATACCTCGCAACTCTCAAGTTGCTTATCACCTTCCAATCAAGAATCCGTGGATGTCGCACAACCCAAATTTCAGGAACCTCGTTCCAGAAAGTACCCCTACTCAAATTTTTAAGACAAGAGTGTTTATTTTGTCCAACTTCTATGAGCTTCTTAGGATTTGAATCTTATGATCTTAGTTCTTCATGATGCTTGTAGAGTATATTGCTTTCATTTGATTTGATTGCTTGTACGTGTTAATCACATCGTACTTCTGCTCATGAGTTCTTTAGATATTTATAATACTTTTTTGAGTTCTTCATAGCTGAAGAGTTTTTGAACAAATTGGTTCGTTGGAGAGTGGACTTCTTTGTTTTACTTTTCTCCTCTTTTACACGGCTTGTTTCTTTTTTCATATTTGACCATTTGAAGATATATAGTTGTCCACGCCGTTCTCTTTGATTTCTATATTGAGAAGTCTTCAGGGCACGAATCTTGAGGAATATTTTATTCCTCAACTTGCGGGAATCATTCAGATTATCTGCTTTGCTTTATTTATGTCTGCATGTAATTTTCCATCTTTGTTGACTTTTCATCGTTTGATGACGTGGTCATAGCTGATTAATACTTGTTGAATTTTTTCCAAGTATTTAATGTCCATACTTAGCTGATTGATTTGTCTTCATCACACTCGGCTGAAGATTTTGGCAATACCAAGCTGATATTTTAACTTGGCGATACTCGGCTGATATTTTGTATTTACCAAACCCGGCTGATATTCTGTCTTGGCTATACTCAGCTGATATTCTATCTTGTCTATACTCAGCTGATATTCTATCTTGGCTATATGCATCGGATATTATGTCTTGGCTATACTCAGTTGATATTCTGTCTTGGCTATACCCAGCTGATATTTTGTCTAGGCCAAACTCAGCTGAACAAACTTAACTGTAAAACCTATTTGATCAATATTTAACCTAACTTTAAAAATCTATAGAAGATATTAATTTGGTTCTTATTTACAATGCGAAGTACTTATAATATGCATTTGAATTAAACTTAGAATATATGGATGACATCATCAAAATCTTAAATGTATTCCAAACACACGTCACAGTTTCCATACCCGAGATCAGTAATGATCTTGTTAAGATGATCCAGGATCCAGGATCCAGATCGAGGATTACCATTGAATTGAGTGAGTTTGTAATGTTACATGAACATTGTTGTATATTCATTCTTGGTACTTATCTTGTTTGGTACTCGATTTTCATAGATTGAGTTTTGATGATGTATCTAATGGATTAGATTGGACAGATATTATACATTTCATATTGGTGAGTTTATGAAGATGTTTTGAGGAATTTTAGTATTGTTTGAGTACAATACAAAGGTTTACGTTCGAGTTCATTTGTCATTTTCAAATATGAGATGCAGAATATGGTAAGTATTGGTTCGATATAGATTACCACAAGTTGTTAAGGTTGTGATGGTGAGATTGTAATGATGGTATTCCTTAGCTTGTGATTACATTGATACCTAATTATTTATGGTGGTGTGTTCATTATCACTGTTGAGTATTATGGCTGAATCCATAGTGGGCTTGATTTTTAGGTACTTGCAGATCGAGCTTGTAACGGTCGTGAAAGAGTTAAGCTTACCGGGAGATACTAGCTATGACATGTGATTGGGAATTGAGTAAAATGACTATGTAAATGTATTTGTAAGTTTTGATTATGTCCATTGTGTGTGTATCTTAAAATGGTTTTCTGGTATTTTGGAAACTTGTATATATCTTGAAAAACTTTTTCCCTAAACTATTTCTTCGGTATAACTTACACTTTGAAAAGTGTTGGATTTTGTGCATTGCGGCCTTGTACTTTCAAATGGAATTTTATGACGGTATTTGAAAAATGAATACTGGAAAGTATTTGAGTAATTTGAAAGATATTACCGTCATTAACCTTGTTACATGTCTGAATTAATTGCGAAAGTGATTTTTAGCCCGTTGGGTTCTGACGCGGGACTCGCAATGTTGTAATATCCCTATATGGTTTTGGGATGTTACAATAAATACCTACACAAAGGGGAAAAAATATCAAATTGATAGTGTTATTAGAGACAAAACACAATTTATCTCAAACCTCGCACTAAATCTGTCGAGACAGAGAGGGAGAGAGAGTGAGAGAGAGCATTCTTGGAGTTTGTTTCCTTCAGCCCGTGTTATAAACTAACACCTCAAGGCGATTTAGGACATATTGTATGAATACTGTATGAATAATGTAGAGGGACGACACTTGGAGTCCTAAAGCTAATACTACAAGAACAAAAAGCAAGATATTCACATGCGACAAAGGTATATATCTACTTACTTAATATGTACATAGATTATACTAGATTCGGCTATAATGTGTACACATGATCCTATTTATTATTAGTTGATTATTGTTAGATTTAGATTTAATTTAGTTTATTGTTCTTGTTCAATGAAATTCATAATTGTGTAAATTGCCCTAGAAATTTTATTCATTTGAAACTTGGAGTTTTGATTTAAAAAATCTCCGATTGTAATTTTATATTGTTATTTAAAATTAAATTAAAAAAATGATTTTACATTCCGAGCAATAGACTACCAGAAGTAGTACTGCTGCCTATGAGAACAATCGGGATGGACTATCGGGCACTAGCAGCTGGCCTAATCGGAGACTGTCGCAGTAAGGCTGGGCGCAGGGTAGCAGATGGAGGTTGTTTTGAGCTTTTTGCATAGGTAATGCTCGGTTATCTCCTTTTTAGCCAATAACCATTTTTATACTAAAATACATTACATTATATACATTAGGAAACCGTGGCATATAGGTAGGTATTTCATGAGCATGAATAATTGCTACTTATGTGTTTATTTATGTTTTATGTCAATGATACGTGCAACATGAAATTTATTCCTCATAACATGATTAAATACATATTTATAAATATCTTACTGCAGTGAGAAGCCCAGTTTCCTAGTTAAAGGAGACCGATGTGCTAAACGGTTACAAATGATAGTATTTGTCAATTTAATAAATAATATTGTGAACCTTCTAAAGGAATGATATGAAGTGTCATTTATAATTGCACCAAAATATGGAAATGAGAGTTATAAATGCTAGTTCTAATTTAATATATATATATATATAGTGCGCATGAAATTACATAAATATGTGTGCGCATGAGCGTGTGTGTGTTTAAGAGTGTATATATATATATATATATATATATATATATATATATATATATATATATATATATGTGTGTGTGTGTGTGTGTGTGTATGCGCGCATGAAATTACATAAACATGTGTGTGCATGAGTGTGTGTGCATGTAGTTTATAAATATAATACACTAATAACATATGCATGTGTGGGTGTTTAAAAAAAAATGAAATGGCAGAGGTAGTAATGTGTGTGGGTGTGTACGTAGGGCTGGCAATTCGTGCGTGTCGGATCGTTATCGGGTCGACACAATAACGACACGACACGATAAGGCCAAACATGAATACGACCCGTTAAGTATATGCCCAACACGAACACGAACACGATATTTTTCGTGTTGACACGACATGGTAACGACACGATACGACACGAATCGCTAAATTCAAATAAAAAAAGTAGAAAATAAACTTAAAATATTTAAAATAATAATAAAATTAATGCTAAAAATATACAATAATTATCGGGTTACACGAACACGACACGACACGAAACGACACGAACATGAAAGTTATCGTGTTACACGAACACGACACGAATCCGACACGAACACGACACGCAATTAGCGTGTCCTTATCGTGTCGACACGATAAGGACACGAACACGATAAGGCCAAACACTAACCCATTAATTTCGTGTGTATTCGTGTTGGGTTATCGTGTCGTCTCGAAAATTTTCAGCCCAATGTATATATTGTAATATATATATATATATATATATATATATATATATGTGTGTGTGTGTGTGTGTGCGCGCGCGCGCGCATACATGTGAATAATTCTAAGTGTGTGCGCGTGTCATATATATAGTGAAGTGTGTGTATGTAATAGATAAATTTGTAAATATATAGGTGTTTAATAGATATAGCAGTAGCGGTAAACTCATTATCCCACACCGATTATGAATTAAAAAAGACGGTGATGTCGCTCCTACAAATGAGTTATCATGTATGAATATGAGAAGTACTTAGATATGTGTGTGAGGTTTAGTTCAATAAGCTATAGGGATCCTTTTTAATTAGGGAACCCTTAGTCTAGTTTTTTTCCTCAGTATCAGGGAGTTTGCATAGTATTCTAGTTATAAGGTATGTTTCATCCTAGTCTTTCTTATACTTTATTTTATTTTATTGTCTTATACATGTTTTGTTAGGTTTTGTCGTTTTATTTAGTATTAAAATCATGGTTCTTTATGTGAATACATTAGGTGGCATGATCTTTTTAGGGTAAATTAATTTCTTAATTTTAGTAAGTAGTAGCATTAGAAATAATCGAGAGTTCAGTGCATTATGATTTGTAATTAGTCCTAGGTAAATTATTTATGAGATCATGACAATCATTCATAGTTTATATAAATAATTGTACATGTACGATTATGAAAATAGGATTAATTAAGGGTTTAAGAGGAATTTAAAATTTAACATAGCTTCTATAATGCTTTTATATCGCATTATACTAGTTAAGTACAAAGGGATAAATTTATAAATGATTATAATATATTTTCATTTCATAAATTTAAAAGACATTAAAGGTACTATGTGGTTATAATCCATGCCTTTAGAACATCTAATCTAGCAAGAGAAACTGATTTTTTCACTTCAACACATAAGTGGACCTGAGGTAAGATTATGCTTTTCCTTGATGTGTCATAAGATTCATATATTGATTGATATTTTCATATGTGACTGTTATTGAATGATCATGCATAACATGTATATGTGAAAGAATGTTTAAGAAAAAGAAGTATCATACTTGATTGATGGCGGGTAGGCACGGGACGCGGGGGACCGACGGACTCAACATGTGGTGGCAAATACTTGCGGCTGAAAATCGGTCAAGGAACCCCACAATGAATGAAAGAGATTGAAGACGGCCAATTATATGAACAGGTTCCGAAAACCATGGCCTATCACTATCAGTCGAGTATCACACTTCAAGGGTACCCGATGAAAGGATTTTACTAGAACATGACTATATCATATAAAGTACTTATTCATTGAATGTGATATGTGATACTTTGCTATTACAGAAGCTTAATCTTACTGAGTCATTATCTCACTAGATTTTTATGATACATGTGACAATGCTCATGTTTAGGGGTTGACTATATTTCTTCAGTGCCGCAACTCGAAGATATGTCCATATGTCATGTTCCACAGCTATTTTGCCTCTATGCTGGAAGACTATGTTTTATTTTGAATACGACTGCTCTGTTATGGTTATGTATTAAACCTAAGATTAAGTAATGTTTTGAACAAATATTACCAATTTGCATTATTCTCTCGAGTTCTTGCTTTTACCAAATTCAAAATTATGGTTTTCAAAGTATAAAAGAGTGATACTCCCAACTTAGTAGCACAGACCCCTTTGCGGTTCAGGTGCTAGGTTAAGGGGTGTTACAGTTGTGGTATTAGAGCGAAGGTTTAATTCTTTCATGCAGACAGAAGATGGCATATGGACATTCTCGACTGAGGGATATGGTGAACTTTTATCTGTTAAGTATTATGTTTAATAGATTACAATATTGTAGTTGTCATTATCATTATTGTGTGTTCGTCATTCGCTTATGAATGGGCGAGATTGGGCAGTACAGAGAAAGTGATGGCACCCAAAAGGAAGACAAGAGATGATCCAAATCCAAACCACAACCTTCTTGAGAATTTGGATGAGCTGATGCAGCAACAGACAAGGATGTATGGTGAGCAGATGCAACAATTGCTGAATATGCAATAAAGAAACCAGGAACAAAATCGACAACCTCCACTAAGAAACAATAATGGACCAGCAGTGTATGAGAAATTTAGGAAAATGGAATATCCTGATTTTCATGGTGGGTCTGATCCTATGGTTGTAGAGGAATGGGTAAAATCACTTGATGTTATCTTTGATTTCATGCATATCGAAGATGCTGAGAAGATACTTTGTGCGGTCTTTCAACTAATAAAAGACATAAGAACTTGATGGTAAGGAGCCAAACTCGCAGGCAACATGGAAGAGATGACGTGGGAGAGATTTAAGGTAACATTCTATGATAAATACTTCACCAGGGATGCACGGTCTCTCAAGATCAAAGAGTTTTTGGAGCTGAAGTAAGGGGATATGTCTGTTTGTGAATATATCCAGAAATTTGAAGAAGGCTGCAGGTATGTTCCCTATATTGCTAGGGATAATGCTGAGAAGATGGATCATTTCCTAAGAGGCATCCGACCTGAAATTAGAAGTGATGTGAGGATGTCTACATTAACTGAGTTAAGAGAAATTGTTGATAAAGCGCTGCTCGCAGAATCTGAGGAAAAGGTGATACAAAGGTCTTATTAGTAGAAGAGACAAGCATTTGCTTCAAAAAATTTAGCACATTGGAAGAAGTCGAAGCAAAAACCAGGCAAAGTCAATCAAAAGCATCCTATAAAGAGACAAGCTCCAAATACAATTGAGAAGCCTAAGTGTATTAAATGTGGGAAAAATCACTTTGGAGAATGTTTTGTTGGGTCAAATAATTATTTCACGTGCAAGAAGCCCAGGCATATGGCGAGAGATTGCCCAAACCTATAGAATAAAGTTCAAGGAAGGGTGTTTGGAATGACACACGAACAAGCTGATGCAGATGCTTCTGTAGTCTCAGGTACCATTCTAATCTCATAAATTCCTGCACTTACATTGATAGACCCAGGATCCACACATTCATTTGCATCGTATGCATTTATGAGAAAATCGGGCATTAAACCAGAACTACTGAAAGTTGGTTATAATATGGCTGCTCCGTTTGGAGAAAACATAGATTATGACCAAATGTTGAGGGCTTGTATAGTTCGAATTGGCAGTAGGGCACTCTACGCCGACCTTGTTGTCCTACCAATATCTAATTTTGATGTTATCCTTGGTATGGACTGGCTAGCTAAATATCGTGCAAATGTTGATTAAATAAGAAGATTATGGCCTTTCAATCAGTAAATGGAGGACGGTTTACTTTTAGAGGTAATTCATATTCCTGCTCTTTGCCAATTATAACTGCACTGAAAGCTAGGAAGATGTTAAATAAGGGGTGTACTGGCTGTTTGGCTAATGTTTTGGACACTTCCCTTGGAATGAAATTAAATCCTAAAGATGTATATGTGGTTAGAAGATTTCCTGATATGTTTCCAGATGATATACCAGGGTTGCCGCCAGATCGAGAAATTGAGTTTGCAAATCGATGTTATACCAGGGACCCCCTCTATTATTAATGCCCCAAACAGAATTGCACCAACAGAATTGAAAGAATTAAAAATCCAGCTACAAGAATTACTTGATAAAGGATTCATCCGTCCTAGTGGTTCATATTGGGGAGCACCTATCTCATTTGTGAAAAAGAAAGATGGCTCATTGCGATTATGCATTGACTATAGAGAACTGAATAAGGTGACCATCAAGAATAAATATCCTCTTCCAAGGATAGATGATTTATTTGATCAGTTGCAAGGAGCATCTGTAACACCCCAAACTAGGCGGATATTACAGTGCCGTAGATCCCCAACTGGGACCCACCAGGCAAATGAAAATGAATGAATTACACAAGATAAATGTAGTACCGAACTACATTACAGCAATAATTACTCCGACGAGGAGTTTAGTTACAACATACCAGGACAATACCGAATACTAGTGTATTTTATATGAAGATAAAATACACAACACTGAATGAAACGGAGTATTCAAATGAAAGTCTCAATGAAAATAAAGGACAATAACATGAATAATCAAAGATCGGGGGCCCTACTAGTATCACTAGGACTCCTCGACATCAACATGCTATTCCCTGCGTTTGCCTTGCCATGACTCGAAAAACAAAATCCCCAAACGGGTCGATAAAGAACAACAATCCTCAAGAGTTGAAAATACACAATCATGATTATATCCGAAGTTATGAAATATCTTGTCGAAACATACGCAATCAAACATGCTATATGAATCAACTAACAAGACGGCTCAAAGGGTGGCGCCACACTACGCCCGGATGGAAATGTGTCCGTGCACAAGCCACCGACGTATCGATCAAATACACGTGTGGTCTTGTACCTAATCACCTCACGAGACAATATGACCCGTGTGCACAGTCCAATGTATCACTCCCAATACATGACCATCACGTGCCCGACATGAAAATCCAACACATACCAACCGCACGCCAAGATGACCCGGAATGCCACGATGTAACAAAAGTGACATCGAAAATGAATAATGACTCACCGAGATGGAATGGTAATGAAATAAATGACAATTAATGAAAAGATTGGAACCGCTGCTCCTTATGACTGAAGTAATTAATTGACAACAACAAGTTTTGATACGGTTAATATAATGATGAATGAGTTATGATTATGAATGAACAACAACAAAAGGTATGAATATCCTTTTAACCGAGTAAGAATTAACTTACAAAATACCGATGAAGAAAGTCCTTCCACGAACAAATGTCCTAAATGAAGTGTCGGTCGCACGAACAACCTTAATTCAATACAATTACCGACAATCCGATCAATATACGAATTAAACACGAATATAACGAACTCAAAACGTCGATACGACTAAACCAAGTCCATAGAGGCATTAAATCAAACACGTTGTATCCAAACTCCGATTGTTTATAATCAAACCTCGATATACCAATATCAAAATCCCCAAGAAGTGTTTCAAACCAACAAAACATCTCCAATACGATCAATAATCCGTTATGAATATCCGAAAACGTGATTATAACAACAATTAGTCAAAAATCCCCAATTCCAACTCGATATTCAAAGTGTTCTTGAATAATCCCTCAATAATCCAATGAATCCTTATACAAACTCATAATCATATACATATCTCTTCATATAACATGATTATAACGTCCAAAACATCATATCTCAACACAAAATCGAAGTCCAAAGTGTTGAAGGAATTACCTCTTGAAGATACAAGTACTTTAATCCAAGAACACGCGTTAGATTGATTATCCGGGCTTCACGATCGAAAGGAGATGAAGAAAATCAAACACCCAAATGATTTGTGAAGGAAAACCCTCCCTCAAGCCTTATCTCTCGGTTGAAGGTGAAGAAAAGGAAGAAAAATGGGCTGAAATCTTTGAAAAAATGAATTTATAGGGGTTGACTACCTGCCGGACACGGCCGTGCCGATCGGCACGGTCGTGTCGCATTGGCCGGCAGATGGCCGACAGGACTCGACCGTGTCCGGTTTGACACGGCCGCGGCGCCGAGGGCCTTCCGATAGCGACCCGCCCGGCTGACTCGGCATGACTCGACCGTGTCCGGGACACGGTGGGCGTGTCGGCGATGCGTTCGAGCTTATCCTAAGGAAGAATGCAGGCGGGCCGTGTCGGACGACACGGTCGCCTGGTCGGCAGAAACTTCTGCATTTCCGGACGAGTACGGCACGGGCCGTGTCGGACGACACGGCCGAGTTCGGTCGGCAGTGATCGGCCAAAAACTGAAACGACCATAACTCTCTCGTCCGGACTCCGATTGACTCACCGTTTGAACCATTGGAAAGCTAATTCGATGCTCTATAATATTGCAAAGATTTAGAATTTTTGGAGTTAACAAAAATTAATAGTGATTTAACAAAGTCGAACTCATAAGAGGAAAGTTGAAACAATGAACAATAATGATACACAACTCGAAGTTTTTCCGAACGGTGAACACGGTGAATGAACATGATTGATGAATGATTATAATTGAGTGAAAATACACTGAGTGACAATTACAGACTGATAATTACTGAATGAAAAGGAATGAATTACAACCGGGTATTACATACTCCCCCCCTTAAAAGGAGTTTCGTCCCCGAAACTAAGGGTCAAACAACTCGGGATAACTCTCCCGCATATTCTCCTCGGTTTCCCAAGTGGCCTCTTTGACTCCGTCTCTAGACCACTGAATCTTGACCAAAGGGATCGTCTTATCCCTCAACTGTTTGATTCGCCGCTCCAACACTCGTACAGGACGCTCCTCGTACGAATGCTCATCCGCGATCTCGATTTCTTCGAATTGAAGTATGTGACTCGGGTTGGCAACAAACTTCCGCAACTGAGAGACATGAAACACATTATGAATTCGGCTCAAAGCCGGAGGTAAAACCAATCGATAGGCTAACACGCCTACTCGATCCAAAATTTCAAACGGTCCAATGAATCTTGGGCTCAACTTCCCCCGTTTTTTCCGAAACGGAAAAATACCTCGACTCGGGGATACCCTGACCAAAACATGGTCACCCGTCTCGAACTCTAGTGGTCGACGACGATTATCCGCATACGATTTCTGTCGACTCTGAGCTGTCAACAAATGACTCTTGATCAAAGCTACCTTCTCCCGGGCTGCTATAAGCATATCGGGCTCGGTGCCGATTGATTCTGACAAGTCATCCCACACAAAGGAGATCGACAAAGACGACCGTACAAGGCCTCGTAAGGTTCCATCTTAATGGAAGCATGCCAACTATTATTATACGTGAACTCGATCAATGGTAGTTGGGCTTCCCAATCGTCCTTCCAATCGAGGACGCAAGCTCTCAACATGTTCTCTAATGTGTGAATAGTCCTCTCTGATTGTCCGTCGGACTGAGGATGAAAGACAGTACTGAGATTAAGCTGAGTTCCCATAGCACGATGAACTGATTTCCAAATATGTGACATAACCCGTCCGTCACGATCGGAAACGATACTTTTAGGAGTACCGTGCAGTCTCACAATCTCTTTGATGAATAGTTGGGCAAGTTTCTCGGGACCCCAAGTATCCTTAATCTCAAGAAAATGAGCTGATTTAGTTAAGTGGTCCACAATTACCCAGATCGTATTCATGCCACGACGACTCGTCGGCAAACTCGTGATGAAATCCATAGAAATGTCTTCCCATTTCCACTCTGGAATAGGGAGAGGTTTCAAGATACCCGGCCGGCCGATGTTCAATCTTGACTTGTTGACAGGTTAAGCATCTCGAAACAAATTCTGCGACTTCTCGCTTCATATTACTCCACCAGTAATTTTGTTTCAAGTCCTTGTACATCTTGTTGGACCCCGGATGAACAGAATAAGGGGTAGCATGAGCTTCTCTCAAAATAGAGTTTTTCAACTCGTCATTCGCCGGTACGCACAACCGGTTCTTAAAACTCAAAAGTCCATCCTCGTGGATCACGAATCCAGGGGCTTTCCCCGAGACACATCCTCACGAATGCGCAACAATGCCGGGTCCGAACCCCGATTCTCCCCGATTGCATCCTCAAGAGATGATGAAATCTCTAACATACAAAGTCGTTCTCGAACTAGGCAAGCCGCACTCGATGTCGGGTCTAAGGAATTCCTGTTGAAGCTCCTTCTGAACTGTTAAACGAGCAAGCATCTGCTCCTGAATGGACTTACGACTCAAGGCGTCGGCGACAATGTTCGCCTTGCCCGGGTGGTAAAGGATTTCGATATCAAAATCTTTGAGTAGTCCCAACCACCGCCTCTGTCGCATATTTAACTCCTTGTGAGTAAATATATCCTTCAACTCTTGTGATTGGTGTATAACTGAAAGGTGACGCCATAAAGGTAACGACGCCAAATCCCCAACGCGAAAACCACGGCTGCTAGCTCCAGGTCATGGGTTGGATAATTGACCAACTAATCCGAGGAAACATCGGATTTACTTCATATCTTTCGGAGGTTGCCAAACCTCGGATAGACTCCGTCTTCTGAGGGTCGACACGAACTCTGGCAGATGAAATTACATGCCCGAGAAAAGTCACTTTGGACATCCAGAACTCACATTTGGAAAACTTTCCATAAAGTTGCTCTCGTCTCAACACGTCGAGAACCTGAAGAAGATGAACCTCGTGTTCCTCTTGGCTACGAGAATAAATCAAAATGTCGTCGATGAAGACAACAACAAACTGATCCAAAAAGTCGATGAAGACCCGATTCATTAACTCCATGAATACTGCAGGTGCAATAGTTAGCCCGAACGGCATAACTACGAACTCATAATGACCATAGCGTGTATGAAACGCTGTCCTCGCGATATCCAACTCTCGAATCCGCAACTGGTGATATCCAGATCTTAAGTCGATCCTGGAAAAATACTGAGGCTCCCTGAAGTTGATCTAAAAGATCATCAATACGGGGTAAGGGATACTACTCTTGATCATCACCCTGATCAACTCCTGGTAATTAATACACACACGAGACGAGCCATCCTTCTCCTTGACAGATCACACTGGTGCTCCTCTCGGGGACGCAATCGGTCAGAGCTAACCTTTCTCGAACTATTCCTCAAGTTGAATATTCAACTCAAGCATTCTGGTCGTGGCCATCCCATAAGGTGTCTTCGATAAAGGGGACGACTGCTCCAACTCACTCCCGACCCTTACTCTATGCGAAGGCAACCAGATAACTCGTCTGGAAATACATCGTCAATCGATGACAATGATACCACGAATGATTGAACATTTCGATTGCCCTAGAATGGTCAATCGATAAAAAGAGATACCAATAATGATTGAACAACTCGATTGCCTTAGAAAGGTCAATCGATGAAGATGATATAATGAATGATTGAATAACTCGATTGCCTTAGAAAGGCCAATCGATGAAAATGATACAATGAATGATTGAATGACTCGATTGTCTCAGAAAAGCCAATCGATGGAAATAATACAAGGAATGATTGAATAACTCGATTGCCCTAGAAAGGCCAATCGATGAGAATGATACAATGAATGATTGAATAGTTCGATTGCGGAATTTCTCTGCCTCCGCCATAATAGAAATTCTACTGGAACAACGGGGATTACTTCCCTGAAGCACACATTCGACAACTAACGACGGAAAGATAGCGACCAAACGCTAACAAACACTGAGGATAGTATCGAGACGGTCAAACCAACTAATACCGAAATTACATCATCCTAAGATAAATTCACCACGATTAGATCCATCATCCAATCACGGTCATAAGTAGGACTAACCCGAAATAAGTCTATTCAAGCATGATTCGAAAATGAATGAATGCGGTGTATCAGCATCAAAAGGTACACACAGGTTGAAATAAAATTACGAGTATACCTGAAATCATTCGGACCACCGGATCGTCGATCCTCCTCATCATATGAATCTGGGACTTGCCGTCCCGAACCGACGCTCCGTCTGATAAATACGAGCTCCAACTCTATTTGCTTCCATTGTCTTAAACGACGATGACAAAGCAGTCTGATTCTGAAACGCTGGTTGCTTCGGCGCTTGGGATGCCGCCGGAGCCGACTTGGAGTCCTTTCGGCAAAAACGGGCCTTATGCCCAGAATTCCTACAATTATGACATGTGATAGACGGCGTCGTACACCTAGTACTGAAATGGCCCGGCGCCCCACAGTTGAAACAGATGATGGCCGAATCGGGCCGCTGGGATCAAATCCCGCAGGATTAGGCGCCGTAGGAGGTCGCTTAGAAACGATAGGACCCACACGAGGCTTCTTGCAGGTTGACTGACCGTCTTCGGATAGATTACGCTTCGTTGATTTCCTGTTGACATATGCAGGTTGCTGCTCAGCAATTTCCTTAGCAGCTGGCTCGTACGGGAGAGTTCTCTCGATTAATCCGGTCAGAGTGGCGCAATGATGATTGAGTAACTGCACATGGGTCATCATGGCCTGCATAAAAGTGAGTGGATCAACCCGAACATCTTCTGATCGAGCCGAGTCCTGGGCACGATTTCCTACAAGAAGTGATTATTTCTCGTGCTCTGCCCGCACCGCGGCCTCTCCCCTGCATCCTCGACAGCTTTCCATATCAAGTAGGAAGGTCGCATAATGATTATATTTCCCGCATGATTAGCACGTTATGATTATGTCATGAGATGATGAAAATGAGTATACATGCTCTAACTTAGTGATTATATGAATGATTTATCAAGTTACAGGATTATCTCGATGAAATTCTTGAAATGATTATCTTGAATAACTTAACAAGATTGATAATATGATTATCCAGATTGACAACCGAGTAATGAAATGAATTGAGTAATTAATGAGTTAACATGATCGTCCCGATTATTAATCGAGTAATGAAATGAATTAAGTGATTAATGAGTTAACATGATTGTCCTAATCACAATGAATGATGATGTTTGAGGATTGTTAAATGATGAATGATGAATGAATGACTATTGCCGTAAATTATACCATGGCGTTAGAAGTCTTACGCTTCTTTCTGGTCGATTGGCTCAAGATCTCGCACAGTCACACGTGACGCGAAAGTCCAATGATACTAGTCCGATGACGATGATTTCAAATGAGACATGACTTGGAGGGTAGTATTCAAAACCACGCTCCGATACCAACTCGTAACACCCCAAACAAGGCGGATATTACGGTGTCGTAGATCCCCAACCGGGACCCACCGTGCAAATGAAAATGAATGAATTACACAAGATAAATGTAGTACCGAACTACATTACGGCAATAATTACTCCGACGAGGAGTTTAGTTACAACATACCAGACAATACGAATACTAGTGTATTTTATATGAAGATAAAATACACAACACCGAATGAAACGGAGTATTCAAATGAAAGTCTCATAGCTGAAAATAAAGGACAATAACATGAATAACTGAAAGATCGGGGGCCCCTACTAGTATCACTAGGACTCCTCGACATCAACATGCTATTCCCGTGCGTTTGCCTTGCCATGACCTGAAAAACAAAATCCCCAAACGGGGTCAGTTACAAAGAACAACAATCCTCAAGAGTTGAAAATACACAATCATGATTATATCTGAAGTTATGAAATATCTTGTCGAAACATACGCAATCAAACATGCTATATGAATCAACTAACAGTACGGCTCAAAGGGTGGCGCCACACTACGCCCGGGATGGAAATGTGTCCGTGCACAAGCCACCGACGAGTATCGATCAAATACACGTGTGGTCTTGTACCTAATCGCCTCACGAGACAATATGACCCGTGCACACCCAATGTATCACTCCCAATACATGACCATCACGTGCCCGACATGAAAATCCAACACATACCAACCGCACGCCAAGATGACCGGAATGCCACGATGTAACAAAAGTGACATCGAAAATGAATAATGACTCACCGAGATGGAATGGTAATGAAATAAATGACACCAATGAAAAGATTGGAACCGCTGCTCCTTATGACTGAAGTAATTAATTGACAACAACAAGTTTTGATACGGTTAATATAATGATGAATGAGTTATGATTATAAATGAACAACAACAAAAGGTATGAATATCCTTTTAACCGAGTAAGAATTAACTTACAAAATACCGATGAAGAAAGTCCTTCCACGAACAAATGTCCTAAATGAAGTGTCGGTCGCACGAACAACCTTAATTCAATACAATTACCGACAATCCGATCAATATACGAATTAAACACGAATATAACGAACTCAAAACGTCGATACGACTAAACCAAGTCCATAGAGGCATTAAATCAAACACGTTGTATCCAAACTCCGATTGTTTACAATCAAACCTCGATATACCAATATCAAAATCCCCAAGAAGTGTTTCAAACCAACAAAACATCTCCAATACGATCAATAATCCGTTATGAATATCCGAAAACGTGATTATAACAACAATTAGTCGAAAATCCCCAATTCCAACTCGATATTCAAAGTGTTCTTGAATAATCCTCAATAATCCAATGAATCCTTATACAAACTCATAATCATATACATATCTCTTCATATAACATGATTATAACGTCCAAAACATCATATCTCAACACAAAATCGAAGTCCAAAGTGTTGAAGGAATTACCTCTTGAAGATACAAGTACTTTAATCCGAAGAACACGCGTTAGATTGATTATCCGGGCTTCACGATCGAAAGGAGATGAAGAAAATCAAACACCCAAATGATTTGTGAAGGAAAAACCCTCCTCAAGCCTTATCTCTCGGTTGAAGGTGAAGAAAAGGAAGAAAAATGGGTGAAATGTCAAAAATGAATTTATAGGGGTTGACTACCTGCCGGACACGGCCCATGCCGATCGGCACGGCCGTGTCGCACAGTTGGCCGACACTGGCCGACAGGACTCGACCGTGTCCGGTTTGACACGGTCGCGGCGCCGAGGGCCTTCCGATAGCGACCCGCCCGACAAATGACTTCGGCATGACTCGACCGTGTCCTCGGGACACGGCCGGGCGTGTCGGCAATGCTCCAGCTTATCCTAAGAGTACGGCACGGGCCGTGTCGGATGACACGGTCGCCGGTCGGCAGAAACTTATGCATTTCGGACGAGTACGGCACGGGCCGTGTCGGACGACACGGCCGAAGTTCGGTCGGCAGTGATCGCCAAAATCAAACGACCATAACTCTCTCGTCCGGACTCCGATTGACTCACCGTTTGAACCATTGGAAAGATAATTCGATGCTCTATAATATTGCAAAGATTTAGAATTTTTGGAGTTACCAAAAATTAATAGTGATTTAACAAAGTCGAACTCATAAGAGGAAAGTTGAAACAATGAACAATAATGATACACAACTCGAAGTTTTTCCGAACGGTGAACACGGTGAATGAACATGATTGATGAATGATTATAATTGAGTGAAAATACACTGAGTGACAATTACAGACTGATAATTACTGAATGAAAAGGAATGAATTACAACCGGGTATTACAGCATCAGTATTCTCAAAGATTGATTTACGTTCCGGATATCATCAACTGAAGGTCAAAGAAGATGATATCCAAAAGACAACATTTAGAACGCGATATGGTCACTATGAATTTTTAATGATGTCTTTTGGTTTGACAAATGCCCCGACATCATTTATGGATCTAATGAAATGGGTATTCAAAGAGTTCCTTGATAAATTTGTGGTGGTGTTTATTGATGATATCATTATCTATTCACATGATAGAGATGAGCATAAAGAACACCTCAGAATTGTGCTTTAATTTCTCAAAGAAAAACGGTTGTATGCTAAATTCAAGAAATGTGAATTCTGGATAGAACAAGTGGTACTTTTAAGGCATATGGTATCCAAGGATGGCATTTCAGTCGATCCAAACAAGGTAGAGGCAGTGAGTAACTGGCCAACACCAACGAATGTATAAGAGGTTCGAAGTTTCTTAGGACTAGCTGGCTACTACCGACGGTTTGTATAAGGATTCTCAAACATTGCAACCCCATTGATATTGTTAACAAGGAAGAATACAAAGTTTGTTTGGACTGATTCTTGCGAGGAGAGTTTCCAGAAACTGAAGTGTAGATTAACTACAGCTCCTGTCCTTGCCACTCCTATGGGAACAGGTGGCTTTATAGTTTACACCGATGCTTCTAAAAATGGTTTAAGTGCTGTATTGATGCAATATGGAAAGGTAATAGCCTATGCCTCCAGGCAATTAAAAGAGTATGAAAAGAATTATCCAACACGTGATTTAGAACTTGCTGCTGTTGTCTTTGCACTAAAATTTGGAGGCATTACCAATATGGTGAAAAGTGCGAAATCTATACAGACCACAAAAGTTTGAAGTACTTTTTCATATAGAAGGAGCTGAATATATGACATCAGAGATGGTTAGGATTGGTGAAATACTATGATTGTGAGATCAACTATCATCCTGGCAAGGCAAATGTGGTTGCAGATGCACTAAGTAGAAAGTCTATGTCTTCCTTTCTAATCACGCAGAAGCCACTATTATTAGACTTGCAAAAACTAGAATTGGAATTTGTGCCCAAAACGAAGATGTTTCCGTTATCAGCACTCATATTGAAACCTGCAGTTCAAGATATAATCAAAGACACCTAAAAGGCGGATCAGTACATAGGCAAATTGAGGGAAAAAGTTGATGAGGGCAAACTACCAAACTTCTCAGTCTCTAGTGATAAAATATTATCATATAAAGGGAGACGGTGTGTGCCAGCCGATGCAACCATCATAGGGGACATTCTGAAGGAGGCTCATTCCAGTCCTTATTCAATATATCTATGTAGCACAAAAATGTACAATGACTTGCAACAACATTATTGGTGGCCTAACATGAAGAAAGATATTGCAAAATTCATTGCAGAATGTTTAACTTCCCAGCAGATCAAAACTGAACATCAAAGACCAGCAGGATTATTGAAGCCTTTACTAATTTCGGAATGGAAGTGGGAATACATTACTATGGATTTTGTGCTTGGACTGCCAAGGACTCAAAGTGGGTATAATTCGATATGGGTGATTGTTGATAGATTGACTAAGTCTGCTCATTTCCTTCCAGTGAAATCTACATAAAATATGGATCGATATGCTCAGGAATATATTAAAGAGATAGTCCGACTACATTGTGTTCCAATATCAATAGATTCTGATAGGGACCCTAAATTCACATATGCATTTTGGAAAAGTTTACATAATGGAGTGGGCACGAAGCTTGCTTTCAGCACCATTTCATCCACAAAGTGATGGACAGTCAGAAAGAGTTATTCAAATACTCGTAGATATGTTGAGAGCATGCATACTAGATTTCAAGGGCAATTAGGATACAAAGCTTCCATTGGTAGAGTTCACATACAACAATAGTTACCAATCTACAATTGGGATGGCACCTTATGAAGCACTGTATGGAAGAAAATGTAGATCTCCCGTACACTATGATGAAGTTGGATAAAGAAGTATCTTGGGCCCAGAAATGATACAACAGACTGTTATGATGGTAGAAAAGATAAGAGAACGGATGAAGAGTGCACAAAGTAGACAGAAGAGTTATGCAGATATTCGAAGAAGGGATTTAGAATTTGCAGTTGGGGATCATGTGTTCTTGAGGATATCCCTAATGAAAAGCATTATGAGATTTGGAAAGAAAGGAAAACGCAACCATCATAGGGGACATTCTGAAGGAGCCTCATTCCAGTCCTTATTTAATACATCCATGTCGCACAAAAATGTATAAAGACTTGCAACAACATTATTGGTGGCCTAACATGAAGAAAGATAATGCAAAATTCATGGCAGAATGTTTAACTTGCTAGCAGATTGTAACACCCCGAGATATTCGGAATAATTACAGCGCCGTAAACCCTTTATGTATGAATTTACAAGGCTAAGTTAAAAGAAAAGCTGAACAATGCAAAAGTACCACCAAAAGTTGAGTAATTTAATCATCAGTTTAATCATCCATACAACCCAAAACAGTCGATTATTACAAACTTTCAAAACATCAAAAGAACTCACATACTCGAGTACTAAAAACCAAACCAGGATACCAAAACAATACAACGGATAACATCACTGAGCCCCTTTGTCATCATGCCGGTACTGTGGCTGCTTCCCCGCTCTTCGGCTACCTGAACATCAAACAAAATGTCCACCCCCGTAGGGGTTAGCAAAACGATGCTAGTACAAGAATCATAATATACAAAATTAGATATGCAACAACGATGCATAGCAAAATACAACACACGGACTTCCTCTACCGGAATCCAACGATGCGAATCTTCATGATTCCATCAATATGACACAGGGTAATCCAATGATCCAGCACCCTCAGCATAGATCTCAAGATGATCCCGTCAGAACAACACGAGGTGGAAAATAGGTCCAATGATCCAGCGCCCTAAGCATAGATCCCAAGATGATCCTGTGGGACCAACACGAGGTGGACAACTGATCCAGCACCCTCAGCATAGATCGCACGATCCCTACGGACCAATACAACACATACGATACAACTATGCATACACATATGCAACTCGGTATGTCCATCAACATGAACAGCATATGAATCAATAACCAGAACGACAATATGACAATTCAACTTGGATGATTTCATGTTAAGATAAAACATGAATAACGATATGCATGATCAAAATCGTCAACATTAAACCAATAGGCAAATTACGATACTTGCCTTAGAAAGATGGCAAGAATATATATACTTCAACGATTTCAACAAACTCGAAGGCCGCCTCCTTCGATCAGCTGTTCGCAATGCTCGGACCTTTAAACAAATAGGAAAGTAACGACAACTCAACTTTCATAACAAATTTAAACGTACGAACATCTAACGTCTATTACGGTCGTGTTAATGCTCTAAGTTAGCCGGTTCACAGTTCAACTCATCCGACGAACGCTCGGTCGAGCAAAGGACATTCAAATCATCATAAGTTCGTACTTCAATTCCTGATTATGAATTCTATTACCAGGTTCGGTTATAACACCTTTCAATCCGAGTTTTAGATTAATTCATCCCTATAATTTCGTTCTTCCACCAGCTATCCTTCTTGCCAAAGTTTTACGTTCATTACAATTGTAACCTATCAACACCCTTCGTTCCAATCATCAATATGAAGATCATCATGTCCAGAAATTATTACAAATCATGAATTACGTTGAAGAACACCTCATACAACACATGAATTATTCTTAGAGAAGACCCTAAGAATTCATCTTCTTGCATATCCACATTCTAGGTTATGATAATAACAATACATTGGTATACAAGTGATTCGGAATCGACAACCTAAATATGCAACAAATCTCAAAAACCATATCCTAGATTCAACTCAATTAGGTTCGATTACAATCTTCTTACTCAAAGAAGCTCTAACATGATTACTTCAGATTTCTTAAGGTATGGTGTTCAACCTAATGAGTTATCAATAACCTTAATATTTCCAAGAGAATGTTCAAAATCTGAATAAGAACACGACCTCTAAGCTCGAGCAGCAATACATACCTTATATGGAAAGAAAAGGCGAAAAACACTTGATGAACTCAACGTCGAACTCTTGAAAACCAATCCTCAAAGCTCCTTGCCTTCAATGATTATGTTAGGAGGTGGATATGAAGGTATAAGATCCAGAGGGTAGCTCTCTAAGTTTTGAAAATCAAGTGTGGGGCGAAATAGAAACTGAGAAATGAACTGAGATGCTGTCCTATTTATATAAAATGATTATTAGCGCGCGCTACTGCTCCTTTTTAGCGTGCGCTAACGGGCTCCCAGCCTACTGCATCTAACTGTCCTCGGTATTACGTACGCTAAATAGCCTTAACGTGTGCTAAAATCAACATTTAGCGTACGCTAACATCCATCATAGCATGCGCTATTGGCTTTATGAAAGCTCACTAACCTCACTGTATTATATTTAGCGTGCGCTAGCGTCTCTCATGTAGCGTGCTCTAAATACCGTTGACTCGCCTTCTCCAAAATCTATCCAGGTTCATACCGACAAAACATTATCCAAGATCTGCAATCCGATCTCATCTACCGCATGTCTCAATCATGCTGACTATGTATAGCATGCGGTAAGAATCATCTGTAGCGTGCGCTAGCTGATGTATTTAGTGTGCGCTATACATAAACGTTAGCGTGAGCTAGATGTACATAAGTACGAGAATGAATCAACATCTACGACATCATATACTCATCGATACTGGATTACGAAATACGGAGGATTATACACAGATCAAAATACGACATATGTAATGTCACAAGATTCAAATACAGATAAAGTACACATCAGATATACGGGTATTACATACTCTCCCTCTAAAAAGAAGTTTCATCCTGAAACTTAAGGTGAAAATAATTCCGGATATCTAGCCGTCATGCCATCCTCCATCTCCCAAGTTGCCTCTTCGAATCTGTGTCGTGACCATTGAACTTTAACCAGGGATATTGGTTTATTCCTCAATTGTTTGATTCGACTCTCGAGTATCTTGATTGGTTTCTCTTCGAACGTGCCATTATTAGCTATCTCAATCTCGCCGAAATTGATGACATGACTGGGATCGGGTACATACTTCCGTAACTGGGATACGTGAAACACATTGTGAACATGACTCAGCAATGGCGGCAAGGCCTATCTATACGCCAACTCTCCAACTCTTTCAAGAATCTCGAATGGTCCGATATATCTCGGGCTCGGCTTTCCTTTCCTCCCGAAATGAAAAATTCTCCGAGTAGGAGAAACCTTTAAGAGCACGTGGTCCCCAATTTCAAACTCTAACGGGCGACGACGCACATCTGGATAAGACTTCTATCGACTCTGGTCAGTCAACAGCCTTTCACGAATCAGTGCTACCTTCTATTGAGTCTGAGCTATCAACTTTGCTTTCGTCCCGATCAAGTCAGACGAATCGTACCAACACAGGGGTGATCTGCATCTTCTCCCATACAATGCTTCAAATGGTGCCATCTTAATAAAAGCATGTCGACTATTGTTGTAGGTGAATTCAATCAGCGGCAAATGAACTTCCCAATTAGTTGACCAATCTAAGGCACATGCTCTTAGCATATCTTCTACTGTCTGAATAGTCCTTTCGGACTGTCCGTCAGTCTGAGGATGATAAGTTGTGCTAAAGTTCAGCTCGGTTCCCAAGGCTTTATGAACTGCCTTCCAAAAATGTGACACAAAACGACCATCCCGATCCGAAATAATGGTCTTCGGCATACCATGCAATCGGACTATCTCCGCAATAAATACTCGTGCCAACTTCTCTGGTCCCCAAGTATCCTTAATACCCAAGAAATGATCCGACTTGGTTAGTCGATCAACTATCACCCAAATCATGTTCATCCCCATCCTGGTCCTTGGCATGTTGGTGATAAAGTCCATTGATATATCCTCCCACTTCCACTCAGGAATCGGAAGTGGCTTCAATATTCCGGCAGGTCGCTGATGTTCAATCTTAACCTGTTAACAAGTTAAACACTTCGAGACGTATTTTGCTACGTCCTTCTTCATATTTCCCCACCAGAAATTTTGTTTTAGATCCTTATACATCTTACTGGTGCCCAGATGAATAGAATAGGGTGCACTGTGATCTTCCTTCATGATCGTCTGTTTCAAAACCTCCTCATCGGGAACGCAAAGTAGACTTTGGAACCTCAAGACTCCATCATCATAAATTACAAATCCTGGGGTCTTTCCCTTGCCCACTTCATCCCGTAATCAAATCATCAAGGGGTCATCTAATTGCTTAGATTTGATTTCATCGATCAATGATGAAGTTAATTCCATCACACACAATTGCCCTTGGACTCCTTGAGACCATACTTCAATTCCTTCGCGAATCAATTCTCGTTGAATGCTGGACTGGGACGTGAGCACTTCCAACATTCGAATAGAAACAGGTTTGCGGCTCAGTGCATCAGCTACCACGTTCACTTTGCCTGGATGATAAAGGCTTTCCAGGTCGTAATCTTTGATCAATTCCAGCCATCTCCTCTGTCTCATGTTTAATTCCTTCTGACTGAAAATATATTTGAGACTCTTGTGATCTGTGAAGATCTGATAGTGAGTGTCGTACAAATAATGTCGCCAAATCTTCAGAGCAAAGACAATGGCTACTAACTTTAAATCATGTGTCGGGTAGTTAACCTCATACGGTTTAAACTATCGAGAGACATAGGTAATCACCTTATCCTTATGCATCAAAACGCAACCCAGACCCTGATTTGAAGCATCGCTGTAAACCATGAACCTATCCGTTCCATCTGGTAGTGCTAATATTGGCGCTGTTGTCAGTCTTCTCTTAAGATCAACAAAACTAGTCTGACATTTCTCATTCCACACGAATTTTTCAGTCTTCTGCAACAGCTGAGTAAGAGGATGAGAAATTTTGGAAAACCCTTCCGCAAAACGATGATAATACCCAGCAAGTCCTAAGAAGATTCAGACTTCCTTCACGTTCTTAGGAGATTCCCACTCCAGATTGCCTTAACTTTCTTTGGGTCTACCTGTACTCCATCGGTTGATATCACGTTCCCAAGGAACATTACTTCCTTCAGCCAGAACTCACATTTGGAAAGTTTTGCAAAAAGTTGTTCATTCCTCAAAGTATTCAAAACAATACGCAAATGTTCTGCATGCTCTTATGGATCCTTCGTGTAGATCAAGATGTCATCAATGAAAACAACCACAAATTTATCCAAGTATTCTAAGAATACGTGATTCTTCAATTACATAAACACCGCAGGAGCATTAGTAAGTCCAAATGGCATCACCACAAACTCATAGTGCCCGTACCGGGATCTGGAAGTGGATTTCGGTATATCAGATTCCTTAATCCTCAACTAATGGTATCCTGATCTCAAGTCGATCTTTGAGAATACCGTCGCCCCCTGCAGTTGATCAAATAAATCGTCGATCTGAGGCAATGGGTATTTATTATTGATCGTAATCTTGTTCAGCTCCCTATAATCAATACACAATTGGAGGGATCCATCTTTCTTTCGATAACAATTCTTCAAGCTGTTTCTTTAACTCATACATCTCGGTTGGTGCCATACGGTATGGTGCTGTGGAAATAGGTGTGGCTCCTAGTTCCAATTCGATATTAAACTCTACATCTCTATGTGGAGGTAATCCAGGTTGTTCGTCAGGGAATACATCTGAGAATTCGTTCACCACTGGAATAGACGAGAGCTTTACTCCTTCTCCCTTCTTCATGGCATAACACCAAAACCCGGTGCGACTCTGTTTCAACAATTTAATCGCTTTCATGGCTTTGATCACTTTCCCTGAGCTTCCTGGCGTCCATCCTTCGAATAAATGTTCAGCTCTGTCATCTGCAATAATCGAAATAACTCTCTTTCGATAGTTCAAAATAGCTCCATAACGATTGAGCCAATCGTCCCCGAGAATTAAATCGTCACCATGGATGTCGATCACAATAAGATTTGATGGATAATTTCTCCCTCCTATCGACACAGGAAAATTTCTATCTTCTAGATTTCCCACAATTCTCTCTCCACTCGGCAGACTTACAACATAAGGTTCACAATCATGTAAACACGAGATTTTCAAACTATTAACACAGTCCAATGATATGAAAGAATGCATAGCTCCTGAATCGAATAATACACTAACTGGTTTCAAAAGAATCTGAATCGTACCTGATGTAACAGCAGTGTTCTGATCATCAGACTTCCTTATGTCATAAAGGCACAGAGGAATGGACCCAGCACTTGATGCTTCTCTCTTTCCGAAATTCTGCTGTTGAAGACCACTCTGCTGTGTTAGATTCACACTCGTCTCTTTCAGAACTTGTGCTTAAGTGCAAGCTCCAAAATATCTAGTCACATTTCCGCAAAAAGTCGTTCGATGCCCCTCTTGCCCGCATTCAAAACAGTTCACAGAAGGAGCGGATCAATCACGCTGAACATGCCCTGGTCGTCGACAGTTATAACACTTCTTTGCTGTATCGGTAGCCGGTGATGCCGTCCTGAACTTTTTTCCACCTCGAGAAGGGTACGGAGGCCTCTTGGATGAATGGAATGAGGACTAGCCCTTGCTTCCGCAAATTTTTCCACCACTGTCTCTTTCATCTCGTAAGCCAGGGCTTTATCCTGATACTGTCGGAGAGTAGTACATTCGAATCCCGACATATATTACTGGATATACAGCTTCATTCGCATGTCAAAGTGGAAAATCTTTTCCGCCTCGGTCCTGACCAGATGTCGCACACAGGTCAGCTGGTGATTAAAAGTCTTAATCATGTCCGTCACAGATGCCTCCAGATTTTGCGGTGGGAAAAACTCTCGGACTCTAGCCTATCTAACTGGACGAGGACAATATTGTGCTTACATCATTAATTTAAATTATGCCCATTCAGCATTATGATCCTCAGGTCGAATGGCTTCCCACCAGTCGAAAGCTTCCCCAGTCAGAAAATACTGTGCGATCGGAACCTTTCGGTCATCGGGACAATTAATTCCCGCAAATATCTTCTCCAGATCTTTTAGCCAGTGGTTCCATGTAGGCATCTCTAAAGAACCGTCAAATTTTGTTGGGTGTAACTTGACCACTTCCGTAAGCCACTTGTCTCCCCGATTGTCCTCGTTACGCTGTTGACCCATCGTCGCTTGCATGCGGTCAACCACCTGAGCAAATTGGGTCATCTGGGTGACCACTTGTTGAAGAACTCTCGCCATGTTAGGGTTTGAATCTCCCTCTATAGTCCGTGCTCGGTCATTGTTTGCCGATTCTTGTTGTACGTCAAATCGGGAATCAGCTCGATTAGCGGGCAAATCCGAGGTAGATGACGATTGTTCCTATCCGCATCCACAACCTCCTCTCAACATACTGTAAACACAAATACTCAATACCCAGAGCAAAATCTTCTAAAATTCGTCAATAACCACGAAATAATTAAAATGGTAGTATATGAGATTAGGAAACTTACAACCACGGTCCACATGATGACACTGGCTGTACAGTGATGTTATACGCGACCGATAAATCAAACGACATAAACAGACCTAACTAAACCCAACTTCCAAGATATCCATGAATCATAGCTCCGATACCATATTCTGTAACACCCCGAGAGATTCGGAATAATTACAGCGCCGTAAACCCTTTATGTAAGAATTTACAAGGCTAAATTAAAAGAAAAGCATAACAATGCAAAAGTACCACCACAAGTTGAGTAATTTAATCATCGGTTTAATCATACATACAACCCAAAACAGTCTATTATTACAAACTTCCAAAAAATCAAAAAGAACACACGTACTTGAGTACTAAATATCAAACCAGGATACCAAAATAATACAGCGGATAACATCACTAAGCCCCTTCATCATCATGCCAGTACTGTGGCTGCTTCCCCGCTCCTCGGCTACCTGAACTTCAAACAAATGTCCACCCCCAAAGGGGTTAGCAAAATGATGCTAGTACAAGAATCATAATATATAAAATCAGATATGCAACAACGATGCACAGCAAAATACAATACACGGACTTTCTCTACCGGAATCCAACAATGCGAATCCTCATGATTTCATCAACATGACACGGGGTAATCCAATGATCCAGTGCCCTCAGCATAGATCCCAAGATGATCCCATCGGACCAACATGAGGTGGAAAACCCATCCAATGATCCAGCGCCCTCAGCATAGATCCCAAGATGATCCCATTGGACCAACACGAGGTGGACAACTGATCCAGCGCCCCCAGCATATATCACACGATCCCTACGGACCAATACAACACATACGATACAATTATGCATACACATATGCAACTCGGTATGTCCATCAACATGAACAGCATATGAATCAATAACCATAACGACAATATGACAATTCAACTTGGATGATCTCATGTTAAGAAAAAACATGAATAATGATATGCATGAACAAAATCATCAACATTAAACCAATAGTCAAATTACGATACTTGCCTTAGAAATATGGCAAGAATATATATACATCAACGATTTCAACAAACTCGAAGGCCGCCTCCTTCGATCAACTGTTTTCAATGCTCAGACCTTTAAACAAATAGGAAAGTAATGACAACTCAACTTTCGTAACAAATTTAAATGTACGAACATCTAACATCTATTATGGCCGGGTTAACACTCTAAGTTAGCCGGTTCATGGTTCAACTCATCTTACGAATGCTCGGTTGATATAAGGACATTCAAATCATCATAATTTCGTACTTCGATTCCTGATTATGAATTCCATTACCAGGATTGGTTATATAACACCTTTCAATTCGAGTTTTATATTAATTCATTCCTATAATTTCGTTCTTCCACCAGCTATCCTTCTTGCCAAAGTTTTACGTTCATAACAATTGTTACCCATCAATACCCTTCATTCCAATCATCAATATGAAGATCATCATGTCCATAAATCATTACAAATCATGAACTATGTTGAAGAACACCTCATACTACACATGGATTATTCTTAGAGAAGACCCTAAGAATTCATCTTCTTGCACATCCCCATTCTAGGTGATGATAATAACAATACACTGGTATACAAGTGATTCGAAATTGACAACCTAAATATGCAACAAATCTCAGAAACCATATCCTAGGTTCAACTCAATAAGGTTCAGTTACAATATTCTTACTCAAAGAAGTTCTAACATGATTACTTCAGATTTCTTAAGGTATGGTGTTCAACCTAATGAGTTATCAATTTAATAGTTCCAGGATAATGTTAAAAATCCGAATAAGAACACGAATTCTAAGCTCGAGCAGTAATACATACCTTATACAGAAAGAAAAGGCGACAACAATTGATGAACTCAACGTCGAACTCTTGAACACCAATCCTCAAAGATCCTTGCCTTCAATGATTATGTTGGGAGGTTGATATGAAGGTCTAAGATCGAGAGGGTAGCTCTCTAAGTCTCAGAAATCAAGTGTGGGGCAAAATGGAAACTGAGATGCTGTCCTATTTATAGAAAAATGATTATTAGCGCGCGCTACTGCTCCTTTTTAGCGTGCGCTAACGGGATCCCATCCCACTATATCTAACTGTCCTCGGTCTTACATACGCTAAATAGCCTTAACGTGCGCTAAAAGCAACAGTTATTATATGCTAACACCCATCATAGCGTGCGCCATCGGCTTTACGAAAGCTCACTAACCCTACCGTACTATATTTAGCGTGTGCTAGCATCTCTAACGTAGTGTGCGCTAAATACCGTTGACTCGCCTTTTCCAAAAGTCGTCCAGGTTCATCCCGACAAAACATTATCTAAGATCTGCGATCCAATCTCACCTACCGCCTGTCTCAGTCATGCTGACCACATATAGCGTGCGCTAAGACTCATCTGTAGCGTGCGCTAGCTCATGTATTTAGCACGTGCTATATATAAACGTTAGCATGCGCTAGATGTACATAAGTACGAGAATGAATCAACATCTACGACATCATATACTCATCGATACTGGATTATGAAATATGGAGGATTATGCTCAGACCAAAATACAACATATGCAATGTCACAAGATTCAAATACAGATAAAATACACATCAGATATGCGGATATTACACAGATCAAAACTGAACATAAAAGACCAGCAGGATTATTGATGTCGTTACTAATTCCGGAATGGAAATGGGAACACATTACTATGAATTTTGTGCTTGGGCTACCAAGGACTCAAAGTGGGTATAATTCGATATGGGTGATTGTTGATAGATTGACCAAGTTTGCTCATTTCCTTCCAGTAAAATCCATATATAATATGGATCGATATGCTGAGGAATATATTAAAGAGATAGTCCGACTACATGGTGTGCCAATATCAATAGTATCTGATAGGGACCCTAAATTCACATCTGCATTTTGGAAAAGTTTACATAATGCAATGGGCATGAAGCTTGCTTTCAGCACCATTTCATCCATAAAGTGATGGACAGTCAGAAAGAGTTATTAAAATACTCGAAGATATGTTGAGAGCATGCATACTAGATTTCAAGGGCAATTGGGATACAAAGCTTCCATTGGTAGAGTTCACATACAACAACAGTTACCAATCTACAATTGGGATGGCACCTTTTGAAGCACTGTATGGAAGAAAATGTAGATATCTCGTACACTGGGATGAAGATGGAGAAAGAAGTCTACTGGGCCTAGAAATGATATAACAGACTGCTATGATGGTAGAAAAGATAAGAGAACTAATGAAGATTGCACAAAGTAGACAGAAGAGTTATGCAGATATTCGAATAAGGGATTTAGAATTTGCAGTTGGGGATCATGTTTTCTTGAGGGTATCCCCGATGAAAAGCATTATGAGATTTGGAAAGAAAGGAAAACTCAGCCCGATATATGTTGGCCCGTTTGAAATTCTTGAGAGAGTTGGTGATAGAGATTATAGAGTAGTCTTACCCCCTTCATTATCTGGTGTGCACAATGTCTTCCAGGTGTCCATGTTAAAAAAGTACATTTCAAACCCCTCACATTTGTTAAATTATGATCCGTTGGAATTATCTCCTGATTTGTCTTATGAAGAGAAGCCGGTACAGGTTCTTGATAAGAATGTAAAGAAACTAAGCAACAAGGAGATTTATTTGGTAAGGATTTTGTGGAGGAATCATGCTATTGAAGAGGCGACATGGGAAAGAGAGGAGGAAATACGAAGCAAGTACCCAGAACTGTTTGGTATGTCAATTTTGAGTACAAAATTTTATAAGAGGGAGGATTGTAATGCCCGGTTATCTCCTTCTAAGCCAATAACCATTTTTATAGTTAAATACATTACATAATATGCATTAGGGAACCGTGACATATAGGTAGATATTTCATGAGCATGAATAATTGCTACTTATGTGTTTATTTACGTTATATGTCTATGATACGTGAAATATATGATTTATTCCTCATAGCATGATTAAATACATCTTTATAAATATCTCATTGCAGTGAGAAGCTCAGTTTCCCAGTTAAAGGAGACCGACGTGCTAAACGGTTACAAACGATAGTATTTGTCAATTGAATTATTAATATTGTGAACCTTCTAAAGGAATGATATGAAGTGTCATTTATAATTGCACCAAAATATGGAAATGAGAGTTATAAATGCTAGTTCTAATTTGATAATATATATATATATATATATGTGTGTGTGTGTGTGCATGAATTTACATAAATATGTGTGTGCATGAGCGTGTGTGCGTGCGTGTGTGTTTAAGAATGTGTGTGTATGTGTGCATGTGTGTGTGTGTGTGTGTGCATGTAGTATATAATATAATATATACTAATAACATATGCATGTGTGTGGGTGTTTAAGAAATGGCAGGTAGTAATGTGTGTGGGTGTGTACGTATGTATATATTATAATATATATGTGTGCGCATACATGTGAATAACTATAAGTGTATGTGCGTATCATATATATAGTGAAGTGTGTGTATGTAATAGATAAATTTGTAAATGTACAGGTTTTGAACGGATATAGCAGCAGTGGTAAACTCATTATCCCACACCGATTATGAATAGAAAAAGGACGGTGATGTCGCCCCTATAAATGAGTTATCATGTTCGAATATGAGAAGTACTTATATATGTGTGTGAGGTTTAGATCAATAAGCTATAGGTATCCTTTTAATTAGGGAACCCTCGGTATGTGGGTGTGCAGCTCATCCAATTTGCATTCCATCTTGCTCTATCATGTCACAAAGTCTGGCCTTACATTCTAATGGGTGAATATTTGGAACCACATCATAGAGTCTAAAGGTTCCGAGCCATGTTCTAATTCGAAATCTTGTACTGTATCTTGTGGTGCTATAATCTCGGCTTCAGCTTGTACAACATCGGCTTCGATTACTTCTGATCACAGCGTCAGGATTAATTTCTATGTCTACGACTGGCTCTATTGGAGTTTGAGGGTCATTAATGGAGAGTGTTCGAATATTCTGGGTTAAGTCTTTTACTCTTGTAGGGTCAAAGTGAGGTTCATCGAAGACTATATAGACATATTCCTCTATTGTCAGCTTCATTTTGTTAAAGATCCTGGAAGCATTGCTGACAGAGGAATATCTTACAAATATCCCTTCGTCTGGCTTTTCGTCAAATGCCTTGAGTTGATCTTTCCCATTATTCAAAACGTAACACCTGCATCCAAAGATATGAATGTATGCAACCAATGGAGTTCTATTGTTCCATACCTCATAAGTTGTTTTTTTGTGATTCTTGTTGATGATACAACGGTTTTATGTATAGCATGTTGTATTTGTTGCTTCTCCCCAGAACCAATACAACAACTTGATTGCATCTATAATGGTTCTTGCTGCTTCCTTGAGTGTCCTATTCTTTCGTTCGGCAATACCATTTTGTTGAGGACTCTGGGCTGCTGAGTAAGTTTGAAAATTTTATTTTCTTTCGAGAGCTCAGTTCCCTCGCAAATAAATTTGAGTTTCTCCCAGATTTCTTTGGCTGTCTTACAACTCTTTACCTTTGAGAATGTGCCTTTGTCGAGAGTGACAATCAGTGCATTCTTGGCAATATTGTCGAGGTTCGCATGCTTGCGATCGTCTGTTGTCGATTGCTCGTGCTCCTTCTCGATCATTTCAGCGTGAGGTTGTCCTTCCATCCTCGTGGCAAGATTGAACTTCATGATCTTTATTGGGCCTTCCTGGATGACGAATATCATCTCCTCGTGTATGGCTGCAAGATGAGCCTCCATCTTAATCCTCCAGTCATCAAACTCGTTAATGAAGAACATAAGAACTTTGTTTATCATAGAGTATCCATTTAAGGAATAGAAAAGATGATGAGAATATAACACAGCTTTCAAAAGCTAGTGATTTGTGGATATGATTCAGTTAAAAATTAACTGATTCTATTTAGAATCAATCGCTCTGATACCACTTGTAGGCCACAGAGTATACAGTAAACAGCTTAGATGGTAAAATAGAATAAGTTGTACGATTTTCGAAGTTAATTGTGGAGCGGAAGTCTGTTTAGTGAGTTGTTGTAAATACAACAACTAGGTGTTCTGTTCGCTTGATGCGTACAGGGTTTCACAATGTATACTAATAAATCACAGCAGAATGAAAACAGTAAAGACAGAAGGTAAGTAACATATAGTTGAAAGTGGTTCGAGGTAAACCCCTCTACGTCCACTGGTCCTCCACACATGAGTAAAGAGTTTATTAAAATCACTACGTACACAACTACGTGACTTTAACTAAACCTGTCTATGTATCATTCACGCAGATTGATACAGGAACTGTAACTTTGGCCGTTCACACAGATTGGATTCAAGCCCTTTCGACTCGCTTCTTCTCACACAAATCGAAGCTTTGTCTTCAATGATATTCTTCCCACACAGGTTGGAATATGCAAGGATCTTTAGTCCACACAGGGCTAATGATAATCTCAACATTAAGGGTAGAACGATTCTGAACAGCAGCTATATCTTTGATGAACATTCGCTGTATGTTGTGCTGTTTGTGTTGAGGACTTAGTATATATCTTCGCTTGGTTATTGCTGTATGCTCACTGTTGTTACCCAAAATATTATTTGGAAGGGATTGCTGGAATGGATGAGTAACAAATAAAATGCGAGAGCACGTCCGAGGGAATGTAAATAACACAAGATTTGCCGGGGTTGTTAGTCCCGGGCTTGAATGCTCTCGTGAGATATTATTAATATGAATACTTGGGAGTACAAATATTAATGTTAGAGTACAATTACAATGAGTGTAAAGACCCTAGTTATCTAGCTCTTAAGTGCTGATGATTGCCGGAAGAACCAGAGTTGATGCTCTGTGAGTTCTTGTAACAAAGATGAAATGCTGTGTAGATTTCTGTGTTTCTGATCCAACTCTTGGAAGATTGATGGTTTCTGAACTCTCGTATGAAAACAACAGTTTGTGAACCTTTCTCCAGTTGCTGGAGGTTTTCTATTTATAGGATTCGAGGTAGGTGGGCAATCGCCTTTCCTGTATTATAATAAGTGGGCGATCGTCTTTAGTACATGGGTTGGTCTCCTTAGAGTCCGCAGCAGCTGCTGGCAGCCGTATGCACGAACCAATGAGAAGACAACACACATCCGGAGTCGCTGTCTTGGGAGGTCCGACCTAGGACCTTTCGGCGAGTCTATCGGTAGGTGAGGCAGTCCTTGTCGTTGACACTGTTGATGGGCTGGAGTCAAAGATCCTTATTCCGCGGCGCCATTCACGGATCTACACGTGGGTCTTCACTCCGAGATCCGGTCTTCGTAGATATGACGGATGATGACCGTATACGTGGCATAGGACGGCCGTCCTTAGTCGGGCACAAGAGTCGATCGCTAGGTGTAAAGAGGCGATCGCCCTGGACGTCGATCGCTCGGTACCTGATCTCGTTCTGGAATCTTCGCTCGAAAAGTCTGCCTTGGTTTATTTGATGCTGGCATGGTCGCTCGGCCCTTATGCCAATTGCAGTCGAGGTGTATAAATCGCCGCACAACAATTGCCCCCTAGCTCGCTCCGATGTTGAAGACGTGGGGTGAGCTGGTTCTACTAGCGATCGCTTGACTTAGACGAGTGACTCAGCATTTTACGGAACAGACGATCATCTCTCGAATGGACTGATTTTGAATCTGGACGACCTGGTTGATCGCTGAAATGAGCGGGAAATGACAGCAGTTGTGAAGATGTCACCGGGGCACGTGTTGGGCTCCTATTGGGGGAGTCCGACGGTTTTGCCAGACTGTCCTTTGGCGTGCCCTCGAAACGACGTGCACGCGGGATTCGCGGGCAGCATTAAATGCGGCCTTGTCTGACGGGTGGACTTCGATCCTCGGGACTTCGCTTATTTGCTCAGAAGCCCCCGCTTTTGCCTATAAAAAGGACTGGGGTTACAGGGTAAAAAACCTTATGCATTTCTGCCTGAGAAGAAGACATAGCCGAATTCCTTTGAAGCTTCGTGTGACGATTGTCGTTCGGCTCAGATTCTTTAGGTAAGAACAAAAACTTCTCTTCCTTCTCTATCTTCTAAAAATGTCCGGAGGAAGACCGAATGTGTATGAGGTGGGTAGTACTTCCGCCGTCGGGGCTTTGACCGCCCGGGATGAACTTTTTGCGGAGTTTCATGTGGACACCGCCGCCGAGGCCATCCGTGCCGGGATTGAGTCCACGGAGATCGAAGAACTTTTTAACGAGGCTGACACGGCCAAGACGGCATAGGCCGAGCAGATCTGTTCACTGAAACAGGAGGAGACGGATGCGGCGGCACACTAGGAGCGGAACAGCACGTTCGGCCAAACCTTCACAGAATTTGCCAAACTCATGGAGAGATTGGCCGGTCCACTCCCGAAATTTAACTTCTGGGCTGCTCGCCGCTCTCCGTGGACCCGTGGCCAGATCGGGAGCTCGGCGACCAGGAAGGATCTGGACCGTTGGAGGGCGAGGTTCCATGTTCTTTCTGATGTTTGCCTCCACATGCCTGCTGAGAACGAGCGAGCCAATCAACCTCCCAAGGGCATGATCGCCATCAACGAGGCGACAATGGAGGTTAGACTGCGATTCCCATTGCTGTTTGCTATCTCTTATCTGTTGACCGCCTGGAACATGGCGCCGCTTCAATTGACGCCGAACGTCTGGCTGCAGATCATCTGCACCTTCACTTTGTTTGGTGGTCGTCGGCTGTATCGTCTTCCCTCGCCGTTGGAGATGAACCATCTCTTCAAATTTACGGTTCAAAAAGGCTCTATCGGCGGCTACCACATCCAAGGTCGCTCAGGCCGAGTGATTCTTGGGGTCTCAAACAAAGTAAGAGGCGATCCGTCGAAGTGATTCTGGGTCGGCGGCGCGTGGAAGTTGGCAGCGAGCGACAACCTGACCGACGAGTTGGATATTCCCACTGGCCTTCGGGAGAGGAGTCCGAGTAAGGATTTAGACTCTCCCTTTGTTCGGATATATTCTGAACTGATCTGATTTTGGCCTTCTTTTTGTAGGTGTCATTGTTCCGGCGGCAGGCGACCTCGCTTTTGATTTCGCGATCATCTGGGAGAAAATACGGAGTCTTCCTGACGACCATATAGACGCCCGCCAAATTAACAACGAAGCCTGCTGGTTCGCTGCTCGGCTATTTCGCTACCCTCGCCATCTAAAGGTTCCAGGTACGAACTTACGCGATCTTCTTTGACAAGCTGATCGTATTGACTGAGGAAGATTACTAACTTTGTCGTTTATTTTCTTTTGCAGAAATTCGCTTTCCTTGTTTCCCAGAGCCCCCTGCTGCGATTGCCATGTCTAATCTGGGGGTCATGAACTGTCTTCGCCAAGGGAGGTGAGCCGAGCTGCTGTTGCTCCGCCGCGACCGACCCCGGAGGCAAGACCTCTCCAGGAGCCTGTCGTCGAAGAGCGGGAGCCTCGGGAGGAGGAGCAACTTCGGCTCATCCGCAAGAAACATAGGGTTGTGGAGCCCTCGGTCCCTGCCACTGCTGACGAGCCGCCGATCTTCGTGCCTCCGCTTTCCGCGGTTCCTCTGGTGGAGGGGTCCACTGTAACACCCACAGAGCTGACCGGGAATATTACAGCGCCGTGGGCCCCGAGATGGAACCCACAAGGCTGAAGGATATTTTCGCAAACATTTAAAAACTCCCAAGAGGCTAACAACGGTACTATTTGTTAAAAACATTCGAAGACTTTATAAAACTCATTTATCAAAACCGTTGTAGAATCTCATTTGAAACCACAAGGCCCAAAATGCCAAAACTCAACAGTTTAAAAACATACGTTAAGATATCGCTTACACGTACCGACAGAATAAATTTAGAAAACGATTTCCAAAGTAACCTAAGTTACCAGATACCAATAGGTCATTTTAAAAATACTCACGCAGCGAAAAAAGACAAACGATTAAAATACTCTAGCAGCGGAATACAAGAACTGATCAGGAAACTCAATACACAAATACATGCCCTAGCCAATATCCTCCGGGAAGTTCATCTCTCCACGACCGCTACAAGCTTGATAATCCAAGAACCTAAAAAGAAAACCCACGACGGGGTCAGCCATAATATCCAACAATGATAACTATCACATCTCGTTGATAATTACATACCAATGAAAATACAAAGTAAGAATACGACCAATGTAATCTTACCGCCATAACTTTACCAACTCGTGATAATAATTACCAAGGTTCGCACCTTGTAACCTTTCAACAACACAATAAGCTAATACCGAAAGATCTGTATTGTATCTCAACAATACCCAAGGTTCTCAAAATATTATCATAACTCACTGCTGCGAAATCTACTAACTCTGTCCAACCCAATCCGTCGGGTAACATCTTCACATCTCAACACGATAATCGATTGTCCATCAAAGATAAATACCAAAGGAAATACGGAACATACTAGAGAATACGCAATGCCACGGCGAATCTCGTCAATCTAATTCAAGATCAGATCAATACAACATACGGACATGGTCCTAACAGAAGACCTACAAATGCATACTCATATGACAACGTCAATATGCTCACATAAATAACAACATTGTATACTTATGGTAAACCCATAATATACATATGCACAATAACAACAACACATATGGTAATCCAACGATCCAGCGCACATAGCTATATATCCCCATGATGATCCCGTCGGACCAACGCATGGTGTCATTACCTGTCCAACGATCCAGCGGACATAACTATAGATATCCCATGTTGATCACATCGAGCCAACGCATGGTGGACATATGACAACAATGCACAACTGCACAAAACAACAGTACACAATGTACGACAACAACAATGCATAAATGCATGACAACAACGATACGTGAATGTACAATAGCATGATCGACACAAAAGACGACAATGAATAAAGTACTTGCTCTGAGTCCTTCGAGAGCAATCTTGATAACTAAACCATCACCAACCATTATTTTGAATATTCGACGATCCAAAATGTCACGGACGGTAGATAATTCATATGTTCGTCTATACCACTATATACCCTCGATACCAAGCATACCAACAATAAATGTAAATCATATACATTATGATTTAATTCCCAAAACTCGAATACAACTTATAATCCCAAATATCTTGTGATTACGATTATAAACATTGCTATACGAATTATGAACGAATGAAACGGAAATCGTTCATTAAATAATATAACAAGTAATAACTTGCCTCGATAGCGATGAAGCCATTACCAATTCCTTGTCATCATCTACAAGTCCCTCAGCCCTGATAAATGCAATTCACGAACATTCTCAAATACGAATGCAAAGCATGGTTCTAATCGCCGATCAATAATCCCAACCTATTACAATAATCGATAGACAACAAGTTCGATAACAATCAACAATCGATAAAACCAATTCACAAACCCAACGGCTTGACAATATCTCGAGTAAACATTAGTCTGATCAATCCAACTCAAAGCAGCACGAATTCACAACCACAACACGAAAATACTGCACTTTCTGCCTTCTTAGCGCACGTTAATCACTTAACGTAGCATGCACTAAGTTCTGCCATTAGCGCGCGCTAGCCAGTAAGCTTAGCGTGCGCTGATGCTGTACAGATGCATGTTTTTCAGATTCCAATCAACATATGACGATTATGAAGAACACTAAGTGATTCCTAACCATGTTCAAAGCTATCAAAACAACGAAATCCGATATCCATTAACATATAGGTAATCATCCAACTCTTAATCTAATTCATATATTCATATATCTTCTTCTTCCTCAAATATCAACATCATGAACACCAAGAACCTTAACAACACTTCCCCAATCTAACATTACATAGATTAATCATCAACATTGATATCAACATCCACAAAGGAGAAAAAGGATTCACCAACTTATCTCAAGAAAACGAACTACACAATTCAAACCACACGAATCATATTAATATCATCATACTCCAGTAATCCATCTCATAATCATGCTTGTCAACTTGTTTATGTAATAATCATCAACTCAAGAACATCAACATTCAATCCAAGATGAAATCCAAAGATGAAGAGTGATTACCTTTTTGAAGGAATGGATTGATTTCCAAGGTTGAATCCATTTCCAAGAATCACCAATAATTTCAAGAACAAAGCTTTAATCCATGATTTCCATCTTTAATATTGTTAAAGAGGATCATCCCTCAGTGTTTAGGAACTCCAAATGTCCTCCCAAGGTTCTCTCTATCAGTTGCAAGAAGAGAATGGACGAAATGAGGAATGACAGCCAACTACTCATATATATATATACACTGTACATTATTAACGTATGCTAACCTCTTCATTTAACGTACGTTACCTGTTTAGCGTGCACTAACATTCTTTGTTAGCATGCGCTATCGAAGTCCAGAGGCTACTGTCTTGCTTCGTACACCAACTTACATACGTAATATCCATGCATTAACGTACGTAACCATTATGTCTAGCGCACGCAAGTCCTTAACCTTAGCGTACGCTATCCGCAGTTGACTAGCTACAGTCTGCACCTACCACTCGTGCCCCCAGATGCCGACATCCTCTGACAGGGATAAGATTCCTTCTGCCCAATTTGGAATTAGCGTGCGCTAACCATAGTGTTTAGCGTGCACTAGCCTTACATGACAAACGTACGTTGACCTTATTCGGACACGCGGCAAAAGTGGTCGGGTCCACTCGTCGAAAGCCAAGATTCCCGGTTGACCGATCTGAATTTAGCATGCGCTACCGAAATGCATTAGCGTGCGCCAAGTGCACATAATACACAACCTAGGCCTACTTGTCGGCCGCCTTCCGGACCTAATCCAGAATACCTTACGTACGTTAGGGATCCTCCTTAACGTACGTAAAACAAACCTCTTAGCATGCGCTAAGTATGCACGGTAACGTGCGCTAAGTATACATCTTAGCTTGTGCTAGGCATACATTGTAGCATGCGTTAACGTGGCTGTACTTAGCCATTTTCAGCTACTCTTGTCCAACATCTCGACATACTATATACGAACATAGGGCATACTGAATATGTATACTCCTTCCAACAATATTCTCATACGATAAGCCCGACACACAATGTCTTCCAATCGAATTGTCAACCAAGTGCGGTAATAATACCAATACAGATGTCTTAGTCCTTCATTTATTTTATCCATACTGTAGAGATTCCACATTGTACAACATAACTCGGATAAAATAATATTAAACCACAGTAGTAGAAATTCCGGATATTACATCCATGCCCTCTTCGGCTTTCCTTCAGTCCATGGCGACTGCTGAGCCGAGACTTCGCGTGGCAGGCCGTTCTTTGGCCGTGACCCAGAGAAGGGCGAGAGGTAATGTAATGCCCCAATACTTATTTAAATGCTATTTATTTTGCTAACGATCATGGATTTTGATTTTTTAATATTTACAGGTTGTCCGATACTTGGATCGATACGTTCTTAGCATAAAATGAAGGATTTAAATAGAAAAGATTTCAAAATAAATTATAAGGATCATTTTTAGAATTTATGAAACTGATTACGAAAAATTGTGACGATTTTGATACGATAAAATATTTATCACAAAACACTTATATTGTAAAAATAATATTAAATTATTTTATTATTATTATTATCGAAAATCCATTCCGAGCATATCGAAGATTTAACTCCGACGAGTTCGGAACAGGTCACAAAATCGGATTTGGACATCAGGAATGGGTCGAACCGGCCGAGCCAAGTTGACGGACATCTGTCGGTCACGGCCGGACACGCCTACCGACAGCTGCCGGTCACGACCGACAGAACCTTCTCGGCCACTATCCTGATAAGGATGTCCAGCTGTCCGGATAAGGTCGGTCACGACCGACAGAAGCTTCTCGGCTACCTGTCCGGATAAGGTCGGTCACGACCGAAAGAAGCTTCTCGGCCAGCTGTCCGGATAAGGCTTCCAGCTGTCCGGGTAAGGTTGATTTTCAACCGATTTTGGACTCCTATAAATACATATATACGTAAGTATGTTCCAACAAATAATATATCATTCTGAAGCTGTGAACCTCTAATTTAAAACGCCCGTAATATATTTCCCTTCCAAAAATTATAAAGGCCTCAAAAAGCCCGATCAAACAGGAAGCTCAAATATGACAATTTTTTCAAAGGTGTTTGATAAAAGTCCCCAAAGAGATTTCAAATTTTACATCAAGAATTTATGGCTGGAAATATGAAAAAAGCATTTTCAAGTGCTAGGAGCAGCGTATCCGGGATCGAAGAAGGACAACCGAGCCAAATCTAAAGGAAGATATTTCAAGATTTCCGCAAACGAGGTGAGGTTATACTATTTTAATATGTTATGGTCATCGTTGTGTCGTGTAACATGACGACCCGCGAGGGGTCGAAAGAATGAAAGAAATCCGAGACGAGTCTCACACAGATAAGAATGTTTTATGTGCATTACACAACATGATTTTGACGATTTATAAGGGTTTAATCTCACTGAGTATGCTCGCGTACTCACACCTCGTCATTTATGTTTTTTAGGCTAAGGAAGCGACGAACGGGACAAGTAGAAGATGAATACATACTCCCAACATGATGAAATTCTAAATAATAAAAGATGTTGTCGCCGTAATTGTTATTATTTTTGGGAAACACTTGATGTTCTTCAACGAATATAATTTCAACGGACTATGTCCGAATATTTGATTTCCCATGTTTTTGTAAAACTGTACTGATGTTTGAATAAATGAATTTTATTGAAGATTTACTGACTAAAATGCTTCCGCAAATACTCCGAATTTATATTAAATTTTGAAGGAAAAAATGAGCTGTGTAACGTTCTTTTTAATTAAGAAAGCCAGGGCGTTACAGAATGGTATCGGAGCAAGAACTCTCTCAGTACGGTGAGATTTGGGGATGAACCAAGCGGAAGCTAGTGAACATGTGACACCCGGTGCCGACGAGGGAGGGGAGTGATCGCGGGTGCAATAAGAAAAAGGCACAGACAATGAACGGCTCCGAGAAAGGGGAGTGATTGCCGGTGCAATAAGAAAAAGGGCACGGACAACGAGCGGCTCCTGACAAGGCGTCTAGGCGGAGGGGGACATGACTGAACCGAATTCTCACCAGAACGAGAGGTATTCCAAGACTGTATAGGTATGGGACTATACAGTTAAGGAGGTTTAAAAAAAAAGATTTACTTATACAAAACAAGATATTTCAAAACTTTCTTATTTTTAAAAGTATAACGACTAATTATGGCATGATTATATTTTCGGGAGAATATGTGGTTCATCGCTGCTGCCCAGCGTCGACTCCGAGGTAATGTTTTCAAGTATTCACTCTTTTATGAAAACTTAAAATTTTTGATATGAGTACAGAATGATTGTATCGGCAAAAGATTTGAAAGGATATGTGAATTTTTAAATGTTATCCGAAAGGGACAAAATATGATTTCAAAGAAAGGTTTCAAAGTGATGTTTTTGCTGGCACAATATTTTTAAAGTTATCGAAGAAAATACTCATACAAAGTTTGATACATATTTTCAAAGTTCTTAACGAAGCTCAATTTCAAGGACAAAATTTTTTAAAGGGGGGGGATTGTAATGCCCCAATACTTATTTAAACGCTATTTATTTTGCTAACGATCATGGATTTTGGTTTTTTAATATTTACAGGTTGTCCGATAATTGGACCAATACGTTCCTAGCATAAAATGAAGGATTTAAAAAGAAAAGATTTCAAAATAAATTATAAGGATCATTTTTAGAATTTATGAAACTGATTTCGAAAAATTCCGACGATTTTGATACGATAAAATATTTATCACAGAACATTTATATTGCAAAAATAAAATTAAATTATTTTATTACTATTATCGAAAATCCGTTCCGAGCATATCAAAGATTTAACTCCGACGAGTCCGGAACAGGTCGCAAAATCGAATTTGGACATCAGGAAGGGGTCGAACCGGCCGAGCCAAGTTCACGGACATCTGTCGGTCACCGCCGGACACGCCTACCGACAGCTGCCGGTCACGACCGAGAGAAGCTTCTCGGCCACTATCCAGATAAGGATGACCAGCTGTCCGGAGAAGGTCGGTCACGACCGACAGAAGCTTCTCGGCCAGCTGTCCGGATAAGGTCGGTCCCGACCGACAGAAGCTTCTCGGCCAGCTGTCCGGATAAGGCTTCCAGCTGTCCGGGTAAGGTTGCTTTTCAACCGATTTTGGACTCCTATAAATACAGATATACGTAAGTATGTTCTAACAAATAATATATCATTTTGAAGCTATGAACCTCTAATTTAAAACGCCCGTAACATATTTCCCTTCCAAAAATTATAAAGGCCTCAAAAAGCCCGATCAAACAGGAAGCTCAAATCTGATAGTTTTTCAAAGGTGTTTGATAAAAGTTCCCAAAGAGATTTCAAATTTTATATCAAGAATTTATGGCCGGAAATATGAAAAAAGCATTTTCAAGTGCTAGGAGCAGCGTATCCGGGATCGAAGAAGGACAACCGAGCCAAATCCAAAGGAAGATATTTCAAGATTTCCGCAAATGAGGTGAGGTTATACTGTTTTAATATGTTATGTTCATCGTTATGTCGTGTAACATGACGACCCGAGAGGGGTCGAAAGAATGAAAGAAAGCCGAGACGAGTCTAACACAAACAAGAATGTTTTATGTGCTTTACACAACATGATTTTGACGATTTGTCTCACTGAGTATGCTCGCGTACTCATACCTCGTCGTTTATGTTTTTCAGGCTAAGGAAGCGACGAACAGGACAAGCAGAAGATGAATACATATTCCCAACATGATGAAATTATAAATAATAAAAGATGTTGTCATCGTAATTGTTATTATTTTTGCGAAAGACTTGATATTCTTCAACGAATATATTTTCAACGGACTATGTCCAAATATTTGATTTCCCATGTTTTTGTAAAACTGTACTGATGTTTGAATAAATGACTTTTATTGAAGATTTACTGACTAAAATGCTTCCGCAAATACTCCGAATCTATATAAAAATTTTAAGGAAAAAATGAGCTGTGTAACGTTCTTTTTAATTAAGAAAGCCAGGGCGTTACAGGTAAGCCTGGTCGCTTTGCTGAGTTATGAAACTTGTGTAGGAAACACGCCTAACTCTTTTGTCATTTGTGCAGGATCCGCCATTCCGACTCGAATTGGTCGCAGATGGTGTTGGACTTCCTATCGAGCAAAGCTCCTCGCGAGGTCAGCGATATCCCTTCCTACGTTGCTCGGGCTACCGTCTCCCTCCCGAAGGCCTGGACGACCGATCTGGATGCGATCGTGTGCCGGCGATCTGCTGACGCAGTGCAGGCTACTTTCGCGTTGGCCGTCCAGATGGCGACAATGGATGCTCAGGCGCCGTCCACCGCTCGCCTCCATGCGGACCTCGAAGCCGCAAGGAAACAAAACATGGGGTTCGCCGATCGGCTTGCGGCCATGGAGAAGAGCTCCGTGGAGGCGGCTAAACAGGCGAGGCAGGATGTTGACCGAGCGCGGGCGGCGACTGACCGGATGTGGGACCAGATGACGGAAGCCCGCAGGTCGCACGCGGCCGCGTAGAAGGAGGCCGACCAGCTGAAGGTGACCGTCGCCCGACTGACCAGCGAGCTTGCATCCTCGAAGGAAGAGGTGGCCGCCAAAACTGCCGAGCTCGAGGGCGTGAGCCAAACGGTTGCGGAGGTAAAGTAAAAGCTGAAGGCGACTGGGCCGATCCCTTCGTTAACGTGGAGTACGTCAGTGAATTCGCCTACTATATGGCTTATGCTGACGCGATCCGCGCTTCTAAGAAGGGAGGGCTCGAGGTCGGCCCTTTGGCTGAAAATTTTAAAGCCTATGCGCTGGAGCATCATCTGCAGCCTGACTTCACCGTGCCGATCCTCGACCTTTCTGCGGATCTAGGAATCGACTTGAGCTGGTACTCGTTACCGAACAACCTTGTTCATCCAGGTGCCCCGAAGGATGGGGGTTCAGAGCCTGCTGCTGCCGATGGAGCAGGCGCCGATCCTTGAGATTTTCTGCTTTTTGACTTGTAATTTTTTGTAGCTTTCATTGTATTTTTGCCTTCGGGCGACAGTGTTTGTATTTGTATTCCAAATGATGAAATAAATATTTGCTTCTCTGATCTCTTGCTTGTATGATTATCTTTCTGAGTCTTTTCCATGACTTTATACAAGTGTTTGAGGAACGATCGTCGTGCGCACAGCTCCAAGTAAATTGATAAACTCATACTGGTAACTTTAGAACAAAGTAGATCGTTGCACATACATATGAACAATGCCGATTGTCGTATGTGTATTTGGGTAAAGACGATCGTGGTATATATAGCTCCGCTCTTCCCCCTTGTTTTTGTTTACTTAGTGAAAGTAGGGGGACGAAAATAAATCGTTTAGTGAGCGGTCTACAGTTTTGCAGATTCCTCGAGGAAGGCCGACCATCCCGGCCTAAAGGAACCGTGCACAATCGCGGAGTTCGATGGAACCGACCTCCGCGACCATGTCTTGTACGCGAGCGACATTCAGTGTGATGGCAACTTCTCGCGACTCACTTAATTGTGAGGGTCCTCCATAGGCTGCACCCGCCTCGTATTTAAACAAAGGGCGAGCGGTCTTGGTCTGTAGGAGTCCTTGTACGGGGCATCGTCGGATTAATCGACTCCATGAATGCGGATTACTAACACTTTTCTACCTCGGATCGTCATTTTATATGGCGATCCTCGACGGTATATGTTGTGACGGGGGGCATGGACGCGTCGCATTGTCCGGATCCACCATGTTAGATGATGGACCTTTGAGGGCGGGCACACATGTCCACAGATCTTTTTTGGAGGGTCCTTTGGCTATGCCCGCCTCGTATTTAAACAAAGCGCGAGCGATCACTGCCCAAAGGAACCTTGCATGGTTACAGAGAACGGTTCCATCGACCTCCACAACCATGGCGGCACTCTTCTACCTCGGACCGTCATGTTAGATGGTGATCCTCGACAGTATACGTTGTGCAAGGGGAGGCGATCACTTGCCCACGTCCTTCATGTTGATGATGAACTTTAGAGGGCGAGCGAGTCATCCTCTGATTTGTTTCGGAGGGTCCTTCGGCTGCGCCCGCCTCGTATTTAAACGAAGGGCGAGTGGTCTCTGACCAAAGGAACCTTGCATGGATGGGTCGTCGGTTTCATCGACCTCCGCAACCATGGCGGCATTCTTCTACCTCGGACCGTCATGTTAGTTGGCGATCCTCGATGGTATACGTTGTGCTAGGGGAGGCGATCGCTTGCCTAGGTCCATCATGTTAGATGTCGAGCTTTAGAGGGCGAGCGAGTCATCCTCTTTTTCTAGGCGTTGATCAGGCAGTAGCCTTTGGTGTGACGTGGTGGGAATCGGGGAAAGACTTCTAAAGTTACCACCGCTTGATTGAAGCATATAGATCCGGCCGCCGAGGTTGATCGGGGGGTCGACTCGTATGAGTCTTACGGCCTATCGCGTTCGACTCTGGTGACTGGTTTGTGAGATTGATGGGGCTCCGGCTAAGCCAATAAACTGTCCAGCTTGCCCTCCTCGAACAATCTCCAGAGTTGTCTGAGGAGGTCGCGACATTGGTTGGTCCTGTGACCAGGACTTTTGTGGTAAGCACAATATTTATTGTGGTCCAGATGACCATTGTCCCTTATCTCCTTTGGCTTGCTTAGTGGTTCGCGCCCTTTGATGGCGTAAAAAATATAGGCCGGAGTTCGGTTGAAGCTGTGGAAGAGATGGGCTTCCACGTCGTCGAAGGCCTTGAAATCTCCGGGTGGCTTGGCGACCGCCTTGTTGGATTTGGCGATCGCCATCTTTTGGACGGGAGGCGGCATCCCCTCGCCTAGGCGGAGGGTGAGCGGCCTCTGCCTGGCCAGAAAATCGGCAGCCTTGGCGCGGAAGATCGCGTAGCTCGGGGGGATGTCCTTCGTGAGGTGCCTAAACATGGGTGAATGACCATAGAATACCCCCAGGACCGAGTATAGGGCGAGCTCGTCGCTAATGGGCTCGCCGGTGAGGACTATTTCATCCACCCGATCGATGTAATCTGCATCGGACTCGTCTTCCCCCTGCCTGATTTTCATCATGCGGTGGGGACCTTCTGGTCTGGCGACCTTGGCGGCGAAGTATGACGTGAAGTCGCTCGCCAGTTTCTCAAAGGAATTGATTGATCGCGGTGGCAGTGAGATGTACCACCTATGGGCAGTTCGCCCAATATTAACAGGAATATTCAGCATCTGGTCGCATCTGACGCCCCACATCCGGTTATATATACCCGAAACTTTCTCAAGTGGGTCTCGGGGTTCGATATCCCCTCATACAAAGGTGTTTGAGGAGGATCGATCCTTGGTTGCACGGGGGCAAGCTCGATGTGAACCGCGGGTGGCTCACTTGGTCCGATGATCTTTCTACTGGCGCCTGCCCCAGTTTCCATGAGCGCTTTCATCTCGTCGAGCTGGCGTTACATAGTGGCCATCGCCATGGCCTGGCTGCTCGCAGCTCGGCGCTCGGAGCGGGATCCGAGGCGACCAAGTACTGATCCCTTGACTCCGCTATAGATGATGTCTTTGCCGCGGGGATCGATTCTTCTGCGGGTGGGAGCCAAACGGCTGACCTGATTTTGATTGGGAGTTGGGTATGCCAAACTCCTAGTGACGGATTCCGACTCTATCGTCTCGTGGTTGTGGCCAAAATGCCCCGGTCGCCACGATGGATCGCTTCCCCCACCTCGCGAGTGCCTTTTCTTGTGAATCGGGGCTTTCTGGCGATCGCTCGACAAGTAACCCCTTGAGCTTCCGCTTGCCCGCGCGGCAGATGGCCGAGGGGGTTATAGCGGGCGCTTCGCATGCTCTCCGTCACTCCCTTAGGATAGCCATGGCCTCCTCGATCTGTTCCGCAGTTTGGAACTGATCGAGTGAGAGGCCGGGGCCGTCCCTCGGGGGCGGGATCGAGAGTCTCACGTCGCCGCGGCTGACCTCTGCCGTAGGTTGGGGCTCGGATTGATCCGTAATATGATGTCCGGCGGATCGGAGAGTGCCTCTCTTCGATGTGGTGGCAGACGTCATGATTCTGAAGGTTTTTCTTTAAAGAACAGTGGGTGTTTCTTCAAGTTTATGCTCCGGAGAACAGCGAGTATTCTTCGAAATGGTCGGAATGAAAATGAGGGTAAGGGTCCCCCTCCTTCTAGCGCCAATTGTTGTTACCGAAAATATGATTCGGAAGGGATTGCTGGAATGGATGAGTAACAAACAAAATGCGAGAGCACTTCCGAGGGAATGTAAATAACACAAGATTTGCCGGGTTTGTTAGTCCCGGGCATGAATGCTCTTGCGAGATATAATTAATACGAATACTTGGGAGTACAAATATTAATGTTAGAGTACAATTACAATGAGTGTAAAGACCCTAGTTATCTATATCTTGAGTGCTAATGATTGCCGGAAGAACCAGAGTTGATGCTCTGTGAGTTATTGTAACACAGATGAAATGCTGTGTAGATTTTTATGTTTCTGATCCAACTCTTGGAAGATTGATGGTTTCTGAACTCTCGTATGAAAACAACAGTTTGTGAACCTTTCTCCAGTTGCTGGAGGTTTTCTATTTATAGGAGTCTAGGTAGCTGGGCGATCGCCTTTCCTGTATTATAATAAGCGGGCGATCGTCTTTAGCACATGGGTTGGCCTCCTTAGAGTCCGCAGCAGCTGCTGGCAGCCGGATGTACGAACCAATGAGAAGACAACATGCGTCTGGAGTCGCTGTCCTGGGAGGTCCCACCTAGGACCTTTCGGCGGGTCTGTCGGTAGGTGAGGCAGTCCTTGTCGTTGACAGCTGTTGATGGGCTGGAGTCAAAGATCCTTATTCCGCGGCGCTATTCGCGGATCTGCACGTGGGTCAACACTCCGAGATCCTATAATATCCGGATTTATTATTGTGTATTTCATCTGTTTTGAACCCTGTATTATTCAGAATTGTGATATTGATAATTGAAGTATGATATTCTCGTATTTGAACCCTTGTCCTTGAGTATGGCAACATGTAATTTTTTCCATGCAAATACGTGATAACGTACGCTAATAAGGATAGCTTAACGTACGTTATCTGTTAGAATTAGCGTATGCTACGAATGTAGCGTAGCGTGCATTAACCAGTCAATTATTGAGTTGGGCGGCTAGCACATGCGCCAGCCGGACATGAGTCCGGATAAGAATCCCGCGGGCGAACCGGGACAGATTTGGAGTCAATGCTAGTTAGCATGCGCTAAGGATATTGCGATAGCATGCGCTAAATAATGTACGTACGGAAATGTTATAAAAGGGACACCAGCCCATTTTACTTGGTTTACATTTCCTTCACTTGTCCTTCATTCTTGAGAGACCAGAGAGCCTTATATCCTCCTTAAACACACTTATACCAGCTCTACTTGATCATTAAAGATTGGATGTCACTTGTGATTGATCATTGAAGTGGAGAAGCACCTTGGATTAGCATACAAACAATCGGAGTTGGATTCTACCTTTTTGACTCGGTGATTTCTTCATCTTAAGGTATGCTAATTCTATCTCCAGCCTTAGATTCGTGTTCTTAAGAATAAGATGATCATGCTATCAAGATATTGAGTTCCATTGATGAATTATTCAAACAAACATCATGTTTAGAAGTTGGAATGATTATGCTTATGATATCATCGTTGAAACATCGTAGTTGGAATCCTAGTACGTCAAATGATGAGAGGACTATTCTGAGATTAATTATCTGTATGAATAACGTTTCCATATTGATCGTAAACTAGGAGTTGATATCACTTTTGTTAAGAGGACTTTAGAGAGAATCATCTTAGGTTGTACCCTTTCTTATAAATTGGAATTGTTAGTTCACCTTTAAGATGAAGTCTAAATGTATTAATGACAATGGAATCTAGTGCATCAACATGAGATCACCGAACTTCACATGAGAATGATAATCGAGTTGAATATAAGAATTGTGATGATATTCATTTCCTTGAATTCAAATATGATTGAATCCGTAAGATCATTCATAAGTTATGAACATGATATGTAGACGGGTAACCTACGTTAATCACTGAGGAGTTCGCAAGTTTCATCACCGTTAGAACAGTCTGCTGCCCAGTAGTGAAACTGCCATACACGCTTAGCGTACGCTAAGCTATGTAGATTAATGTATGCTATCGGGCATGTCTAGCGTACGCTAAGTTTGGTATGTAACGTACGTTATATCATCAGGCGAGTCAGTCGGTTGATCAGAGAGGATTGTTGATACATAGTTAGCGTACCCTACACTTCGTTGTTTACGTGCGCTAACGAGCAGGCTTAACACGCTACATAGAATACATAGCGTACGCTAAGCAGTTCAGGAAAATTACGTTTTATAAACTTTCGGCCGTAAATTGGATTGTTAGACATTCGTACGACGTGCGATAAATTCTATATTATTTCTTTTATTAAGGTTCGAGCTTAGCAACGTGTTTAATCGAAGGGGAAGACCTTCGAGCATTTTGATATTCGTGGAAGTCTTTCTTGTCATCAAATCGAGGCAAGTACTTTAATTAGAAAATTATCCGTAATATGTCGGTTTTGTTATAATTGTACTGTGTACATGTGTTATGATTAATTGTCCATGATGCGTTGATCCGACGGGAATCATCATGGGAAATCTATAGCTGTGTGCGCCAGATCGTTGGACAGGTAGTTCCACCATGCTTTGGTCCGACGGGATCATCATGGGAATCTATAGCTGTGTGCGCTGGATCATTGGAATACCATGAGTATGTTGAAACTGTTATGATGTGATATGTATTGCTGTTATTTGTCGCTGGAGAATCTCTTTATGACTATTTTTGATTAATTCATTGTTGAATGATTATTGTACTTGTACTAGCATCGTTGTGCTAACCCCTTCGGGGGTGAATGTTTGTGTATGTTCAGGATCCAAGAGAGCAGGGAAACAACCACTAGAGATGCATGACGACGAGGGTGCAAAGTGATGTTCCGACCGGGTTTCATTGTCTGTTGTTATATTATTTTTAATAAGTACTCGAGTACGACGTTGTTTGTGATGATTGGATTTTAGTGATATATTAATGTTCTTCCTTTGGATAATTGTAATTTCGGTATTTCGTTCTGAACTGTCGATTACTGTTATATGTCGGTCCTTGTTATTATCTTTTCCTTTCTTCAGCATTTTAAATTCTTATGTAAAGGATTTACGGCGCTGTAATATTACTGAATACATCGGGGGTGTTACAGAATATGGTATCAGAGCTAAGATTATGAATATCTTGGTCGTTGGGTTAAAATAGGGGTCGTATAGGTCTTTTGAGGTAACCGGCCATGAATAACATCACTGTACTGCCTACGTCTTCATGCAAACGGTGGTTGTAAGTTCCTAAACTCTATCTCAGCTGTTGCATGTTATACTTCTTTTGAACACTATAAAGATATTGTTTCCTGTATATTGAGTATTTATGGTTACAGTATGTTGAGAGGTGGACGTGGAAGTGGTCGCGGTCGCAGACGCGGGCGAAGGAATGCTGAAAGAGAAGCGTCGCCTTCTAATCAGGCCAGCCACAACTCAGGCGAGCCACAAAGATCTATTAATAATGAACCGAAACTTGCTGTGCCCGAGATCCTTCACCAGGTGGTTAACCAGATGACTCAGTTTGCTCAGGTCATGGACCGAATGCAGGTGGCGCTGGGATTACAGCAGGGAGATAGGCAACAAGGAATCCCAGACATGGGAAATCGAGGCGACCGATGGCTGCAAGAGATGGCGAATATGCAACCACCAAAATTCGATGGCTGTTTTGAGACACCAACCTGGGATCATTGGTTGAAAGAATTGGAGAAATATTTTGCCGGGATTAACTGCCCAGACTACCGCAGAGCCTCTATCGTTTAATACTTTCTGATAGGGGAAGCGTCCAAGTGGTGGGAAGCCATTCGGCCCGTAGATCATGATGCTAACTGGACAGAATTTAAATTGATGATGGAATCTCAGTACTGCCCTCACCCTGTGAGGGAAGCCAAAATTCGGGAATTTTTCTCCGCTCAGCCGTTAGACGAGCCAGTATCCCAGACAATTAAAACGTTTAATCAGCAGATGGTGTTTGTTCGACACTTGGTCAGAACAGACGCAGAAATGATGATCCATTTTGATATGAGAATGAAACCATAAATCCAGAGGTACATGTCTGGTTTTAAATGTACCACTCTCCGCCAATACCAGGATAAAGCATTGGCGTATGAAATCAAGGAAGCAGCAATGGAGAAGTTTACAGAATCCAAGAAGCAGAAAGTCTCTGGTACTTTTACCGAGCACAAGAGCAGCGGGCCCCGCAATGCCCAGTCAACCTTTCATTCGTTTAAGAAACCTCCACAACCATTCAAAAGCGGAAGGAACTCTGGAGCAGTATCAGTCACGACGGATATAGCTAGGAAGTGCTTTAACTGTGGTCGCCCAGACCACCTTTGGCGTGATTGTTTCCATACTCCAGTTAAATGTTTTGATTGCAGACAGGAAGGGCACCGTGCAATGTTTTGTAAGTATGCCACAAAGTTTAATGGAACCCGTACATCACAGCCAGCTCAGAGAGAAGCAAGTAATCAGCAGACGCAGCAGAGTGTTCAGCTGCCCCAAAATTTCGGTCGAGGTCGAGGCAGAGGACAATTCAATCATAAGGCAGTCTCGAGTGTCGGATCTGCTCCCCCGCGGCTGTATGACATGAGGAGGACAGACGATAAAGATGCTGCTGTCGCATCAGGTACTGTTCAGATCCTTTCCCAGCCAGTTAGCATTTTATTCAATACTGGAGCTACGCATTCTTTTATATCCTTGTCTTGTGTAAATCGTTTGAATATTTCTGGTTTTCATGATTGTGAGTCTTATGTTGTAGGTTTACTGAATGGAGAGAGGATTGTTGGAAACTTAGAAACTAGAGATTTCCCTGTATCTTTTGGAGGCAGAGAGTGGCTCTCAAATCTGATTGTGATAGAAATGCAAGGAGACGACGTGATACTCGGAGATGATTGGCTTAATCGATATGTAGCTATTGTAAACTACCAAAAGTGGGATATCTCACTGATCGCTGACGATGGTTCCGAAATACTGCTTGAAGGATGGAAACCAGGACGCTCAGGAAAGATGATCAAAGCGATGAAAGCTGTCAAATTGTTGAAACAGGGTTGTACCGGATACTGGTGCTATGCAATGAAGAAAGAAGACGGAAAAGTGGAACTCTCATCCATTCCAGTTGTGAACAAATTCCCGGATGTATTTCCTGACGAATTACCTGGACTACCTCCACGACGAGATGCAGAATTCACCATCGAGCTGGAACCAGGAGCTACACCAATTTCTAAGGCGCCGTATCATATGGCACCTACCGAGATGTATGAATTGAAGAAAAAACTGGAAGAGTTATTGGACAAGGTCTATATTTAGCCAAGTGTTTCACCCTGGGGTGCACCAGTTCTATTCATTCGGAAGAAGGATGGATCACTCCGATTGTGCATTGACTACCGAGAACTGAACAAGATGGCGATTAAGAACAAGTATCCGTTATCAAGGATTGATGATTTGTTTGACCAGTTACAAGGAGCAACAGTGTTTTCTAAAATCGATCTAAGATCAGGATATCATCATCTGAGGATTAAAGAATCTGATGTTCCGAAGTCAGCATTCAGAACTCGCTGCGAACACTATGAGTTTGTAGTGATGCCGTTTGGTCTCACTAATGCACCTGCCGTGTTTATGCAATTTATGAACCGAGTGTTCATCGAGTATTTGGATAAGTTTGTGGTTGTGTTCATTGATGACATTCTGGTGTATTCTAAGAGCCCGGAAGAGCATTCGCAGCATTTACGGATTGTGTTAGATTGGTTGAGAAATGAACAATTGTACGCTAAGCTTTCTAAGTGTGAATTTTGGCTAAAAGAAGTAATGTTCCTCGGCCATGTGGTACCGGCTGAAGGAGTCCGAGTAGATCCTCAGAAAATCAAAGCAGTTATGGATTGGAAGCCTCCTAAGAACGTGAAAGAAGTCCGGAGTTTCTCAGGACTTGCTGGATATTATCGTCGGTTCGTGGAAGGGTTTTCCAAAATTACCCCCCCACTTACTCGGCTACTGCAGAAAACTCAAAAGTTTGAGTGGAATGAGATTAGCCAGAAGAGCTTCGATGGATTGAAGAAGACATTGACGATGGCACCGATTTTATCACTTCCACATGGAACTGGAGGATTTATAGTTTACAGTGATGCTTTGAACCAAGGGCTCAGATGCGTATTGATGCAGAATGATAAGGTGATCGCTTATGCATCACGAGAACTGAAACCTTATGAAGTGAATTACCCAACGCATGATTTGGAGCTGGCAGCAGTAGTTTTTGCATTGTAAATCTGGAGACATTACCTGTACGGGACTCACTGTCAGATCTTTACGGATCATAAGAGTCTCAAATACATTTTCAGTCAGAAAGAGTTAAACATGCGGCAAAGGAGATGGCTGGAACTTATTAAGGACTATGACATGGAGATTCTTTACCATCCAGGCAAAGCAAATGTAGTGGCCGATGCACTTAGCCGCAAGCCTATTTCTATTCAGATGCTGGAGACTCTGACCTCCTAGCTCAGCATTCCACGAGAGATGATTCGAGAAGGAATTGAAGTATGGTTACAAAGAGTCCAAGGACAACTGTGCGTGATGGAAATAACTTCATCGTTAACCGAAGAAATCAAATTTAAGCAAGCAGATGATCCTTTGATGATTCGGTTATGTGATGAAGTGGTCAAGGGAAAGGACCCCGGATTCGTAATTCATGATGATGGAGTTTTGAGATTTCAGAACCGACTTTGCGTTCCCGATGTCGATGTTCTGAAACAGACAATTATAAAGGAAGCTCACAGCACGCCATATTCTATCCACCCGGGCACCAGTAAGATGTATAAGGACCTGAAACAGAACTTTTGGTGGGGCAACATGAAGAAAGATGTAGCGGAGTATGTCTCGAAATGCTTGACTTGTCAGCAGGTTAAGATCGAGCATCAACGACCTGCCGAAATCCTGAAGCTTCTCCCAATTCCTGAATGGAAGTGGGAGGACATATCGATGGACTTTATCACTAGTATGCCGAGAACCAAGATAGGAATGAACATGATTTGGGTGATAGTTGATCATTTAACCAAATCACCTCATTTTCTAGGCATTAAGGACACGTGGGGACTCGAGAGGTTGGCACGAGTATTTATTTCAGAGATAGTCTGATTGCATGGTACGCCAAAGACCATTATTTCTGACCGAGACGGACGATATGTGTCCCATTTTTGGAAAGCCGTTTATAAGGCCTTGTGAACCGAATTGAACTTCAGCACAGCTTATCACCCGCAGACAGACGGACAATCCGAGAGGACTATTCAAACAGTGGAAGACATGCTAAGGGCTTGTGCCTTAGATTGGTCAGCTGATTGGGAAGTTCATTTGTCGTTGATTGAATTCACCTACAACAATAGTTGGCATGCTTCCATTAAGCTGGCACCGTTTGAGGCATTATACGGGAGGAGGTGTAGATTACCCCTATGTTGGTATGATTCATCAGACTTAATCAGGACGGAACCGGAATTGATCGTGCAGACACGACAAAAGATAGCTTTGATTCGCGAAAGGCTGTTGACCGCCCAGAGTCGACATAAATCTTACGCAGATGTACGCCGTCGCTCATTGGAGTTCAGTACTGGAGATCACGTACTTTTAAAGGTTTCTCCTACTTGTGGAATCTTTTGTTTTGGAAGAAAGGGGAAGTTGAGTCCAAGATATATCGGACCGTTCGAAATTTTTTAGAGAGTTGGGGAATTGGCATACAGATTGGCATTACCGCCTTCATTGATCCATGTTCATAATGTGTTCCACGTATCCCAACTGCGGAAGTATATACCAGACCCTAGTCATGTCATTGATTTTGACGAGATCGAAGTCGCTCAAGATGGCACATTTGAAGAGAGACCGATTAGGATACTCGAGAGTCGAGTTAAGCAATTGAGGTATAAACTGATCACTTTGGTCAAGGTTCAGTGGTCACGCCACGGAGTGGAAGAAGCCACTTGGGAAACGGAAGATATCATGGGGTCCAGATATCCAGAGTTATTTACGTCTTGAGTTTCGAGACGAAACTTTTTTTTAGTAGGAGAGTTTGTAATATCCGGATTTATTATTGTGTATTTCATATGTTTTGAACCCTGTATTATTCAGAATTGTGATATCGATAATTGAAGTATGATATTCTCGTATTTGAACCCCTGTACATGAGTATGGAAACATGTAATTTTTCCCATGCAAATACTTGATAACGTACGCTAACAAGGATAGCTTAACGTACGTTATCTGTTAGAATTAGCATACGCTACGAATGTAGCGTAGCGTGCGTTAACCAGTCAATTATTGAGCTTCGGCTAGCACATGCGCCAGCCGGACGTGGGTCCGGATAAGATTCCCACAGGCAAACCTGGACAGATTTGGAGTCAACGGTAGTTAGTGTGCACTAAGGATATTGCGATAGCGTGCGCTAAATAACGTACGTACAGAAATGATATAAAAGGGACAACAACCCATTTTACTTGGTTTACATTTCCTTCACTTGTCCTTCGTTCTTGAGAGACCAGAGAGCCTTATATCCTCCTTAAACACACTTATACCACCTCTACTTGATCATTAAAGATTGGATGTCACTTGTGATTGATCATTGAAGTGGAGAATCACCTTAGATTGGCATACAAACAACCGGAGTTGGATTCTAACTTTTTGACTCGGTCATTTCTTCATCTTAAGGTATGCTAATTCTATCTCCAGCCTTAGATTCGTGTTCTTAAGAATAAGATGATCATGCTATCAAGATATTGAGTTCCATTGATGAATTATTAAAACAAACATCATGTTTAGAAGTTGGAATGATTATGCTTATGATATCGTCATTGAAACATCATAGTTGGAATCCTAGTATGTCAAATAATGAGAGGAATATTCTGAGATTGATTATCCATATGAATAACGTTGCCATATTGATCGTAAACTTGGAGTTGAAATCACTTTTGTTAAGAGGAATTTAGAAAGAATCATCTTAGGTTGTACCCTTTCTTATAAATTGGAATTGTTAGTTCACCTTTAAGATGAAGTCTGAATGTATTAATGACAATGGAATCTAGTGCATCAACCTGAGATCAACAAACTTCACATGAGAATGATAATCGAGTTGAATATAAGAATTGTGATGATATTCATTTCCTTGAATTCAATGATGATTGAATCCGTAAGATCATTCATAAGTTATGAACATGATATGTAGACGGGTAACGTACGTTAATCACTGAGGAGTTCGTAAGTTTCATCACCGTTAGAACAACACGCCCAAAGAGTGAAATCGCATACACGCTTAGCGTACGCTAAGCTATGTAGATTAACGTACGCTATCGGGCATGTTTAGCGTACACTACGTTTGGTACGTAACGTACGTTATATCATCAGGCGAGTCAGTCGGCTGATCAGAGAGGAATGTCGATACATAGTTAGCGTACGCTAGACTTCATTGTTTACATGCGCTAACGAGCAGGCTTAATGCACGCAACATATAATATGTAGCGTGCACTAAGCAGTTCAGGCAGATTACGTTTTATGACCTTTCGGCCGTAAATTGGATTGTTAGACATTCGTACGACGTGAAATAAATTCTATATTATTTCTTTTGTTAAGGTTCGAGCTTAGCAACGTGTTTAATCGAAGGGGATGACCTTCGAGCATTTTGATATTCGTGGAAGTCTTTTTTGTCATCAAATCGAGGCAAGTACTTTAATTTGAAAATTATCCGTAATATGTCGGTTATGTTATAATTATACTGTGTACATGTGTTATGATTAATTATCCACCATGCGTTGATCCAATGGGAATCATCATGGGAAATCTATAGCTGTGTGCGCTGGATCATTGGACAGGTAGTTCCACCATGCTTTGGTCCGACGAGATCATCATGGGAATCTATAGCTGTGTGCGCTGGATCATTGGAATACTATGAGTATGTTGAAACTGTTATGATGTGATATGTATTGCTGTTATTTCTCGCTGGAGAAACTCGTTATGACTATTGTTGATTAAATCATTGTTGAATGATTATTGTACTTGAACTAGCATCGTTGTGCTAACCCCTTCGGGCGTGAACATTTGTGTATGTTCAGGATCCAGGAGAGCAAGGAAACAACCACTAGAGCTGCATGACGACGAGGGTGCAGAGTGATGTTCCGACCGGGTTTCATTTTCTGTTGTTATATTATTTTTAATAAGTACTCGAGTATGACGTCATTTGTGATGATTGGATTTTGGTGATGTATTAATGTTCTTCCTTTGGATAATTGTAATTTCGGTATTTTGTTCTGAAATGTCGATTACTGTTATATGTCGGTCCTTGTTATTATCTTTTCCTTTCTTCAGCCTTGTAAATTCTTATGTAAAGGATTTACGGTGCTGTAATATTCCTGAATACATCGGGGGTGTTACAGTTCCGGTCTTCATAGATATGACGGATGATGACCTTATACGTGGCATAGGACGGTCGTCCTTGGTCGGGCACCAGAGTCGATCGCTAGGTGTCAAGAGGCGATCGCCCTGGACGTCGATCGCTCGGTACCTGATCTCGTTCTGGACTCTTCGCTCGACAAGTCAGCCTTGGTTTATTTGATGCTGGCTTGGTCTCTCGGACCTTACGCCGATCGCAGTCGAGGTGTATAAATCGCCGCACAACACTCACGAAATATACTGCTCTTTAGTAGCTAGATTGTCAGAGTAATCTGTTAGAGTATGCGCGAGAATGAATAATACTTTGTATCTAATGTCCTCTTGCTTGGGAGTATTTATTACCTTGGAAATGTATCCATTATAAATGTAGCCGTTGCTGGTTGGTGAGATGTTGATGTTTCTGATTGGCGGTTGCTGAATGTTTGAATTAGAGCACATCACATTTAGTGCTTTAGACATCCTTTATGTATTTGCATTAAATGCTCTTTAGAGCGTTCAGAATTGTCTCTCTCCAGCCACATTAAATGATGTCATATCAGCAATAAATGCTGCTTTTAACCATGAATACTTTATGAATAAATAATGTTTATCTCACAATGGTTTAATGCTTTTTCTATTCAGTCATGTTGGATGTGTTTCACTTTTCCTACAGTCTGACGGCTGTATCCAACGTACCATTTCTCTTGCAGTATGAACTAGGCTCTGTAGGATGGACTCTGTATGAGATCTCTTTGATGTATGGACGATCTGTAAGACGAATCCTAACAGCTTCCATACTTAACGATATTCCAACTTCTTTAGGACTTCTTTGCTGTATGTTGGCAATTATCAAACAAGAATATTTATCCTAACATTATCCAAATACGCTAATGCATGCTAATAGTCAAGACCAACTAATCTCAAGCATACACTACAACCTTTCATATAATTTGTCTAATAATATATAAGTTCTGAACTATTATATTATTTTATAAAGCACTGACAATGTGATCTTCCGTGTGACACCAACACACCACATTATCTACAATATGAAATAATTAGACATTTCATTTTCATAACCATAACATGAATAAATATGCAAAACATGTGATTAAATGTAATTAATATTCTCATAGGCAGTTGCAGGGAAATAAGGTAATACAAGCATAAAGTATGCTTTACAGTATATAACCCTAACAGAAAGAGGGTGGTCCCAACCACTCCTCTCCACAAATTCTTTCGGAGAATTAAAGCTAAGGGTCTTCAATCTCTTCCAGTCCTTATACACAGAAACAATTGAAAGCTTGTCAACGTGCTTTCTTACTGATCTGAGTTGTTCTTTGTTGAGGTTGAATGGATTGTTTTCCTTGAGGTTGAATTTGTATTGAATGTCTGTTTCTTCGAGGATTTCTTCTGCTTCTTCCACCTCTAGGATGCTGGGGAGCTCAGGTAGAGGTTCTTCAGGAGTTTCTTCTTCTCGAATAATAATAAATTCTTTAGACTGATCTATAGAAGATGGGGAGGTGATGATTGGTGTTACAGCGGCGATGGATGAGACTTCAGGTATGTCAGTTTGGTGATCTTCAGGCATGTTTTTGTTTGAGGACTCATAAGAGTAATCTACCAATCCTCTCTATTTCTTGGCGGATTCAGGTGATGAAACTTGTTTGACATCTTCCTTTTCAGGTGACTTTCGTTTCCTAAAAGTTTTGGTTAAAGGGAGATTCTCACTATCTTCACTCACTTCATGGGCAGGGGCAGTTGGCTTTTATTCAGCTGCAACTAACTTTTTGGTCAAAGTGTTAATTGTAGTAATCTCAGCTGGGGTTGGATCAGACAGGGAAATCTCAGCTACAGTTGGGATGGCAGCGATTGATTCAACTTCATTCTCATCTTCGGATTCTTTTGCTTCCTTGTATGATGAAGTTCCCAATTTCATCTTAGCAAGCATCTCTAAGGCTCTTGGTTGACGAGTTGAATATTGTTCCAAAGCAGCAAGGTCCAGGTGACCAAGTATTTTTCTGTTGTGGAGGGTCTCTGCTTTTCCTTTTGCTTTACCCAGAAACTCAAGAATCTAGCTTGTGTGCCAAAAGCTAATTTAATTTCTGGTTGAATATCTTGGCATTGGAATCCCAGGTAGCTTTATTAAGTTCTCTAACTAACTACTGAAGATGTAGTCAGGCCATCTAATCCTCTGCTTTTGCATCATAGGTCTCATTACAGTATATTTTGACGAGGACATTTGGTCAAAGCTCCCTGACATACCCATCACTATTTTGTTGGTTGTGTCCATCATGTACCGAAATTCTTTCTGCACATCTAATTCTCGGCCAGTGTTTTTCACCTTCATAGGTTGCTCAGGCAACTTTATCCACTGCCATATGTCCACGGGGTTTTGTTTCAGGTCTTCGACTGCCATTCCTCAGCTCTCCAGTTTGAAAGCATTTGCGACAGTATGTTAGGTTATCAGGAGGGGTTCTCCCAAAATCAAGCTCTCGATTCCTCTTTCAGTGACTTTGGCTTCCTTGTAGTTGCAGAACGGCCTCCTTGTAGAGTTCCGATGGGTTGATGTCCAAATATTGGTAAATACCATTCTTCTTCATGCTGAGAATTAAATCCGCCATTTGCAGGGTGTTGTTCACCTCCAGTATCCCTAAGAAGTCTACCACAATACTGAAAATAATCTGCTCCTTCACAATCTTGTGGTTGATGTCCCATAAGTAAGTCGTCGCGTCCATTTCTGCAAATTATTGAGTTTTTTTAGTGTAGTGAAATTATAGATTTTTGCTTTTCGGAAAACCTAGGGTTCTTGTTTGAAAACCTGGGAAGACGATAAGTTTTTGTGAAATAATTTAAATCATCTTAAGTATCGACACCAGGTTTTAAAAAATAATTAGAAGTGGCGGTTCGTGTGACATGATTGGACAATGTGATGTAGACGTGGTGTTATTGGGAGCGTGCATTTTAACCATATTTAAATAAATAAATATTTTTAAAAGGAATTAGAAACTTAGTTGGTTGACCGTTTGACTTCTGATCAGCATGACTTTTTTCATCATGGCTGAGATTCTAATTAGCTAACTCTCGGCATCTGTGATTCTGATCAGCTAACTTTTTCTAACCCTGGCTGATTTTTCTTGAGCTAACTTTTCGATCATGGCTTATTTTTCCTCATCTTCTGATTTTTGGCTAGGCACTAGATTCCCAATCTATAAGTTCAAGATCCCTGCTTAGTTCGAGAAACCTTTCTTCTAGTAAGGGCTTTGTGAATATATCAGCTATTTAGTACTCTGTACTGACTCTTTCCACCCTTGGCCTTTTGTTAAGAATATGGTCTTTGATCAAATGATGCTTGACATCTATGTATTTCTTCTCGAATGTAGGATTGGATTGTTTGTTATATAAATTGTGCTATTGTTGTCACACCATATTGGGACTTCATTTGCAATGATGTTGTAGTCCCTTAGTTGTTGTCTGATCCATAGAATTTGAGCACAGCAACTACCTACAGCTAGGTACTCTGACTCAGTTGTGGAAATTGAGTTTGACAGCTACTTCTTACTGAACCAAGATACTAGTCTGGTTCTAAGGAATTGACAAGTTCCTCTAGTTCATTTCTTGTTGATTTTTCAACCTGCAAATTCAGCACCAGAATATCCTGATAATTCAAAGTTGTCATCTTTTGGATACCATAATCCAACATCGATTGTGGATTTTATATATCCGATTATCCTTTTTGCTGTTTCCTGATGGAACTTATATGTCTTGGACTGAAATCTTGCACACACTCCTACTGTATATGAAATGTCAGTTCTGCTTACAGTGAGGTATAGTAATGATCCAATTAATCCTCTGTAGTGGGTTGGATCAACTGGAATGCCTCCATCATCTGCATCAATGTGGAGAGATGTGCTCATTGGTATTCCCAGAGGCTTAGATAACTCCATGCCAAATATTTTGATAAGTTCCCTTGTATGGTTTTCTTGGTTGATCAATATTCCAGTTTTAAACTGTTTGACTTGTAAACCAAGAAAGAAGTTCAGTTTACGCAAGATGCTCATTTCAAATCCTCCTTGCATGAGGTTTGAGATTTTTTACATAGCTCCGGGTTTGTTGAGCCAAATATGATATCATCCACATATACTTGAACTAGTAGTATGTGGTCTTCATGCTTAATTCTTAACAGAGTTTTGTCCACCTTTCCCTTGCATAATCCATTTTTCTCAAGAAATATGGATAGAGTCTCATACCAGGCTCTTGGTGCCTGTTTGAGTCCATATAAAGCTTTCAAAAGCTTGTATACCTTGTCTCATTTGATGAATCCAGGGGGTTGCTCAACATAATCTTCTTCTTCCATTACTCCATTGAGAAAGGCACTTTTCACGTCCATTTGATACACTTGAAAATTCTTGAAGGCTGCATAGGCAATTAATAGTCTGATTGCTTCTATTCTTGCTACTGGTGCGTATGTTTCATCAAAATCTATTGCTTCACATTGAGCATATCCCACTACGCCATAAATGGCCTTCGGAAACCACATAATTGTGTTACCTTAGACCTAATTTTCTGTTGCCACAGACCTCAAATGTGCAAAGGTAACATTTCAGCTAAGTTGCTCTGTGAGCAGTAGCCTTGGGACTCAAAGGCAACATTTGGATCATCCGAAGCTAACATAGGATTATTTGTTACCTAAGGACCCTACAGCAACATCCTAAGGACTCTACCGCAACATCATATTCGTGTTGCGATAGACTTTATAATTTTGTAAAATATATAGCCAATTTAGTGGGTTCCATATGCGGGGCCCATTTTGTAGGTTCCACAGGTCGGGCCCACCGGTAGGACCCACTTAATAGAGTCCGTTGGTGGGGCCCTTATGCGGGACCCACTTTTCTTGGGCCTGTTAGTGGGGCCTACTTTGTGGGGCCACGGGTGGGGCCACAAATGTGTAACAATTTTTAGTCTATTACAACACCTATATTACCAATGGCAACACATTAGGTGCTACAGGTGTTACCAATGAAAGATATTTACAACATATATATATATATATATATATATATATATATAAGGTAACAACTCCATTTTAACAAAATGAAAATGTAAATTTTATATTTAGCGTTTCCCATTAAAAATCCAACAAACCAATATATAGTACCTAAGGTAACAACTCCATTTTAACAAAAAAAATGTAAATTTTATATTTAGCATTTCCCATTAAAAAATCCAACAAACCAATTAAGAGAAACCAACTACATCATCCAACTACATAATACCATAATAAAAAAACAACTATATCTAATCACAAAACCAACCAACTACATCACCAAATACATATATACAAGTACTAGAAGAAAATAACTTGGTCATTTTTAACCAATTACATCATTGGATGTCTAAGACTGATATACAAATAGACTCTAAGAAACTATTATGCGAAACATTTATTCAATTAGCCAAGGATTAGCCAATTTGCCTGAGTTGGTGTCCATTCACAAACTTCACCTTCTTTGAACGAGAGAGATGCAGAATGAAACAAAAAAGAAGAGCTAATAATTAGTGATGGTTACTAAGCTTCCAAATATATTGTGTTGAATAAACTCGTGTTTTACATGTTCACATGTTGTGACTCCTGCCATCTTTTCTCAAGCCATAACACACTTGTTGATCAGTAACAACATGCTAAGGTTTCATTCTGATAGCACCCTAAGAAACACAAATAAGTGTGGAAGTTACTACATTTTAGTGCACCATAGAAACTGGAAACATAACGAAATGTACCTGCATAAACTATAAATTTGGTCGGATTTTCTTGCATACATCGGCTTCTTTGCCCCGAGAAATTTAACCTCTTCCTTATAACTGTTGACATCACATGGGGAAGTCGGTGAAAGCAACATGCTGGAAGCCACTATTGTTGTTTTTTTGGCCATTCTCGGTTCTTTCCATTCAACAGTCTTTCTCAAAAAAGTAACCGGGGAAATAGAACCTTTAGGTATACATAATCCATTTGCCTCCCAAGTGAAAGGGTATCCCAAGTAACTGACATGAAATCAAACATGGGCTATTTGTCACAAATCTACGGACAGCAATGCATTCAGCATGCATCAACATAAATGCAAGTCGATGTATAATTAACCTGAAAGTTGAAACGTTATGTGTTCCATGAGTATGCTTACCTAGAATGCATAGAAGCACTAGGGAAAGCCATCATTGTTCAACAAATTGCGCCCACTTCCAATGTCACCCGATCTATGAGGTCCCTTCAGTGACTGAGATCAGGACATTTCCAATGATAACCATCATTTGACAATTTAATTGTCAATAAATTTTTAATCATGCACTGAGTAATTTCATTTCCCTGACTATAGAAAGATACTTAAAAGTCTGAAATATAGTTGAAATTCCACAAAAAACATAAACTATTCTCGAGCAAACATGCATCCATAAGTCCATCAACACAAAGCCTTCGAATGATCCTACAAAACAAAATATGAAAATAGCATCCCCCTTCATACATTTTCTCATATGCTTCTGTGTCATTTTCCTCAATAATCAAAGAGATGACAAAACTGTACTATAGTTGGGCTCCAAAAACCATAACTATTATCCAGTAAATTATTCCTGCATAAGCTAACAAAATAAACTCATACCCTCCAAATTATCCTCCATCCAGAAGCTATAATTGAATAACTACCCCCTCCCCCGCCCAACCAGATCTAGTAATAGAACAGACTCAGTGCAGAAGAGATGACAAACAAGCCAATTGGCATCTGACAGTATTTGCTTTGATCCACTGAAACAGTGTCTAATGTGTAATCTGAATCTGACAATGGGAGTGTTTGCAAACATGTATGCTTTTGAACAAAGTGATTTACTGTTGTTGAGAATCAAAAGTTGGTAGTGTTCCAAATAGAAGCTGAAAATTGATTAAGTGATTGTTTGGTCGACAAGTTGTACAAGTGATTCATTTGTGTAAAAACCAAAGCAAAATAAAAAAATTAAAGCATCCCTACCCCCTACATTATAATTCTCATCAAAAGAACCAGTACCAGAAGCTACTATTATCGTCAAAGAAAGCAGAAACCCAGAGAAAATATATTGTGTTGAATATAATAATGTAACTTCAAATATATGTATAGAATTCTGAAATGAGAGAACGGATTGTATATGCACACTTAAGAAAAGAACAATGAAGCAGTCAAATATAATTTTTTTAGGAAATACAGATCATGACAAAAATCGCAAACCATTTTGCAAAACGAGCCCCTTGCTTATAATATTCGGCAGATCTAGAAGCCAGTCCATCTCAACCCTGGCACCAAGATTCGTTGTTCGACCCATGTAGTAGAACCAAACCCTATCAAAATAGAAATGAAAAGGAACAGTCAAAATTGTTTAAACCCATCTTTGTTGTGGCAAGACATTTTCCGGTGAATGGTATATCATGTGATACTTTCTTTAAGTTGAGTAGCCATAGTGTTCCGTCATCAAGGACTCCAAAGACGCATCTACAAGAACAATGACGATTAAAGTCGGACAGTTGATAAACAAATAGAATACAAAAGCCATTTCCAATAGTGATTTAATCTATACCTCAGATGCGGCAGCCAATCCACACCAAAAATACCGCTCTGGAAATCATATCTTTCTATAAAACTAAAACGGAAAACTGGAAAAAATAAAGCAATAGAGAAAATTAGGTAGAAGCTCTAAAGGGAAGGAGCCAGTGGTTCCAAACTTGATATATCACAGCTATGCTCTAAATTCAATTCATGCACATTTATCTTCATTTCAAACTTATGAATAGTTTCATTTCCTTAATTAAGCATCTTCATACGCAGCTTTACAAACTGGTACCTCAACAAAGTTACACCACTCATTAAGCAGCCGAAACCTTCCAGCTAGAACCAGTCTCTAAGCCGTAACTGCTCTGCTCCTGAATATTTATGGAGAACAGCAATGTAAAAGATCCATATGCCAAAGATCTACAAGAAAGTAGGATGAAAGTGAACTTTAACTTAAGTAAAGTATCATAGCTGCCTTAGTTATACTCTTTTGACCATTTTCCAGGCAAATGAAGGACACGAAACCATAGAACCGTAAGAATTCAGAATAGACAACCTACAACAATGTATGTAAACTCGTTAACAATTAGAAATATCAAACAACTGATCCTTTGTACAAGTGTCACAATTCCCTAATCCAGTCGGGACCTGAACAGTGTAAATTGATTTACACAGGAGGACAAAGGCGGCAGCATCGGGAGGTGAAAGCAAATCTGGTCGGAGCAGGGCGACGACTTAGGTCTCGACAAATAGACTGGCGAAAGTGGTAGCGGCAAGGCGCTGGTTGTTGAGGAGGCTAACAGACGTTAGTGGCGCTGTATGAATAACGGCGATGCGGCTAAGATGTGATCTTCCCGCTCGCGGTGGAGGACGGTGGACTGAGACAGGGCGGAGCTCTCGGGCGATCAAGGCGGCGGCATCGATGGTGAAACATTTTTCCAGCGGGGGAAATCGATCTGAGCGGGGGAGAATCGTTGGGGTTTCAGGATGGAGGACCGCGAGGGTTTTCCCATTTTCTACTAGAGGAATTGACCGAAAGGGGTGACAACATGGCAGTTTAAATTCATCACATCAATCGGGCTTAATAACAATAATGCAATTGTTGGGCTTGAAAAAAAAACTCCTATTTTGTAACTTTTTCTATATTGGGCCAAAGTATAACTTATTTTAACACTTTTAACACCAACTTAAAATAATTACACAATGAACGACATAAACTGAATTGATTACATGGATCTGGAGAGCTCGAGTATAAAGCTCAGGAAGGCTCATAAATCAAGACCCTACAAAGCCTAGGAATAAACTTATTAGCTCGGCATAGAGCATGACGTCGAGACCGACCTGAAAACCAGGACCACACTCGGTGTGCCTCAGCTCAGGCTCAAGTCAAGACTTGGTTCAGGCAACCAAATTGTTGCGCCGACTCGGCTCAGTGACAAAATAAGCCGAGATCATTAAACTTCTCAACCCTGCGTAATGACATCAGCAAAATCTTGATTAGAAATATTAATTTATAAATTTATTTTCGCCGCAATTATTACCTCTTATCTATGTCATGTCGTTGCCCTAATTAATGGGCATTTATTTTAGTCAGCGTAGCGACTCGACATTATTTTTATTAAAATTTGTTATTATATGTAGACATTAAATTTGTTATTTTAATTATTTTGTAATTATTCATAGTTATAACAAGCTTTAATTTTTTTAATTATTAAATCAAAATTTATTAATTTTCAAATACTATTTTGTTTTAAAACCTTTTTCAATTTAAATTTATTAAAAATATTTTATTATTTATAAAAAACATATATAATTCATTATTTGATGGAATAATTTTTTCTAAAAATAGATTCAATGTTTTATTAAAATTAATTAGTTTTGAAGTTAAAAATTTATTAAATCATTAATTTTATATAAAATTCAAAAGTTTGTTTATTAATACTCTAAGGTAACACATCTCATGGTGTTACTGAGAGTTACACCTTTTATAGCTAGAGTAACATATATTTCAGGATTTGGTAACACCATAACCCGAACGTTGTGGTAGGTCCAAAATTTCATAGCTATGGTAACATCCAAGAAGGGAACACCCCCCCTTAAGTGTTGTAGAAACCCATCTATGGCGTAGTGTCCCTTTGCAACCAATATGGCATTATTCCTACCAACATCTCCATCTTCATCACACTTGTTTTTGTAAACCCATTTGGTGTCAATGACCTTCTTGTGATTTGGTCTATCTATCAACTCCCATACATTGTTCCTCTCTATTTAGTTTAACTCTTCTTGCAATGCAATCACTATGTGTAGTCATCCAGGGCTTGTTCTATTGTTTTGGGCTCCATTTAGGACATGAAGCAAGAGATTTGTCATTCCTATTGGTTCTCTTGATTTCCTGGTTATGACTCCATCAGTTAGGTTCCTATTTATTTGTTGAATTGGGTGATCCTTTAGCCATTTGGGATTATCATCTTCTGCTTTTGGTTGTTGATCATCATTGCTTGTTCCTTCAAGAGTGGGCTGAGGATTTGAGTCTGTCTGTCCTTCAGCTAGGTTTTGTTAGATTGCAACTGTGTTTGGTTCAGCTGTATTTGAGTCTATCTGTCTTTCAGCTAGGTTTTGTTGATTTATAGATATGTTTGGTTCAGCTGTGATTGGATCAACTTCAGCTATGACGGGGTCAGCTGTGGTAGGTGAACCTGGCTGATCTACAGTTGAGTCTTTATTAGCTTGGTCCATCAACATTGTGTCATTGATGATGACTTCCTCTAAAGAGGTGGCTTTGGGATTTTTCTCAATTTGTTCCACCTGTTTTCTATACTCAACAGTAGATTCATCAAAGACAACATGAGGTGTTTCTTCAACAACTAATGTTTTTTTATTAAAGACTTTGTATGCCTTGATTATCTGTGAGTATCCCATAAATAGATCATTATCAGTTTCTGCATCAAAGGCATTCAATTGGGTTTTGCCATTGTTGTGGATGAAACACTTACAACAAAAAATATGAAAATATGGAACAATTGTTGTTGGCCACAGAGTATACAGTTAGCATCTTAGAAGGTAAAAGTACGATAAGATGTACGATTTTCGAAGTTAATTGCATAGTGGAAGCATGATAGTGAGTTGCTATAAATACAGCAACTAGGTATTCTCCTGTTTGCTTGGTGCGTACAGGGTTTTTACAATGTATACTAATGAATCACAGTTGAATGAAAATAATAAGGACGGAAAGTAAATAACACACAGAATTAAGTGGTTCGAGGTAAACCCCTCTACATCCAATGGTCCTCCACACAGGAGTAAAGAGTTTATTAAAATCACTACGTACACAACTACGTGACTTTAACTAAACCTGTCTCTGTATCGTTCACACAGATTGATACATTGACTATACCTTTGGCGGTTTATACAGATTGGCTTTAAGATCTTTTGACTCACTTCTTCTTACACAGATTGAACCTTCGTCTTCAATGCTATTCTTACAACACAGGTCGGAATACGCAAGGAACTTAGTCTACACAAGGCTAGGTTGATCTCAACGGTGAAAGATGGTACAATGATTCCAAACAGCAGCTATATCTTTTATGAGCATTCGTTGTATGTTGTGCTGTTTGCGTTGAGGACTTAGTATATTTCTTCACTTGATACTATTGTATGCTCATGAAATTTACTACTCTTTATAGCTAGATTGTTAGAGCTATCTGTCATATGTATGCGCGAGAATGAATAATCTTGGGTGAGCAATGTCCTCTTCCTTGGGGCTATTTATAACCTTGGGAATATATCCGTTATAAATGTAGTTGTTGCTGGCTGGTGAGATGTTGACGTCTCTGATTGGTGGCTGCTGAATGTTTGAATTAAAGCTAGCTCACATTTAATGCTTCAGACATTCTTTTTTATTTTGCATGAAATGCTCTTCAGTGCAGTCATACGTACTTTATGAATAAACAATGTTATCTCACAACATTTTAAAGCTCTTTATCTTCAGTTCTGTTGGATGTGTTTTACTTTTCCCAAGTAAAACACCTAAAGCCAGATTGTTGTATCCAATGAACTTTAACTACTGCTGTATGATGCAAGCTCTATAAGATTGGACTCTATAGAATATCTCTTGTTGTGTGGATGGCTATACGGAGATTCCTAACAACTTCCATACTTAGTGATATTCTGACTTCTTAAGACTTCTTTGCTGTATGTTTGGTTATTCTCAAAACAGGAATATTTATCCTAACAATTTTCCCCTTTTTGATATTTCCAAAACTTCCTCTAGATATAGAGAGGCTGTCTTTGAGTCTTTTGTTCGAATGATCTGATCTTCATAACTTAATCAAGAAATTTGAATTGCTCGCAGGCAAGTTATAAAATGAAAATCCTACATGGCTAAGTGTATTACAACTTAACTTATGATTGGCGTGTAGGCACAATCTTACAGAGTAAAATCTGGATTGCATACAACTTAATATATGAACTGTTCGCAGACAAGTTCTTACAGCTTTGTGAGTTAACTAGTTTGTACTTGTTGAAATATGATAGTGCTTCATAATCAATATAGTAAAAATAGTAAGAGTAGATTACGAGCTATAATCTCTCAAGAAATCAAATTTTATTTATGATCAGGATTATTACAAGTCTTGAAAGATAAAACTTACAAGGATAAGTACTGCATTGGTAAGCATACAATAGAAAGATATACAGCGTAAAATTAATAGAGGCTAGTTCCTATACTAAGAATGCCTCCAAGGCCTCAGGTCAGATCATTTACAGTTCCTCTCCACCAGTTGAGTAAGGAGTCATTGCCTCAATCCCTATATATACTTCTTCCTTCAAGGTATTGATCATAGGCAAGGATCCAGTCCTCCGGATGGGTGATCCATTCACCCTTGTGGTGCTTGGATTTTATTATCAGCTGTAGGGGGAGCCTTCCTTATGCTAATAGCCTTGAGAATTCATTAGAGGCATCCTCCAGAGTTTTGAATCTATTGAATAAGGCAGACTCCCGGATGAGAGTACATAAGTATCTCATATGTTCGTTTTTATTCTAATTCTTAGATCGTCTGCTGTAGGTTGTCGATCAGTTGGCAGCAAAATCTCAGAAGGTTCACACGCATTATTCTTCCATGGGAAGTTGGTATCCTAGAACTCAGGTCACGGTCTAGTCACCTGTACCCTCTTGTAGATTGACTAGGCCCGGGTCCGGCCAGTCGTCCGATAGCAGTCGCAATATTCTCTTCCAGCACAACCTCTATATCTCTCTCTTTTTCCATCCTCTATTTTCGGGCAGCCTCTATGGACTCTTCCCACTTTTTGTCATCATCAGGATCTAACTCCTTGCCGTGAATTTTCTGTATGAGCTTCATAGATTCGGCCTGTTGTGTCTTCAGATTGTTGATGCTGTCAACCAGAATAAAGATATATCATCGATCTTATGATCGTGATCAGTTAGTCTAGAGCCAGTATACTCAAGGGAGACCACTTTCTTAGTCTCGGCAACTCTAAGCCTCTCTTGTTCTTGCCTCGGGATCCACTCCTGATGTTGTTTGAGTTGGTTCAGCGCTTCCCCCCAATGCTGTTGGCATCATGAGGAATGCGTCTTCGACATCATTAATTGCAGATTTTAGCTTAGGAGATCATTCTGTGTAGTCTCGTGCATCCAGTCGATTTCTTTACCAACATCATACAAGGCCTTGATGGCATCCTACAGAAATACTATTTGTCGACCGATGATGTGGAGTTGCACTATGCGGGCTCCGGTGCGCTGGGAGCCAGGGTGAGCAATCTTTGAATCTTCAGGTTCTTCAAGCTGACGAAGAACCACATGATGATGGGGTCTTCGTAGTTTTTCTTCAGGCAGAAAACCATCATCAGAATCTGATGTGGATCTAATAGATATAGGAGATGCAGGGGCTTCAGGAGTAGGGGCTCTGGAAGGATGTACATTATCAGTCTCGGAGACAAAAGGAATTCATTCCTCCTGTCTTGGTTGGGTTTCTGTAGTCGGAACTACAGGAAGGACTGAATCCTCCTGCCAACTATTAGCTTCTACCTTATCCGGAAGAGGGACTGATTCCTCTTGGTGGATGGCGCGGGCGGCGTCTTTAGTTTCCTATATAGGATGGGCTTCCTATACGGGAGCAGCTTGCTCTTTAGAGATGATGGCAGGAGGGACTGATTCCTCCTGTTGCAGTTCTTGAGCCATTTGTTGCGGGGACGGGGAGTGTTGTTTGTCAGATGTCCCCTGACCCTATTGGCTTTGAAGCATGGCCATTTCCCCTTCCCTGGCCTCTTCCCAGCTGATCCATAGACCTGATTGTAGGGCATCATGATTGTCTTCCGAGTCAGGGTCGGAGTGGCGGCTGCACGATGGAGCTTTGTCACCAGACTGTGGCTTCCCTTTCAGTCTAGGCTTCTCTTTTACCGTGTAGTAGTCAGAAATGAGCTCGCAAAAAAAGTGATCCTCCTAGTGGAACATGACTTCGATGTTTTCGGTGTCTGTGACCTCCAAGCGAATAATTCCTCATCCTTCTAGTTGGCCCAGCGGTAAAGGGTGTCATATGGGGTGACCCTGTAGGACTTACAGATCTTGAAGCGTTCGAAATCTTTCTCTATTTGGACCTATGGGAGAGTATCATTAATAATGTCAGTGGCAGAGGGACTCCATACAGTAGTGGGCTCTACTGTCTGGATGGGATCTGCAACAGGTATGGGAGCCTGTTGTGGAGAGGGATCCCAAACAGGGGATGGTACCCTATGGGGAGAGGGACTCCGTACAGGGGTGGGTACCCTGTTAGGAGTAGCGGCTTTCGGCTCCGAAGGGGCAACCGATTCACCAGAACCATCCAATTTGGCAAACAGTTGTTCATCGATCATAGCCACCACAGGGTCAGGATCTGCTGTATTAGAAGCAATTGTTTCTTCTAGAGGGGTTGCGCCCTGTGGATTTGATATAGCAATAGGAACAGAAGGAACCTCTACAGCGACCGCTGCAGTCACTGTAGGCTCAACCTTAGAAGACTTTTTGGTCTTCTTCCTCTTCTTCTCGACTGCTTCGAGGATGGGGCCTCTTAGCTATAAGTGGTGATTTGTTGAATATGGTAGGTTTTATCCCACTAATGAATTTTCCCGTGCTAATCTTCTTCGCATCCGCTGACAGCTTCACTCCGCAATGAGTGAGAATGTAATTCGGGATGAGGTCAAACGATTTCTTGGAATATTCAGGCTTAGCAGCCTCTCCCTGAATTCTTTTCAGCACACTCGGGCACCAATTCACTTTCTCTCAGACATGATGGCCACCATCATTCTGAAGCGCAAGTTAGTGCACATCTCAAATGCTCCAGTCTGGTTTCCAACAACCTAGCAGCAAAAATCGTGTAGGTAGACGTACAGTAGGGTAAAGTTCTTGTTATGGCATGATGGGTGGACATTTGTACCCATGGAGTCCACGGTTACCAGTTTCCAGTAAGCGGTCAGAAGGCTTTTCGACCCGAAGGTCTCCACTCCTCCATCTTCAAGCCATTAGACGGCAGCTTGTAGATCTTCTCCAACAAATCATTGTTCAAAGAGATCTCAATCCCTTGAACAGTCGCGATAATGTCATAAATCTCACCTCCTCTCCTCTGAGATGAGTATCTGAAAGAGGCGTCCAGGTAGAACTACTCCACAATCTGCTCGTCGTAAGCATCAACATGGTGTCTTGCAAGGCGACACAACCCTTGGTGTTTTACTCTGGAAATGACCACTTCCATGCCTACGTTATCCTCTCCTTTAAGATCAATTCTCTCGATTAGCACGAATCCGGTGAAGATACGGCCATCAATGATAGTCTCCTTCTTCTTCATTGAAAAGGAAGATGTCTGTGAAGTCGACATTTTGCAGAAGAAAAGGTGTGAAGTAACAGCGAATTACACAGAAAAATACAGAAAATTGCAAAAAATATGTAAATTGTTTGCCTAAGACTCGTTTAATTTTTTGAAAGCGTAAAGAGTCTAAGGGAGCAAAATATAGTCCTTTTATAGGGTGCAGGGAATAATAGGGTTTAAACAGTAAATGGTCAGTTAAAGGATGTGAACCGTCTTTGAAAGAACGTACATGATAGATTTAGAGTAATTTGTACGTCTAATCCATCAGTTTTGAAATGATGACTGGTCCTACTTCTGACAGTTCATCTTCCCTTATTGCATGAAACGGCGCTTTGAAATTTAAAATCGCGGTATTTGGGGAAATAAAGTCCAGGTGTCTTTAAAACCATTAAAGGATAAGACGTTTGAAATTTAGAACATAACACGTGGACTTAAAACAGTTTCTATATGAATAGAATATTATTATAATATTAATTTATATCCTACATTATATATGCTGTATCCGAAAAAATACAGCGTTTCACCGTAAAAGGTACATACAAGATTCAATTCTTATAGAAATTTTTGGATTAATACTGTATTCATGAGTCGTACTGTATTCCACCTTAATTAATGCACACGTCAGCTGTAGGAAGGTTTTATGCCTTATTTTTCCTACAGTAAGATCTGAATAGTTCTGAGTGTATAGTTAATCAAAGTGGATACTGTATTCGTAGGTCTTACAACATTCCCCCTCAATTGATGAGTAAAATGTAAAAACTTACTGGGAGTCAGGCTGTAGCATTCCCTATTCTTGGCGAAGCATGCAGAATTTGGTTGTGCTGAGAGGTTTTGTAAAGATGTTGGCCAACTGAATATCTATATGAATCTTCTCGATCTGAACATCCTTATTGTCAACATGATTCTTGATGAAGTGATGCTTTGTATCAATATGCTTAGTTCGCGAGTGCAAGACGGGGTTGTGCGTTATTGCGATTGCACTCGTGCTATCGAACATGATTGGCATCTTTCTGGCACTGATTCCATAATCTTGTAGCTGATATTGCATCCAGAGAATCTACATACAACCACTTCCAGCGGCATAATATTCTGACTCAGTTATAGAAAGCGAGTTGGCCAATTGCTTCTTACCGAACCATGACACAAGTCTAAGTCCAATAAAGTGACAAGTACCGCATGTATGTTGGGTACGGGGTCGGATATTTGCGCCGTTTGCGGAAGCGTAAATATAAGTGCGGAAAATAAAGGACACGAGGATTTATAGAGGTTCGGCTATAAACGAGCCTACGTCCTCTCTAGGTATCTTTTTCTATAGGATCAAGATAAAAACCTCTGCGCCTCTCTTCTATCGGTCGAGGTATAACCGTTACAATCACGTCTTCTATTGGTCCGTGATAAACCACTCGTACTTGTCTTTGTGTCGGTCCAAGTTAAACCGTTTTCCTTTTCGTAGGACAAGGAATCAACCTCTCTAGCTTTCTATGGGTTCTAGATAAACATCACTCGATAGCGATTGCGATTCTAATAATGCCGGATCCTTGATCCTAATAACACCGAATCCAATCGTATCTTTTCTTTTACCACTCGTGTATGTTTTCGTGAATTCTCACTCAAACACTTACAATTAAGCTCAATATCAACAACAAGAATGTGTATAATAATATCACAAGAATAGACTATTTGCTCAAGGTTGTTGTACTCAAACAATACTATAGGGATGGTATTTATAGGCTCCATCTTCAAACTAGCCGTTAGCTGATGCACACTGCATTACGTACGCTATCTCATTCATATTACGTACGTAAGCTTCATTACGTACGTTAACCTCCCCAGGTTACGTACGTTAGCCTAGTCCAGTTTCAGTCCAGTGAGTTTTGTCATTTTGAGTTACGTACGTTAACATTTCATTGGTTACGTACGTTAAGCCTTACGTCACTGCTGACATCATATATCCGATGCATGCTTTTCTGACTTTGACTCCTCCAACGTACATATGGTTTGAACTACAATACGTACGTTATATCACTCCCATTACGTACGTTAGATTGCCCATATTACGTACGTTAACATACCCTTGTTACGTACGTTAGCTTTATTTTATCCAGCATTTAGTGCTTCGTTTTCCTTCGATGCTTACTTCGCCTCTTTGTTGTTTTGTTTTGTTTAGCAACTTTAATCATCAAAACACTTTTAATTTATATATGGAACAAAATGTTCCAACAATCTCCCCCTTTTTGATGATTACAAAACAACCCTTCGTCAATGGGATTTTCCTGAAAAAATACAAGTATATGTATATGTGTACAGACCAAAGTTTTCGGCTTTGTCCGTTTCTTTAGAATCTTCTCCCATTTCTTTTTCGACTCCTTCTTTTCTTTTTCTTTTCTCACTTTCATTAATTTTTCATTGTCTTGTCGATGTCTCCTCATTTTTCTTTTTCTGTCATTTTTTCGACTTCTCCTTTTCATTTTTCAACTCCTTCGTTTCTCCCCCTTTTAGGGTAAATCCCATTTTTCTTATTTTCCTCCTTTCTCTCCCCCTTTTTGTTTTCATCAAAAAGTAAAAAAAATAGCAATTGAAATATGTGATACCAAAATGTAGAATATGCACGATATCAATTTATGATAAAAAAATGCATAAAGGGTAAAAACTCCCCCTGAAAATATTATCTCCCCTTTTTAAAAAAAAACTCCCCCTGAGTAAGATACAAAAATCAATTTTTGGGGATCCAACCTATAGTTGATTTTTGTTTGGAAACATAGACGGTATTTGAAATGATTGTTCTTTTAGGAACCCAAATTTTCTTAATTTTTTATCGTCCGTCTCGGGCTTTTGCAACTTGAAATATGATGCCCGATTTTTAAACACTTTTCGCAATGGGGTATTTTAAAATCAACGGATTCATTTTTCCAACGTGGTTTGAATCCTAACCCCTCTTTTATTTAAAGTATATTTTTGAACACATAACATTTGTTCAAATTTCTCGTTTCCACACGAAAATTTCTTTGTCAAAGATTTAAGCTAGGTTTGGATTTTAACGAGATCATTCTTCAAAATATTTTCATTTTCAATACACTTTGAATGATCGATTTCAACAAATTTTCCCTTTTCGATAATTTTGGAATTTTCAATTTCCAAAGATTTAATTTTAGACTTAAGGGATTTTATTTCGGATAAAGCATTTTGGAAATCCGTATGTAATAACTCAAAGGCATCAAAAAGTTCGTCACGGGAGGATGTACTTACTTGGCTTTCGACGTCGCTGTCGTCGAACGAACTCCGGGCCATGAGAGCGAGATTATTTTGATTGATGAACTCATCATCTTCGTCGTCATCGCTCCATGTTGCTACGAGAACCTCCTTCTTGGGTTTGACACGGCAATTTTTAGCAAAGTGGCCTGGTTTACCACATAATCGACAAGAGTTGTCGAATTTCTTAGAATCGCTCGAGATATCCTTCTTCCTCCGGTTTAATAATGTTTGGAATTTATTAATATTCTTGGCATAATATGCCGCTTCTTCATCGCTTTCCTCCACCGGGGTTTCTTCTTTCTTCCTCGAAATCTTAGCCTTCATGGCTAACGATCGTTCCTTCGGCTTCGGCTTGACACTTCATGATTTTAAAACAATCTCATAATTGATTAGTGAACCAACAAGGGCACTAAAATCGAGCGTGTTGAGATCTTTGGATTCCATAATTGCGGTCACGGTGCCGTCCCATTCGCTAGGTAGTGATCTTAAGATTTTCTTGACTTTTTCACTACTAGATAATGGTTTGCCAAACGAAGCTAGTCCATTGGTGATGACCGAGAATCGATCGAGCATATTGGTGATGGACTCGTCACCTTTCATCATGAATAACTCGTACTCATGGAGAAGCATATTTATCTTCGTCTCCTTGACTTGAGTCGTCCCTTCGTGTGTGATTTCTAGAATTTTCCATATTTCTTTCGCACTCTCACACGATGAGATTCGATTGACCTCTTCCGGATTTAAGGCACAAAATAAGAGTTGAGTAGCCTTAAAATTTAGGTGGTCATTTTTCCAATCGGCATCGTCGTATTCTTCGAAAGATTTGAGCGTACCGTCGGATTTGATTGGAACTTTTGGGCCAAGGCAAATAATATTCCAAATCTCGATGTCGTATGCTCGGATGAATATTGACATCTTCTTCTTCCACGTCAAATAATTTGAGCCATCAAAGAATGGTGGTCGGTTGAGAGCAAGGCCTTCGACTGGAGAGAATTGAAACGCCATTTTTGGATCTTTTCTCCTCGGATGTTAAGCCGCGTATTGGAGTACCGCTCCGATACCAATTGTTGGGTACGGGGTCGGATATTTGCGCTGTTTGCGGAAGCGTAAATATAAGTGCGGAAAATAAAGGACACGAGGATTTATAGAGGTTCGGCTATAAACGAGCCTACGTCCTCTCTAGGTATCTTTTTCTATAGGATCAAGATAAAAACCTCTGCGCCTCTCTTCTATCAGTCGAGGTATAACCGTTACAATCACGTCTTCTATTGGTCCATGATAAACCACTCGTACTTGTCTTTGTGTCGGTCCAAGTTAAACCGTTTTCCTTTTCGTATGACAAGGAATCAACCTCTCTAGCTTTCTATGGGTACTAGATAAACCTCACTCGATAGCGATTGCGATTCTAATAATGCCGGATCCTTGATCCTAATAACATCGAATCTAATCGTATCTTTTCTTTTACCACTCGTGTATGTTTTCGTGAATTCTCACTCAAACACTTACAATTAAGCTCAATATCAACAACAAGAATGTGTATAATAATATCACAAGAATAGACTATTTGCTCAAGGTTGTTGTACTCAAACAATACTATAGGGATGGTATTTATAGGCTCCATCTTCAAACTAGCCATTAGCTGCTGCACACTGCATTACGTACGCTATCTCATTCATATTACGTACGTAAGCTTCATTACGTAGGTTAACCTCCCGAGGTTACGTACGTTAGCCTAGTCCAGTTTCAGTCCAGTGGGTTTTGTCATTTTGAGTTACGTACGTTAACATTTCATTGGTTACGTACGTTAAGCCTTACGTCACTGCTGACATCATATGTCCGTTGCATGCTTTTCTGACTTTGACTCCTCCAACGTACATCTGGTTTGAACTACATTACGTACGTTATATCACTCCCATTACGTACGTTAGATTGCCCATATTACGTACGTTAACATACCCTTGTTACGTACGTTAGCTTTATTTTATCCAGCATTTAGTGCTTCGTTTTCCTTCGATGCTTGCTTCGCCTCTTTGTTGTTTTGTTTTGTTTAGCAACTTTAATCATCAAAACACTTTTAATTTATATATGGAACAAAATGTTCCAACAATGTACTCTTCAATCCAACTTACAGCCTCCGAGATCTGAGTTGTTGTAGCCTACCAAATCGAATCCTCCTTCCTTAGGATACGAAAATCCTACTTTAATTGTTCCTTTTACGTACACTTAAGGATTCGTTTAGCTGTGTGAAGTGTGGCTCCTTAGGTGCTACCTGATACAAAACACACACTCCTACAGCAAACTGGATATAAGTCCTGCTAGCCATTAGGTACAGGTGTGAGCCTATAAGCTTCCTGTAGAGTGATAAATGAACCGGCTTTCCAGCTTCATCAGCATTAATTTGTGTGGAAGTGCTCATGGGGGTTAACAAGGATTTGGATTTGTTCATCCCAAATTTGTTGAGCATCTCCTTGCTGTAGTTTTCCTGGTTGATGAAGATTCCTATAGGCAGTTGCTTAACCTGCAATCCTAGGAAATAACTAAGTTCTCCCATTATACTCATTTCAAATTTACTTTGCATGAGATGAGAGAACTTTTGACATAAAGAAAGGTTAGTTGAACCAAATATAATATCATCGACATATATTTGCACCATCAAAAGGTCATCAACTGCATGTATCTTAAATAGGGTATTGTCCACAACACCTTTCTCAAATCTATTGTTGATTAGGTATAGGGACAGGGTTTCGCACCATGCTCTAGGTGCCTGCTTAAGTCCATACAGAGGTTTTTGCAGCTTGTATACTAGGTCTCCGCCTTTAGTGTTGACAAACCCTGGTGGTTCTTCAACATAGACTTCTTCGGTGAGATCTCCATTTAGGAATGCACTCTTAACATCCATTTGATATACTATAAAGTTCTTATGGGCGGCGAATTCTAGGAATATCCTAATGGCTTCTAGTCTATCGACAAGGGCAAACGTTTCATCATAGTCTATGCCTTGTTCCTGTCTGTAGCCTTGTGCAACTAGAGGGGATTTGTTCCTGAATACAAATTCATTCTCATATTTCTTGTTTCTAAATACCAATTTGGTTCCAATTACATCTTGATTTTCTGGCCTGGGTACTAGACACCATACATGTAACACCCCCAAATCTTATTGGGTTATTACAGTGCTGTGGACCCCACGCCAGGAGATCCACCAGGCGAACATGACTAAAATACATTAAATTAAACAACAAGGAAAAATCATAGTCCCTACCATGATATCTGACAGAATATTCCGAGGAGGAATTTTAACGACAATGATAGGCCTACATGGCCAAAATGAAAATACAACCACACCCACGAGCCTTGCTCGGGTAATACATAATGACAATGACTGACAAACTGTAGTACACTCCAACTGACTGACCAACATGAACAACTCGGGCTATTATCGTTCGAATGCCTCGTCGCCATCATCATGTCCCTGTGTATCAACTCTCTCCTCGCAAGCACCTAAAACATGAAAACATGATCCGCCCCCACGGGGTCAGTCATCCAGATAATGAACATCAAATACATGTATAACATGATATGCATCCAAAGGCAGAATGAAAGGGTACAATGATAATAATAATACGAAATGCTCACAAACCAAGGTAGGAACCGAGCATTCGTGAAACAATATGCCCAAAGCATATGATCAATACCTGCTCAACAGGTTAAAGTACACGTCCCCAACGGAAAATCAGTGATACAGAACACCAGAATGAATTACATGAGGATGAACCAAACTGGAACTGAATTAAATATGAATCACAATAAATTACGTGAAGATGAACCAAACCAGAAATGAATTAAATATGAATCACAATGAATTACATGAAGATGAACCAAACCAGAACTGAATTAAATATGAATCACCATGAATTACATGAAGATGAACCAAACTAGAACTAAGCTGTAACAATGAAGGCCGAAGCCACGGCACGAAGCCGTGTCAAAATGAAACCATCCAATGGCGGTTGACCTACTGAGCTATAGGTGTTGGGGGAAACAACCGCGAAGGTTCAGGCCCCACCAAACTTACCCCATAATGAAACCATCCAATGGCCATTGAGCTACTGAGCTGTAGGTGTTGGGGGAAACAACCGCGAAGGTTGAGGCCCCACCAAACTTACCCCATAATGAAACCATCCAATGGTCGTTGACCTACTGAGCTGTAGGTGTTGTGGGAAACAACCGCGAAGGTTCAGGCCCCACCAGACTTACCCCATAATGAAACCATCCAATGGTCGTTGACCTACTGAGCTGTAGGTGTTGGGGGAACAACCGCAAAGGTTCTGGCCCCACCAAACTTACCCCATAATTAAACCATCCAATGGCCGTTGACCTACTGATTGTAGGTGTTGGGACGTCAACCGTGAAGGTTTCAAACTCCCCAAACTTACCCATAATGAAATCACCCGGTGACCATTGACCTACTGATTGTAGGTGTTGGGAATTCAACCGCGAAGGTTTCAAACTCCCCAAACTTACCCATCGAGCACTAGCCGAGACTAGCCTCCAAAACACAACTAATCACAAACGGCAACGATCCCAAGATTACCGAATTCACGAGAATGATAGTGTGCTGCCTTGAGTCGGCCAACACGACAACAATGACTCACGGATGGGTACCATCCTCGGCGGTCCCAATTCAATACCTTGATTACCTTAGAATGGTCAATCAATAACAACGACACAACAGATGGGAACTATCCTCGACAGCCACAATTCAATACCTCGATTTCCTTAGAATGGCCAACCTATAATAATGATGCAGCGGATGATTCAATACCTCCATTGCCTTAAAACGGCCAATCGATAACAATGATACAACAAATGATTGAGCACCTCGATTGCCTTAGAACGGCCAATCGATAACAATGATATAATGAATGATTGAGCACCTCGATTGCCTTAGAACGGCCAATCGATAACAATGATACCATGAATGATTGAGCACCTCAATTGCCTTAGAACGGCCAATCGATAAAAATGATACAATGAATGATTTAACTCCCTGATTGCCTTAGAACGGCCAATCGATAACAATGATATAATGAATGATTGAACTCCTCGATTCCCTTAGAATGGCCAATCGATAACAATGATACAATGAATGCCTCGACACCTTTAATTGGCTACCGACGACGAAGATGATAACGAATACGACAATGCCTTCAATCGGCCAATACAACATGAATGGCAGGACGCCAACATTAATAACAATGATTACAACAATGTCTTATATCGACATCAATATTAACAACAACAATCGATACATCGATACTGCGAACCGACTATCGACAATAACATTAACAACGAGTATCTCAATGCCTTACCGGCTATTAATGAACAATAGCAACATTTGGCATAATTGCCGAAAGGTATCGTATCGAACAATCCCTTAATATCAATGAACTCATGAAGAGACTAAGTCTCGGAATGATACAACACATTCATACACAAATATGATGACATTAATCTCATTGACTAGTACAAGTATAAAACTTGCCTCAACCGAAGGCGATGAATTCCTTCCACGAACAACGAACGGCATCCTCCGATAAATACAAGCGCTCGAAGAACCTTTAATGAAATACAATTCCCTCAATAACACGATATCAATCGAAAACAACATAGCGATCGAAAGAAACTCTTTGAGACATTTAATCGAACACTACATGTTCAAAGTTCCTCAAGAACCTAAGAATCATCAATCGGGTTGAACGAATCGAAGATATGGATATACAATCCATAGAACACAATTAATCATGTTCACTAGCATCAACAGATTCATAAAATTCGGATGAACAATGAAAATCAAGAAGAAATCCCAAAAACCAAATTCTAGGAGATTTCAAGAAATTACCTTGATCCGATGAAGAACAAGGATTTGATGTTGATATAATCGACAAGAATCCTCAAAAACGCTTAGAAATCGAGTGGAATCGACCAAAAACTCCACTCCCTGATTTTTCTCATCGCCAGCCGCACTCGGGTGAAGAAATGTGACAAAAATAAGGTCTGTCCATCGCTATATATGGCCGAGTGGTTACGGCCAGAATCGGCGAGGCCTTACGGCCGTAATCGCATTCGTCAAAATCCGCCAGCGCCTGCCGATCGCTTACGGCCGTATCAGACAGGGCCTTACGGCCGTAACTCGGCACTTACGGCCGTACCAGCAGTCCTTACGGCCAGAATCGCATTCGTCCGAACATCGCACAGCACCGTCTGGCCAGAATCGGCGGCTCTTACGGCCTTAACCGGAATTCGTCCTGCCATGTCTGCCGAGCACGTACGGCCATAATCGGCACCTTACGGTCGTAACTCGGCCAGGCCAGGCCCTGCTCCAAGAAGTGCGGCCGTGACTCGGTCGTGGCCACTCCGACGACCCGGACGACCCCGAAACCTGAACCTGAATATGAATTGAAGATATGGTTACGAAGTTCTCCCAAAGACAAATCCAAGCGCTAAGACAACACACGATTCCGACCACCCGAAGGCTCGAAATTCGACAACGGGAAGTAATTACCCCAAACTTTTGGAAATTACAAAAACGGCCCAAAACGTCCGAAATACACAATACACGATCGAAACACCAAGCCAAAGCTCGCAACACGATTAATAACATTAAATGAACTTATGGGAAACTCGAAACAATAGTTTCGGAAGAGATTTGCAAGAATCGAACTCAAGTGCGGAAAAGCTGCTTAAGAGCATGGAACTCAACAAAACGATACCGAAACGAACTCGGATGACAAAAAGTGCAGAATTAATCATTCTCAGAATGACGATACGGTCATGAGCGAGTCACCAAAATGGACTTCCGTAAAAAATTAAAATTACTGGAATCCGAAATTGCGGATATTACATACTTCCCCCTTAAAAGAAGTTTCGTCCCGAAACTTAAAACAAGTAGGAGAAGCAATATCCCGCCAGGAAAAATCAACGAGATACACAAGAACAAGAATGATCACAATGAATGATAATGAATCGAAATCCAACAAGGATCAAGAATGACTCACCGGGGTGAAATGATAACGTAATGAGTGATAGCTCAAATGAAATGATTGGAACCATTGTTCCCCGTGAAGTGAATGATTAGTTTGATAATTATAAGTCTCAACGTGATTGATATATGATGAATGAATTGTATGAATGAATGAACGACAAATGAAATGAATGATTGTACTATTACCGAGCAAGAATTAACTTGTTCAAAACCGGTGATGAATGTCCTATTGTATCACAGTTAAAGCAAACAACAGTCGAACTCGTTGTCTGAGATGAAGATGCTCTCCCAACACGAAGACGACTAGAAAACGATCTCTTGGACGTCGGAGTCCGATGTCCCTCTCACAGCTCTTTCCATACGAGGGTAGGAAAGTCACATGATAATTACAGATCCCATATGAAGATCGCATTATGATTACATTACGGAATGATGATAATGAGCATACATGCTCTAACATAATGGATGCATTAATATTGCGGTAAAATGATCGTCCATATGATGCCGGAATATGATAAGATCGCATGAAAGATCAAATGAGGTAACCTGATTATCTGATGAAATTCCTGGAATGATTACCTGGAACAAGTTAACAAGGTTGAAAATTCGATCCACAAGATCAGCAACTGAACCGTGAGATGGACTGAATGATTAATGAATTAACCGAGCAATGAGATTGACTGAATGATGAATGAATTAACTGAGCGATGAGATTGACTGAGTGATGAATGAATTAACTGAACAATGAGATTAACTGAGTGATGAATGAATTAACTGAGCAATGAGATTGACTGAGTGATGAATGAATTAACTGAACAATGAGATTGACTGAGTGATGAATGAATTGACTGAGTAATGGGATTGACTGAGTGATGAATGAATTAACTGAACAATGAGATTGACTAAGTGACGAATGAATTCACTGAACAATGAGATTGACTGAGTGATGAATGAATTAACATGATCGACAAGATGAAAATGATGATTGAGGATTGTTAACTGATGAATGAGTTGATCCTTATCACTTACACAAGTCACATGTGCTCCAAAACAATTAGTCATGAATCAATCATAACAATAATATCCCATATAGGTTTCAACAAAGCATGTATAATTAATGACATAATAAATATATGAACATAAAGAGAATCGAGTCCTTACACAGGTCATACGAAGCTTCGAGGTCTCACGATACTAGTCTCAACTGACGACGACTCGATGAATGAATGACTTGTGCATTCGCATAAATTTAACGACTCACAAAACCCGACTGTCCAGATTGTCATAACCTGACAGTCCCACTACTACTGCATCGGTAGAGCCACATAACTCACATATCAGGGTATCTCACAACCCAAAATCCCTGATACCATCTTCTGTAACACCCCCAAATCTTATTGGGTTATTACAGTGCCGTGGACCCCACGCCAGGAGATCCACCAGGCGAACATGACTAAAATACATTAAATTAAACAACAAGGGAAAATCATAGTCCCTACCATGATATCCGACAGAATATTTCGACGAGGAATTTTAACGACAATGATGGACCAACATGGCCAAAATGAAAATACAACCACACCCATGACCCTTGCTCGGGTAATATATAATGACAATGACTGACAAACTGTAGTACACTCCAACTCACTGACCAACATGAACAACTCGGACTAGTATCGTTCGAATGCCTCGTCGCCATCATCATGCCCCTATGTATCACCTAAAACATGAAAACATGTTCCGCCCCCACGGGATCAGTCATCCAGATAATGAACATCAAATACATGTATAACATGATATGCATCCAAAGATAGAATGAAACGGTACAATGATAATAATAATACGAGATGCTCATAAACCAAGGTAAGAACCGAGCATTCGTGAAACAATATGCCCACGGCATATGATCAATACCTGCTCAACAGGTTAAAGTACACGTGCCCAATGGCAAATCAATGATATAGAAGACCACAATGAATTACACGAGGATGAACCAAACCAGAACTGAATTAAATATGAATCACAATGAATTACGTGAAGATGAACCAAACCAAAACTGAATTAAATATGAATCACAATGAATTACATGAAGATGAACCAAACCAGAACTGAATTAAATATGAATCACCATGAATTACATGAAGATGAACCAAACCAGAACTAAGTTGTAACAATGAAGGCCGAAGCCATGGCACGAAGCCGTATCAAAATGAAACCATCTAATGGCCGTTGACCTACTGAGCTGTAGGTGTTGGGGGAAACAACCGTGAAGGTTCAGGCCCCACCAAACTTACCCCATAATGAAACCATCCAATGGCCGTTGACCTACTGAGATGTAGGTGTTGGGGGAAACAACCGCGAAGGTTCAGGCCCCAACAAACTTACCCCATAATGAAACCATCCAATGGCCGTTGACCTACTGAGCTGTAGGTGTTGGAGGAAACAACCACGAAGGTTCATGCCCCACCAAACTTACCCCATAATGAAACCATCCAATGGCCCTTGACCTACTGAGTTGTAGGTGTTAGGGGAAACAACCGCGAAAGTTCAGGCCCCAACAAACTTACCCCATAATGAAACCATCCAATGGCCGTTGACCTACTGATTGTAGGTGTTGGGAAGTCAACCGCGAAGGTTTCAAACTCCCCAAACTTACCCATAATGAAATCACCCAGTGACCGTTGACCTACTGATTGTAGGTGTTGGGAAGTCAACCGCGAAGGTTTCAAACTCCCCAAACTTACCCATGGAGCACTAGCCTAGACTAGCCTCCAAAACACAACTAATCACAAACGGCAACGATCCCAAGATTACCGAATTCACGAGAATGATAGTGTGCTGCCTTGAGTCGGCCAACACGACAACAATGACTCATGGATGGGTACCGTCCTTGGCGGTCCCAATTTAATACCCCGATTACCTTAGAATGGTCAATCAATAACAACGACACAACGGATGGGAACTATCCTCGACAGCCCCAATTTAATACCTCGATTGCCTTAGAATGACCAACCGATAACAATGATGCAGTAGATGATTCAATACCTCGATTGCCTTAAAACGGCCAATTGATAACAATGATACAACGAATGATTGAGCACCTCGATTGCCTTAGAACGGCCAATCAATAACAATGATACAATTAGTGATTGAGCACCTCGATTTCCTTAGAACGGCCAATCAATAACAATGATACAATGAATGATTGAGTACCTCGATTGCCTTAGAACGGCCAAATCGATAACAATGATACAATGAATGATTGAGCACCTCGATTGCCTTAGAACGGCCAATCGATAACAATGATATAATGAATGATTGAACTCCTCTATTGCCTTAGAACGGCCAATCGATAACAATGATACAATGAATGATTGAACTCCTCGATTGCCTTAGAACGGCTAATCGATAACAATGATACAATGAATGCCTCGGCACCTTTAATTGGCTACCTACGACGAAGATGAGAACAAATACGACAATGCCTTCAATCGGCTAATACAACATGAATGACAGGTCGCCAACATTAATAACATTGATTACAACAATGTCTTAGATCGACATCAATATTAACAACAACAATCGATACATCGATACCGCGAACCGGCTATCGACAATAACATTAACAACGAGTATCTCAATGCCTTACCGGCCATTAATGAACAATAGCAACATTTGGCATAATTGCCGAAAGGTATCGTATCGAACGATCCCTTAATATCAATGAACTCATGAAGAGACTATGTCTCGGAATGATACAACACATTCATACACATATATGATAACATTAATCTGATTGACTAGTACAAGTATAAAACTTGCCTCAACCGAAGGCGATGAATTCCTTCCACGAACAACGAACGGCGTCCCCCGATAAATACAAGCACTCGAACAACCTTGAATGAAATACAATTCATTCAATAACACTATATCAATCGAAAACAACATAACGATCGAAGGAAACTCTTTGAGACATTTAATCGAACACTACATGTTCAAAGTTCCTCAAGATCCTAAGAATCATCAATCCGGTTGAACGAATCGAAGATATGGATATACAATCCATAGAACACGATTAATAATGTTCACTAGCATCAACTGATTCATCAAATTCGGATGAACAATGAAAATCAAGAAGAAATCTCGAAAATCAAATTCTAGGAGATTTCAAGAAATTACCTCGATCCGACGAAGAACAAGGATTTGATGTTGATATAATCGACAAGAATCCTTAAAAATGCTTAGAAATCGAGTGGAATCGACCAAAAACTCCACTCCCCGATTTTTCCCATCGCTAGCCGCACCCGGGTGAAGAAATGTGACAAAAATGAGGTCTGGCCGGTGACTGCCTATATATGGCCGACAGGGTTACGACCGTAACCGGCAGGGCCTTACGGCCATAACCGGCATTCATCAAAATCTGCCCAGTGCCTGTCGATCGCTTACGTCCGTAACCGACAGGGCCTTACGGCCGTAACTCGGCACTTACGGCCGTACCCGACAGGTCCTTACGGCCGTAATCGGCATTCGTCCGAACACTGCCTGGCACCCGTACGGCCAGAATCGATGCCTTACGGCCGTGAATCGAATTCGCCCAGCCATTTCTCGCCAAGCACGACGGCCAGAATCGCACCTTACGGCCGTTACTCGCCGTGCCGTGCCCCGCTTCCAAGAAGTCTTTGTCGTGACTCGGTCGTGGCCACTCCGACTGCCCGGACGACCCTGAAACCCGAACCTGAATATGAATCGAAGATATGGTTATGAAGTACTCGCAAATACGAATCCAAGCGCTAAGAGAACATATGATTCCGACCACCCGAAGGCTCGAAATTCGACAACGGAACGTAATTACCCCAAACTTTGGGAAATTACGAAAACGGCCCAAAACTTCCGAAATACACGATACATGATCGAAACACCAAGCCAAAGCTCGAAACACGAATAATAACATTAAATGAACTTACAGGAAACTCGAAACAACAGTTTCGGACGAGATTCGCAAGAATCGAACTCAAGTGCGGAAAAGCCGCTTAAGAGCACGGAACTCAACAAAACGATACCGAAACGAACTCGGATAACCAAAAGTGCAGAATTAATTATTCTCAGAATGATGATACGGTTATGAGCGAGTCGTCAAAATGGACTTCCATCAAAAAAAAGAAAATTACCAGAATCCGAAATTGCGGATATTACAATACATTGTTTCTTTTGAAGCCATTCAGCTCTTCTTCCATATAAGTGATTTAGTGTGAATTATTCAGAGCTTCATTGGTCGAAATGGGTTTGAAGTGGGCTAACAACACATCTAGACTGCACATAGCTAGTCTCCTAAGTTCAGCTTGACATTTCCATACAGGAAATGGATATTTCTCAGAATCGGTGTCTTCTTACGCACACAGTACAGTTCCTTGTGTACTCTGTATTCTTCTATGGGTAGATATACCAGCATCAATATCACCTATAATTAACCCGTGGGGGTGATATCTCAGCCATCTCCTGTCAAGCTCTAATTTAGCATCCCGTGCTATATCTTGTGGTGATGTAGTCTCGGCTTCAGCTTGTACAGCATAAGCTTCGAGTTCTTCTGTTCTTACAGCTGTGGGATTGATTTCTAAGTCCACGATAGGTTCTACTAGAGTTTTTGGATCACCAATAGAAAGAGTTTGGATGCTCTGGGTTATGCCTTCTACTCCTGTAGGATCATGATGGGGTTCCCGAACACTACATGGATGGATTCGTCTATTTACATCTTCTTTTTGTTAAAGATCCTGAAAGGTTTGCTGACAGAGGAATATCCTACGAATATACCTTCATCCGACTTTTCCTCGAAGGTCTTGAGTTGATCCCTTACGTTGTTCAGAACATAACACACCTACATCCAAAAATGTGAAAGTATGCACCCAATGGAGTTTTATTATTCCATATCTCATAGGCTGTTTTGTTGTGATGATTGTTGATGATACAACGACTTTGTGTGTGGCACGCTGTATTTGTTGCTTCTCCCTAGAACCTTTGCGGTATCTTGCTCGCGGATATCATGGTTATTGTTGCTTCTTTGAGCGTCCTATTCTTTCGCTCGGTAACGCCATTTTTGTGGAGTCCGGGCTACTGAGTATTAGTGTTGTATTCCTTTGTCCAAATAGTATTGCTCAATAAAGTGATTTGTGAATTTAGTACCTCTGTCGGAACGAATGGACACGATACTCAACCCTTTCTCATTTTGTAGCCTCTTCAGGTGCTCTGGTAACTTTGTAATGGTTTCTTTCTTCTTGATAAGAACGATTGTCCAAGCATACCTGGAAAAATCGTCAACAATAATGAGAAGTATTTCTTACCTCCCAAACTTACAGGGTCTACAGGGCCGTAGAGGTACATGTGTAGCAAATCCAGAACCCTATGAGTGGACAGGTATGACTTGCTTTCCAGGGTGGTTTTGACTTGTTTGCCTTTTTGACATGATCCACAGACATTGTCTTTATGAAATGACACATCAGGCAAACCTCTAACCATTCCCTGTCTAGCGAGTTTGTTGACCGTCTTGAAGTTGATATGAGACATCTTCTTGTGCCATAGTCTGCTTTGATCTGCAGTGCCTTTGGAAACAAATCATGGAATATTGGAGCTCGTAGGCTTCCAGTCAGCAATATACAATATTACCTAATCTACTTCCTGTGAGTACGATTTCTTTGGTCTTGATGTCCTTCACTCTACAGTGATCTATATAGCATTTGACTAGGAACTGTTTGTCAGAAAACTGGCTCATACTAACTAGATTGTACCGTAGACCTTCAACATAGGCAATGTCAGTGACTTTGAACGTTCCTACAAGCAGGGTTCCCTTCCCTCTTGTTCTTCCTTTGGATTTGTCATCAAAGCGCACCTTTGACCGCGACCTTCTACATAATCTGACACTTTGCTTATATCTCCTGTCATGTGCCGAAAACATTCGCTGTCAAAGTAATAAATGTCCTTTTCTTTTATATCCTATAATAAAAGAGATTAAGTAGATTTAAGTCCCCTTTGATTGTTGGGTCCATGTATGATAGTGCCTTTAGGTACCCAAAGTTGCCTGACATCAATTGATTTGTTGTAGGTTACTTTTGGTCCATTTTTGCGATGTCTACGTGGGGCAGGCATGTAGTCTCTATAACCTTGATTACGATGCATGTAAAATCTGGTGTTATTATTCCAGTACGATTGCCGTCTGGAGGGGGAACCATTTCCTTGACCTTACAGCTTGCCTTCTGGGTCTCTAGTTGGATTCCTAGAGTTGTTGTTGATACTGCGCGGCAGCCTGCTTTCTAGATGGATAATAGGGATCCTTTATCCAATATCTATCCGCACTGTACTGTTGGTAGTACTACGGTGCATGCCTTTGATATTTAGATACAACCTTGTTTTGGAATGCCTAATGGCGCTGTTGATATGCTCGGGGAGCATGCTGAGGTTTCTGCTGTCTGTGATATGAAATTTAGAGGAGGAATCACAACCTTCACTGTACGTGGAGGGGCAGCTGTATCCTTTGCGGGACTTGGGATCTCTTTAGGTACAGGAATGTGTTCCACTCCCCTGACAAACATCGTACTAGTCTTCCATCCGTCTAGAAGATTTCTCAAATGATTTCAGGATGGTCTCTAATTCTCCTTCTCGCTTCTCGATAGGTTTTACTTTAGCTGCGAGTAAAGCAAAATCATTTGTCTTGCTCTCATTATGAGACTTTGCCTCATTTAGGTCTTTCGCAAGTTGATGATTGCTTTCCATGAGTTTTTCAAAGGTGACTTTCTTTGCTTTCGCAATCGAGACATATTTTAATAGTTATTTTTCAAGTCATTTTCATCTTTCACTCTAAGTTTGAAATATCGAAATGTATGTTTTCTAGTTTTAGTGTCTCATGGGCTTTTAAATGTTTTGAATTCCTTCATCCTATTTTCAAAGGTATGCGATGCATTTACAGGAATATTTGAATTTGAACATACTTCATCATCGTTGTCCTCATCATCCTGTATATCTTTAGCTATAAAGCACATATATGCTTTATCCTCGATCTCATCTTCGGAGGAGTCACTATCAGTGATTACCTGAAGGTACTCCCAGATCTTGTTCGACGCGGGCGTGGATTATGATTCACCAATCAGAGCCTTAAGCGTGTTTTTCCAGACACGTCTTCTTTCATTCTTTTCCTCTTGCTCAGCTTCTTGCAATTTTTGCACTTTCGAATGTGGACACTTATTTGCATATTGTCCTGGTTTCCTATAGTTATAACATAAGCTAGAATCACCAGATGAAGGAAATTCAGAGTTTACCTTGTGAAAAAGGCTTGGGCCTGTATGGAGTCTTTCCTGACTGTTTGATGAACTTTTTGAACTTGTGCATGAGCAGGGCGATTTCATCTTGCGATAGGATGTCATCGTCGCTGTTTGCAGTCTTATGTACCAATTTGGATATCTTTGGGTGCGAGTTGTGTCTCTGTCGAGAATACAAAGGTCTTGTAGTCTTAGCCGGTCACTCTTCAGCCTTTTCTCTCTGTCAATATCATACTCAAAAACTTTGAGGTCAGAAAAGAGATCAAAAGTAGAGATATCGTTTAGATTACAGGATATACGCATAGCTGTAGTCTTAATGTCCCATCGAGCACAGAGTGATCTAAAGTCTCTTTAAGTTTTTCTCTTTTGGGGTATACACTTTTCCCAATGCTTCAAGTTCACCGAAAATACCAGTGAATCTGAGGTCAAGCTCCTCAAGCATTTCATAAGATTTCATTTCGAAAGATTCAAACTGCTGAGTAAGTTTATAAATCTTATTTTCTTTCGAGAGCTCAGTTTCCTCGCAAATAAGCTTGAGTTTCTTCCAGATTTGCTTGGCTGTCTGATAGCTCTTTACCTTGGAGAATGTGCCTTTTTCGAGAGTGAAATATAGCCTATTCTTGGCGACGTTGTCCAGGTTGGATCGCTTGCGCTCACCATTCATCCACTGATTGTGCTCTTTCTCGAGCATCTAGGCATAAGGTTGCCCTTCCATCCTCGGGGCTGTGTTGACCTTCAAAATCTTGATAGGTCCTTCCCGGATGACATAAATAATGTCTTCGTGCATGGTTGCAAGATGGGCTTCCATCCTGATTCTCCAGTCATTAAATTCGTTAATAGAACATAGGAAACTTGTTTATCATAGTTGAGTCCATCTTATACATAGTATAGTGAAAGTATAAAACAAAGTTTTCAAAAGCTAGTGAATTGTGGATCTGGTTCAGTTAAAAAACGACTGATTCTTTTTAGAATCAATCGCTCTGATACCACTTGTTGGCCATAGAGTATATAGTTAACATCTTAGAAGGTAAACATACAATAAGCTGTACGATTTTTGAAGTTAATTGCGCAGCGGAAGTCTGACAGTGAGTTGTTGTAAATACAGCAACTGTGTATTCTCTTATTTGCTTGGTGCGTACAGGATTTTCACAATGTATACTAATAAATCACAGTTGAATGAAAATAATAAGGATAGAAAGTAAATAACATACAGAATTAAGTGGTTCGAGGTCAACCCCTCTACGTCCATTGGTCCTCCCCATATGAGTAAGGAGTTTATTAAAATCACTACTTACACAACCATGTGACTTAAACTAAACATGTCTTTATATCATTCACACAGATTCATACAGGGACTGTAGCTTTGGCCATTTACAGAGAGTGGCTTCAAGCTTTTTGACTCGCTTCTTCTCATTCAGATTGAAGCTTTGTATTCAATATTATTCTTCCCACACAGGCCAGAATACGCAAGGAACTTAGTCCACACAGGGCTAGGTTGATCTCAACGGTGAAAGGTGGTATAATGATTCCAAACAGCAGTTATATCTTTTATGAGCATTTGCTGCATGCTGTGCTGTCTGCGTTCAGGACTTAGTATATTTCTTCGCTTGATACTGCTGTATGCTCACGAAATATACTGCTCTTTTGTAGCTAGATTGTCAGAGCTATCTGTCAGATATATGCACGAGAATGAATAATCTTGGATGAGCAATGTACTCTTTTTTGGGGATATTTATAACCTAGGAAATATATCCATTATATACGTGGTCGTTGCTGGTTGGTAAGATGTTGACATCTCTAATTGGCGGCTGCTGAATGTTTGAATTAAAGGCAGCTCTTTAATGCTTCAGACATTCTTTTTAACTTCGGATTAAATGCTCTTCCGCGCATTCATACTTGTCTCTCTACGGTCGCATTAAATGTTGTCCAATCAATAATAAATGTTGCTTTAACCGTGAATACTTTATGAATAAACATTCTTTTCTCATAATGGTTTAAAGCTCTTTTTCTTCAGTCTTGTTGGATGTGTTTTACTTTTCCCAAGTAAAATGCCTACAGCCAGATTGCTGTATCCAACAAACATTAACTACTGTTATATGATGCAAGCTCTGTAGGATTGGACTCTGTATAAGATCTCTCGCTATATGGACGGGCTGTACATAGATTCCTAACAGCTTCTATACTTAGATATTCTGACTTCTTAAGACTTCTTTGCTGTATGTTTCGCTATTATCAAAACAGGAATATTTATCTTAACATTTGGTAATATGTCATTCCAAACCTCATGGGGAGTTTTACAGTGTCTCTTGCTATCATACTTCTGTTCTGAGTATGGCATGATGTGTTGACAGCTTTAGCTGATAACCTTTTAGGAAGATCAGTCTCAGCAATCATTGTCCTGGCTGCTTCCTTTAGGGTTCTATTCCTCCTTTCAGCTACACCATTTTGTTGTGGTGTTCTCGCAGCTGATACTTCATGCTGAATCTCATTATGATTACAATATTCAGTTATTGCTTTGTTGAGAAATTCTCCTCCTTTGTTTGATCTGATCTTTATTATGGATAAAGATTTCTCATTCTAAATTTTCCTCAAAAGTTAATGTATCTTGGTTAGAGTTTCACTCTTCTTGTAGAGAAAAACTATCCAAATGTATCTTGAGTCATCATCCACAACTACAAATGCATGCTTCTTCCACTTAGATTTCTTGTCTTGATAGGACCAAAGAGATCCATGTGAAGTAGGTCCAAAATTCTGCTGGGAAGAGTGGTAGGTTGAACTAATTTGAAGGAAGCTTTTGTTTGCTTTCCCTTGTGGCATGCATCACAAAGAGTCTCCTTCTTGAGTAGTTCTTCTGGAAGCCCTCTGACCAACTTTTATGAGCTTATTTTGTTGAGAGCTTTGTAGTTCAGATGACATAGTCTCTTGTGCCAGAGCCATCCATTTTCAGCTATTGTTCTGGATATGAAACATGTATTGGGTGTACCTGTTTTCCAATATATCAGGTAGACATCCCTTCTTCTGTAGCCGTGTAGCTTCACTTCTCCAGTTATGATATCAATAACCATGCATTTTCATTTAGTGAAAACTACTAGGTTGTTATCATCAGAGAATTGGCTTTATACTTAGGAGATTATATTTCAGTCCTTTGACATACTGCACCTTTGAACTGACAATGTTCCCTCTGTGCATCTTTCCATAACCTTTGGTTTGTCCACTTGAGCTATCCCACAAGGTTACATATGGACCTCTTTCTTTGGTGTAGTTTGACAGAATCGTTTTGTTTCCTGTCATGTGTCTTGAGTACCCAGAATCCACAAACCATTCTTCACCTCCTACTATTGAATTAGAGGTGACTTGATGGTAATCCTTTCATCATTTCTGCAATCAGACAAGAAGGGATTTAGGCACCCAAATTTGAGTGGGTCCTTTACTTTAGTGAATTTCCTGGAGAATTGGTTTCTCCTGGAGTTTTGAAAATAATGTTGGTTATTCATATAAGGTGCATAGTGTCTGGGTCTATATCCCTGGTTTGGATTATATATAGGATACGGCTGATAACCTGTTTGGTATGAGCCTTTGTTAAATCTTGGTTGATACCTATGATAAGAGTTTTTGGGTCTCCATACCTGGTAATTTTGAAAGCTTGGATTATCTTGAGGCTTCCATTTTCCTCTCCTATTTTGAAATCTATTTTGAGGGAGTTTTTGATAGTAAGCCAAATAATGTCTTGACTGCTGATGTTGTTTTGGCATTTACCTAGTCTTTTGTCTAGGTTGTTGCCTAAACTGTTGACTGTGTTGCTGCCTATTTTTAAATATAGGTTTGTCTATAGGCTCCACAGTCTGGACAAGTGTTTCTCCCTTAATAAAAGTGGTTTTTGAATTTGAGGGAGTATTGAGGTCATATCGAAGGCTTGATTTTAAATAAAGTGGCCTCTTACTTATGCACAATCCATGTGAGGTTATAGATGCTTTCAGAGATGTTATCTCCTTAGCTGTGTATTGCTCAACTGTGTTAGTTTTGAAAACTCAGTTTTAATATGAGCTAGTGCAGCTGATTTTTCCTTATTTAAAATAGTTAGCCTGTTAATCTCAGTCGTGGCTATATTAATAGCAGTTGAGTTTTTTGAATTAATATCAGATAGTTTTTCAAATGAGCTATGTTGTTTTCAATTGTGGCTGACTCTTGTCTGAGTTTGTCCAAGTCATTTTTCAGCTACCTTTTCTCATTTTTCAGCTGTGTATTCTCAAATGTCATAGTCAGGTGTGTAGTTTTTAAAGTTTCAAAATATTTTAGCAACTGATTTAAATATTTGTGTAAATCAATATCTTCGGATATGTTTAAGCGGTTATATTCTAAAGTTTTAGGTTCAGGTGTTACCACTTCATCAGCTAGATTGGTCATTGGGTAGTTGTAATTATCATCATCGTCGAGAAGAATCCATTGCTTGATTCCACAATCATTGTCAGACGATCTTCTTCAATCGTGAGCTCTCCTATTGTCTTTTTTTCGCCAATGTCCTTCTTTTCTTCATCCTTCTTAAGGTTAGGGCGATTAAACCGGATGTGTCATGTCTTATTATAGTTATAGGTTTATCACTATAAAATAGTTTTGGTAAGATGATTACTTTTAATTCAACAGCTAGGATGAATGCAATAGTTAAGTATGATGGAAAAACAATAAATCACACAAAGACTTATAGTGGTTTCGAGGTAGGGTAATTCTCTACTAGTCCACTTCTCTCCAAACCAGTTGGAGATAAACTCACTATAACTTTCAACCAGTGAAATCGTTTTACAGAATTTAGTTACAACAATTTTCAACCAGTGAAAATCCATAGCTATTGTAACTCCTTCCCTTGGTTGCCTAACACATCTTGATCGAAAACTTTTGGATGCCTCAACAACTCGCAAGTTGCCTATCACCTTCCAATCAAGAATCTGTGGATGCCGTAAAACCTCTTACTCTCAAGAACCTAGATCAATAAAGTACCTTTTACTCAAATATTTTAGACAAAAGTGTTTGTCTTCTCCAACTTGAGAGCTTCTCTGTATATGATACTTTATGATCTGGCTCTTCACGATGTTATAGGTGTATATTGCTTTCGTTTGCTTTGATTGCTTGTAAGTATAGTTCGCATCGTACTTATGCTCAAGTGTTCTTCATATATTTATAGTAAGATTCTTGAGCTCTTCATAGCCGTTACATCTTAGAACAAATCCGTCCATTGGAGATTGGACTTCATTGTTTAGCTTTTAGGCCCTTTGCACAACTTTGTCTCTTTCTTCAAATTCGACCGTTTGAAGATGTAGTATTGTTGCGCCACTTTTCTTTGATTACTATATTTTGAAAGTCTTCAGGGTGCGAATATCGACAAATATTCTATTCCTTAAATTTGGGAATCAATAACTTTGTCTCCTTGGATTTTACATCTGTATGTGATTTTTTGTCTTTCTTGACTTTTCAATGTTTGCTGACGTGGACATAGTTGTTGTCCAAAAACTGGACTGATATTCCTTCTTCAAAAACATTGGCTGATGTTCTGTCTTGGTCAAAAGTTGGCTGATATTTTGTCTTGATGAAATTCATCTGATATTTCATTTGTGACCGAAACCCCATTGATGTTTGTCTGGTTAACCTTAGCTGATATTCTCCTTTGACCAAACCCGACTGATGTTCGCCTATTTTATACTTATCCAAATTATCTTCATTGATATTCAACTGTATTTCTGACTTAGTCAAGCCCAGCTAATATTTTATCTTGACTGAAACCCGACTGATGTTTCATCTGGTCAAACTCAGCTGAGATTTGCTTTGACCAAAAACCCAACTGATATTTTTATCTGGTCAAGCTCATATTTTGCCCGATTGATTTTAGGATGTTCTATACTTAGCCAATAATTTTATCTGATCAACATGATCAATACTTAGCCTAATCTTTTAATGGCCTATAGAAGATACTCATTTGGTTCTTCTTTACAATGCCAAGTACTTTAAATATACATTTGAAATACACTTCGAATACAGCGATGACATCATCAAAATCTCAAAAAAGTATTTGTATCACTCTATTCATTCCAAACAATTATTTATGTATTGTACAAGTTCACGACCTAAACAAACTTACTAGTCAGCATACCAAAAGTTTATACAACGTCAAACCACACCATCACCCACACACAAGCATATATGCTTTTCTAACTCTATGACATAATATACATTTATAAAATAACGTATAGAGAAAGTAACAATAACTAGATAACTCCATGGTTTAGCCAACATGTCATCATACATGTACATCAACCCTGAGCAACAGTTGAACTCCAAGCCATCTAGTATTAAAAATCTCTCAAGCATCAAGGTTACCTACAATGCATAACTACGTGTGTTAAAGCCCAATAAGTAGAAATCGTGTCTGATGCATCATGTCTAACACATCATATAAGCACTCATTTGCCGTACTAAACATATCATAAAAGTATGCATCTACCATGCGTTGATGCTCTAGCAGCTGCCAACAAAATATTTTTCTTTTCATGATCATTCTATGCATGCAGACACTAGTGAGTCTCATGTTATGCATGCATGTGGAAATGCTAATGGACATCATGTTCATGTAAGGTGCAACCAGACACTTTAATCATCATTCCGATCAAGCATAAAATGTAATGGAACACTCTCAAGATATCATCAAGTTCAAAAAAAAAAAAAGATATCATCAAGTTCAACAAATAGTTATAGAAACAGTACTATGATTATGCATTGTAGTTGCAGACGGATTTCTACTACCTTGTTTGGGTGATACCCTTACTCTTATATTGACATGAGATGGTTGCTTTGATAAACCTTGATACTCTGTTTCAAGTAGTGTGCTTAAATAGGAGCAATGGCATTCATAAAGTTTAGAACACTTCATATCCGAAGGATTTTACCAATTTTAAGTTGATGTTTTACGGTTATTATGTCCATCCTTCTATGCATACTGGCCTACTAACCTAGAATTTATGACCTCTTAGTGTATTAAAATATCTAGTTTTAATGCTCTTTGAGACACCACCACAAAAGTCTCTTAGATTTTATAGCAGCATGTTTGTATAAGAGGACTTACCAAAGCCTTGTAATAATTAGATTTTGTTTTGCTTATAACCACTTGGATATAGGTCGAGTCTGCACCAAATTTTGATAAAGCATCTCGAGCATACTTAAGAACAAATATATCAAAGCTCCTGCTCCGTAACGAAAGGGATTCCCTATAATATATAGTGTTTAAAAAAGGTAGCAAAATTGAATCCTTTATTATCCTAGTGAGTTTTAAGCTCTATAGATCCATTATAAACCATTGGTTAAGCCATGAACGAACTTTTAACATACTTATACCATGCTTAATTAACCTAAAAAGTATTACTAGTTTAAAAACAACCAAGAAACATAATGAAAACAACAAGAGAACCAAGAAGACTCACCTTGATTGTCAAAGAAATTGAGGCGGTGTTGTTTTGATGATTTATCCTTGAAGTTTTGGTGAATTTTAGAAGATTGAAGCTTCTTGATCAAGTTCAGAGAGTGTATGATGGTGGAGGGTGTATTTTATTTATCTAAGAGAAAGAGGCGGTTATAAAGAGGAAAATTACAAAACTAGCCCTTAGTAATCCCTAAAAACCATCTTCTACGGTGTAGACTGGTTTGGGAATATGAGGTCCGGTTCTTGGACAACTTGGACCAGTTTCTAGCTTATAAGGACCAGGTTTATGATATTATGGACCGCACAAAGGTTTTTTTAAAGGTATAATATGTGTTTCAACTATTTAAAGTTGGTTACTCGCGCAGACAAGGTAAAAATGCTAGCAGAGGAGTTTCTTGTCAAGTCTTCTAGTGCCTCATACATAGAACACTATCGATAAGAATGTAAGAACTCATTTATCATTGTGATAAGGTTTGGACAATAAACCTAAAGATAACTCTAAGAGTATCCGACCTTAGTTGGGATGAATCGGGCATCGACCAATCGAACTATTTAGCAAAGGTTACACGGTGACACATCAGTTATGTCCTATATGGTGTTGATAAGGATAATGATATTTGACATGTATTATAAGATTAAATTAAGTTTATTTTCTTTGACTATAATCTAGATTCACTTAGAATATATGATGACTACGGACTCCTAAATAAACCGGTTAACATGAAATAGCCGCCTCAGAAGCACAATTAGCACTTGTAGGTTTACTAGATGAACTTAGAGTTATGTACTATATTGAAAAGTATTTTATCCTTATATAAAGTTCATATCTAAACATGTTAAAGTTTTCATAATTAGATATACATGTTTCATTTCTTTGAATTCACTTAAAGGCTGTTTTAAGTATGAAATAAACATTCAAATGTCAATGTAAACATAACTAGCACATGACTCATAAGTGTAATGCATGAATCATATTTACTAATGAATAGTGTCAGGACCAGGTATCACACAGCTTATCAAAAAATCTTGGGTACAACACCAATACATAAAAACTGGTAAAAACTGAATCAAATGATCTGAATATCAAGATTCTCAAATACTATCATTACAAGATAGATCAACAATGAATGGTTCACAATCACAGTACAACAACATAGATTAAGTTACACATTAATCTGAAAATCAAGAAAAGAAATACACAAATCGAGATCTCATGTGATATCCTGGATTTTTAGTATAAATTTTTTGCACTGTTTTATCTAAGATATATTGCATAGCGTTGTAATACCCGTGATTTTGATTTCCGGTAATTTTTTTTTTTTGGGCGGAAGTCCGTTTTGACGACTCGCTCATGACCATTCCGTCATTCTGAGAATGATTAATTCTGCACTTTTTGTCATCCGAGTTCGTTTCGGTGTCGTTTTGTTGAGTTCCGTGCTTTTTAGCGGTTTTTCCGCACTTGAGTTCGATTCTTGCGAATCTCGTCCGAAACTGTTGTTTCGACTTTCTCGTATATTCATTTAATGTTAATATTCATGTTGCGAGCTTTGGCTTGGTGTTTCGATCACGTATCGTGATTTTCGGGCATTTTGGGCCATTTTCATAATTTCCCAAAGTTTGGGGTAATTACTTTCCGTTGTCGAATTTCGAGCCTTCGGGTGGTCGGAATCGTGTGTTCTCTTAGTGCTCGGATTCGTCTTTGCGAGTACTTCGTAACCGTATCTTCGATTCGTACTCAGGTTCGGGTTTCGGGGTCGTTCGGGCCGTCGGAGTTGGTCCCGGCCGAGTCATGGCGGGCATGCTCGGGCCAGCCACCGCCGAGTAACGTGCGGTAGTGATCGGCGATACGCACGTAAGGCGATTCGCACGTAAGGCCCTTGCCGTAACGCACGTAACGCTCCGCATTTCGAGCGTGCGTTCGGCCATGGCCGGTTACGTACGTAAGCCATGGCCGGTTACGTACGTAACCCGGCCGGCAGTCGGCCTATTTAAGGCCTGGCAGCGTTTTTCTTCAGCCATTTCTCATTCTTTTTCTTCCCGTACGCGGCTGTGGGTGTGTTAATCATCTAGAGATGTTGTTGGAAAATGAATCCATGAAGTGTTGAGGTTCATATCATCAATCATCCGTCCTATAACATCCTCCGATCTACTGACCAGTCGATTTCCTAGAAATCTAGTTTTGGGGAATTTGGGTATTTTGGTTGTTTTCGTCCGATTAATCCGATTTAACTTAGGATTATGATGGATTGATGAATATTTAGATGTATTATATCATTTCCTTTATTATTCCATGGTTGGATCGTATCGATTCGTTGTTTTGGTCGAGTTCTTGGTCGACGCCTTGAAGGTGTCCGGTAGAATGTCATAGAGGGGTTTTCGGGCGTTCTACGATTATCCTTCCTCGTATGATTGTTGATTTATGGATTATATGTTGTTAGGGTCGAGTTTCTTGCGAAGAAACCAAGTTGAACCCTTCCGTTCGTTGTCGTTTTCCTTTTCGAAAACATCAGGCGTTTCGAAGCTTTCCGGTTGAGCCGTGTTCGTCGGGATACTTGCGTGCCGATTGTGAGGCAAGTACCTTGTCCATATAATTCTTGTTTTGTGGATATGATAATTGGTGATCGTCTAAATGTGTTTTTGTGGTCGTTTGAATTGAACTTTCAAAAGATTTGATTAGCCTTGTTAAAGGCCCTCTTTCAAAACGCGTGTGTTTTGTGAATAGTGTGGTTTGTGAACTATGTGAATTCTATGGATATGTTTGGTGTTGATGTTGCCCTTGGTATTGCGTGTGGACGTATATGGTTTCTTTTCGGTGCGTTACGGTTTGACGTGGTGTTTTGCTAAGTGTTGTTGGCATTAACTCATGATTTGACATATTTGTGATTGTGGCAAATGTGAAACCCTTGTCGTTGTGAACTCTATGCATATATGATTTGACCATAAGGTTATCTAATCGG